>CM073732.1:56308715-56908715 GCA_037113605.1 Calophaca sinica | reverse complement strand
TCTCATGCTCATGCAAGACAACACTGAGATGGTTTATAATTAAAAAATTTAATTAGTCTTTAAGTTGTTAAACTATTTGAGAATTTTTAAATAGATCCCTAAACTAAAAAAAATTATAATTGAATCCTTAAACTTGTCAAAATTTTGTAATTAGGTCGCTGATTTTTAAGCGGCTCCTTGAATTTTTAAATAATTTGTAACTAAGTCTCTAAATTTTTAAATAATTTCTGTTCCGAACAGAACTTCAGAGGATGACCGGAGGGAAGCAACCCGGCAGCGTCCTCGACGGATGACGACGGTGTGTTGGGGTGGTGTACCTGCAAACACTCTGACGCTCAAGTCAGTGTGTGTCGAGGTGAGTGAAGAGGTGAAAGAATAATCATTACCTCGACCGTTCGACGCGGTCTTCTTTAAATATGAGTTGAGGACGGTTACTGTCGATGTGTAACCGTTCCGTGAAACCCGGGAGTCGGAAGTAAATTCCTTTAATGCTGAGAACCGTTGGGTCGGCTGCGTTGAGGGAAGGCGGAGAGGCATGCGGACGACGAGGCATCGAGGGAAGACGGAGAGGCATGCAGAAATGGGCCTGTGAATGCTGGATCTCCGGGTTGGGCCTCGGCCCAGTCCGGAACAGTTGCCCCCCAAGTCGCTAGCTCGAATGTCGAGATGGATACTGGTTGTTGAAGTTCATTGATGTCGACGTTCGACGTCTTTGTTCGTAAGGAACTGCAAGCGTCGTCGGGTCGTGCTTTGTTTATTAGTTCGTTCGGGACCTTCGTGTTCCACCTCTGCTGAGGCAGTTCTCGACACGAGGCTTGACGTGCTTGTGCAAGGTACAAGGCTTTATCACGAGCTAGTGCACGCGGTCTCGGCACGAGGTCGACAAGGCTTTATCACGAGCTCGTGCACGCGGTCTCGGCACGAGGTCGACAAGGCTTTATCACGAGCTCGTGCACGCGGTCTCGGCACGAGGTCGATCTCTTCATCAGGTGCTTGTGCCAGCGCCGCAGGCTTTATCACGAGCTCGTGCACGCGGTCTCGACGCAGGTCGATCTCTTCATCGGTGCTTGTGCGACACGAGGCTTTATCACGAGCTCGTGCAGCGGTCTCGACGCGAGGTCGACAAGGCTTTATCACGAGCTGCGTGCACGCGGTCTCGACGCGAGGTCGACGAGCTTTATCACGAGCTCGTGCCGCGGTCTCGGCCGCGGTCGATCTCGGTGCTTGTGCCCAGCCGCGAGGCTTTATCACCGGCTCGTGCCGCGCGGTCTCGACGCGAGGTCGATCCGCAGTGCTTGTGCGCGCCGCAAGGCTTTATCACGAGCTGCGTGCACGGTCTCGGCATGAGGTCGATCTCTTCATCAGGTGCTTGTGCCAGCGCACAAGGCTTTATCACGAGCTCGTGCACGCCGGTCTCGACGCGAGGTCGATCTCTTCATCGGTGCTTGTGCCCAGCGCCGCGAGGCTTTATCACGAGCTCGTGCACGCGGTCTCGGCACGAGGTCGATCACAGGTGCTTGTGCCAACGCACAAGGCTTTATCACAAGCTCGTGCACGCGGTCTCGGCACGAGGTCGATCTCTTCATCAGGTGCTTATGCCAACGCACAAGGCTTTATCACGAGCTCGTGCACGCGGTCTCGGCACGAGGCTCTGTTCCTGTCAAAGTATAGACAATTTGAGTAATGTGCTCGTAGTCGAGTTTTATACTTCCCTGTGAGAGTAGTTGATCTGGCTGTCCAACGTGCACGCGGTCTCGGCACGAGGTCGACCTCCTCATCAGGTGCTTGTGAGAGGCACAAGGCTTTGTCACGAGCCCGTGCACGCGGTCTCGGCACGAGGCTCTATCAGAGGTGCAAGGTTTTGATAGTAAATAAATGCTGGTTGCGTATTTCTTCAATCATACTTCACTGCTTCACATTTATGTGTTTAAGATACATTTGTTTCAACTATAATATTTCTTCATCTTTGCTGCGTTTTTCTGTTTCAATGCGACCTCATTTGAGTCTTTGCAAGCTCCTGCGTCGTCGAGGAGGTCGAAGTTCTTGTCGTATACTCTGACAGTTGTCAATGTTACTCTGGGGATTTGTCTTTGGCTTTTGATGCCATCAACTTCTCTTCGTAATTCATAAATTTACGAGCTCGCCAGGAATTCGTTAGAAGTCTTTGGTTTGTCGACACCAACGTCGACGCTGAATAGATTTCCTTCGATCAGGCCTCGCTCTAGCAAGTACAGCTTCATCTCGTCAGAGCATTTCTTCACCAAAATGGCTTCTTTGTTGAAGCGCTCGACGTAGTCTCTGATAGACTCATCTTTCTTCTGCTGAATTGCGGCCAGTGCCGCTGTCGACTTGGGTTGGACTTTAGACGCAGTGAAATGCGCGGAGAACTGGTCAACGAGCTCAGTCCACGAACTAATGGAATTTTTCTTAAGAGTCTGGAACCAAGACAACGCTGCCCTCTTCAGAGTGAGGGGAAAGATTCTGCACTTCACCGGCCCTTGGGCGCCTCGATAGCCCATGACAGTATCAAAGCAACCAACATGTTCGTCGGGGTCGGTGGTGCCGTCGTAGGAGTCCAACGAGGGCGGTTTCTGAAGATGCTTCGGAATCGGGAATTTCATGATCTCGGATGTAAAAGGACCAAAGGCCCCGCTCGAGTCCCTCGTGTCATTGCTCCGAGAAGGAGTTGATGAAACAGAATGAGCACGGCGGAGTGCTCTATGCACAGAGCGGTGTGGAGTCGTGCCACGGTGGTGGCGATGAACAGATCTGAGATTTTCAGACTCCTTCGATCTCCGAGGAGAATGAGAGACTCGATCTTTTCTGTTTTCGATCTGTGTGGCAACGCGAGCGGAGAGTTCCTTCTGCTGATTCTCCATTCGATCGAGGCGTTGATTCTGAGCATGCACCGCTTCGGCATGGCTTCGAATGAATTCGCGGAACTCGCGAATGAGGATGGCGGCGGTCTCTGTTCCGGCATCGGTTTGTGCAGCAACGATCGGAACAGCTTCATTCTGATGCGGAGGCGAAAGGTTATTCCTCGGTCTCTCATATTCACCGATGAAATTAACAGGTTCATGGTGAGGTGGTTCCAGATTTGCGTTCGCATGAGTGGAACTGCTAGTTCTGGTGACGCTTGATCCGATCATCGTCGAGTGAAGAAGGAGACTTCGACAAAGAAGATGAAATCGAAATGCGTTCCCAGACGGCGCCAATGTTCGAAACGTAACTTCGAGAGGATGGCCGGAGGAAGCAACGGCGGCATCCTCGACGGATGGCGGCGGTGTGTTGGGGTGGTGTACTGCAAACACTCGGCGCTCAAGTCGATGTGTCGAGGTGAGTGAAGAGGTGAAAGAATAATCATTACCTCGGCCAGTTCGACGCGGTCTTCTTTAAATATGAGTTGAGGGCCAGTTCTTGTCGATGTGTAACCGTTCAGTGAAACCGAAGTCGAGTAAATTCCTTTAATGCTGAGAACCGTTGGGTCGGCTGCGTTGAGGGAAGGCGGAGAGGCATGCGGACGACGAGGCATCGAGGGAAGACGGAGAGGCATGCGGAAATGGGCCTGTGAATGCTGGATCTCCGGGTTGGGCCTCGGCCCAGTCCGGAACAATTTCTGATTTGGTCCCTGAGTTCGGGGACCGTTTACAAATTATTTAAAATTTCATGAACTAATTACAAATTATTTAAAAGTTTAGAGATATATTTAATATTTAGGGAACAAATTAAAAAAATTTGTTTAAAAACCTATTTAAAAATTCTAAAATATTTCATGTTTGACAGAGTAATTAAACTAAAATGTTACATTAGCTTGTCCTTTTCACTAGGTGTTTGGTTTGAACTTTGAACAGGATCTGGCAACTGGCAACATAATTCACCTACCCGTTCTTTGTTGTTGGACGAGCTAGACAATACCGATCACGTAATGAATGGTCAAGCTTGGTGGCAATTTTCAATTCTTTTAGTTCCCTTTCAAAACATCGTGCTTTTGTAATTTGTGTGTTTGGTGACGTACAATTAGTAAGAAAAAGTAATATCATGACTAGCTTTGACTTGTCAACAAATAATAATGTAAATAACATAGAAATATTTTTCACGTTTGATTATATAAAATAACAAGGTGGCGCCTAATATGCATCACAAAAAACGGGGCAACACTGGACCTTTCGAAATTCACCTGCTATAGCAAGTTAAACCAGTTGTCTACTTGTCTCTCTAATTTTTGGTAACCGGCATTATCGTTATTTGATTTGATTTGATTCCCACTTCTAACCTCCATCGACAATACTTATATTCCCCTCTGCCTAGAGATCTGGTGAAGAAGTGGCGTGCGATCGGCGAGTCGATGTTCTTGACATATAGTTGAAATCTTGGAGTCATTATCGTTGATTGAAGATAGCATCCTCTTTTACCATCCGACTAGATCTGCAACGACGAAACATTCTCGTTCAAATTCTCCACCTTCGGAAACTTCACCTTGTCGTTGCTCATCGATCATTGCTTTTTTCATTACCTATTTCTGTATTTCAAATTCAAAGTTGTTACGCCAAAAGTGATACGAGGCTGGACCTGCCACATGGGGTTCCAAGCGATGCTTCTAGACTTGGGCCAAGTGAAGAGTCGAATAAAGCGCCTGAAAGGCCACAGCGAAATAGAAAAAGCCCAATATGGTTGGAAGATTACGCTTGAGCCTGAGCAATTGCGGAGTCATGCCGTTTGTGTGAGATAAAACGAATATTGCCTTTGCATTTAGATTTCATTAGCTGTCAGAATATTCCTTAGTTTGTTATAGTCTAAGGATCGGTCACCACCTGGCCAATGATCCGTAATAGTAGGAATTGTAATAGTTTATAAATTACAGTCCATTGAATAAAGAAATCAAGAAGAAAATCGGATAAATTTTATCCACCATTTTTGTCGTTTCCCTTCTCTTCTCCCTGCCTTCAAGGAGCCCCTCCAAGCTCGAATTGGAGATTCCTCATTGCCCTTCTATTATTGGTGCTTTCATTGAGAGTTGGGCTACGGAAAGGGCTACCTATAGGCTGGATTAAGGTACACCACCGAATATTGATAGATGAGTGAAGCCGCCAAAAGGGAAAGGGCTACCATCGGGTCAGTGCCGATAGAGTGAAAGCTGCCGTGGACGTCGGCTCTTAAAGGGGGCAACAATGTTATGAGTCCTACATTGGGGAGCCTCACCTACCAAGTGGGATTTATAAGCTTAGGGGTTCTCCCACCTAATAGGCTAGTTTTTTGGGATGGACTCTCCCTTTGGGCTTATACTCATAACAATTGGTGCTTTCGTTGAGAGTCGAACTCAAGCAGAAGGGATCTGTTACTGAGTACCAGCAGCAGTTTGAAACTCTATCTAACAGAATTCTGGGTATGCCTTCTGACATGTTGTTCAATTGTTTCATTTCAGGTTTAAAACAAGATCTCCAGCATGAACTCTTCATCTTAAAACCCCATTCCCTTCCCCATGCCATTGGCTTAGCTAAGTTGTTTGAAGCCAAATTTGCTGTAGCCAAGCCTTTTTGGAGTCGTGCTCCCAAACCCTCCCCAATTCCACCATTAAACTCAACACCAGCCCTGGCCTCCTAAAACAACCACCCATTACAAACCCTTCCCTACCCATACGCCGTTTATCCTCCCAAGAATATTATGATCACTGTACTAAAGGACTATGCTATAACTGTGATGAAAAATTTAGCCCGGGCCACAAATGCCAACAACAACAGTTTCGTTTACTATTAGCTGAGGATTGCCCTGAGGAGGATAGTGTTGCCACTACTGCAACAGATCCTATCGACCCCGGCCCCACACAAATGCACCTGACACTGAAGTTTCTCCTTCTCTTCCGGCAAAGCATTTCCACTTATCTCTTGCTGCCCTCTCGGGTCCTCCCTCACCCCGCACCTTGCGAGTTGAAGGTACTATTAAAGAAATTTCAGTCACTATCCTTATTGACTCCGAGAGCTCTCATAATATTATCCAACCCCGTGTGGCGGAATTCTTAAATCTACCCGTGGTTGCTATTACCCCATTCTCCGTTGTCGTGGGTAACGGCAATTCCATTAAATGTATAGGGTATTGCTATGAGGTTCCTCTCCTTTTAGCCTCTCAGGTGTTCAAGGTTCCCTTCTTTGTTCTTCCTATTCATGCGGCTGATTTAGTCTTAGGGTTCAATGGCTAAAGACCCTAGGCCCTTTTCTCTCAGACTACAATGTGCCTTCTATTCAATTTGTGTACCACAGCAAACCCATTATTACGGGTAAACCCATGAGCTCCCCAACCCTGGCCACTTTTGCCCAATTTAACCGGTTTGTGTTCACGAAATCCATTGTTTCCGCCCACAATATTACCATGGCTGTTGTAGAACCTAATCCTAGCCCTAATCCTTGTCCCACCACGGCCTCTATTGATACCACTACCCTAGACATCACCCTAGCCTCCCTGCTCCACAAATTTCTTGAGGTTTTCAGCTTGCCTCAAGGGTTACCACCTCATAGGAGCCAACCACCATATACACTTAATATCCAGTTCATCTCCCGTCAATGTTAGACCCTACCACTAACTCTTTTGTCAGAAGGAAGTAATGACAAAAATGATACAAGAAATGCTCCGAGAGGGTATTATACGGCCCAACACTAGCCCCTTTTCATCACCAATGCTTCTTGTGCGCAAGGAAGATGGGACGTGGCATTTTTGTGTGGACTATCGTGCCTTAAACGCTATTACCATTAAGGACAGGTTCCCGATTCCTATGGTGGATGAGCTCCTAGATGAGCTCTATGGCTCTAAAATATTTTTAAAGCTTGATTTGTGCTCAGGATACCATCAAAACCTACTTGCACCAGAGGACACCTTTAAGACCGCATTCATAACTGTGGATGACCATTTTGAATTCTTAGTAATGCCTTTTGGGTTGTCTAATGCTTCCTTCACATTTTAAGCTACTATGAATGAGGTATCTCGCCACTTACTCCGTAAATTTGTCTTAGTTTTTTTATGACAATTTTGGTGTATAGTAAGGATTGGGATTCTCATTTGACATACCTCACTCAAGTATTGCATCTGTTGTCTCAACATAAACTCTTTGCTAAATATTCGAAGTGTCAATTTGGAGTGACTCGAGTCACTCATTTGGGACATATAATTTCTCAAGAGGGTATGGCAGTAGACCCAGAAAAGATTTAAGCTATCTTGGAATGGCCTACTCCTTTAACAGTGTTAGCCCTACGTGGATTCCTAGGCCTCACTGGCTATTATAGGAAATTTTTACAACACTATACTGCCATTGTTAGCCCCTTGATTGACCTCCTCAAGAAGCACTCTTTTGTCTGGACAAGTGAGGCTCAACAGGCCTTTGACTCTTTAAAACAGACTATGACTTCTCTTCCTGTGCTAGGTATTCCAGATTTCACCCTTCCATTTGAGGTCACCACTGACGCTTTAGGCACAGCAATTGGGGCTGTGTTATCTCAAGTAGGTCATCCCCTAGCCTATTTTAGTAAGAAGTTGTGCCTTAAGATGTAGGTCACATCAGCCTATGAGCGAGAAATGTTTGCCATCACTGCTGCTGTTAAAAAGTGGCGACATTACTTCCTAGGCCACCATTTCAAGGTCTTCACCGACCAAAAGAGCCTCAAAGCACTACTTTCTTAGACAATTCAAACATGGACACAACATAAATGGCTCACGAAACTTTTAGGGCTCGATTATGAGATTTTATACACACCTGGGAAAACCAACATGGTTGCTGACGCTTTGTCCAGAGTCTCTGCCCCCTCAGAAGCTATATTCTCTTCTATCTCTGTGTGCCAACCATTGCTATTGAGTCATCTCCAGGACTTTTATGATTCCAATGCTATTGGGCAGGCCCTGGTTGCCAAGTTTGGCCAGCCTGATCAACGTTCCCAAGACTTCACGTCCCATCAGGGTCTTCTCCACTACAAAGGCCGCTTATTCATTCCCCTGGAAACAGAATTACGTCAACAGTTGATTACTGAGTATCATTCAACACCAGTAGGAGGGCATTCTGGGAATAAGGGGACTCTTACTAAATTGACTGCTGCATTCTCTTGGCCAAACATGGCCAAAGATGTGAGGGCTTTCATTCAAACCTGCACGGTGTGTCAACAACATAAGTATTCGACTCATAAACTATATGGGTTGCTTCAACCCCTCCCAATTCCCCATCAGGTATGGGAAGACATCAGCATGGATTTCGTGACTCACCTACCACTGTCTCATGGCAAGACCAACATCTGGGTCATTGTGGACCGGTTATCCAAGTATGAGCACTTCCTATCTCTTCCTTCTCAGTTCACAGCCGCGTGTAGTACCCTAATTTTGTCCGGCTTTTTTAATTTTAATTTTATTTTATTATTATTATTATTATTTATTTTAATTAATTAGTAGTAGTAATAATAAACAAAATAATATTTTGGTTTTATAATAAAGAATAAAAAGTTTAAAAAAGAGAAAAAAGAAAAGAAAAGAAAAAGGAAAAATTATTTTTTTTCAAGAAGGGAGGGTGCCAATTGAAATGTGGGAGGTGCCAAAAGCATTTAGCCAAAGGATGGCCCAAGCCAATAATGCACGCAGCCCATTTCCTCCATTCTTTCGCACACCCTTTTTTTTTATTGACACACCCCCAGCCTAACCACTCTCACGCCACATCAAACTCACGCAGCCCAGTAGCCCAAATGCACAAACCCATCCTTTTTAACCTAAAAACCAACAACCCTAAAAACCATTCACGCAGCGCCTCTCGTCATTCTTCCTTCCTCATTTCCTCTTCTCCTCACGCGGCGCCATGCTCGTCCCACTTCCCTTCGTCCCTCTCTTGACCTAACCCTAATCCACCTCATCCTCTCTCATCTTCTTTCTCCTTCGCGGCGTCCCCCCACTCCTCTCACCCCATCTCTTCTCCGCGGTGCACAGCGCCCCTCTCCTCACTCTCAACCTCACAATCTCTCTTCTCTCCCTCCTTCCATAACCCTAGCCGCGGCGTCCCACTTCGTCCCCTCCGCCATTTTCGCATCCATCTCCTCATTCTTCTCCCCCAATCTCGGCCTTAACTACTCCACCCTTCACTACCTCAAATAAAACCCTAATAAACACGGCGTCCTCCACCTTTTCTTTCTTTCCTTCCCAACCCTACACCTAGAAAATGGCTGCGGCCCCAACCTATCCTCAAATCTCTCTCAATCAGAGATCCATACCTCCAAAAGGGAAGTTTCTGTTTTTTTCTTTTATTATTTATGTTTTAAAATCACCATTGATTTCTTTCCCTTTTGATTCGCAGGTCTTGAAGAGGAACCAGAAGGCTATAAAAAGGAGGAGAAGACGCAGAAGAGGGGGAACGGACCCGAGAGAGAGCAAGAGAAGGACTGAGAGACAGAGAGCAAGAAGGAGAAGCAGAATCAAGGAGGAAGGAGAGAACCCACGAGACCACCCAGATACAAAAACTTTAAACACTTTTAGTTTAGGTTTTTTTTTTCTTTTCTCTCCTCCATCTTCTGTTTGTAATTTCCTGGGAAGCTGAAAAATCCAGGTTCCTACCTTCTTCTTCGTTTTCTCATTGTTTTTTGCGATGGTCTGTATGCTGAATTGATATACATAATTGTGTCGTTATTATTGTTGTTATTGTATCATTGTTGTTGTTGTGGTTCGTTGTTGTTATTGGTTGTTGTGATTGTTGTTGTTGTTATTACTGTTGGTATCCACAGTTTGGGTTGCAATTAGGTTTAGGGTTTGGCCTTCCAATGGAGCCAAACCCTAAATAGGGACTAAACTGTAAATATATGATAAACAATAGACTGAACTGTAAATATATGGTAAAAGGGGCCTGAAAGCAAAAAATTAAAAAGTCTTTTTTTTTAATTTTCTGTTCATACACGTTTTAGGATTTGGTCTTCCAATGGGGCCAAATCCTAAATAGGGACTTATTCGCAATTTACCTTTTTTATTTTTATAAATAGTAAGAATTGAATAAAAATGATAAAGGGTATACAAGCAAATAAAAAGAATTTATCTTCTATATTTTTATTGACATAATTAGTTTGTATTCTTTTAGGTTTCTTTATTTATTATTTTTATTACATTAAAAAGGAGTAAATAATGATTTTTGTAGAATATTTGAGTTTTCTTTCAAAGTTTCCTTTAATATTTTTGTAACGCAGTAGTTGATAAACTTAGATTTCTTTTTAAAAAAAATTCATTTGGGAATAATTTATTTAATGATAAGCAAATTTTTTTCTTTTTAAACAATTAAAAGGGTACCATTTTATGGGCGTCTTAAGGGTGCTAACACCTTCCTTGAGCGTAAATAACTCCCGGACTCGAAATCTGGTTCAAAGACTTCTTCTATTTTTAAATTATCGTCAATAAAAAAGTTTTTCCTATTGTTTTTCCTTAATAAACTTTAGGTGGCGGCTCCAATTTAAATTTTTAGGGTGGTTGTCACAGCTGGCGACTCCACTGGGAACTTTAGAGAGTTAGGCCCTATGATTGTTTATATGATTTGTTGCTTTATTAAATAAATTATTCCCTTTTTGTTTTTTTTTTGTTTTTATTCGTTCATTTGTATATATGTTTGTATACGTGAATCCTAGGATATAAGACATGTATTAAAAAATATTTTATTTTATTTTATTTTTATTTATGATTCATTCTCTTTCATTTGTTTTTTTTCTTATACATATTATGTGTGTTTATACATTTGAAAGCTTAGGGTAGAAGACATGCATATATATTATATTTTTATTTATTTTGCAGCGGGTAATTTTAAGTTTGCTCCTTTACACACCTCACTTTATACATTTTGTTTACACATACTACGAGTGGGTGCCCTATACCCGGGCCTGAGTGAACCTTAAGTTAGGAGAGGCTGTGTAATGGGTGCTCTGCTGGACGTACGACCAGTGGGTTCCTATGAAGGCCTCACCCAGAGTTTGGCTCCGTTTGAAAAAAAACCATCCTTTAATAATATACTTATTATTGGTGGTAACATTTTCAGATGGGACCCTTGGCTCCGGGAACCTTTTAGATTAGTATCTTGAATCCACCAAATGGAAAGGCACTTGGCATAATCCTTAGACTCCTTTTAGGAATCACCGGCCTCGGTTACAAAAGGAGCTTGCCCTACCACTTTTATTTGTTTATTTATTTTTGCAAACTTATTTCAAAAATAATATTTCCAAAAAATAGTTTTTCAAGGTACATACTTTTATTTAGAAACCTAATATATTATTCCAAAAAAATAGATGCTAAGTTTTTACTCCACGTAGGATGTGAACTTCGTACAAAAAGTATAAGAGTATATTTCTTTACATCTTCATAAATAAAATAAATACGGTGTTTTCTTTCTTTATTTTTCTTTTCTTTTTCTTTCCATTCATGAAACGACAAAAATAAACATGATCATACCCATTCATATACATGCATTAACACTAATTACCTTGTTTCGCCAGGCTTGTTGGAAATTTCGAATTTTTTTTCAAATGTTTTCGAAAAGCGCAGTTGTGGATTTAGAGAGGAGAAATACTTTGAAATTCAAAATCGAACCCCCCCATTTGATGCACCTGAGAACATTGGTTGACTTCATAGCCGAGAATTGGATACAAGTGGATCAAATTAGTTTCGTGGGGAGATTTGGAAACATTTTGGAATTGCTGAATGTGGACGTACAAGTAGGAGCCTTAACAGCTTTGGCCCAATTTTATGATCCTCCCCTAAGATGCTTCACGTTCAAGAATTTCTAAATGGCGCCAACCTTGGAGGAATACCGGAAAATTTTGGGCTTTCCAAAAAAGAAAAATGGTCAGTATCACCATGCAAAGCATTCGCTAGCTATGAGTACCATTGCCGATGTTTTAGGCATCCCTAAAGAAGACTTGATGCTCGCAGTGAAGATAGAAGAAGATTTCAAAGGCTTCCCCAGGAGCTTCCTGGAAGGAAAGGTTAAGGATCTTCATGATGCAAGGAAATTAAAGGAATGCATGGATGTGGTAGCCCTTATTATCTTTGGTGTGGTCTTATTTCCTCATGTTGATCATTTTGTGGATGAAACAGCTATTGACGCCTTCATAGCATTTAAAACTCAAGGTATGGACCCCACCACTGCCATCCTCGCAGATTTATACTATCAGCTTCATATGCGCCACGAGAAAAAGGGAGGTCGAATTCGTTGTTGTGTCTCTGTCTTGTACTTATGGCTAAAAAATCATTTGGTAAAAAGAGGGCATCCCTTTGGACCTATGAGCAATGCAGGGTGGGCTACTCATTTATTAAGTCTCAGCGAGGAGTCTATAATATGGTATTCCAGAGAACAGGAAATCAAGGAGGTAATCTATCGGTGTGGAGATTTTCCCAATGTACCCCTCATTGGGACCATAGGCTGCATCAACTACAATCCTACTCTGGCTTTAAGACAACTTGGTGCCCCGATGCTGGGTGAACCTACTGAAGAAGAGTTAGCCGCTTTCATTATACATGATCGAGGCTCCTCGGATTTGGCATTGTTCACAAGGGTGTGTCGAGCTTGGAAGAAAACGATCAAAAGAACACTAGGGCACAGGAGTACTCATGCAGATGAAAAATACCGCCAATGGGTTATAGCAAGAGTTCAGCAAGTCAAGCTACCTTTTCAGAACACATTTTTGGTTCCCGAAGTGCCACCTCCACCTCCTGCTGAAAATGAAGAAGTGGAAGAGCTAAAGCTAGCCTTAGAAAGGGTGGAAGAGGAGAGGAAAATTCTCCGGGAGAATTTGAAAAGGGCATATCTAGATATAAAGGTCCTACAAGATGAATGTGATAGAAAAACTGAATCTTTGGAAGGATCCCAGAAGAAGGCCAAGGCTGAGAAAGCAAGTCGACTCCAAACTCAGGGTTGCCTGAAGGCTGCAAATCAACAATTGGACTTGATGAAAAAGGAGTTAGACATGGTTCTCTGCGAAAAGAGCAACTTGAGGAAAATGTGGGCTGATTCTCAAAAGGCTAGCATGGCTTTGCAAAGACGGATTGAAGACTCAATACAACAATTGAAAAATATCATGCAATCGCACGAAGCCCAACTTGAGGAAGAAAGAAGAATTGCTGAAGAAAAGTTCGTAGGCTACCACATAGATCTTGAGGAAGAACGTGAGAAAGTCCTTGACATGCAAGAGAAGATTGACAACCAGCGAGAAGTCATTACCTGGTTTGATAAGGAAACTAGATACTGGATGGATCATTGCTCCAAACTGGTCTGGCTTGCAAATAGAGGTATCCAAGATATGCCGAAACTCTTGGAAGAAGCGGAATCAGCAATACGATTCCGACCTTTACCAAGGAAAGTGATGAGTTTCCTAGAGCATTGCAAGGTTTTAGTGGAGGAGTTGGAGAAGCAGATCCGACGAGATCGTTGAAGACCATGTTTCTTGTGTTTTTATGTGTTTTCGCAATTTCCATTTCTTTCTCAAGTCTGTAAGCCCCTTAGGGCAATTTGAATTATGATATTTCCGTTTAATATAAAAGTATGTTTTCACAATATGCGGCAAACCGATAAGGCATTTGCAAAGTTTTGTGATTCTCCAATAAGCCGACAAAAGTAAAACAAATAAAGTAAAATAAATGAGCATCTTACATGGCATGCATAACTACAGCATAAATCATTCATCCATACTCACCATATCCTTCATAACCCAGAAAAATAAACACGAAGAAATTGCATCCTTACAGAACGAGATCCCAAGCCAGACTTATGGATGCATTAGAACAAAACCAACAGGCCATGAGAGGGGAGCTTGATCGAATGGGTACACGGATAGATCGGCTATGCGATTTGTTGGAAGCCCTGCATGCAAAAAGGACATCGGAAACAGAGCGGTCCGAAGAGGATCAAGACGAAAGTCAACCAAGAGAAAATGAGACGCACGCCTATACCACACAAGGGCATGCGCCTCTAAATAATGGGACCTCGCAGAACACAAATACTCAAAATTTTGTGCCTATCATCACCCCCTAGGAGGATGCTCAAGCTAAAGAGAAGTTTCAAATACTTGAAGACAGGCTAAAGGCAATTGAAGGGGCAAATCACATAGGTTTCGAAGCTTCAGACATGTGCTTGGTCCCCGATGTAGTTATTCCTGCAAAGTTCAAAGTACCCGAGTTTGACAAGTATAAAGGAGAAAGATGCCCAAAAAGCCACCTGGTCATGTATTGCCGAAAGATGGCTTTCTGTTCTAATGATGACAGACTCTTAATTTATTTCTTCCAAGAAAGCTTAACGGGGGCACCGCTGCGATGGTATATGCAGTTAGAGCGGTCTAAAATCGGCTCGTGAAAGGATTTAGCTAGAGCTTTCGTCAGACAATACAAATACAATATGGACATGGCTCCCAGTCATAATCAGTTGCAAAGCATGAAGAAGAAAGACGGTGAGAGCTACAAGGAATATGCTCAGAGATGGAGAAGCATGGCTGCTCAAGTGGGGCCACCCTTGTCTGACAAAGAAATGATTGACACGGTCATAGACACGCTCCAATCGCCCTTTTATGATATGATGATTGGAAGTATGTTCTCAAGCTTCTCTGACCTGATTGTCATAGGGGAGCGTGTGGAAATGGGGATGCAAAGTGGGAAGATCCATAATAATAATACTTCATCATCCCACGCGCAAAAGCCCTTCGTCAAGAGAAAGAAAGAAGGAGAGACTAACGCAGTGAGTAGTGCCCCTCTATACGTTGCGGCAACTATCACGCCTAAGCCTCCTGTTCAAATGGCACCCTTTGCTTCTGATAGTCAAGGAGGTCAGAACCCCAATCAACCAAGAGCTCACAACCCTCAAGGAAGAAAGCCGGTCCAGTTTGATCCGATCCCCATGACCTACAAAGATTTCTATCAGCATTTACTCAAAAACTCATTGGTGGTCCCTTGCCCGCAAAAGCCTATGGAACCACCTTACCCAAAATGGCATAATCCGGATGCCACCTGTGAATACCATGCCGGGGTAGCAGGCCACTCTATAGAAGAATGTCGGCCTATGAAGTTCAAATTTCAAGATCTGATAAACGCCAAGTGGTTGAGTTTCCAAGAGAATAATCCCAATGTGGGGAGCAACCCGTTACCTAACCACGGGAATACATCAGTAAATATGATAGACAATGAGCCCGAAGGAAAAATAATAAAGGATGTCACTGAAATACAAACCCCTATCAGAGAAGTGTTCATCGAACTTTGCAAGGCTGGTTTGATAGAAAGAACAGATATCAGCAGGACCTGTGATGAAGATCTTTTGTCTGATGAAGAATGTGAGGAATTTAAAAGTATCCTCCAAAAACTGCTTGATACAAACATAGTTCAAGTTATCTCTTAGAGAGAAGAAGAAGTATCTATGGTCCAATCTACGCAAAGTTCGGGAACCACGGTCCCAAAACCATTGGTGGTTCAATTCTCTAAGAATACATCACCCATAATGCCTAATGCTCCCAAAGCTATTACTGTCCAAGTACCATCTCCTTTTCCGTACAAGGACGATAAGGCAGTTCCTTGGATATACGATGCAAAAGTCCAAGTCGAAGGGAGTAGTACACAACCAAGCGTTCCAACTGTTACCAACATCGTGGGAATAGGCGGGGTGAGTCGGAGTGGGCGGATTTATGCCCCTGAGAAAGAATCAATAAAAGTAATCGCAAAGAGACAAGTGAAAGACCAAGACAAAGGAAAAGGAGTTGCGATAGATGAAGGAGACATAGGGAAGGAAGACAAGAAAGAAGCTTCCCGTGAGGAAGTGGCTGAATTCCTCAAATTCATTCAGCAGAGTAAATATAAGGTAATAGATCAACTAAACCGCACACCGGCGAGAGTTTCGCTACTTGCCCTATTAATGAACTCTGAGAGTCACAGGAAAGTATTAATGAAAATCCTGAATGAAGCCCATGTGTCTCAAAATATCACCTTGAATCAGTTCGGTGACCTAGTTGGCAACATCGCTGCATGCAACTACCTCTATTTTAATGATGAAGAAATGCCTGCAGAGGGTAGAGGACACAACAAGGCACTACACATCTCGGTTCAGTGTAAAAAGCATCTTATAGCTAAAGTACTTGTAGACAATGGATCCTCCCTGAATGTGATGCCTAAATCTACCTTGGATAAGTTATCCATCGACAAAACCCATATGAAGCCCAGCTCGGTGCTCGTGAGAGCCTTTGATGGTTCAAGAAGAGAAGTAATGGGTAAGATTGAGCTGCCAATTCAGATTGGTCCTTTCACTTTTGCCGTTAATTTCCAAGTGATGGACATCAGGCCTAGCTATAGTTGCTTGTTAGGAAGACCTTGGATTCATTCTGCCGGGGTAGTATCATCAACTCTGCATCAAAAATTGAAGTTTGTGGTGGATGATAAGTTGATCATCGTATTCGGAGAAGAGGACCTGCTGGTAAGCAAGCCAATATCTATGAGTTACATTGAAGCTGCTGAAGAAGCCCTTGGGACATCATTTCAAGCACTGGAAATTGTCGATAGCGCTTACGTAGGGTTTACAACTAAAGAACCCTACCTATCCAACAATGCCCTAATGGTGGGCGGAGTCATGCTAAAAGGAGGATATCAGCCAAGAAAAGGACTAGGGAAAAGTCAGGAAGGTATTGCCTCAATCTTAAGGATTTATGAAAACAAAGACCGATACGGCTTGGGATTTGTCCCCACTCGAGAAGACAGGGAAAGAGCAATCGAGGCAAGGAAAGAAAAGAGGAAGGCTCGGCTTGAAAATCGGGAACCCGATTTTGGGAAAATGCACATCTGCGATCTCCGTCAGACTTTTCGTAGTGTTGGATGGATTTATGCAGATCAAGTAACTCTGTAGAAGAGGATCTTGCTGCTCTTGAAGAGGAATGGGTTCGCCCATGTTCCTCAATGCCTTGCAATTGGGAGATCGTGGAAAATCCTAGGATCCTTAATGCATCTTCAATGTAATCCATTTAATGCTCACCTCTCCGCTCAGCCCGAGGCGGTAGAGGAAATGTTAAAGGGCCCCGCATGTTTTTCAAAAGCCTATTTCGAATATTAATAAAATGCATTTTGATTTCATCCCAAGCGTCTCCTTTTCTTTTCCTTCCTACTTCCTTTCCTTACTCTCTCCTTATTGCTAACCTTGATAATGCAGGCTCATGGATAATACTTTTGAAAACGATTGTGCTGAAGTTTCGTTACCAGATTTTGATTGCCTAATTAATCATACTGATGAAGGTTGTGAAGAGGACCATCCCGATGAAGATCTTCCCCTTGAATTAATAGACTTATAGAGGGGGAATCCAGAAAGATTGAACCTCACGAAGAACCAACTGAGTTGATTAATTTGGGAACCGAAGAAGACAAAAAAGAAGTCAAGGTTGGTGTTACCATGTCACAAGGAGTAAAAGCTAAATTGATTCAACTCCTCTGAGATTATAAAGACGTATTTGCCTGGTCTTACCAAGATATGCCAGGGTTGGACATCGATATTGTCGAACACAAACTACCTCTTAAACCCGATTGCCCTCCTGTCAAACAGAAATTGAGACGCATGAGACCTGATATGTCCTTAAAAATTAGGAAAAAAGTTAAGAAACAATTTGATGCTGGATTTTTGGCCGTGGCTAAATACCCCCAATGGGTTGCTAATATTGTCCCTGTTCCCAAAAAAGGTGGAAAGGTCCGAACGTGCGTTGATTACCGGGACCTTAATAAAGCAAGTCCCAAAGACGATTTCCCTCTACCTCACATTGATGTTCTGGTGGATAATACCGCTCATCACGCTGTTTTCTCTTCCATGGATGGTTTCTCCGGGTATAATCAGATTAAAAGGGCCAGAGAAGACATGGAGAAAACTACGTTTATTACAGCTTGGGGAACTTTCTGCTACAAAGTGATGCTGTTTGGGTTAAAAAACGCCGGGGCAACATATCAAAGGGCAATGGTGACTCTATTTCATGATATGATCCATAAGGAGATGGAAGTCTACGTGGACGATATGATTGCTAAGTCACAAACTGAAGAAAGCCATATAATTGATTTACGGAAACTTTTTGAGCGATTGAGAAAGTTTTGCCTAAGACTCAATCCTGCCAAGTGTAACTTTGGTGTCCGGTCAGGTAGGGTGCTGGGATTCATTGTGAGTCAGAAAGGAATAGAAGTCGATCCGGAAAAAGTCAAAGCCATCTTAGAAATGCCAGCTCCTCGCACAGAAAAAGAAGTTCACAGTTTTCTAGGGAGGTTAAATTATATTTCCTGGTTTATATCGCAACTCACTGACACCTGTGAGCCAATGTTCAAATTGCTGCGTAAGGACCAAACTATTGAATGAAATGAGAAATGCCAAAAGGCTTTCGATAAAATCAAGCAATACCTACAAAAACTCCCTGTGCTAATACCTCCAGTACAAGCAGGCCATTAATCCTCTATTTGACAGTGCTAGACGGATCTATGGGGTGTGTACTTGGACAACATGACGAAACGGGTAAAAAGGAATGTGCCATTTACTACTTGAGTAAGAAGTTTACCAGATATGAAGCTAATTATTCGATATTGGAGCGTACATGTTGCGCCCTAGCCTGGGCCGCTCACCGCCTAAGACAATATATGCTTTCTCACACAATTTGGTTGGTGTCAAAGATGGACCCGATCAAATACGTATTCGAGAAACCTGCTCTCACTGGAAGGATTGCCCGGTGTCAAATGTTGTTATCCGAGTATGATATTCAATACATCTCTCAGAAAGCCATCAAAGGTAGTGCCCTAGCTGAGCACTTAGCCAATCAACCAATAGATGACCATTCACCTGTCCGCTATGAATTTCCTGATGAGAATGTAATGTCCGTCGAAAGAGAAGAATTAAGAAACAAAGAGTGGACCATGATGTTCTATGGGGCTTCTAATGCATTGGGGCACGGAATCGGGGCAATACTAATTTCCCCGAAAAATCAATACACTCTTGTCACGGCTCGCCTGTGTTTCAATTGCACCAATAAATAGCAGAATATGAGGCGTGTGTTATGGGAATCAGAGCTGCCATAGAAACTAAGGTCAAAGTCCTAAAAGTATATGGGGATTCTGCTCTAGTTACCAATCAGTTGAATGGAGAATGGGAAACTTGAGATTCTAAGCTAATCCCTTACCACGAGTATATCCAAGAACTCGTTGAATCTTTTGATAGGATCACGTTTCAACATATCCCATGAGAAGATAATCAGTTGGCTGATACACTAGCCACGCTGTCATCTATGTTCCGAATAAACAGCGACAAGGAAGTGCCTCTCATCCTGATGGAAAGTCGTGCTAATCCCGCTTATTGCCAGGCGATAGAAGAAGAGTCTGACGGAAAACCGTGGTACCATGACATCAAGTGCTACCTCAAAAACAAGGAATACTCTTCGGGCGCCTCAGAGAACGACAAGCGAACTTTGAGGAGGCTTGCTTTGAGCTTCTTTTTGAACGGCGACGTACTCTACAAAAGAAATCACGACATGGTACTCCTCCGATGTGTGGACTCTGCAGAAGCAAGACAAATTCTTGACGACGCCCACGAAGGTACCTTCGGGACCCATGCCAACGGTTATGCAATGGCCCGGAAGATTCTCAGGGCTGGGTATTATTGGCTTACAATGGAAAGTGACTGCATCAAGCATGTGAGGAAATGTCATAAGTGTCAGACTTATGCTGATAATATTCATGTACCTCCAACTTCCCTAAACGTCCTCAGTGCACCCTGGCCGTTCTCCATGTGGGGTTTGGACGTCAGAGGAATGATTGAACCAAAAGCCTCTAACGGGCACCGATTCATCCTCGTGGCTATTGATTACTTCACAAAATGGGTCGAAGCAGTCTCCTATACCAATGTGACTCGCAGTGTTGTGGTCAAGTTCATAAAAAAGGAAATAATTTGTCGATACGGTTTACCAAGAAAGATAATCACAGACAATGGGACTAATTTAAACAATAAAATGATAAAGGAGTTGTGCAATAATTTCAAAATCCAACATCATAATTCTTCTCCATATCGTCCAAAGATGAATGAGGTAGTAGAAGCGGCCAACAAAAATATCAAGAAAATTATTCAGAAAATGGTGGTAACTTACAAGGATTGGCATGAGATGCTCCCTTTTGCTTTACACGGGTACCGAACTTCCGTACACACTTCAACCGGGGCAACACCTTTTTCTCTAGTATACGGGATGGAAGCAGTACTCCCTATAGAGGTAGAAATCCCTTTTTTAAGGGTAATTATGGAAACCAAGCTCGAAGAAGCCGAATTGGTCCAAGCATGATATGACCAGTTGAATCTTATAGAAGAGAAAAGGTTAGAGGCAATTTGCCATGGCCAATTATACCAAAAGAGACTCAAGAGAGCGTACGAGAAAAAGGTACGTCATCGAGAATTCTCAGAAGGGGAATTGGTATTAAAAAAGATTCTACCTATTCAGAAAGACCAACGCGGAAAATGGACTCCAAATTATGAAGGTCCATATATAGTGAAAAAGGCATTCTCTGGGGGAGGCCTCATTCTTACAGATATGGAGGGGCATGACCTACCGCTGCCAATAAACTCAGATGCAGTCAAGAAATACTACGTCTAGAATGGCACAACATAAAAAAAAAGGAAAGCTCGCTAGGCCGAAAACCTGAAAGGGCGGTCTAGGCAAAAGTTAGAGCGACATGGTAGGTTGAAAACCCAAAAGGGCAGCCTAGGCAAAAATTAAGGTCAAATAAAAGCACTAAGTTGAAAACCCGCAAGGGCGATTTAGGGCAACCTGCTAAGTCGAAAACTCGCAAAGAGTAGCCTGAGCAAAAACCAACCAGAAGGCGTCAAAAGTAGACAGAATTGAACCCTGACCAACCGGGGCAGAGATGATCAAAACTAATACAAGTCTTTGAAGTTGATCAAGAAGGCGATCGGGGTCTGAATCACGAAAGGGCAGCACGATTTGTTTTCCAAAGGATTATATGTATAGCTGATATTTCTCACCAGTTTCTAATTTAGCAAACACGAGCTTATTCTGTTTGTAATATTTTATCTCCCCCACCATGGTGGAAATCCATTCTTACCCATGTTGCCGTTTATTAATCAGCACAATAGAATGCTTATTTCAGCCCCTCCAAACTCAATTCAGGATTTTATCAATTTGCATTGTCTTTCTAGAGAAATCTGTGCTAAAAGACAAACATGTGCAAATCAAAACATAAGAGCATTGTGTAATTACCGAAAATTCTAAAAGGATCTAAGGAATTCGACGTCTTCGCATTAAGGAAAAGAGCTAGTAAGGTACCTCACCTAATGCAAAATCATCAATGGCGAATACACTACGAAAAAGCCAATTAGCTTGTTCAGAACTCGCCAACTAAAGAGATCTGGAATTAACTTACCAAGAAAAGTTTCAGAAGTAGTCAAGAGGATACTGCCTATCCCTGATAAAGCAAATAATACTCATGCATGACGTGCTATTCACTGCATCTTGCATAATCAATACTTTTTGATACACAACCCGTCTTCAAAAACATTTCTCTAGAAATAAAAATTTCATTTCATGCATGGCATACCATTCATTGCATACTGCATGACTATCAAAGTTTTTGGGTCCATTGATCCACTCTCTCAAATATTACATAAAATTGGTTTGTTGTTACTCAGTAAGAACTAGTACTCAGCCTGTTCAATTTATTAACAAAAGTTAGGAACCTGTCCTACACCTTGCTGGGAATCTGACCCACCACCTTGGGAATCTGGCCCAAGTCTTTAGCCGGGAACCTGACCCGCGTCTCGGATCTTCCTCAATTATGGAAAACGGTCCACACCTTTTAACAAAGGTTAGGAATCTGACCTACATCTTGTCGGAGAATCTGACCCGAACCTACACTGAGTGACAGAGAAACTCATATCACGGACATTCCTTAAAGTAAGGTAGTCAATCCGTACCTTTTAGCAAGAGTTAAGAACCTGACTTACCCTTGTTGGGAATCTGACCCAAACCTGTGTCGAGCGACAGAGTAGCTGACACCCTAAACTTTCCCTAAGTAGGGGAATTATCAATACCGAAGATATGAGGGTTAGGAATCAGACCTACGCCTCATCTGGAACTCATTAGGAATCAAACCTAGAATATCTCACCAATTTTGTAAGAGTTAGGAACCAAACATATGCCTTACCGAGAATTCACTAGGAATCAGACCTAGGGTCTCAAAGCAAAGTCGGGAGCCGATCTCGCATCCTCAAACAATTTCGTTCTAGACAAAATTAGAGTCCTTTATCCTTAATTATCTTTTACAACGAATGCATGAAGACCTTCGAGTAAAATGTAATTAAGGAGGGGTAGCTGTAGTACCCTAATTTTGTCCGCATTTTTTAATTTTTTTATTATTATTATTATTTATTTTAATTAATTAGTAGTAGTAATAATAAACAAAATAATATTTTGGTTTTATAATAAAGAATAAAAAGTTTAAAAAAGAGAAAAAAGAAAATTTATTTTTTTCAAGAAGGGAGGGTGCCAATTGAAATGTGGGAGGTGCCAAAAGCATTTAGCCAAAGGATGGCCCAAGCCAATAATGCACGCAGCCCATTTCCTCCATTCCTTCGCACACCCTTTTTTTTATTTACACGCCCCCAGCCTAACCACTCTCATGCCACATCAAACTCACGCAGCCCAGTAGCCCAAATGCACAAACCCATCCTTTTTAACCTAAAAACCAACAACCCTAAAAACCATTCACGTAGCACCTCTCGTCATTCTTCCTTCCTCATTTCCTCTTCTCCTCACGCGGCGCCGTGCTCGTCCCACTTCCCTTCGTCCCTCTCTTGACCTAACCCTAATCCACCTCATCCTCTCTCATCTTCTTTCTTCCCCGCGGCGTCCCCCTGCTCCTCTCACCCCATCTCTTCTCCGCGGCGCACATCGCCCCTCTCCTCACTCTCAACCTCACAATCTCTCTTTTCTCCCTCCTTCCATAACCCTAGCCGTGGCGTCCCACTTCGTCCCCTCCGCCATTTCCGTATCCATCTCCTCATTCTTCTCCCCCAATCTCGGCCTTAACTACTCCACCCTTCACTACCTCAAATAAAACCCTAATAAACACGGCGTCCTCCACCTTTTCTTTCTTTCCTTCCCAACCCTAAACCTAGAAAATGGCCGCGGCCCCAACCTATCCTCAGATCTCTCTCAATCAGAGATCCATACCTCCAAAAGGGAAGTTTCTGTTTTTTTCTTTTATTATTTATGTTTTAAAATCACCATTGATTTCTTTGCCTTTTGATTCACAAGTCTTGAAGAGGAACCAAAGGCTATAAAAAGGAGGAGAAGACGCAGAAGAAGGGGACCGGACCTGAGAGAGAGCAAGAGAAGGACTGAGAGACAGAGAGCAAGAAGGAGAAGCAGAATCAAGGAGGAAGGAGAGAACCCACGAGACCACCCAGATACAAAAACTTTAAACACTTTTAGTTTAGATTTTTTTTCTTTTCTCTCCTCCATCTTCTGTTAGTAATTTCCTGGGAAGCTGAAAAATCCAGGTTCCCACCTTCTTCTTTGTTTTCTCATTCTTTTTTGCCATGGTCTGTATGCTGAATTGATATACATAATTGTGTCGTTATTATTGTTGTTATTGTATCATTGTTGTTGCTGCGGTTCGTTGTTGTTATTGGTTGCTGTGATTGTTGTTGTTGTTGTTATTACTGTTGGTATCTACGGTTTAGGTTGCAATTAGGTTTAGGGTTTGGTCTTCCAATGGGGCCAAACCCTAAATAGGGACTAAATTGTAAATATATGATAAAGAAGGACTGAACTGTAAATATATGGTAAAAGGGGCCTGAAAGCAAAAAATTAAAAAGTCTTTCTTTTTTAATTTTCTGTTCATACACGTTTTAGGATTTGGTCTTCCAATGGGGCCAAATCCTAAATAGGGACTTATTCGCAATTTACCTTTTTTTATTTTTATAAATAGTCAGAATTGAATAAAAATGATAAAGGGTATACAAGCAAATAAAAAGAATTTCTCTTCTATATTTTTATTGACATAATTAGTTTGTATTCTTTTAGGTTTCTTTATTTATTATTTTTATTACATTAAAAAGGAGTAAATAATGATTTTTGTAGAATATTTGAGTTTTCTTTCAAAGTTTCCTTTAATATTTTTGTAACGTAGTAGTTGATAAACTTAGATTTCTTTTTTAAAAAAAATTCATTTGGGAATAATTTATTTAATGATAAGCAAATTTTTTTCTTTTTAAACAATTAAAAGGGTACCATTTTATGGGCGTCTTAAGGGTGCTAACACCTTCCTTGAGCGTAAATAACTCCCGGACTCGAAATCTGGTTCAAAGACTTCTTCTATTTTTAAATTATCGTCAATAAAAAAGGTTTTTCCTATTATTTTTCCTTAATAAACTTTAGGTGGCGGCTCCAATTTAAATTTTTAGGGTGGTTGTCACACCACGAGTCTGGCCACCATGTTTCTCTCAGAAGTATACCGGTTGCACGGCATGCCCCGCTCTATTGTGAGCGATTGCGACAAGCTCTTTGTGAGCAAATTGTGGCGGGAATTGTTTTGGTTGCAGGGCACCACCTTGGCTTTCAGCACCGCCTACCACCCAGAGGCTGACGGCCAAACTGAGGTCACCAATCCTCTAGACCTTTCTCCATTGCTTTGTGAGTGACACCCCCAAACTGTGGAGTCAATTCTTACCGTTGGTCGAATACTGGTACAATATGTCTTACCAATCTGCTATAAAAATGACTCCCTTTGAAGCGATCTACGACAGACCTCCGCCGTTGTTTCGTTCGTACGTTACCAGCTCCACTACGGTAGTTGCCTTGGAGGATTCCCTGTTACGGCGGCAACAGTTGCTACAAGTCGTCAAGGATAACCTCACCCTAGCTTAAATCAGGATGCGATCGTTGGCTAATAGTGATCGCCAAGATCGTACCTTTCAAGTAGGTGACTGGGTTTGGTTGAAACTGCAACCTTGCCGGCAGATCTCGGTTCGGGGACGTGATTCTGCTAAGCTGGGCAAGTGGTTCTTTGGTCCATACCAAATAACCAGGGTGATCAGCGTCGTCGCGTACGAGCTCACCTTACCAGAGAACGCTCGAATCTACAACGTCTTCCATATTTCTAAGCTGAAGTCGTTTAGGGGAACACCACCGACTCAAATTCCGGAGCTATCTCGCACAATCATAGGCACTCGAGTTGAACTGATCCCAGCGCGAATCTTGGACTACCGTGCCCTACGGTCCGGCACGGCAGAACGCCGCCAGGTCTTGGTACAATGGGCTAGGTTGCCAGAGACAGAGGCGACATGGGAAGACAAGGAACGGTTTCAAGCGGCTTACCCTAACTACAACATTGAGGACAATGTTGTCTCTGAAGACAGGGGTAATGATACGAGGCTGGAGCTGCCACGTGTGGTTCCAAGCGATGCTTCTAGACTTGGGCCAAGTGAATAGTCAAATAAAGGGCTTGAAAGGCCACAACGAAATAGAAAAAGCCCAATATAGTTGGAAGATTACGCTTGAGCCTGAGCAATTGCTGAGTCATGCCGTTAGTGTGGGATAAAACGAATATTGCCTTTGCATTTAGATTTCATTAGCTGTCAGAATATTCCCTAGTTTGTTATAGTCTAAGGATCGGTCACCACCTGGCCAATGATCCGTAATAGTAGCAATTGTAATAGTTTATAAATTACAGTCCATTAAATAAAGAAATCAAGAAGAAAGTCGGATAAATTTTATCCACATTTTTGTTGTTTCCCTTCTCTTCTCCTTGCCTTCAAGGGGCCCCTCCAAGCTCGAATTGGAGATTCCCCATTTCTTTGATTTGAATCACCATGCGAACAATTTTTCTGAACGCGATTTTCTTTTTCTTGAAATGAAATTCGAACTCTCTTTTTGTTTCAGTGCGGATTTTTAACCAATGTCACCTAAAAGTAATGTGGTTGAATCATATTGGGAAATTGCAAAGATCAAATTTTTTCTGGCAAAAGAAAGTCGTAGAAGGAAAATAAAAAAAAAGAAATAAAAATAAAGAAGGTTGAAAACTGATCGAGGAAAGGGAACCACTAAACCAAAGAGATATTACATTCACGAAAATGCTAGTTTAGTATAGTTTCAACATTTGATAGGTTAGTGCATAATATAAAAAACAGAGAATTGAGGAAGGAGGAAGAAGAAAAGGGTCCTGCTTTTTATTATGGGACTTGTTCTTGAAAAACCTCTAATTTATATCGTGCCAAACACGATAGCAACACAGGTTTATGAGGTTTTGTTCATTACATTATTTTGAAATTAATAAAACTAAAGATTTAAGAACACATTGATTTAATTACACCAAATATAGAGAATAACGTTGTTAGTGGCAGTGGATTTATGAGTCTGGTTTGTGACTGCCCCTTACTACGTTGAAGGCTGAGGCCCATGGATGCCATGATAGAGGGCAGAGCCTAAATCTCACCGTCTTTACTATTGTTGGAAGGATGAATCATAAACAGGAAAACCACTGGTGTGGAGGCTTTACTATAGATGGTGGCGGTGGGAGCATGGAGAAGGGATGAGACATTCCTAGTTAATAATTTTAATTAGGAAGCAACTATAGAAAAAAATAACTTAACCTTCTACAGCAGGTAACATTTTAGAGGTCCCCAATCAAAAAAACATTTTAGAGGTCCACCTTTACACCTCCTTTTTAGAGTGCATATTAGGCGCTATGACATAACAAAACATAGAACAAAATAAAAATCTTAAGTTCGTTAGTTAACAAATTCGACATGATATTTTTTTTATGACACATATATAAACCTTTAAAAAAATAATTAAAAATATTTATGCTTTTTTTCTATTCTTTTTTGACGAACATTTTCTATTCTTGATATACCTATTTGATATTCCTTTCTATCTTCTAACCCCCACTCTTTTTTTGATCAGCGTGACAAGAAGGACAAAAGGAAGCAAATCAGAAACAATTTGAAGTCTTGAAGTCTTAACTTCCATAACATCTATTAAAACAAAACTAGATAAAGTAGATGACAAATATTCAACACATAGAAACTACTATCTGAATTAGCACCAGCTTTGGTTAGCCAATCCATGCAAGAAATTCCTTTATGCAAGGTGTGGATAAAGGACAACTTCCAAGAGAAGGACTTGAAATGTCGGATGCTACCATTGGGAGGAGCTTAAGGAAGAGTATAATGAGCACCCTCTTCAATCAAAGTAAGAGCATATATGGCAAGAAGCATCTAAGGAAACAAGATGAGAGCACCTAACATAACTAGTAGACATACTATTATGTAGAACAATACAAACAAAATGCTTAATATTCTCCAGAACTTTCAGTTTCCACAGCCAAATCAAACTATTAATAGAAGGTAACATCAAATTAGTATATTGGTTAACCAAGTATAATCACTTTTAGTAGAGTAGACACCAGAAGTTGAGGCTTTCCATACAAGAAGGTCATCTTAATTGGAGTGAGTGGATACACTTTTCATTTTCGATCTAATATCAAGAGTAGTTGAGTATAAAGCAGATCAAAATTCAACACACCATAATGATAAATATCCTTGATGTGAAGGTGAATATCATGAATATCAATGAAAGGGATTCTCTCACAAATTTTACCTTTATGAAGCCATTTTTCATAACAAAGAGAGAAATTACCTCCTCCAACTCCAGTAATAAAACTAGGTTTTAAAATACCAGCTATAGAAATTAACTGCCAAGTGTAAGAAGCTCCAGGGTGTGAAATTAATCCAGAATATGAAAATTAGGCAGGTACTTAGAAGTAAGCAACTGAACCCAGAGTTTGTCTGGATTAAGAATAATCTCCCAAATATGCTTCCCCAACATAGCAACATTATCTAGTCTAGCCTCTCTAATACCAAGACCTTCTTTGATACGAGGCTGAATAATTTTCTTCCAATTAATCCACTGACAAGATTTGCCTCCCCAAATAAATTAGTTGATGCTACAGCTAATACAATCACAAATCGCTTCAAGAATCCAGAGATTGTGCGTAGTGTATATAGGCATGGAGCTAAGAACTGACTTGGCTAAAGTTACTCCGCCAAGTCTACTCAGGAGTCTTCCCTTCCAACCAGCAAGTCTACTGTAACACCCATACCTCAACGTTAATTGAACATACGAATTAATTACATTAAAGCACTGAAATTATAATTAAAATTATAACTTGATTATAGCAATCCAAGTCATAAATTAAAAGCCTAATACATAATCTAATAAATAAATTACAACATCCATAAATACATAAAACTAAATCTGAATTCCAAGCCTATAGCTTTGCCCCATCCGTCTTTGGTACTTGTTTATCTGAAAAATAACAACAAATGAACGGGATGAGATTAAAAATCTCAGTGAGCCCTTTACGGACTCCTCACCACTCACTCATCGATTCTTACTACCTTGGAAAAGACTAACTCAGCTTTACCGACCAAGACTTACCTTTCTGCTTAATCAAACTAACTTTAAACATCGTATTTGGTAGGCACCTTGAGTTTGAAGCCCTAGGTGCACTAACATAAACTTAAGCTTAGACTTAAACTTAGTATGAAATTAAACATAAAATGCATATTAAAACACATCATACATATAAACATTATTGAAACTTATACTTTGCTATGTTGTCGGATTTGGTCCTAAGACCCTGCTCAACATAACTAACATCACACAAATATTCTTTTCTATGCTGTCGGGTTTGGTCATATGCATAATTCCACACGCCCCACTCAACATAGCTTTCGATATGGTGGTTAGACATCTTAACCCTCCAAGTGGCGTCCCACGAGGCTAACCATACCGACCTATCCTCTTGTGAGGCAACTTGGTATCTTTTAAGACTCTTAAACATGACTATGCATTTATGCATATTGCAATCAAGTAAAACATTAAAGTAGGATTTGAAATCCTCATACTCATTTCATAATGCCAAGAAGTTGACATGGAAATCTATGAATCAAGCATAACATGCAATTGAATATTTTTGAATTTCAAAACATGCATCTTTAATGACCATAAGAACCAGAAAACACAAATTCATATGAAACTCAAACACCACTAAACATATTTCATCATTTAGCTCTTGTTGTCTTGTAATTATTAAATCTCGTCTCATGCATTTTCAATACATATTCATAAGGAAAGAGATTCTAAGAGATCATTCACTTATTCGTTCTAGGCAATTAGGCCTCTTAACCTTATGAAATCTTTACTTATCTGAACTCTCATCAATGGAATTCTAATTAAACCAAGGATTTATGTTAGACAAGCAAAGAACATTACATACATAATATTCACATAATCATAAAACCAAGGAAAAGCCACATATTCATATGAAACCTTACATAATCTTAAGTCAAGAAAACATTTCAAAACCAAGACACATAACCATTGGAGCTATATGAAACATCCAACGGCTCAAACATCACATAATAATTAGGGGCGTTGGGGTCAGAATTCAACCCTATTTCAGTCAAACCCCATATAATATCATAACAATAAAAATTAACATTAAACTTAAAAATCAAAGGGGTTAACAAACCCTAACTTTGAACCCTTTGAGGTTCAAAGACTTCTTTGAGAAAAGTCCTAATGTGGGACTTATGGGTGCCCATCACCTAAGGGGTAGAGAACTCACAATCAACATCCAAGAGCTTGAGCTATGGAGTTTGAAGCTTGGTCTCCTTCCTTTTCTCCTCTTTAATTTCGTGTTCATCTTTTCCTCCACCTAGGGCAACTTCAATCTTGCCCTAAACGTCAAGCACTGAGCTCCAATCTTCTTCCATTCTTCAATATTTGCTTCTGTTCAAGCTCTCTCTCTCTCTCTCTCATTGCGATCTCTCTCTCTCTCTTTCACACATTCACTTTCTCTCCCTGTCCCCTTCTCTCTCTCGGTCTCGTCCTTTTCTCTCCTCCTTTTGGCACACTACCGTGCTATCACAGTAGGATCATCACCCCTCTTCCTTCCTCCTCCATCTCCATCGTGCATCTCCTCTCATCTTCTTCCTTTCCTTCTTTCTTTTCTTCTTTCTCTTCTTTCTCTGTTTTGCTTTTTTTCTTTTTTCTTCTTCTGCGTGAAGGTCACGCTAGGAGGGAGTAAATTGGGAGATGAGAGGGTGCTAAGGTGGGCTGTGGATAAGTGTGGTGCATGGTGGAGCACATACCATGATTTATTGAAAATAAACCAATTAACCCATATTTAAATATCATAATTTACTTTTTGGTCTTCGTAGGAACCTCGGATAAATTAATTAATTTAAATTCTACTCATAAATAAGTAGCCCCATATTTTCTCAAATATTGGGTAAAATTACTATTTTTTTAAGCTCCAACTTTACGCTAAAACACTAGATTAAAGTGTATTAACCTCTTTAATCCTTAGGGATTATATCCCTCTTTCACTTAAGGTCTCTAATTGCCAAGCTTAGGAAAATTTGGGGTGTTACATTACTACCTACCTTTCAAAAAAATTCGTCCTCGAAAATTGCTATATCTACACCGTAACTACAACTGCTACTATCTTTCTTCGTCAATCCCATTCATTGAAAAACCTAGAAGTGATTAATTCTTACAAGATATTGATTGATTAGATTCATTGTGATAGCATTAACCGTTCACAGACTAGGCCCTAACAGAAAATTCTTTACCGGTTAGGGCATAGTTAGTAACTGGTTAAGCAAAATCACACCAAAACACTACTCGACAAGATTCTTGCAATCGTTAATAATTTTAGGTCCCTACTGAATTGGGTGGCAACTTACTTCCTTATGAACTTTAAATCTTCCAATGGAATATGTTTTACTTCAAGACCCCCCTCTATGAAGTGGAAAGTGCAGAAACTTCATAACAACATCAGTGTGGGGTGAGGACAGAAATTAACCTTGCTCACCACGTCTGACCTTTCACAAATCATAGCTTGGTGATATAACTTCAAAAATCTAGACCATCTTGTCTCTTATCAGAAAACAGAATTCTCTGCTAGGAATTTTCTTAGCTTGAGTTGACTGATCAATCCCTTTCGTCTTAGTTCCATTAAATGGAACACCTTACTTGTAGTCGAAGAATTTAACTTTGGTGCTGCTCTTTTATTCTGTTGCCCTTAACTGTTGGAAATTTTTAGGTTTGTTGCTCATCGTCTGTTCCTTGTCTAGATACTTTGCTACTACGGTAGTCTGTGCTTCCTTTGCAAATCTGTAGTAACCCATAGTCTCGAATAGTCATCCTCCTCAATTTGACACACGACATAGCTTTACTCACCTCGAGTCCTCACTAAATTTGTTGAGTCTCTCACTCATCATCTTATACACGTTGAAGGTAGGTTGAGTATGTGGACAATTCTTCGAATTCGGCTACACACTCTCCTATGGATGTGCCTCTTGGTGTCAAACGAGTGGATTCTTGCCCCTTCGGTCTCCTTTTTCTCTTGGAATTCTAGGAATACTCTTTGAAAGTTTCCCTAAAACAACATTCCAAACTACTATTGATCATTCCGTGATTCTGCATTGATCAACTAACTTATCAAGGTAAGATCATTACCTTGAGTAGACTAGTGCATGCCTTGAAAATTTTTTCCATTCGCGACAATCACTCTTATGTTACCAATGGAAATCGTTTCCTTAAATACCCTTTCCGTAACTTGTGGAAATGGTACTCATCTCTTATCTTGCTATACTTGGTCTTACACCCGACTTGGCCTAGGCAACTTGAAACTCTATGGTTGCTCAACTCCTAGTAGGTATTCATTGGTTAAACTGACTTGATTTTCACTAGTTGGTTAAGTCTCACTTGGTTGGAGACTCAGCTTGTAAGTCGCTAGTTAGAATCATATCTGACCCAACCTAACGAATTTACTCATAGTAACTTATAATCTTAGATGTCCACTGATTAAATCGTGTCCATACCATTACACTTTTATTTGAACTTTACTACCATTCTCTTCAACTTGATAGATTAACTCCCCTTCTTGGCTCAATTGAAATTAAACCGAAAATCCACGCAGCCATATCTGATAGCAATGTGGGCCGGCGCGTCTAATAGCCAATGGACTAACTAATATCAAGAAAATAAATTCTTGAGATTCTTGGGAACAATCTACCTTACTGATCCTGTCTTATCATCCTTACCCATTCTGAATCATTCGAAACCCTGAAAGGGATTAATATCTACAGAGGAACGAATTACCCAGGGAATTAAGTGATCTCATTACCCAATCACAGACTAGGTCTTATTCCATATAAGGTTCTTATTTGGCTAAGACAAAGTCTATAATTGGTCAAGAGAATTCACTTCGTGTACTGGTCAATTGGATCAAATGTAAACATTAACAACTCTGAATTTCTACTGTCTTAGCTTTGCTAAAAGTTCCTATAGTCCAAGGACTATTATCTCACTCAACTGCCTTAAGCTTGTTACTCCACTAAGGTCACCATAACTTGAAGACTCAGGTTTTCTTTCTGCTCCACTATAGCTTAAATATCCTCAGGGTTCCATACTATCATTTGGGCATTGTAGTGTGTGGCCTAACTTTATCTCACTTCTTATTCTTACCACTACTACTAAGAACACTAATGTTCACTTAGGGATTATCATAGGATTCCGATTGACGGCACATGAAGCACATGATTCGTTCAGCCAAACACTCGCCTTTGTGGTTCTGAGCACACTTTGAACATTCCTTAACTCTTACTTCTGAGGGGTTGGAACTTGTTTCCTTTTATCCGGATTCTCCGAAGATTCTCAATTATCGTGAGCTCTTACATTGGTTTCTTCCTTTTTCACGTCATCCTTGTTCATTAAACTGTCTTAAAGGGCGCATTCCTGTTCGGTCCTCTCCCTTGTCCGCTAGCTCTATCTACTATATTCTTCGTACACGGTATGGAGTATCAAGTTGATCAGGCTTGATATTCCATACAAAGCATAAGAATACAGAGAGAAGTTCTCAAACAAAGAAAAGTTCTAGCTAACTAACTACAGTCCTACAAGGACTAAATTGACACTTCCTAAGTTGAGTTACTTCAAGACTCATAACACACAGTCCGATAAGATCGAACTGCTATGATACTATAATGTAACACCTGTACCACGACGTTAATTGAACATACAAAATAATTACATTAAAGCACATGAATTACAATTAAAATTACAACTTGATTATAGTAATCCAAGTCATAAATTAAAAGCCTAATACATAATCTAATAAATAAATTACAACATTCATAAATAAATAAAACTAAATCTGAATTCCAAGCCTGTAGCTTCACCTCATCTGTCTTTGGAACCTGTTTATCTGAAAAGTAACAACAAAGGAACGGGATGAGATTAAAAATCTCAGTGAGCCCTTCACGGAATCCTCACCACTCACTCATTGATTCTTACTAGCCTGGAAAAGACTAACTCATCTTTACCGACCAAGACTTACCTTTCTTCTTAATCAAACTAACTTTAAACATCGTATTTGGTAGGCACCTTGAGTTTGAATCCCTAGGTGCACTAACTTAAGCTTAGACTTAAAATTAGTATGAAACTAAACATAAAATGCATATTAAAACACATCATACATATAAACATTCTTGAAACTTATACTTTGCTATGTTGTCGGATTTGGTTCTAAGACCCCGCTCTACATAACTAACATCACACAAATATTCTTTGCTATGTTGTCGGATTTAGTCATATGCATAATCCATACGCCCCGCTCAATATAGCTTTCGATATGGTGGTTAGACGTCTTAACCCTCCAAGTGGCGTCCTACGAGGCTAACCATGTCGGCCTATCCTCTTATGAGGCAACTTGGTATCTTTTAAGACTCTTGGACATGACTATGCATTTATGCATATTGCAATCAAGTAAAACATCAAAGTAGGATTTGAAATCCTCATACTCATTTCATAATGCCAAAAGGTTGACATGGAAATCTATGAATCAAGCAAAACATGCAATTGAACATTTTTTAATCTCAAAACATGCATCTTTAGTGGCCATAAGAACCAGACAACACAAATTCATATGAAACTCAAACACCACTAGACATATTTCATCATTTAGCTCTTGTTGTCTTGTAATTATTAAATCTCGTCTCATGCATTTTCAATACATATTCATAAGGAAAGAGATTCTAAGAGATCATTCACTTATCCATTCTAGGCAATTAGGTCTCTTGACCTTATGAAATCTTTACTTATCTGAACTCTCATAAATGGAATTCTAATTAAACCAAGGATTTATGTTAGACAAGCAAAGAACATTACATACATAATATTCACATAATCATAAAACCAAGGAAAAGCCACATATTCATATGAAACCTTACATAATCTTAAGTCAAGAAAACATTTCAAAACCAAGACACATACCCATTGGAGCTATATGGAACATCCAACGGCTCAAACATCACATAATAATTAGGGGGGTTGGGGACAGAATCCAACCATATTTCAGTTTAACCCCATATAATATCATAATAATAAAAATTAACATTAAACTTAAAAATCAAAGGGGTTAACAAACCCTAACTTTGAACCCTTTGGGGTTCAAAGACTTCTTTGAGAAAAGTCCTAATGTGGGACTTATGGGTGCCCATCACCTAAGGGGTGAAGAACTCATAATCAACATCTAAGAGCTTTAGCTATGAAGTTTGAAGCTTGGTATCCTTCTTTTTCTCCTCTTTAATTTCGTGTTCCTCTTTTTGTTCACCTAGGGCAACTTCAATCTTGCACCAAACATCAAGCACTGAGCTCTAATCTTCTTCCATTCTTCAATCTTTGCTTCTGTTGAAGCTCTTTCTCTCACTACGATCTCTCTCTTTCTCGCTGTCCCCTTCTCACCCTCGGTCTCGTCCTTTCCTCTCCTCCTTTCGACGCACTACCGCGCCATCGCAGCCAGGATCGTCGCCCCTCTTCCTTCCTCCTCCATCTCCATCGTGCGTCTCCTCTTCTCTTCTTCATTTCCTTCTTTCTTTTCTTCTTTCTCTGTTTTGTTTCTTTCCTTTTTTCTTCTTCTGCGTGAAGGTTACATTGGGAGGGAGTAAACTGGGAGATGAGAGGGTGGTAAGGTGGGTTGTGGATAAGTGTGGTGCACGGTGGAGCACAGACCATGATTTATTAAAAATAAACCAATTAATCCCTACTTAAATATCATAATTTACTCTTTGGTCCTCGTAGGAACCTCGAATAAATTTTTTTTTAATAAATGAAGGTAAGGAGCCTCGTTAACCTCGGATAAATAAATTAATTTAAATTCTACTCATAAATAAGTAGTCCCATATTTCCTTAAGTATTGGGTAAAATTACTATTTTACCCCGAAGCTCCAACTTTACTCAAAAACACTAGATTAAAGTGTATTAACCTCTTTAATCCTTAGGGATTAAATCCCTTTTTCACTTAGAGTCTCTAATTATCAAGCTTAGGAAAAGTTGGGGTGTTACATCTGCTATTAATCTTATCAAATATGTAAGAGAAATCTATGTTTTTAACTCTACCTGCAAGTATAGAAGAACCCCGATATTTCTCAGTATTAAAAGTGTGCTTAAAATCAATGCTACATTTAAACATTGACACCTTATCACAAGGTAAATTGCTGGAAGGAAGGAAACGTAGATTTAAGAATATTTATCTTCATTCCTGAGGCTAAACAGAGAGACTGCAAAACCTCCTTGACGAGCTTCACTTGGGAAGACTTAGCCTTAGTAACTAGAAGATAATCATCCGTAAAACATGGATCAGAAATAGTTGGACCATTGCTAGTAATTTTTTCTGGAAGTCAACCATTAGAAACAGTGTTTTCTTATGTAAGAATAGTAAGTTTCTCCATACAAAGCAAGAATAAATAAGGATACATAGGATTCTTTGTCTAAGACCATAAGTATAAGCAAAACTATCCAATCTTTCATTGTCCCATTGCAGAGAAAGAGATGAAGATGTGATACAACTCATAATTAAGTTGATAATATGAGATGGAAATCCAAATTCAGTCAAATTAAGCTTCAAGAAGTTCCAGTCCACACGATCATAAGCCTTTTCAAAATCAATTTTAAACATAAGAAGCCCGATTTACCTTTTATCTTATGCATGAAATGGACAATCTCTTGAGCTATGATAGCATTATCTGCAGTGCCTCTATTAGGAATGAAGCTGGTTTCCAAAGGACCGATAAGATCATCCATATGAGGTCTGATTCGGACTAGGATTAGAGATCAACTTAAGCATCACATTGCATAAACTAATAGGCCCCAAATCTTTCAAGCTCTTGGGCTTATAAATCTGGGGAATAGGCTCAATGAGGGTCTCGACTAGATAAGAAACAATATGACCTGTAGAAATTGCATTAGCAATAAGGGTCCAAAAATCCTTCCCAGCTCCATAAATAAAATTAGTACAAACACATACATCATTAGTAGTTATAGAGATCTTGCAACCCGTCATTAAAGTGCCTGTATCATAGCGAAAGTAGAAATAAGAAAAGTAGTAGTCCAGAAAACCACTTAGACTCTCAAAACCCCCAAAATACTTCAAAAGGAAAATTACACTCTGGCCATACAAACAAACTCACAAAACTTTGTTAGGGTACCCAGTTCTCCCTACATCCTCCCCACGTCTCGTCTGGTAAAACTACACCAAAACCTAGTAAGATGATGAACTACAGAGATCACCATCCGGCAACGTCTTGCGACATATGTTCTCTTCTGTCCTGGCATGACTACATATGTGAATAAAACCTCTCCTAATGCTCACATGAGAGGTCTGAGGAATATCATAATCCCTACCGTCATCCCAAGGAGCTCTCCACATTTGATTAAATGTAAGTCTCTGAGCTATACGAAACTCCTCTACTATGCTGGCTTTAGGCGAACCACTAAACCTAAAGAAAACACTATTGTTCCTCTATATACAACTATGAAGCGAGAGAAATCTATCTCCCATCCCACACCATCGCCTTCGTGGTAATACATCTCAATGTCTCCCCAAACTGTTGTCTTGGTGCCTCCTAGTTGGATAATGCATGTGTGACATCCTCATCTTCCTCAGTAGTGTCCTCATGTGATTCAATAAGTGACCATCTGATCCGACCATTGACTCAGTGACCTAGTACCTCAACTGAGTCGATGACCAGACCGATTTTTAAAACATTGCACATGGCTACTCACTATATCAAATTCACATGTGATGCAAATGCATGAATCCTCAACTAATCAACTCACCATTGGCCTATGAACCTAGTATCTTAACCTCGCATCAAAATCCATTCAATATCGTCATATCTCAACTCATGTTCAGAAAAGTATCCCACAACATTATTGAATGATAAACTTAATTCAACACATACTTTAGGTTAGATACTACAGCTCATGCAACTAATCCATTGTATAATCAATCATCCCTCAATTTACTTAAAATCAACACCTATGACTAGGTAAACCATCAATCTTAGCATACCAGTATACAACAACATCAATCGTACAATATCATATGAACAATCATCGAAAACATACAAATAATGCGTGAGCATGTTATCAAACAAATAAGATAATCATACCAACTAAGTATACCATAACATAAGCATGTTATGGAAGAAACCTCGATAAATTGATATCACAAATCGTCCTACATTTGATAAACATACAATGTCAAAACCCTAGATTGTAGTCGTCAATACAAATCAGGTGTTGTTAGTTACTCAACTACTAGTAGGGTTTCCATATGCATATTAACACGTTCTACGATACTCTGCCTCCCTATTGATTGAGGTTATTTCTCTCCACCTGGCTAACACCACATGTAAGCTCCAATGTAGAAAGTCTTGACTCTCGCGCCCTCGAACATTGATGAGCACCTCGAACTAACCACAAATTCACCAAAACAATAACGTTTCGCCACTTCCATGCTTAAAATCGGCAATCCCTCAGTTTCATAATTTGCTTTAGGCACTTCGACAACACATATATCACATTAATAGTCCTAAGATGTATCAAAACAAGGAATAAAATAAAGAATAGTGGAGAATGTAACGAAATGATATCGAGGTTGAAACAACATGTCGATGGAACTTCACCTTGTGACACCCACTACCACGTCATACGAAAAATGCATAAAAGAGCATCTACAGAGTAATAAAAATACTAAGTTTATAAATTTTTTTAATGAAATAGTGGTTCACATCAACTCGTACTAAAATACGTCTGCAGAATAATCATAAAAACATTTAAAAATACTTTGCAGAATAAAAACCATAACCCTTGATATTAATGTCTCAGAGCTTAACTCTTAATTTATATCGGAAAAACAAATGTCATAAAGCATAACTAAATCCTAAGCTAAGCAACAACGTATAGTTTACTTCTCAGCGTCCAAGTCGACATCATCACTGCAATCTCACCATCTACCCATACACGGGGTGTACAAGTAGCCACAAACACAAAGAGGTGAGGACTCGATACGACATAGGAACAATAACATGTAGCGTCAACAATAAATCAAACAGCGGAACAACAAACAAGTTTTATCGGTAAACACCAATCGGTAGGCAGTCCTACATTGGCAAGTAGCTAACACGAACCTAACAACTACTTCATCCAAGTCTTCAGGATCCTTTTCATCTCCAGGTGAGGGGATGAGAGTGCCCTTAACATCCAGAGATACAAATTGAGTCTAGTCAGGATGATCTAGTGTATGAATGGGATGTCCCAACAGTGCCTTACCTTTATATAAAACCCCCACTGGCAATGACCCGCAAGGCCAAAGAGCTTCTCGGGGCCATCTCTAAACTGTTCCCCATAAAACCGTTTCCTCTTCACCCAAGCGACACCAAATCCTCGGTGCGCGAAAACTGGCCTAAGTGTCCATCAGCGTGCTTAATTCAAATTTGGAGTCATTATCTAGTCACATTTTTGTGATCAGAGGTTATGGTGTCCACCACGTCAACAAACCCATCAACGAATTTCCCAAAAATTAAATAACCAACAAAACCGTCGAGTATACAATCGAAGTTGTTATCGCACATTGGTCACAAACCTGTGACCAATAAACAAGCAACGATGATAATAATTTGTTATCTTCTCAACACAAATCACTCATTGGTCACAAACCCGTGACCAATAGACAAACGAAGAGTAAAATAAATTGTTACCCTCTCAACACAAATCATGCATTGGTCACAAACCTGTGACCAATAAACAAACAACAAGGATAATAAGTCCTTATCCTCTAAAAACAAGTCCTACATCAAGCATATAGCAAACCTAGGTGGTTACTACCTTTAATAAATCCTTACAAGTCATTTAATTATATTTTTAAACATTATCAGGGGTATGAATCAATTCATAACCCCTGTGAGTTGATTTAGAGTCAAAAACCCACTTTGTGAATCTAAGTGCACAATCATGAATAGATTCATGACTTCAATTCATCAATTTTGTAAATAATAGGTGTGAATCAATTCATGCAGATATAAATCGATTCACAAGACCTGCACTTCATAAAGTTGTTTTCTACATTTTCGTGACTTGGGGACTATCCTAAGTGATCCCATGTCCAATCCAACTTTTGGGGTAATTACTAAATTGTCCATAAGGTCTCTAATCACTGATTTAAAATTCATGTCTTAATTTAAATCTTTGTTCTTTAAATATTATCATGAACTTTATCACCTTACTTCTTTATCTTGCTTTAGTTATACTAATCCATAACTAAGTCATTTAAACTAATTCAAATTATTGCTGCTTACAAATCTTATTAATCTATACCAATCCTTTAATCTATTAGAGATTTCTTATTCAAATTTAATCATCTTAACTATATTTCTGCATTTTTCACTTCTTTGAATAATTCTAATTCAACAACCTATACCAATCACATCCCAATTAAATAATAGCAACCCCTACTAATTTTAAACATGCAATCACATAATCATACCACAAATCAATAACTACAACTCATAAATCATGCCATTTTACAATTCGAATAATGTTAACAAATCATAGATCATGCTTCAAACTGACAAATCATGTCAAACACAAAAAAGCATCAAGTTCTCTAATTATATTAATTGAAGATTCTTAAGGCTCTTTGCTTATACAAGGGTCTTATAATTGATCAAAACAAAAGCTATTGCTCTTGCAATGAGTAACAACAAATCGCTTGCCTGGGACATCCGTAACATGCTATTTGAAGTCATAAGCCTCTTTTTATAGGATCATCCACCCCCATACCTTAATGAAGTCACAACCTCCAACAAGTCCTAGAGAGCTCTGAATTCGAGTTTCTTCTTGGTTCCTATCATAACGAAGATCAAGGAATTTGAATTTAAGAAGCATTTAAAAATAAGGAGTTGAAAGGGTCAGAGATACCAACAAATTTCCTTTTCTTAAAATGGGAAAGAATAAGAAGAAGAAGATGAATAATCTCCTCTGGTAATAGCTTTGAAGATGACGTCCAATTTGGTGGAGAAACGAGAAAGAATGACTTAAACAGCGACACCCACCTTAGGGTCCTTGAGCATATTTAGGTAGGGTTTAAAATGACTCAGATAGGTTTAAAATAAGTGTTTAGGGTTAAGTAATTTAGTCATTCTATGATGTTTTAGGTCGAGTAGGGTAACCTGAGTCAAGCCTACTGGGTCAAAACACATCAAAACGCGTAACATAAATGATGCCTCGGTACAATGACATTACCTCACAGTTTTTGACACAACTTGAGCTACAGATATCTGATTTAAGAGTTATTGGTTGCGTTAGAAAGCTTAGAGAGAGATTTACAAAAGTATGCTGTAACACCCCTACTTCCCATGTTAATTAATGGTTATGGGAGGAGAAAGAAATATTACATTGGGGTTGGTAGAGATTCCTATGAGTGACATACCCAGAACCATTAATTAACATGGATAGTAGAGGTGTTACTTATGTCTCACAAGAAATCCTAATTCGAACTTTAGATGGGTCAAAAAGACGAAGGAAGTTTAGAGACAAAATTAATAATTGTTTCTAGATAAGATCTTTAGAAGATTAAGATAAGATCTCAAGAAATAACTGAGGAAAGGATTATGCTATTTTAATTATGATTTCTATCAAACCTGATTCATATCTAATCAAAACTTTAAGCATTAAGATAAGGTAGACTAATGTATTCAAGGATTGAATCCCTATCACATCTAACCGGTTACATTATAACTACATAATAACATGATTGATCTTATCCTATTGTAAACACCATAAAAATATAAGTATAAATATGAGTATGCACAATTACCTATCAAAATAATTAATTACATATTATTATAAGAACAATTAATAAATAATTCATATACCATATATAATATAATCACCTTTATATATGTACTTTAACACTACGACAATTATATTATTATTTATTATATTAATAATAATACTAACATCGTTAGTAGTGATGATGATAAATAATAAGGATAAATATAGCTTTTGGTCCCTGTAATTTGAGCGAAATCCGATTTTAGTCCCTGTAAAATTTTTGGTATAGATTTTGTCCCTGTAATTTAAGATTCTTTCATTTTTAGTCCTTGCTATCAAATTTCTATTAAAAACATTGAGTTTTTGTCCTTGTAATTTTAAGATTCTTCTATTTTTTGTCCTTGTAATTTTAAGATTCTTCCCTTTTTTAATTAGATATTTGATGGCAGGGACTAAAAGTGGAAGAATCTTAAATTACAGGGACAAAATCTAAACAAAAAATTTTACAAGGACTAAAATCGAATTTCGCTCAAATTACAGGGACCAAAAACGGTATTTACCCTAATAATAATAACCATAATAATATTAACAATGAAGTAACACGTGTATACACCTACAAAAATTGGGGTGTTACATGCCTTACCTAGAGCGTTTCCACAAAACGAACGGTCATAATCGAAGTAGAGAATGCGATAATGTTGTATTTGACGTCGGTTTTGTGTTTTAATATATGGATTGATTGAAATTGATGTTGGAAGTTTGGAAACATAGTACAACCTCTCTCTCTCTCTCTCTCTCGTCTAGAAAATAAATCCTTATGGTGAAAATAAATAAATAAAATCTTTCTTAAGTCAATTTTAGTCATAACTCTCCAGCGTTCTCCCCCTTAACGCGTTGGCATTCCAATGCTTTAGTGTGGTTCTGTTTACTAGGAAATTTGGTTTTGTAGAGTGTGTCTACCAAATTCGTCAAACAAACAAATAATTAGTTTTCGAACGATTATGTGATCGACGAGTTATGTGGTAATCTTGTTTTGAAAACAACTGTTTTATTGGAATAACGGTCGAAAGTTTGACCAGATATCAGTTTTCAACTTTCTTGGCTGTTAAGCAATTAATCATTGTGATTTCTGCCAGTTTTGAATATAATAATTTCAAACAACAAGTTGATTATTGTCGAAATGGCATAAAAAGTATGAATATGCAAGATTGGCCGTAAGCAGCCAATGACTTGATCAACAAGTAACTTAAACAGAAAATGAAGTCAAAATATGCAGTGCAATGTTTGAAATGAAATGCATAAATAGAATGTAAATTTGTAGATAAGATAAATGAATAGACAGAGCAATAATTAAAAATAGACTTGAATTGAGTTGAAATTGCAGAGTGATAAGATTTGGAAGGCATACAGTGATCGTTTTCCTTTAATATGCTTCGTCGTCGAGATGTTAGGAATTTAGATCATGTATCCAACCTTGATTACATCGTATGAGCTGCTATTTATAGACAAAAAAAGTAAAAAACTACCTATCATCCGACCTGACACGTGTACGGACACAGGGTCGGTAGTTGTTTCTACTAGAATAACTTAATCTCGACAGTAGCACTTCCTGTCGAGTTGTACATTTGTTGCCTAACATCTAAGTCTAACTTGACCATGCTCATTTTGACATTTTCGACGCTTCATGCATTCCGTTGAACAACCGCCACATCACTTAGTCTTTTAAACTTAGCCAATTTTTGAACACTCTTTCTAGCTCTTTGTGCCTTCACTTGTCGATTCTTTGAAGCTCCGTCGAGAAACCCAAATCTGAAATTTGGCACCTAACAGATGCCCCCCAAATTCTGAGTTTTCAACACCAATGTATGAAGAGAACCATAATTTTGTCTACTCCACGCGCGATGGTTACCTTTCTGCATTGTCCCATCACAAGGCTGCGTTTCCCACTTCCCTAAAAAATGGGCCATCATTGCATCTGAAGTAGGCAGTTATAATCCCGTGCACACTTTTACACATTAAGCTAAGTTATAAATAACCATCAAGGCTCAAGTGAAAACACTTCTGTTCCCTCTGCATTTCTGAGAAAGCTTCACAAACCTTCAATGGCGTCTTCTTCCAATCCAGCTCAAAGTTCCAAAGCACCTCTAAGGAAGACTTGGTGCAATCCTGATGTCGATGCGTCGATCCCATGGAAGAAATCTAAGGTAATGATACCTTACACGAATGACCCCTCTTATCTGTTAGATCCTCCTGCTGCTTATTTGGGTCCAGTGATGACCCTTTTCAATTTTCCTGAGGATTTTAGGGATTCTTTCCCAAACAAAGAAGGTCAAACTGACATTCTTGCTTCTTCCCCTAACTTGCACATTCACTATTTCTTCAAAAGCTCTAGGCTTTTTAGAACCCCTCCACTTAATATAAATATTCTCCACTTAATTTATAACTTGATAAAATTATCTGAGCATACATTTAGGTTGGACCCTTCCATGTTAGGAGCCTCTATTTTCTTTTGGAATACGACCACTAACAACTTCTATTTCCCTTGCGGAATGATGGGTCCAACTCTGTTTGATGTTGCTGCTCTGACTGGACTCCCACCGGATGGTCATATGATTCACCTTTTGAGTACTCCAGAAAACATCATTGATGTTTCTACTGATCAGCACCCAACTTTTTCTAAGTATATTTCCAGTCAAATGCAAAGCACCTCAGATGTAACACCTGATGACGAGATCGACCTCGTGTCGAGATCCCGTGCCAAGATCACGTGCCAAGGTCATAGGTCGAGCTAATGAGGTCGCGTACCGAGCTGAGGAGGTCGCATGTCGAACTGAGGAGGCCGCGTGCATGAACTCGTGTTAGAGCCTTGTGCGCTTGCACAAGCACCCTGATCGACCTCGTGTCGAGACTGTATCACTCGTATTTTTACGAACGTTATTTAGCGTTAATGATTATATTGTTTGTAATATTTATATTATCGGTTTGCAGTTCTCGACGCTGTGTTTTAGATCTTTAACCTATAGATTAGAGGGTAATCATGAGAGAGGAGAGATTAAATGGGTAGAATGATTGATGGGATTAGCATCTCAAAATAGTAGTTACACGTCACTTAGTTGTGTTTTTTAAAATAAAAAAAAATTCATTTAAAGGGTTTCTTGACCAGCTGTATATTCGATCAGCCCCTCACAACCCTCACTTTCTCTTTTCTTCTTCCTTTTTCTCTAAGTTTCCTCTTCCTCTCCAAACCTCCATTGAAGAACCTCGAGTTTCATTGAGCTTCTGCATAAACTTTCTTCATCAACCTTGTTTCTTATCATCTCCTCGACATATATCACCATCTCGACCATCATTTGAGGTATGAAAAACAGAATTTTCTCTTCCTTCATGCTACTGTTTAGCGCCACTTCTTCCTTCCATTTTAGCTAATTCTATGCTTCCAAATCAGGTCATATTGATAGGTTTCCTTTTTCATGACATGACCTACCTTTCTAACCAATTATTTGAGCTTGTAAAACAAATTGCTTTCTTTGTTTTCTGCAATAGGCAGTACCCAAAACCCTCCCTATTTGGTTTGTTTTGATTTCTTGTTTTAGTTTGTTGTACGTTGCTTCTTGTTGATGTTTGTTGTTGATTTATTTGTTATAGAATCATATAACCTTTTTCATGAACTTTTGATCGAAAACCCTAACTTTGTGTTAGAGGAAAAATGGCTTTGTCTGGTAATGTATGAAAGAAGTTTTTAATAAAATTTTAGAGAAAAGGAGTTATTTTGTAATGTTTGAATCCTGGTTGTATTTGTTTAAGTTCTTGAGTTTTAATGTTTACTTGGGTTGTGGTTAAGATTGGGATAATGAGAGCTAAGTGTTATTAGAACCCATAGATAGAACTAAGTTGTGCTCGTATTAGGCAGTGTGATTTCCGAGATCGTGCTACAAGGAGATCAGGGTGTACGAGAACACGAAACCGAGGTTGACTGAGAGCCGTACGTGTCGAGATCGAGTAAGAGAAGTCATTGTCGAGCAGCGTTAGCTTGGAGTTCGGTAAGGGCACTTCTAAACATTCTAGGATTTTTATTGTTATATTCCTATGTATGGATTCCTTGATTTGCTTGTCGAGCATGTAATGTTGTGATATGATTGAGTTATGCATTATTTGATATGAGATTGAATATATGCCATGAATTGCGTGTTCTTGTCAGTGCGTTTTCTTCATATTAAGCATGTTCTCTTATTTGATGTACGGGCAAGTAATTTTAAGCGTCACTCTTTGAATATTGTAAGCGGAGAGTCGTTTCATCGAGTGAGCGAGCTAGGCGAGTCGTTATGACGTTTTTGAGCCGTGACCCGGATAACTGAGGGTGCTAGGTCCCCTTTGTTTACGGGAGATTGACTAGACGTCGCAGCGTAGGAACCGGGTACTGCATATCTAGGGAGAAGCGAAAGATCCCAAGGCTACGGCTGGTATGTCAGTTGATGGATCTGCGTCTGCTTTCCGGAATAATGGTCGAGTCGAGAGAAAATGGATCGCGAGTTGAGTCGAGTCTAGAGTGAGAAGGTCGAGTCACGTTTGGTGATTGATAAACATTGTTGTGTTGCTTATTTCTTTATGCCGTGTTTATCTTGAATTGTTGAGAAGTTGACCCTTTCCCGTGGTACCTTCAATCCATGATGGTTACCCAGGCGATGTCGAGGGTGCAGGGAACTCGACAGCAGATGATGGCGAGGAGGAGCTCGACGAGGATCAGGGCGACGACCTATATTTGTCGTGATTGATTATGTTTGTTGGATGTTTTTGGGATGACTGTACCTTGTTTTTTTTGTGTTCAGAGGTTGTGACCAGTGTGGGCTAGATGTCATTTTGAGCACAGGGTAGACTGGTGGTTTTACTTTTGGAGCAGCCCCCTGCGTGGGTGTCTGCCGGAAGTACCCCCAGGGTATGATCGCTCTCTTGAAGTCGTCATACCTTAGGTGTATTTTCTTTGTACATTATTACTCTGTCTTTTTGTATGCACTTTTTATATCTTGTATATATAAGTATGTACTTGTTACCTGCGCGTTGTTATTTAGGACTTAAGTCTTGTGCCTTAGTTGCACCATGTTTCAAAAAGCTGTAATTACTCTGATGTGCACGAGCTGGTCTAAAAAAAATAAATAAATAAATAATAAATAATAATAGACCGTACTTTTCTAAAGGGCACAAGAGTATCGTTTTAAAACACATCGCATACAGGGTAACTTGAGCTCGGTGTGTTGAGCTCGGTAACTCGAGCTCGGTATGTTGAGCTCGGTAGCGGTCCTAGCGGTCGTTACAATGTTGGTATCGAGCGATTCAGTTGGCCGGTGTATAGGAATTTTGGACTGGTCACTGTGTCGGGATATGTGTGTTGGGTACCTAATTGTACTATGTTGATTACTGTTTGATTAAGTGAAGCACTTATTGCTTGAAAAATTGTTTGAGCTGTTTCTTGATTGAAGCGGTGTGTTTTAACACATCCTTGTTGTGAGATTCGACAGGTTTTGAACTTTGTGGAATCTAATGCCACCTCGTAGGGATCTGACGGCTATACCTGAGAACGTCGACATGGAACGAGCAATTCAAGCTATGGCCAGAGATGGCGGCAGCCATGGCTCAAGAATCACCGCTTGAACTCAACAGCTAACGCGATGGCTCAACAGACGGCGGCGTTAACCCAAAGAAACTTACAAAGAACAACAATGAGCGAGCGAGTGCCGAGGCGAGAGGATTAGCGGACTTTAGGAAGCATGACCCAATCGGTTCTACGGTGAGCCAAATCCAGATAAAGTCGATCTTTGGATGCAAGAGATCGAGAAGATCTTCGAGGCACTCCATTGCCGAACAACGTAAAGGTAGACTACGCCACCTATCTCGCTCTCGAGATCACGAGAATATTGGTGGAAAGGAGTGAAGCAAGCACCGATAGCGAGCGTCGCGAGATAACTTGGGAGCATTTTCGTGGAAGGTTCTTGGACAAATACTTCCCAGATACTGCACGAGCTGAGAAGGAGCAAGAGTTTCTTCAACTACAACAAGGCGGTATGACAGTGGCCGAGGATGCAGCCAAGTTTGAGTCATCAAGCGAGGTATTTCAGTCCATTTCGTGATCGGTGACCAAGGATGGTTAAGTGAGAGGTTCCAACGGGGATTAAGATTTGACATTCAGAAGTCAGTGGTATCATTGAGGATTCGAAACCTCCAAGAGCTGATAGATCGCTGTGTCGAGGTAGAAGGAGTAAGAAGCCACAAGAAGAAGACTGGCCCAGGTGGACCAATGAGACCTCAGGGCATGGGACAGAGATTTGCACAGAAAGGGAAACAACTACAGAAGAAGCCTTACCACCGACCTCAGGGGAACAACAATAATAGAGGACAGTATCGTCCGATGACCCAGGCGAGCGAGTGGAAGTCGATCAAGCGTCGGTGATTTGTTTTCCGTTGTGGAAAGTCGTGACATTATGCAAATAATCGTACTCGGAAGGAGGATGTGTGCTACAATCAGAAGAAGCCAGGGCATTTTGCCAAGGACTGCTCCACACCTAAAGTGAACCGCAATGCTTGCGGCAAAGGCCAAAGGGAAGCGCCAAACAAAGAAAAGGCGTAGTCTTCGCATGAGCGGTGAGGAAGCGAGCAAGCGATGATCTTATTCAAGGTGAATGTGAGATTGAGGGTAAATCCTTATCCGTTCTCTTTGATTCGTGCAACCCATTCCTTTATTTCCTCGATTGTGTGAACCATTTGAACTTGATCGTGGCCTTTGCAGTTCAAATTGGTAGTTACAACCCAATTTGCTAAAACCTTAGTCACAAACACCGCATGTCTTAATTGTGTAGTGGTTATTCGAGTAGAAAGTTTGTGGTCAATTTGGTTTGTTTGCCTCTTAAGGGCTTAGATGTCATCCTCGGGATGGATTGGTTGTCACACCACCATGTCCTCTTGGTGTGCCAGTAAAGCGTAATTTTTCCGGACCTTGGAGTCTCCAATTATCTTTCTGCTGAGCGTATTGGAGTTTCTTTGAAAGAAGGAACTAGACAATACATGTATCCGCTAGTTCAAGTTTCCCAGAGATCGAAGTGAAGAATGTACCCGGTGGTGTGTGACTTTGTGGGCGTTTTCCCGAAGGCGTGCCAGGGTTACCACCGGTCACGAGAGGTCGAAGTTCTCCATCCGATTGATTCCAGGAGCAGGCCGATTTCCAAGGCGCCATACAGATGTCTCCTGCCGAGATGAAAGAACTGAAGTCCCAGATCGAACACTTGGAGTCAAAGCAATTCATACGACCGAGCGTGTCACCGTGGGGAGCTCCAGTGTTGTTGGTTAAGAAGAAGGATGGACGATCAAGGCTGTGCGTGGACTACCGCGAGCTCAACAAGGTTACTGTGAAGAACCGGTATCCGTTACCCCGTATTGACGACTTGATGGATCAACTTCGTGGAGCGGCGATCTTTTCCAAGATAGATTTGAAGTCTGGTTATCATCAGATTCGCGTGAAGGAGGAAGATGTCCCCAAAACAACTTTCAGGACTAGGTATGGTCACTACGAGTATTTGGTGATGCCGTTTGGAGTGACAAATGCGCCAGCTGTGTTTATGGACTATATGAACAGGATTTTCCATTCGTTTTTGGATCAGTTTGTAGTAGTGTTCATCGACGACATCCTGATCTACTCGAGGAACAGAGAAGAGCACGAAGAACACTTACGCCAAGTATTGCAGATATTACGAGAGAAGCAACTCTATGCCAACCTGTCGAAGTGTGAATTTTGGCTCGAAGAGGTGAATTTTCTTGGTCATGTGATTTCCAAAGAAGGAATAGCTGTGGATCCAACTAAGATTGAGGCTGTGTTAGCGTGGGAACAGTAGAAGATGGTTCTGAGATCGAAGTTTTGTTGGCTTAGCGTGCTATTATCGAAGATTCATTGAAGGTTTCTCGAAGATTGTCGCGCTCTTACACGGCTTACGAGGAAGGATCAACCTTTGCCTGGGGAGGAGTGCGAATCCAGTTTTCAAAGGCGAAGGAGCTCTTGATGACGGCGCTGTGTTGATTTTGCCTCAACCGTAAGAGAGCCTTACGAGGTTTATTGCGATGCGTCACACCAGGGATTGGGATGCGTCTTTGATGCAACATCGGAAAGTGGTAGCATATGCTTCAAGACGACTTAAGATTCACGAGAGAAACTACCCTACTCACGATTTGGAGTTAGCGGCCCGGTGGTTTCTTTTGGCGAAGATATGGAGACACTACCTTTATGGGGGCACTCTTACTGTTTTCAGCGATGACAAGGTCTTGAAGTATCTGTTCGATCAGAAAGAGCTCAACATGCGTCGGAAGATGGGCCAATTTCTCAAGGACTACGCCTTTACGTTGGAATACCATCCCGGTAAGGCTAACGTAGTAGCAGATGCATTGAGCAGAAAGAGCATTTTAGCCTCAGCAATGATGATCAAAGAGTTGGAGATGCTCGAGAAGTTTGAGACTTGAAGTTGAATGTGGAAGTTTCACCAGGGAAGTGAGATTTGGTATGCTTACCATTTCTAACAGATTATTGGGCGAGATCCGAGACCAAAGAAAGTTCATGACGAGCCCTGCAAGAGAAGGTCCAGCTTGATAGCGCAAGTGGAAGGCGATGCATTCCAAGTCGGAATCTGACAACATCTTAAGATGCAATGGCGAGTATGTGTACCTAACGTAGTGGAGCCGAAAGTTAATACTTGACGGCGCATAAGAGCAATTTTAGTATTCATCCAGGAGTTACGAAGATGTATCAAGACTTGAAGAAGCATTTTTGGTGGTCCGAATGAAGAAGCAAGTGGTCGAGTCGTAGCCGTGTTTAACGTGTCGAAGCCGGCGTGGAGCACCAACGACCAGCCGAATGCTACAATCGCTTGACGCATCAAAGATGGAAATGGGATAGTATTTCCATGGATTTCGTTGTAGGTTTGCCGAAGACGCAGAAGAAGAATGATTCGATTTGGGTGATCGTCGACCGATTGACCAAATCTGCTCATTTCTTGCCAGTGAGGTCGACGTACCACGTGGAAAAGCTGACCGAGATCTACATCGCGGAGATAGTGCGACTTCATGGTATCCCCTCTTCAATCGTGTCGGACCGAGATCCGAAGTTCACGTCTCATTTTTGGAGGGAATTGCAAGAAGCGATGGGAACCAAGCTCAGGCTTAGCTCGGCATATCATCCCCACATCGACGGCCGACTGAGAGAACGATCCAATCGCTTGAAGATTTGTTGCGAGCGTGTACCTTAGATCACCGAGGAAGTTGGGACGACGTCTTACCATTGGTGGAGTTCACCTACAATAACAGTTTCCATGCGAGTATTGGAATGGCACCTTTTGAAGCACTGTATGGACGGAAGTGTCAGACGCCTCTTTGTTGGTACCAGGATGGCGAGCGTTCTGTTGTGGGACCAGATATGATCCAGCAGACTACTGAGAAGATCCGTTTGATCAGAGATAGGATGCGAACGTCTCAAAGTCGACAGAAGAGTTATGCAGACCAAAGACGTCGACCACTCGAGTTCGAGGAAGGAGAACATGTATTTCTTAGAGTCACCCCCACTACTGGAGTTGGTCGAGCGATCAAGTCCAAGAAACTTACCCCTAAATTTATTGGACCTTACCAGATTCTGCGTCGTATCGGTCCAGTGGCATATCAGATTGCCCTGCCACCCTTCTTGTCAAACATTCATGACGTCTTCCACGTCTCACAATTGCGGAGATATATTTCCGACCCCTCTCATGTCATCGAACCGGATGTGATTCAACTGAGGGACGACTTATCCTTCGAAGCATCACCAGCAAGGATCGTTGACCGGAAAGCCAAACAGTTGCGGAACAAAGAGATTCAACTTGTCAAAGTTGTGTGGGATCAGAAGACTGGAGATGCGACTTGGGAGCTGGAGGAGAAGATGAAGACTCAGTACCCTGAACTCTTTCATGGTAAGTAACTTATTTGCAATTTCGAGGACGAAATTTTTTTAGAGGGAGAGATTGTAACACCTGATGACGAGATCGACCTCGTGTCGAGATCCCGTGCCAAGATCGCGTGCCAAGGTCATAGGTCGAGCTAATGAGGTCGCGTACCGAGCTGAGGAGGTCGCATGTCGAACTGAGGAGGCCGCGTGCACGAACTCGTGTTAGAGCCTTGTGCGCTTGCATAAGCACCCTGATCGACCTCGTGTCGAGACTGTATCACTCGTATTTTTACGAACGTTATTTAGCGTTAATGATTATATTGTTTGTAATATTTATATTATCGGTTTGCAGTTCTCGACGCTGTGTTTTAGATCTTTAACCTATAGATTAGAGGGTAATCATGAGAGAGGAGAGATTAGATGGGTAGAATGATTGATGGGATTAGCATCTCAAAACAGTAGTTACACGTCACTTAGTTGTGTTTTTAAAAAAAAAAATTCATTTAAAGGGTTTCTTGACCAGCTGTATATTCGATCAGCCCCTCACAACCCTCACTTTCTCTTTTCTTCTTCCTTCTTCTCTAAGTTTCCTCTTCTTCTCCAAACCTCCATTGAAGAACCTCGAGTTTCATTGAGCTTCTGCATAAACTTTCTTCATCAACCTTGTTTCTTATCATCTCCTCGACATATATCACCATCTCGACCATCATTTGAGGTATGAAAAACAGAATTTTCTCTTCCTTCATGCTACTGTTTAGCGCCACTTCTTCCTTCCATTTTAGCTAATTCTATGCTTCCAAATCAGGTCATATTGATAGGTTTCCTTTTTCATGACATGACATACCTTTCTAACCAATTATTTGAGCTTGTAAAACAAATTGCTTTCTTTGTTTTCTGCAATAGGCAGTACCCAAAACCCTCCCTATTTGGTTTGTTTTGATTTCTTGTTTTAGTTTGTTGTACGTTGCTTCTTGTTGATGTTTGTTGTTGATTTATTTGTTATAGAATCATATAACCTTTTTCATGAACTTTTGATCGAAAACCCTAACTTTGTGTTAGAGGAAAAATGGCTTTGTCTGGTAATGTATGAAAGAAGTTTTTAATAAAATTTTAGAGAAAAGGAGTTATTTTGTAATGTTTGAATCCTGGTTGTATTTGTTTAAGTTCTTGAGTTTTAATGTTTACTTGGGTTGTGGTTAAGATTGGGATAATGAGAGCTAAGTGTTATTAGAACCCATAGATAGAACTAAGTTGTGCTCGTATTAGGCAGTGTGATTTCCGAGATCGTGCTACAAGGAGATCAGGGTGTACGAGAACACGAAACCGAGGTTGACTGAGAGCCGTACGTGTCGAGATCGAGTAAGAGAAGTCGTTGTCGAGCAGCGTTAGCTTGGAGTTCGGTAAGGGCACTTCTAAACATTCTAGGATTTTTATTGTTATATTCCTATGTATGGATTCCTTGATTTGCTTGTCGAGCATGTAATGTTGTGATATGATTGAGTTATGCATTATTTGATATGAGATTGAATATATGCCATGAATTACGTGTTTTGTCAGTGCGTTTTCTTCATATTAAGCATGTTCTCTTATTTGATGTACGGCAAGTAATTTTAAGCGCCACTCTTTGAATATTGTAAGTGGAGAGTCGTTTCATCGAGTGAGCGAGCTAAGCGAAGTCGTTATGACGTTTGAGCCGTGACCCGGATAATCGAGGGTGCTAGGTCCCCTTTGTTTACGGGAGATTGACTAGACGTCGCAACAGAGGAACCGGCATCGTGCATATCTAGGGAGAAGCGAAAGATCCCAAGGCTACGGCTGGTATGTCGGTTGATGGATCTGCGTCGCTTTCCTAATAATGGTCAAGTCGAGAGAAAATGGATCGCGAGTTGAGTCGAGTCTAGAGTGAGGAGGGCGAGTCACGTTTGGTGATTGATAAACATTGGTGTGTTGCTTATTTCTTTATGCCGTGTTTATCTTGAATTGTTGAGAAGTTGACCGCTTTCCGTGGTACCTTCAATCCATGATGGTTACCCAGCGATGTCGAGGGTGCAGGAACTCGACACAGATGATGGCGAGGAGGAGCTCGACGAGGATCGAGCGGCGACCTATATTTGTCGTGGATTGATTATGTTTGTTGGATGTTTTTGGGATGACTGCACTTTGTTTTTTTTTGTGTTCAGAGGTTGTGACCGGTGTGGGCTAGATGTCATTTTGAGCACAGGTAGACTCGTGGTTTTACTTTTGGAGCAGCCCCTGCGTGGGTGTCTGGGTACCCCAGGTATGATCGCTCTCTTGAAGTCGTCATACCTTAGGTGTATTTTATTTGTACATTATTACTCTGTCTTTTTGTATGCACTTTTTATATCTTGTATATATAAGTATGTACTTGTTACCTGCGCATTGTTATTTAGGACTTAAGTCTTGTGCCTTAGTTGGACCATGTTTTGAAAAGCTGTAATTATTATGATGTGCACGAGCTGGTCTAAAAAAAAAAATAATAAATAATAATAGACCGTACTTTTCTAAAGGGCACAAGAGTATCGTTTTAAAACACATCGCATACAGGGTAACTTGAGCTCGGTGTGTTGAGCTCGGTAACTCGAGCTCGGTATGTTGAGCTCGGTAGCGGTCCGGAAACGGGTCGTTACATCAGAGGTTTCCAACGAGGAACACGTAGCTTTCCTGTTCCATTGGCTATGTGCTTTTGTCATTTACAACAAAAACGTCCAAATGTTGAAATCACTGTTTGACTTAGCAAACCTTCTACATGAAGGTAAAAGGTGGGCCCTTGACACTTTTCTGTTGTCAAACCTTTATTCATGTATGTTGACCTTGTATAACATGGTGAAAGGTGGGGGGAAAAAGGTTGGAGCTGGTGGCCTACTATGGCTTTTATAACTGTGGTTGAATGCCACATTTCATGGCCACACTGTCAACACAGCTCCGTCAAACCTTAAAGTTAACACCTACGACACCTTGGCCATCTACCATGTTCCCAAACCTTTTGATACTGAGCTTGAAAGTTACAAGTACTACTTCAAACTTTTCCATTCTCTCTGCTGGAACTCAAGGCATTCGTTTCCAACCCTTTGTTGGCAGGAAACATGGACCTAAATGGTTCACCAATCCCTTTGATCCAAATGACCAAATGTGTAAGAACATTTGGACTCACTTCCTTGCTCGCCAAGTCTTTCCCGTGGGATTACCCGGTTCAACGGATAATTCTGCCTTTACCTGCCTGCCCAACGCTTTTGCTAACAATGTTGGTTTTTTGCAGTCCATCCCTGGTCCATTTCCTTACAAGAAGGAGGACATTCTCTTGTATGCCATTAATCTCAAAGAAGATACCATCGACGGTATAAAGAAAAAGAACAACACTCGAATGGCTGCCGTTAATCTTGTCCCTTTCACCACCACTTTTGGTGTGTCTCAAGACTTCGTAGCATGGTGGGATGAATACTATAGAAAATTCCACCCATCCTTTGAAGAATGTGTAACAAGGTTTATTGACCCCACAATGCAGGAACAGGACCCTTCGACGAAGACCAAAGGTGAGCATTTGAAGAACATTCGTAGCTTTGAAAAATTTTACAAAGTGAAATGGGATCCTAGGTATCCTTTTTATATTGTTCGACAGGTAAATGAAATGATTGCCAAATCAAAATAAAGGCACGAGAACAATTGGGGTATTAAGGCTTTAAAACATCGAGAAGCCATAGGACAATCCCTTACAATACCCCTTGTCCTGAACCAGTGCCTTTGCCTTGTGAAAATTTTTGTCTGGCTGATCCATTTCCAGGGAAACCGACAAGAGCGGTAACTTCCTTGCCATAGAAAGATTTCACTCTCATACTAAAATAGACACGTTGAAAACAAAGAAGTTACTTTCACTAGTCGGTTTGCCCGGCCTTTTGAACAATGCCATGAGGCTGTCAAGGTTACCTCCCAGTTTCCCCAAGGTATCTAGTTCAATTATCTTTTCTTTAGAAGTCTACTCGCTTTGTGATTACGTCTTCGTTTTACTTTAGCTGCAACTCTAAAAGAGCCTTTAAAATATAAGCAACCAAATGGCAAAGTCCAAGAAGCTGATGATGAAGAAGAGGAAGATGATGAGGATAGTGAATCCCCTCTTCAGTCAATAACCCCCAAGAAGAAGACTGCCAAAACTTCTATCAAGAAAACAGATACTGGGAAGAAACCACCTGTGTCGAAGAGAAAACCTGCAAGAACAAAGTGCTCGACCAGCTCTTCCCAACAAGAACTAATCAAAAGAAAAGTGAAGGCAGCCACTCCTGAAGCTCAGCCAAAAAGGCGTAAAATGATACTGCCTGGCACTCCCTCCCATTCGACACCTCAAACGGTTTCTTACTTTCCTCTCTTCACTTGTAGTTTGTTTGTTTTTTTATACACGACCAATCAACCACTAACTTCAAAACTTCCCTTTTTAGGATTCTCTTGTGGAGAAATCCGTTTATGCCAGTTCTGAAGATACTCCGACAGCAGAATTTGTAGTGGTATGCTACCTGAGCCATTGCTTCAATTATTGGTCACATTGCATTATGCAAGTCTCTTACTCATGCATTCCATATTAGCAGGAACCCAAAACCAAATCTTCAAAGACTGGTATCTCTGAAGAATGTTCTTCAAAAGACCCTCACTCTGTCGAAGAGATTGGCTCGTCGAGCACTGACAAGGTATGCTCCTTTGCACCACATTTTGATGCATTTTTGTTATATACATTTTTTAAACATCACCTCATCAAATTCACTTGACAGGGCTCTCCTGAGCGACGATATGTGGACATTTCTATACCTTTGCAAATGGTTTTCCCACATCATTCAACCACTAAGGTATAACATTTCTTAATCACTCTGTTGATGTTAGAATAAAGTTCGTAACATGTTTTAATTTTCTTTCCCATTAGGAGGTCTCGGAAACTCAACCTGAACATGAAGTTAAAGAACCTTCTGCTATGGACGTCGATGTAGCTCAACCCCCTCTCTCGAAGAAAAATTCAAACTTGACGTCTCTTTGTCAAGATGATCCCATGCCCAATGTGGAAACAACTTCTGCCCCCAAGTCATTAAGAAGGTATCTCTTGTAGTGATTATGACAGATAGTGTTGACATGGATATCCTTTTTGATAGTCTGACTGCTCCATCTACTCAGCCTGCCTCATTGACCAACCCTATGCCGCAAGGCACCAAAACTAAAAAGGGTAATGTCGGAGTGGATGAGTGGATTAACTTACTTTCAAGATCTAGCAACAAGACTTCTCCTATGTCTGCGCGTTCTTCTGTTGGAACCTAAACGATTGAGAAGTTTAGACCCTCATTAATTTTGATAATAACAAAATATTCACAAGAGAACAATTTATGTTCTAACAATTCTTGAAGTGTGCAGATACTAATATTACATATATTTCTAAGCCACTTAAACAAGAAGGAAGAAGCTCTCAAGAGAAGGATACACTCCATGTGTCAGCATCCAGCTCATCCTAGTAAACTGTCTTCGTGAGCGTCCGAAATTATCTTTTTGTGACACAAAGCTTATCCATTTGCTACGAGCGTCCGACCTTCCTATTCTGAGCGAACGTCTGAACTTCATTTTATATCACGTGATGGTCACGCAGTTGCTCTTCCTCTCAGAAGCTTCTGGAACGGATTTCGAATTTGATCTTATGCGCTCAAATTGTTGTATGAGGTATCAAAGGTGACACCTTTAGCTAAAAGACAAAAATCGTACAAGCAATTGTAAAAAGCAAGGTAGTACGAAAATGGTAATATGTACTACTGAGATATTCTCTGGAAAGGAAGAAAGAGACAGCTTTTTGAAATCACCTCACTCAATGGAAAGGAGCCATTTTTACTGTAACGATAATATCCTTTAGAACTCCTATAAATACCCCAAGGTATCCATTGAAGAGACTGCCGAAACTGCCGAAACTCTACAAGAGAATATTGCTTCATTTACTGAGAACAAGCACTGTTGCTATGCACTACAAAGAGTTAATACTCTGAAAGCACTGCTTCTGTGAGCAATCATGTTTCGAGCCAAGTCTCTGGACTACAAGAACTGAACTCAGCGTCCGACACTTTCTTTTAGAAATCATTTCTATATTGCGCTTAATTTTTATCCTCTCTATGAGAGTTATTTATACTTGTATTCAACTTACTTGCAAAAGTTGTTTTGGCCTAGTTAAGGCTGTACCCTCAAAGACTCAAATGTACTGAGTCGTTTTGAGAAGTTGAGAGTATTGTCAAGCTTATGACAGAAGAATACTATTGAGGAAATTGTAATCAGATTGATTATAGTGGAAAATCCTTCAGGAACGAAGGGACTAGACGTAGCTACCAGTTTGGTAGTGAACTAGTATAAATCTCTGTGTCTCTTGCTTTACTGCTTTATATTTACCTTTATCTTATTCTGTTAAAAAAAAGTTTTCACAAACTACTTTTCAAGCGTCTGATTTATTTTCAGCGTCCGATACACAAACAGTTTTGAAAAACCTGTGATCTAAGTGTTTTTAACTTAAAGTTTGCAAAAAGTTTTCAACACAATTCAACCCCCCTTCTTGTGTTCACGTTCAGTTGGTATCAGAGCTCGGCCTCTTGGTTGAGCACTTAACAGTGTTAAGAGTAAAGATCCTACTGTGAACATGTCTGCTGAAGGTGGTCATATGAACCGTCCTCCTCTATTCAATGGAGAAAAATTTGATTACTGGAAAGATAAGATGAAAGCATTCCTTGAGGCACAAAATCTTGATTTGTGGGATATAGTTGAAAGTGGATACATTTCTCCCGCTAATGCCCTTGGTGTTGCAATACCTAGGGAAAACTGGACTGATAATCAGAAAAAGAGATATCAAACCAATCAGAAAGCTAGATTTATTCTCATCTGTGCTACGACAGAAAGAGAATATGATAAATGTGGTAAATTTGATACTGCCGAAGAAATCTGGGATTCTCTTGTTTTGTCTTATGAGGGTTCTGCCCAAGTAAGAGAAACAAAGGCTAGCATGATGGTTCGCCAGTATGAGCTATTCAAAATGGAAGATGGAGAAAACATTGAAACTATGTTTGGAAGGTTCCAAACACTTGTTCATGGGTTGCAGGCCCTTGGAAAAAGTTATACTACACCTGACCATGTGAGAAAGATCTTGAGAAGTTTGACTAAGCAGTGGAGACCCAAAGTCACTGCTATTCAAGAAGCAAAAGATCTAAATGTCCTTCGGCTTGAAGATCTTATGAGTTCTTTGAAAGCTCATGAATTTGAGCTAAATGAAGAATAACCTACCAAGAAGAGTAAGTCTATTGCTTTAAGAGTTAATCAACATAAACCTAGTACTTCTAAAGCTTTTCAGGCTGAAGAAGAAGAATCAGATGATGAAGCTTCAGAAGGAGATTATGATGGATCAGATGATGAGCTAGCTTTCATATCTAAGAAGATCCAGAGAATGTGGAAGAAGAGAAACTTCAGAAGGAGGTTTCAGAAAAAAGATACAAAGGACAAGAAGGAAATCAAAGACAAGGACAAAGCCCAAGTCATTTGCTATGAATGTAAGAAGCCTGGACATTTCAAATCCGAGTGTCCTAATCTGAAGGAAAAGTCCACAAGAAGCTCCCTCAAGAAAAAGAAGAAAGGTCTCATGGCAACATGGGAAGATCTTGACTTATCCTCCTCTGAGGAAGATAAAGAAGAAGAAGCTCACATTGCCCTCATGGCAGACACTGATCTTGATTCAGAAGAAGAAATTGAAGAGGTAATAATATATGACTCTTATTCTGAACTTCAACTTGCATTTGATGATCTGTTAAAGGATTCTGCCACTATCTCTATTTAGTATAAGAATTTGAAAAAGAAATTTTCAAAACTATCACAAGATTTTCATTCTTTACACAATGAAAACTCTGTACTCAATAAAGAGAACCAGTGGCGAAAATCGAAAATCAGCCTGGTGGATAACCAGCGTCTGGAAACCAACAAGCAACCGTGGTGAGAGCTCTCAAGTTAAAAGTTCAGAGTTACAGGCAATCCTAATCGCAAATCAAATGACTATGAACATGCATTTCAAAAGTTTCTTGCAGAGTGTAACTCAAGCAAGCAAGCTTCTATGATTTGGGGTGTCGATAAAATGACAACTCATGGTCTTGGTTATATATCGGATGAACCTCTTTTGGAAAATGATTCAAGATCCGATAAATCCAATAATCATAGTAAATGCTTGCATTGTACTTACTGCAATAAATCTGGTCATTTGAAAAGTGCGTGTACTGTGTTTACAACTAAGAAGGACAAGTATCCTTCAAGAACTAACAAGAAAGGACCCAAAAAGATATGGGTACCTAAAGATAAAATAGTCTATGTTGCAGACTTGCTTAGCAACAAAGTCAACACACCTATCTTGGTACTTAGGCAGTGGATGCTCGCATCACATGACGGGAGAAAAGCATATGTTCCAAGAACTAAGGCCTAGAGAATCTGGATTCGTTGGTTTCGGAGGAAACCAGAAAGGTAAAATAGTTGGAATTGGTCGCATGATAAAGGCTCTCTTCCTTCTATTGATAATGTTTTATATGTTGAAGGACTGAAACATAATCTATTGAGCATAAGTCAATTATGTGACAGTGGTTATAATGTTGTCTTTACAGAAAATGGATGTTTAGTAAAAAGCAAAAATGATGGATCTATATTCTTTACAGCAAAGAGGAAACAAAACATTTATAAAGTTGATCTTTCTGAACTTGCAAAACAAGATGTCAAGTGTCTTATGTCTGTTGAAGATGAGCAATGGATTTGGCACAAAAGATTGGGTCATGCCAATTTGAGGTTAATCTCAAAATTAAAAAAGCACAATCTTGTTAGAGGCTAACCAAATCTTAAGTTCCAATCTGATGCTCTGTGTGAGGCTTGTCAAAGAGGAAAACAAGTTAAGACTTCCTTTCATTTAAAAAATGTTGTTTTAACCTCGAGACCACTTGAACTCTTACATCTTGATCTTTTTGGTCCCACAAGGACAGCTTCTTTAACTGGAAAGAAATATGGATTAGTCATTGTTGATGATTTTACTAGATGGACATGGGTTAAATTCCTTGCCCACAAGGATGAGTCTTTTAAGGCATTTACTGTTTTCTGCAAATCAGTTCAAAATGAAAAAGGCATCTGTATTTTTTCTATTAGAATTGATCATGGGGGAGAATTTGAAAATGAAAGCTTTCAAAAATTTTGTGAAGAAAATGGCATCTCCCACAATTTCTCCTCTCCTAGAACACCTCAACAAAATGATGTTGTAGAAAGGAAAAATAGGTCCCTCCAGGAAATGGCCAGGACCATGATCAATGAAGCTGATATTGCGAAACATTTTTGGGCAGAAGCAGTAAACACAGCTTGTTATATTCAAAATAGAATTTTTATAAGACCTATTTTGAATAAGACTCCTTATGAATTGTGGAAAGGAAGAAAACCAAACATTTCTTACTTTCATCCTTTTGGTTGTATTTGTTATATTTTGAATACTAAAGATCAGCTTGGTAAGTTTGATTCCAAGGCTGACAAAGGAATCTTTTTGGGATACTCTGAAAGATCTAAAGCTTTTAGAATATACAACAAGGAAATGTTGACAGTTGAAGAATCCATTCATGTCAAGTTTGATGATAAGAAGCCTGACACTGCTATGTCAGAGCTAGATGAGTTATTTTCAGAATTAAACCTTGGTGACAAGTCAGACGGTGAACGTGCATCTTCATCATCCGGTGGTGATTAGACGAAGAATTCTACTCAAGCAGACGCTAAAGCAAGAAAAAGCTGGAAGTACAAAACCAATCATCCAAAAGATCAAATCATAAGAGAACCTGGTGATAAAGTACGAACCAGATCGTCTTTCAAGGAGCATGCTGATTTTGCACTTCTTTCTGAAATGGAACCTAAGACGATTGATCAAGCTTTGGAAGATGAAGGGTGGATTCTAGCAATGCAAGATGAGCTAAATCAGTTCCAAAGAAATGATGTATGGAAGCTAGTCACTCTACCAGAAGATAAGCAAGCTATTGGTATTAAATGGGTATTTAGAAATAAGCTTGATGAAGATGGTAAAGTTGTGAGAAATAAAGCAAGGTTAGTTGCTCAAGGTTATTCACAAGAAGAAGGTATTGATTTCACTGAAACTTTTGCACCTGTTGCAAGACTAGAAGCTATTCGCATTTTACTTTCATTTGCAGCACATCATGAGATAACACTATATCAAATGGATGTGAAAAGTGCTTTTCTAAATGGTTTTATAACTGAGGAAGTTTATGTTAAGCAACCTCCTGGTTTTGAAGATATTGAATTTCCAAAACATGTTTTTAAACTTAAAAAGGCTCTATATGGTCTTAAACAAGCTCCCAGAGCATGGTATGATAGACTAAGTTCCTTTTTAATGGAAAATGGATTTACAAGAGGTTTAGTTGACACTACTCTTTTCAGAAAATCCTCTAACAAGCATTTCATACTTGTTCAAATCTATGTTGATGATATCATTTTTGGAGCCACTAATGAAAGCCTGTGCAAAGAATTTTCTGAGCTCATGCAGGCTGAATTTGAGATGAGCATGATGGGAGAATTAAAGTTTTTCCTTGGAATACAAATCAAGCAATGCAGTGATGGTATTTATATACATCAAAGCAAATATATCAAAGAATTATTAAAGAAATTCAAGATGCTGGATTGTAAGCCTATGTGTATACCTATGCATCCTACCTGCACTCTTAGTAAAGATGAAATTGGTAAGAAGGTAGATCAGAAAATGTACAGAGGTATGATTGGATCTCTACTTTATCTTACGGCTTCAAGACCTGACATTATGTTCGATTAATGCACTGTGTGCTAGATTTCAATCGGATCCTAGAGAATCACACCTAAGTCTTTGTCAAAAGAATATTCAGATATTTGCAAGGAACTACTAATCTTGGTTTGCTTTATAAGAAATCAAAAGATTACAAATTAGTAGGTTTCTGTGATGCTGACTTTGCTGGAGATCGAATTGAAAGAAAGAGCACAAGTGGAGGCTGCCAATTCCTTGGAGCTAATCTTGTGTCTTGGTCAAGCAAAAGACAAAGCACTATTGCACTCTCAACAGCAGAAGCTGAGTATATTTCAGCAGCAAGTTGCAGTTCTCAACTTCTGTGGATGAAGTATCAACTTGAAGACTACTTGATAAAAGAGAGTAACATTCCTATCTTCTGTGATAATACATCTGCCATATGTCTTACTAAAAATTCTATATTGCATTCTAGAGCAAAGCACATTGAGATTAAACATCATTTTATAAGAGACTATGTTCAGAAGGAGACACTTGAAATCAAATTTGTAGACACTGATCACCAGTGGGCTGACATTCTTACAAATCAAACTTTTTAATAGGTCTTCCAATCCTTAGAAGACCTATTAAAAGTTTGTACTCTTGAGAAGATGGGAAGTTGCGATGAACTGTTACCATTGATAGAATTCACCTACAAGAACAGTTATCATTCCAGTATAGGGATGCCCCTTTTGAAGCCTTAGATGGTCGCAAGTGTCGAACACCTCTTTATTAGTTTGAAACCGGAGAAAATCTAATCATAGGACTAGAATTGATTTAACAAACTTCAGAACAAATCAAGATGATTAGGGAAAAGATGAAAGCAGCTCAAGATCGACAGAAGGGCTATTATGATAAAGGAAGCCGAACTTTGGAATTTGAAGCAAGGGATCATGTCTTTCTCAGAGTATCACTTAAAATTGGCATTGGCAGAGCTATTAAGTCCAAAAAGCTAACTCCTCGATTCATTGGACCGTTTCAAATTCTCCGAAAAGTTGGACCTATTGCTTACCACATTGCCTTACCCCCTAACCTATCAAACTTACGTGATGTCTTCCACGTGTCTCAACTTCGAAAATATTACCCCAACCCGTCTCATATTATTGATCCTGAGTCGGTACAGCTCAGAGATAATCTGGAATACGAAGCAATGCCTTGCAAGATTGTCGACCGAAGAATTAAGGAACTTCGGGGAAAACACATTCCTCTAGTACGAGTCGTATGGGATGAACGAACTGGCGATACCACTTAGGAACGTGACATTAGAAGAGAGTATCCACATCTGTTTATAGGTAGGTAATTCGCAATTTTTGAAGACGAAAATTATTTTTAAGAGGGGTACAAATGTGACATCTTGTAGAAATAAAATAGACTAGAATAATATTTAGAAAGTTTAAAAAAAATTAAAAATAGTTAAAATAATTAACTTTATGAAAATGGGATCAAACTCGGCCCAAGAGGCCCAAGAAGGAGCCTGATTTCCTTAACAATTAAGATAAATAAAATAAATAAAAATTAGTACCTTTGCAACGCGATGGAGGTTAGGTAGAACGAGGTCGCAACACGATTTTATGTCGATAAGTAAGTCGGTGGATCAGCGCATGCAGATGCTGACAGGTGTCCCGAATCGCGACGCGACGGTCTTTATGTGTAATTTTATCGCAACGCGATTGGACCGATTTTTGCCTATATAAAGGGCTCACCCAGTGTGGGGGGATTTTGAGGTTTACTATCATGATGTCGATGGCGATTGTTTGGAGATTGATTACAATCATCACATGGTTATATATAATAGTCTAGTTAGTATTTTCTTCCGTTTACTAGGAGTATTTTCTTCCGTTTACTAGGATCTCCTAGGGCATCTTTTGCCAGAGACTTTCGGATTGCCTAGCGACTACCTTTCATCCGTATGTGGCAGGAACCGAGACGTCACTATCATGCTGGTACATCATCTTCGGGATCCTACAGTGCTTTTAGAGACAGTGTTGGAGTGCGAGGGATGAGAAGTCTGAGTCCACTGTTCCTTCATCATCGAGAGTGAATCTTATGAGGACTTATCATAGGTGTCATACACATTAGCAAGTAGAGGGTCCCATTTGCCACCTCGTTTTAGGATTAGGATCCCGAGGCCAAATCAGGGGTAGTAGGTTATTTGGTAGATCTTTGGGTTGGCTTTGACTTTTGACTTTTGGCTTTTGGCTATGTTGACTTTTGACCTTTAGAGTGACTTTGCACCCATAGGGATTTTGGCGAGTTATACCTTTAGGGTCGTTACCAAAGTATGTATATTATTTTTGGAGATTCCTAGATGGAACCTTTGAATGTAAAACTAATGTATATTAACGAAAAGTTTTCTTTCCTATATTTTGTGTTTTAATTATTGTTATTTATGCATAATTATGGTAAATAAATATAAATAAATAAGGGCGTCACACAAACACTTTGTCTTTTTACATCAAATACCTAGAGTGTTACATAATCAAAACTACAAAATAAATATAGCTTCCGCATTCAAGCCCCTTCAGTCTTCCTTCTCAACATCTGGATCTGAAATAAATAAATAAACGGACGGGATGAGATAAAATCTCAGTGAGCTCTCCCCTCGACTCCTTACCATCACTCCACTTATTATACAATTTTACGAGAAAATAGATAATATGTGACTATGCAATGCATCTTCTTAACTAAGGACATATAGTCCTTCTTTGCTTTGTGATAATGAGTTTTGTCATATGCTTTGGTCCATAGACCGTAATAACACGCTTTCGGTACCGTGATTAGACGTCTTAACCATCCAAGTGGCGTCCCATGAGACTAACCACACCGATCTTCTCCTATAAATTGAGGAGTCTTACTTGACCTTAAAGTGATTTTTGTCACAACCTTATTACATTAATCCATATCTACAAAAATGTAAACTTAGCTAACTAGGACTATCAACCATCATCATCATCTAACTATTCAAGGAAATTTACAATAACTTCAAAGAATCATGCTTAAAATGAGTTTGAAATCTAAACATATACATATTTTACTTCTTTAACAATTCATACAACTATAAGACATAACAAGGTCATAAGGAAATTATCACCAACACTTGAGCTTAGTCATTAATAGACCAAACCCATCCCTTTGAAGCTCCATGGAACTATCAAAAGGGCAAACATAAACATACATTTGTGGGGGGTTGGGGGCAGCCATCCAACCTTTTTCTAACCAAACCCACTACAAAGCATAATCATAATCATAATAACAAGCTCTAAATCAAAGGGATTAAACGAAACCCTAACTTTGAACACAAAGGTTTTCATGCTTCTTAGAAAAGGAAAAACCCAATGTGGGACTTATGGGCGCCCATCACCTAAGAGAAGGAAGAACTCATAAACAACTCCAATGATTCGAGCCAAAAAGGTTTAAGCTCAGCTATCTTTCCTTCCTTCTTCACGTTCTTCTTCTTCCTCTTTCTAGAGTTCAACCCAAAATCTTTTCAAACCCTCAAATCTCAACTCTCAAACTCACATTCAAGCTAGTATTTGATAAAATCTAGCAAGAATCTCTCAAATTTCTCATAGGATTATGAAACCCTAATAGTTTCCCTCTTTTCTCTTCTCGCAATCGCTCTCTCTAACCCTTTCTCTCAAATTCGTGTTGTGTCCATTTTCTGCTGCATTTTCTATTTTATCAGGGCTGTGAATCGATTCACAGCTTATGTGTGAACCGATTCACACAGACACAAAGTGACAGCTCAAATTTTAAGCGAGTTAACCGATTCCTGAAGCTCCCAATTCGACTCCCGGAGACTTGTTTTTCTTGAATCGATTCACAGGGTGAGTGAATCGATTCCTAACTGCTCCAATTCGACTCCCAAAGGATTGGAAGTGCATGAATCGATTCAGGCTTTGTGGGAATCGATTCCCATTACTTAAAAATCAAAGAAACTTAATTCTAATGCCCAATCTTGAGACCTCCTTCCTATTCCTTCTTAAACTAACTCACAATCCATCCTTAACATCACTTTAAAGCTAATTGCAACTCATCTAATCACTTAAGATCATCAAAGACACAACATCATCATCTTGTAATTATGATCATCAACTTGAAATCAATTGAAATTCACAATTAAACTATACTAAGCTCATGTATATAATTCCAAACTAAAATTGAGGAATTTAGAGCGTTACATATAACATTATATATTAATATTATTTATTATTTATTATATATATTTATTTTATATAATAAATATGTTATTATAATATTATATATAACATTATATAATAAAATACTAAATATTATAAATAACGTTATATATAACATTATTACATTATATATTAATGTTATATTAATATTAGTATATAATATATTATATTTTATAATATAATATATAATATAATATAATATAATACTAAATATTATAAAATGGTATTTAAGTAAAGTATTTGTCATCTGTTTCTTTTTGTCCTGTATTTCAATGGAGTCAAACACACAAACTGTTATACCAAAATAATTTAATCCCTCTTGAAGTTATACTATACAAAAACATATTTCAAAAAAAATATTATTAACTACCATTGATTGATTCTGTAAAAAAAAAAAAAACCACCCCTTATGTTCTTAAATATAAGTTTTATTTGGAAAAAAAAATTGTCCCTTTTTATAAGCATTTTTCTAAATTTCTAGATATATTTATTATTTTTTTACAGGAATACTTATAATTATTTTACAATATTTTTTGTAATCCAATAGTAAATAAAGTAATTGTTTCTCGCTGTTAAGTCAATAATTAAAGCGTAATTTTGAAAAACCATTACACATAATAAATAAATTAAATGAGTTAATTAATTTTATTAATTTGTGTGTTTTAGTCAAATATAACTGGTGACTTAGGGAGAATTATTTTTTATTTGATATAAAAAAAAGCTATTATTGACCTATGGTTAATTAGTGTCCCAAAGAAAATCAAAATCAAATTAGGTAATTACCGCAACCACGCGCAAATCCTTGTGGAGACAGAAATAAAGGAGGCATGGATTGAGAGTCAAAATCAATTCAACAATAATGGCAACGAACGATTAATGAATAGTCATGGTTGGATTTTGGGGGTAGGTATGGGGTCCACAACAGAAACGCGTGAGAGTGTGGATGTGGTGTCCATAACACGATTTATCTCAACCACCGACGCCAACCCCGATCAGACACACGGCTTAGATTCATCATCAGATCCAATCTCACCCGTCCACGTTTACAGCACAAAGAAAGTGGACGATGAATCTAACCCAGATATTGCTTCATAGGGGCTTTTCTGTCTTTGAATCCACTCCAACTACCCCCAGCCCCCTCACGCCTATAAATCCACACCCAAGTCTTCCAGTTGGACTCGCACAGCTTGAGCAGACTAATTAACCATAGCAAAGCGGGTTCCATCTGTTCAAGCAATAGCCCCTTCTCTCTCTCGCACCAGCCACCTCTTTCTCAGGTACTCTTCCTCTTCAATTTGCTTCTGTTATACTGTGCAATTGGTGTTCTTCATTTCTCTCTCTTTCTATTGATCTGAATGGTTCAAGTTTGGATTTCACTCTTCTGGTTCTGTTTATTTTGTTTTTTTCTCCTCAATTGGACCGGTCTTGGTTTTCCTAAACCGGGTTTAATTTCTCCTCTTGAAACCTGATCTGCATTTTGACCTGGTAGTTTCTCTAACTGTGGGCGAATTCAGTTTAGGTCTTTTAGATCTGAGGAAATTGATATGCTGTCGGTGCTTTTTTTAATTTTAATATTTTTTTTTCAATATGGTGCTTCAAATGAACAAACTTTGAGCTTGGATGAGTTAGAATTTGTTGATTATAGTGTACTTCTAGTTTAATTTTTGGAGGTATGGTTTGAAATGGGATTAGGGATGTGTCGAATTTTGAGTGTCAAAATAACATTTCTGTTCCTTTTTTTGTGAATTACTTTACTGAATTTTCTTTTATATGCTAATTTTCTGTAGCTATTGTTTTGCAGTTATTAAAGATGGCAACAGAGACATTCCTATTCACATCTGAATCAGTGAACGAGGGACACCCAGACAAGCTATGTGACCAGATCTCTGATGCAGTGCTCGATGCTTGCCTTGAGGAAGACCCAGACAGCAAGGTTGCATGTGAAACCTGCACAAAAACCAACATGGTTATGGTGTTTGGTGAGATCACAACCAAAGCCAACGTGGACTATGAAAAAATTGTGCGCAACACATGCAGGAACATAGGTTTTGTTTCAGATGATGTTGGTCTTGATGCCGACAACTGCAAAGTCCTTGTCAACATTGAGCAACAGAGTCCTGATATTGCTCAGGGTGTCCACGGCCATTTCCAAAAGAGCCCTGAGGAAATTGGTGCTGGTGACCAAGGTCATATGTTTGGCTATGCCACCGACGAAACCCCTGAATTCATGCCATTGAGCCATGTTCTTGCAACCAAACTCGGTGCCCGTCTCACCGAGGTTCGCAAGAATGGTACATGCTCTTGGTTGAGACCTGATGGGAAAACCCAAGTCACTGTTGAGTATTACAATGACAAGGGTGCTATGGTTCCAATTCGTGTCCACACTGTGCTTATTTCAACACAGCATGATGAGACAGTGACAAACGATGAAATTGCAGCTGATTTGAAGGAGCATGTGATCAAGCCTGTGATTCCTGAGAAGTACCTTGATGAGAAGACAATTTTCCATTTGAACCCTTCTGGTCGTTTTGTCATTGGTGGACCTCATGGTGATGCTGGTCTAACTGGCCGTAAGATCATCATTGATACCTATGGTGGATGGGGTGCACATGGTGGTGGTGCTTTCTCAGGAAAGGACCCAACAAAGGTTGATAGGAGTGGAGCTTACATTGTGAGGCAGGCTGCAAAGAGTATTGTTGCTAATGGACTTGCAAGGAGGTGCCTTGTGCAAGTGTCTTATGCTATTGGTGTGCCTGAGCCTTTGTCTGTGTTTGTTGAATCTTATGGTACTGGAAAGATCCCTGATAAGGAGATCCTTAAGATTGTGAAGGAGAACTTTGATTTTAGGCCTGGGATGATCTCTATAAACCTTGATCTTAAGAGGGGTGGGAATAGCAGGTTCTTGAAGACTGCTGCTTATGGACATTTTGGTAGAGATGATGCTGACTTCACATGGGAGGTTGTGAAGCCCCTCAAGTGGGAGAAGGTACCTGCTTAAGGAGTTTTGGATGTTGCCTGCAAACTTCGTTGTACCCGATAATTTTTCTGTTCCCCACCCCTTCTGTTTTATGTATTTTATTTTATTTTTTTTGTAATTTTTTCTTATTTGTGTACTTGTATGTGTTCCGTCCGGAACATATATTTTACATGATCAACCGACAAAATGTTTCTCTAAGGAATTGTTCTTGATATATGTAATAATCTCAAATTAAAGGGAGTATACAATTTAAAATAGTATATGTAATGTAGTAGTATTACTATTACTATGAATTCATGTATATTTTGTTATTACTATGGAAACTACTAATCATGCCCTACATGTAAAGGTCTAAAATTAATGGAGATTTACGATTGTATGTGCTGGACAAATCAACCGGACCCGACCATAACCTGATGGACCCGGTATGGGATCAAGCGAACGGGTGGGTCAGTGGGTCTTGGGCTAAGTCCCGCACAGATTGTTGCGGGTGGAATCAATTTGACAAAATAAGGCCATTGGAATCCGAAACCGAGATGCCCAATAGAAATTCAATTATTTATTTATTAAGCTACGACGTCGTTTGACACACGGTAGAGTTAAAACCCAACCCTAATTCATCTCTTCTCAATTTTCCCTCAGCTCATTCTTTAGAAACTGTAAGCGCCGCTTCACTCTCTCAATCTCTCTACATGCTCTCACCTCTTCCAACCTATCCTCGTGTTCCTCTTCTCTTCCCTCTCATGTATCAGATTCAACGCAAGGAAGCACTAAGCACCCACTGCTCCGTCATCCACAGGGGTTCTCACAGATCTGCATCTTCCTCAGATCCCACGAGTCTCTCACGAACTGGTCGTTGCAAATGGATGGTCGTGTCAAATGGATGGTCTTCTTCAACCAGATCCGTTCGGTGGCGGTCGCGAGTGGCGGCATCTTTTGTCTGTTCTTCAAGCGCCAGACCTTCAAGTGTTAGATCTGTTCTTTGTGACCAAAAGTGAAGGATTTTTTGTTTTTTGTTTTTATTGAGATTTAGATCTGTTCTTTTCCCCATCTTGTGTATCAAATTTATTGAGAAGATTGGATTTTTTTTATGATTTCGTTGTATGTTTGATGTTTTCTGGGTTTGGTTGTGGAATCTATTGAAATCTAGAAATGTGTTTCTTTTCTCACTTTGTTCTCGAATATCATCCGCCCCAACCAACCTGCCGAACCGCCGACCCGCCCAAACCGCCACCCGCCTAAACGGGCGACTCAAACAGACAGAGTTGATTGGGGTATTAGCATTCGCGGTTTTGGTCGGATTGAGATTTTTGGGCCCGAACTCACCCAAACTCGACCGGTATCTAGCCCTATGTGTATATTGTAGTTGGCAATAAATTGCGTGCATTTTACAACTAATAAGCGAGCAAATTTATGAGTGGAGTCACCGACACACATCAATCAATGTGTTAAATAAAAGAAGATATTATGAGCATGTGACAAATCACTATGTTTGCATGCCGTCAAATTGTTGCTATTTTGATTGTTAATGTTAATTGAGGGCGATAGATCAAGAGAGGGCACAACAAATTGGTTCTTGTTAGTGTTCCAGTTAGGTAATTTTATTTTTTTTACTTTGAAAGGTGAAAATGACTGTAATCAATGTTTGTCCTATGCTTTCCTTGAAAGGTTGCTGAAAATGGTATTTTACTTCATGGTCGTTTTTCATTCCTGCAAGGTAAAGGTCAGCATGGATGGAGATTTTCAAAAACTGAGTCAGAAGCACGTTAATAACGTTGCTTGGCAAGTTGCCAATATTTAATTTAATAAGTGAAGTCAGAGTGATATGTTCTCCCACTTCGTTGTTACGTTGGAATGGTGGGGTACATTGTACAGTACCAAATGTTCTTGAAGCCAGTTTTTTAAAGGTCTAAGATCAGATCCATTAGAGGGCTTCATTGAGCTATTATAAGCACTTTCCCGCTTTGTAGGGGACCCACAACTCGATTTTTTTAAGGAATGCAATGCAAACCGAAACTCAGAATAATATGGGTTTATTAGAAATTAGACGGTTATATTAGTTCGTGAGAATGGAAAAACTTAACACTAGTATCTAAGCTGTAAATGAGTCATATTAGTCTTTTTGAAAGACAAAAGTCTACTGTCTAAGGATTAATACGTATCACATTTATGGCTATTGAGAATTAAGATTGATTAATATTTCCCCACTTTTTTCAAAAACCAATACGTACATATCCGGTGGCGGATTTAGAGTGCGTTTGTTTCAAGTTATTTTGTAATATTTTTTGAAATGTGAGGGAGAGAATGCAATATTATCATGTTTATTTCAAGTTTTAAAAAATGATTACCAGAAATCTTTTATTTCCAGGAATATTTTTTACATATAATTTTTTTATTTCTTATTCCCATGTTATTATTCCCATGTTAAAGGGTGGAAATCTAACGTCCTCACGAGAATAAAACTCAACCCATCTATAACTATCCACTCTCACCTCACTTTACTATATTTATTTAATTTTTTTAATTATTTAATTTAACAAATTATAAAAACATTCCAAGGAATTATAAATACTTGCCAAACACATTAATCGGAATAATATTCCTAGTAATCATATTCCAAGGATTGACATTCCCGAGAATGTAATTTTATTCCATGAAACAAACACACCTAAAAAGTTTTTTGGTGGGGGTAAAATTTTGTCTGTTATAATTTTTTAAAAATTGTAAGGACTCAGATTAGTACAAAAAATTGGAGATCTATTTACTCTTTGGTAAATAAAAAATACTAAATTAGTTCTCAAAAATCTCAAATGTCAAACATATTAATCCTTTTTAGAATAATTTTTTGGCACATTTTAATCCGTATCAAGGACTAATTTGACCAACATTTGAAATTTTATAATATTAAATTGGTAATTTTTATTTTTAAGGGACTAAATAGGTCTGCATGTTTTTTGTCAACTACTATTTTAAGCTTTTACTCTAAAAAAGTTCAACATTTATTTTTTTATAGGGGCAAAGTATAAATTATTAAGTATCCAAGTTAAAAAAATATGCTTGTAGAGGCAATTGCTCCCAAACTCCTCTACAAAGATCCGCCACCGCTAGTGATAACTAGAATTTTTAAGAACGAATTTGGTGACTTGTCAAAAAAAAAAATGAATTTGAAGATTAGGCTTGTTTGAAGCCCATAATTTGGCTTTTTTAAAAAATGAACAAAAAACTTATTTCATAGGACAAAAGTTTGAAGTTTGAAAATAGATGGATTTTGTCTATCAATGGCGGGTCCATCTAATATGGGCTTTGTCCAAACATGGACCCTCCTATGAGAATCCGCTATCACACGTTACCATTACTTTCCTCCACCCAGTGGTGGCCCCGAGCACGGTCAGTAGGATGACCGTTCGGGGCCCCTTTTTTAGCAATATATATATATAGGTCAAGATTAATGTCAATGATGTAATTGCAAATAACGTTAATCTTGACGCATCTTGATGACATGTAAACGATTACAGATTAATGTTAAAGTTTACAGATATGATCTATATGATTGTAACTTTCAATCAAACGGTTGATTTTGAAAAATATTTATCCGATAGGATGTTATTGAATGTGTGTAACTGTTGGTGTAACTCTTCGGGTGTAATTTGTCATATAAGGAAAAAAATTATATATTTATAATTATATAAAATTTTTATCATAATACATATATATATATATATATATATACACACACACACACACACACACACTAAAGGAAAAAAATTATATATCTAAACACACACACACACACACACTAAAGGAAAAAATTATATATCTAAAATTATATGATAATTTTTATCATAACATATATATATATATATATATGTTATGATAAAAATTATCATATAATTTTAGATATATAATTTTTTTCCTTTAGTGTGTGTATATGAAAAAAATTATATATTTAAAATTATATAAAATTTTTATCATAAAAGTTAAACAAAAGCAGTAATTAAACAAGTTATTTCTTGAAACCAAGTCAACTAATTGGTGACTAACTAACGTGTGATGTTCTATTTCTCTTTGTATCAACAAATACACCTTCGATCTTGGGCAGTAAAACAATGATAATCATTTAGGTACAAAACATAGGGTCTCAAGGGAAAAAATGTTATTGTTCGTGCTGAAAAAATTGTGAATGAAATGGAGATTGAACATGTGTTTGTTAAAAAATGTAAAATTCGTAGAAAAAAACATTATGATGAATGACGGATCTTGGCCATCATGTTTGCCATCGAAATCGTGTTCAACTCTCCATCTCACCAGCATTTGCATTGATCCCGACGGAATTCTCACATCCGTTTACAGCTCCACCATGTGTCGTCTTCCCCACGATCAAAGATTCTAGAAGTCTCGTTTTTTGTTTGAGCTCTAGCTTTCGTTAAGCCTTGTTTGGATTTAGGTTCTTCCTTCTCTGTTCTCTTCGACGATGATTTCTCCTCTTTCCACCATGATGAATCCTAAACCAATATTTTGAGTGGTTTTTATATGGTATTTACTTGCTGAATAATTCTCTTTTGTGGTTTTGATCCTTGTTTCTCATCCATTTTCCATTATATTTGCAAAATTAGCTTCGAGAAGAGAAAAATTACAAAATAATACAAAATGGAGAAAATTTGATGCAAAAAGGACTAAGTTTGAAGTTTGTGCATATATACAAAGACTCTACATACTACCTGCACAACATGCAAAGGTTCTACATAGTCCCTACACATATGCAAAGGCTATATAGTTGAATCTGTAAAGTCCTAAATGAAGAAAAGCTCATTCTAGCCAAGCTTGAGTCTGCACTGCTTTGCATATTCATGCAGCAGGATCGTGTAGCATGTAGAGGTTGTGCAGATCTGTAAAGCCTGGAGTGAAAAGTTAGAATCTCGCTACATAGACCAACACGACTGTGCAGATGCACACTGGAGAGACTTGAATTACACACTCCTCCCCTCTTATGTCAGAATATACATTCCCCTCCCCTCCCCTGAAAGATGTTTGTATTATATGCCCTTCCCCTTTTTATGTTAAAATCTACACTTTCATCACTTGAAAAGTAAATATATGTTACGCTTTAATCTATTTTAATATAATCAAACTTCTTATGCATATTTGTTTCTCAATTTTTGATTCCCAATATCATAAACATATAGTTTTAGACCCTATTATCAACTATGGAGCACTAAAAGATAAAATAAAAATCTTGGGCAAATTAATAAAGTTGATAAAGGAACTATTTGACACTGAATTTATCTCCTAAAGTCATAAAATTAATAATAAAGTGTTCAAAATTAATTATCATTGATATCAATAGTTATAAAAATAGGGAAAAAAATTCCTAAATGATGATTTAAAGTTATTTCCACTATTAAAATATTCGTTTATGTTAAAATGGATTAAAACGAAATACATATTTACTTCTTAAGGGAGGAGATTGTAATTCAAGCTTCTTTTAGGGGAAATGGTATAATTTACTCTACATATTTACTTCTCAAGGGAAATGAATGTAGATTTTAATTTACGAGGGTTGAAAAATGTAATTCAAGTTTCTCTTGAGGGAGGACAATGTAATTTACCCATACTATTAATACTAAGGGGGAGAGATATATATTATAAATGTTCTTTATGGGAGAGTGAACCATGTCCTTGGGAATAAAGGCCAAATAGTACAACCACCGCACTGACTCTGGGATAATCACTCGTGGATTATTTACAATAAAAAATTTCACTCCCTCCAGAATGAAATATAAAAAAAAAAGAATCATGTTAGATGATTTAAAATATAAACAAATTCTAACTAATTTCATCTTATTTAATGACATCCTTCGCAAAATACCCTTCAATTAATATTTTTCTGTTGGTGTAAGCCCTAATGGCCAATCTATTCTATATAGATTATTATTTGTATCATGACTTTGGTCATATATTTAATGTATGTATAGGTGTCATTTATTATGTTATTAGTGTATAGCATAATAAAGTCCTTAGAATAGATAGTTCGTTTAATGGAACATCAAGTGTGACTTAATCGTAAGACCCCATTGAACATATAGAATGTTATTCTTAAAGTATCCGTAGTCGAAGTATTATTGTTAACTAGGACGACAATAATACATAGAGACTATTATGTGAGTAGACCGATGACCAAATCTCACGAGTCATAGATATGTGATATCAAGTCAACACACAGGTATAAATATAAGGTGTAATATTTATACTGGATTGATCCACTATGAGGACGCTTCATAATAGTTGTGTAAGTGTCATAGGCGCTCCTCATGGCGACCGTAGTGAAGTAATCCTTCGACTTGAAGTCACTACGATTCCTACATAAGGAGTTGTAGGTTTTAATGCTATCAAACGTCATTTGTAATAGGATGATCATAAAGGTAGTACTTGGGCCTATAATGAATCATGTTGAGGGGTGTGAGTGATATAGACAGGACTCGATCGTGATTACACATCTACTTGGAGATTAAGGAACAAATGATTAGACTTAATGAGGATAACACATTTATGCCTCATGTTCAATCAAGACACATTGGATGAAGGGACATTGACTTCACAGTGATTTTGGTTGCGATAAGGTTAATATCGAATCACCGATATTCCCATAGACTGGGTAGCAGTGACGCATTGCTAGATGCCAAATGTGACACCCTCTATCCCATCATGTCATTATAACAACGTAATAGTGTAAAGTAAAACATGGACAAGATATTTTTTTTCTTCTTTTGGTCTAATCATAATTTCATTCAACATGGAATAGAGTCGTCACGCTCATTTGCCGAAAACAAACTTAGTACGGGAGGGGAAACATCAATAGGAAGTTTATACAAGATTCCCGATGTCACAATAATTCAGAGCTCTTCCCCTAATTATTACATCGGAAAAATACAAAGATTTAAACAAGTAAACACAAATCTTCGATCTATCCCAACGAGCTATCGTGATTACTCGTCGGCATTCACATCCTCAACACCTGCAGTCTCAACATCTACACATACCCGGTGGGATATGCATAGCCACAAGAGGGGTTAGTCATCATAACCTCAAATAGTACATACAGTGTAGGAAATTAATGAACAATGCGCAATATACAACAATTCTAATGGAAACATCTCATTTCCAGTACTACAACATCAACCACGGCATAAAGATGTTACCACAACAATTAAATATCACATGCCACAACATCAACCATAACATTAAGGTACACCACCAAAAACTAAACAATCAGGCATGTTATCATGTAAAATAATGTATTTCTAGAACCATAACTATATGCAAGTGGATCCATTTATAACGAGGCCGGGATACCTTGCCCGTTTCGGAATGCCATGTCCGTAATGCCCTAATAACAACAGGACCGGGATACCACGCCCGTCACGGGATACCTTGCCCGATTCGCCCCATTAACCGTAGGACCGAAAACCTCGCTCGTCACGGGATACCTTGCCCGATTTGCCCTTTTAATCGTAGGACCGGGAAACCTCGCCCGTCACGGGATACCTTGCCCGATACGCCCTACTAACAACAACAACAATGCCGACACCATGATGCATGAACATAACCAAATGCGGTGTCTAACAACAACAACTTCTATCGCAATATCCTCGATAGAACAACAAACAACAACTTCAAGACACGGGTCAATACATTAACGAGTGCCTTCAATCAACAAGAGAATAAATCAACACCCTTAGCCAATTTAGTTTAAGCACATAACACTTAAATAAATCATCAATTTACACGATTAGTCAATTCGGAATTTATCAAGTTAATCAACTCTTTAGGCATCTCAGACAATTCTTAGACACCCTACATAGGTCTTGCAACACTGTATAAAGAACGGGAATCTAGGAAAAAGCGACAAAACAACTCACACACAGGCTGCCACTGGACGCCTGGCGCTGGCAGAGTGGGCGCCTGGCGCCCTGCCACTGTCTTACAAATAGTAAAATGGTAGTCCCCACTTGTTCGGGGACCAAACGCCGCACCATTATGTCCCATAATACATAATTAAGCATAATCTAGTCTCCTTTGATCCATACTTAGTCCCTACAAATTTATAAAATTTGAAAAGTGGTTCTATAACTATTTAAGTTCAACACCAAATAATTTTCGATAGAAAATTCTGCAAAATCTACTTAGCCATTACTATTAGTACTCGAACGTCATCTTGACACCACGAAAATTCATTATCAAAACATAACCAACTCATGTATCAATTATTCTAGATGATTAATCCTAACTTAGTCGATTTTAACTCCATTTTTAGCCTCATAAGAATTATGTTTTTAAAGTATAACATTACCTTCTAATTCCCTACGACAACAACTAGTTGAGTTAGGTAATTCATTAACTTGCACATGATATCAATGTCAATACCAAGGCACAACATCACAAATCATATAGTATATATTCAAAGTTTGTAGGATTCATGCCATAGCAATTTGCAACAATAACCAAAAACTCATAAATCCATGAACATCAAAGAGGTCATCAAGAGTAACAATCATATAAACAGTCAAGGCTCAATCACCACACCAAAACCATCTATCAAATGAATTTATCACATTACATTACGGTAGGTATCACAAATCGAAGATTATTATCCAAGGGTTCAAGTATTTTCCTATCACGGTGGTGATAGTACTCATTTACTGTTACCGCGCGAGGCGTAGGGGTCTTAGGACACCCCTATTGCTCACTCATGTTCCATACACTCACTAGATAAGAAACAACTACCCCTTACCTCAAGAGAATTTCGTGCTCCTAGAATGGGATGAGGTAACACCAGGCTTTTCCTTTCCTAGTGAAGCTTTCTTCAGCAAAACATAAGAGCAAGGGTTTAGGAATGAAAACATCGTAGTTTAGAATCCTAACGTTGATCTTAAAACAAAGCTATCATTAGAAGGCTTACCACTTTCTATTCCTCACAATGAGGCTGTAAGAATCGCAGTAACAATGCTCCCTAGTCGAGCTCCCTAGCGTAGTTTTGAGTTCAGAGCATAAAACTGAAAAAGGGGAGGAAGAAGAAATTGCTCTATTTTAATTGGTCTTATGAGTAGCTTCTAATCATGTTTAGGGTTTTAGAACTGAGGCTTAGTGGCTAGGTTAAGTCTAGGGGTTGTGGTTGCTTCTTCAGGTCATGAATGGGTCACACGGGGTCACAGAACCGGCCCAAAACGAGTTAAAAGGCGGAAAAATGCACAGCCACTTATTAGCTGTGGGCGCCCTGTGCCAGCATCCCCTGGGCACCTTGCGCCTGCTCTCTGTGAGGCCTGGGTACCCGAGTCTAAGTCTGGGCGCCCTGCGCCTGCTCTCTGTGAGGCCTGTGCGCCCCGAGTCCTAGTCTGGGCGCCCTACGCCCCCTGGGACCGTGTCTGCTGCCAGTTTTGTGTCCTGACTTGCCTATACGTGCACCGTGCCAATCTTATTGGACTTATAACTAATCAATAGCATATTTAACACATCCACAAACATGAAATGCTGAATCAAGCACGGGATTATAAGGTTCTAGCACAAAAGTGAGGGTGTTACACCAATCACTGTTTATAATATTTGATATTATATTGAATATTTAATATTAATATAATATTTAGTATAATTGTCAGTCCAGTGGGAACCTACAGGGTCACACGCATAGAGCAACTTATGGAGTGTTATATTAAATTAGATATGATTTAATTTAATCATAGAATTAATTAATTAAATATGATGTAATTAATTAATATTTTATTTAATTAAATATGATTTAATTAAATGGGGATTGGGCTCGTAGTATACAAGCCCAATAAGGGAGTAGGTCAAAATTAGGGTGAGGCTATGATGTCTATAAATAGACATGCTTGCCTCACTCCTTGACACTTCTGGTGAAGTCAGCCACTCCTCCCAGCTGTTAGCTAGCACCGATGCCCCGCTCCGATTTTGCTCGCATGGACTGAGTAGAGAGTCAACATTTGGTGATCAAGATTGTGAAAGCACGCTTCAATAGGTAAACAAAATAACCTTCTTTATGATTCTTGGCAATGACATGATCCATGAGAATATGGTTGTTTTCGCTCAAGAAGATCTTTCTATTAAGAAAATTAAAATTATTCCTCTTGAAAACCCTACAGTGATATCATAGCCTAATTGTTTGATTGCTTAAATCCATTTTTTATGCAGCGGGTTTTGTTTACCTGCCGCAATGTTCACGTTTTCAAAGAAGTTTATTTCCGTGTCTGCATTTTGATTTTGTGCATCGCATTTGATTTTGTTCATCAGGTGCGCAGTTTGAAAAATGACTTCTGCTATTTTCTTTTTGTGAATGATATTAGCCGATTTTGATTCCAAGAGAACCCCTATACCGTTGCGTGATGATTTCTCTGGCCATTTTGCAAAATGCGTGAATCAACCGAGAGTTGATTTCAAGATATTTCTTTTTAATTCGTTTGAACAGTGATATTTGCATTTAAAAACCCATTCATGCTGACATTTTGATTGATCGGTTTTGATTGGACATTGATTTCCATTCAAAGGAATTTTGATGCAAGTTTTTTTTTATTGGCTAATGATCTGCTGCGTGAAAAAAAAATGGGAAACATGAATCAAAGGAAAAACATGCGTGGTGAATTAATTCCATTTTTTCTTCTTCTTGTGCTCTAATAATTGGATTTTACTGCTTTTCATGGGACCATTAAATTGGTCAATTGCCTTTTGATTCATGCCTGTTGAAAAACCTGAGCACTGCGTGAAATGATTTCAATGTGCACCGTGCTTTTTTACGTTCAATTGGCCAATAAAGGGGGTTTACGGGCTGTGAGTTTTCACAATCAATTGGCCAACACCTTTTATACTCTTGTGCATTTTAAGCGTTTGATAAAATGTGAGCATTGACATTTATCTGTGTTAGCATATTGATATTTTGATGTTTAAAATATTTTGATATAAATGATAATGACAAAGGGTTTATTATTATTGTTTGTCATTAAAAATTTTAAACATGTGGTTTATGGTTATGACCCTAGATTATGGTGTTAATTTATTTTGGTAAATACGACCTGCGTGTCGTGATTTATTTAATACATATTTAAATACGACATGCGTGTCGTACCATTTATTTATTTATTTATTTAAATAATATAATTTCTTCAAGAGTTGGAGAAAGGGAACACCATATGCGGACGCTAGTGGGAGCTTTGGAAGCTTGCTCGGGGGTTAAAGAATTGTAATAATTTAGTTATTTAAATTCTCACATATTAGGAGGCCATAATCATAAAACCAAATCTCGTATGTTTGTGTATGTGATGCATGAAATATGTGAGATGTATGTTTATCGCGTTGTATATTTTGTGTATGAGATGCATGTAATATATATGGCGTGTGATGTATGATTTAAATTGTTGATTTAAATATGTGCTAGCATGTATGTTATTGTATGCTTATATGTTTTGTTGAAATATATGTTGCATAAATGTCATGTATGTTGAGAGATACACCTTGTATGCTAATACAACGCCGGTGAGATCACTTAAAATAAAAATTTCCTCAATCTAAATATTAAGTCTAAATGTCTTCCGATGCGTGGCACTCGCCAAGGCCTTTATCGAATGAGTGTAGGTCATGCCAAAGCTGAACACCTCGTTTTATCTCGGTGAGGAGCGATTGGTGAAATAGCCGCTTGCCAACCATTGGGTTTGATTTAACTGAGTGAATTCAATAGGATTGAAATGTCTCAGAGGCAAGAGTTGGGAATTAATTTATATGATAAATTAGGATAAAGAGTTATCCACCCAACTGATCTAAGAGTTGCATGGGGATGCAATTGAAAAGGAGTTTCCTACCTAAATAATTGAGTTCTGGGTGATCAGCCTAAGCTAACTCAGGACGAAGTGAAATATGGATCTTGATCTCACTAGAAAATCTTCCAACCAGATTTTTCGAGTCAATGATGAGGGTCATTGATTTGAGTAAAATAGTGGGAGCATATTTAATAAAGTCCTATTAAATATGTTTTGTTCATGATACTGAAATTTTGTATGTTTCTGTAATTGATATCACCATGGCATTAAACACTGTTAGTTATTACTGTGATTTGTCATTTGGAAGGACAAGGTATCCAGAAATGAATTTCTGGAATGGTACATGAATTTGAGGATAGTCCTCAAGTACGAGAAAAGTTGTATGTTCTCAAGTAAAAGTTTCCTGAGCAACCTACACCTACCAGGATCGAAAAGGATGCTTATGAGAAGCATTAAGTCGATGCGTTGGATGTAGGATACTTCATGCTTCAAATCATGGAGGCGTATGATATGATCATTCATCTCATAATGCTCTATCAAGAGCAAGCAAGTCATGAAAAGGTTTGAGGCTTCATATTCCTTTTTCAGCTGCAAGCTGGTAGAGGGTAACCCAGTGGGTCCTCATGTACTTCATACTATTGGGTGCATTGAGAACCTAGAAAAGTTGGGATCTCTTGTGGGCTAAGAGTTGGCCACTGACTTAATCCTACAAGAGTTTATGGATGGTTATAGTCAAAAAGGATAGACCATGTTAATGGTCATGGAGGGAAAGGCCTAAAGTCTGTGTTAAGATTACAGCAAGTGGACCAAATTGTACAAGTAATAAAGTGAGTAAGTAAGTTATCGTCTCCACAGGGATTGTGATCGATTAGTTAACTTAAAAAACTTTGTAACTATTTTGAACGAGGACCCAAATTTTGGTATTTGAAATTTAGAATATTTGTAACAACTCAAAATAACAATAACAACGATTTGAAAATCAAAGGATTAAAAATGACTAGGGATCGAATCTTCTTGTTTCCACTCTTATGCATTCAATTTACAACCAACGCAAGTTATTCCATACAAACTGAAGTTCGAATCAACGATATTAGATTAAGTACAATTCCTTGTCTCATAAACCCTTTAACTAAACCAAAAATCCCTAATTCCTTAGGTAACCAATGACATAGTTAAGCATAAAGATTAATGATTCATAAGAACACATGCTCATAAGGTTATATTCCTATAATCCTCCTAAACATGACCAACAAACTCAGCTCAAGTTCAAACCCCAATTTCCCAATCGTGAGAAGAACCCCAAATCAATTTGATAGCAATCAATTACCAAAAAATATTAAGAATAGAGGTGAAGGCTCAATCATAATTGAATTAGACTTGCATTGAAATAATATAATCAAACTACATAAGAGTTTCCACAAGGTTCATCTACCCTAGACTAAAAAGCTTAGTTACTCATAGAGAAACAAGAACCAAACCAGAAAAATAGAGAAAGGAGAGAAAACCACTCCATTAAAGACTCCAATCCTTGTTTCCAAGCTTGAATCCTCTTTGGAGATGGAAGAAATTGAAACCCTAGCACCCTAAACCAGCCTCCCAACGTTTTTAGGTCTTAGATATGATAAAGAATGATTAAAACATCAAAAATTCGTGTTTTTAACGCTAACAGCGCGACCAGAGTACTCCGGGTGCGTTTCGTGCGCAACCTGCGCACTAAGAAATAGAATGGCGTCAGATTTGGTGCTCCAGGAGTGCTCAAGCGTGCTCTGCACGCACGGGGTGCCCTCCTGCACCCATTTTTCCATGTTGTTTTGCATTTTTCACCTCTGTAAAGTCTGGATTAGCTCAAGGTGTCTCATGAAAGTTGAAGCTATGGATCTTAGATTTCAAATGGCACCGATTTCATCTCATTTGGACACCTAAAACTCCATATATGATTAAAACATTGAACAGGTGTCAGGTTAGGACAACATTACCTTATCAACTTGTAGCACAAATTACCCATACTTAGAGATTGATTTAGGTCTCGATTTCTTCATCAAAGTTATAGATAATTCTTCAATCTTTCCAACAAGACCAAGATCATCTCATTTGGATTAGTGTGGCTCAAGATATAGCTTTTGGAATCTTCTTTGTCAGAAAACAACACTTCCAGGCGCGCTTTCAAGTCAATCATTTGGCTATGCTCCCATTCCTGTGTACTTAGAGATAAAAAAATATAGAAAACTATAATACATAAACGTTAGAACAAATCCAAGTGAATACACTAAATTACCCAATTTAAGCCAGTGATCACTTTGAATTCTCTTCAATCACAACACAAATATCCAATTAAGCACTATAAATCTACATGTGATGAAGACTTATCATAACCCCAAACTTTGCTCTTTGCTTATCCTCAAGCAAACTCAATCAAAAACATGGGTTGGATTTCAAATAATTCTAATTTATCTAGGTGAACATTTCATAAATTTTTTTTGACAATCCATGCACAATCAATTCACCTACTCTTTTGTATTCATGATTTCCAATTATCACAACTCAAGTAACCAAAATGAATTTATTTACTCAGAGCAACAAATCAATTCCCATTACACCTTTCTAGATAATGTGTTTCACTCCACTCAAGTGTCTCAGGGTACTGTTTACACTCAATTCACACCAAATGCAATCATCTACCATAGGCTTGACAAAATTCTAAGAAAGCAAAAACACACAAATGCTACACACATTATGAGATCTTTTCAAAGGGTGAAATGAGGCTTAGGTAAGGGAGGATTTTTCTTTGGATCTAGGCTAACATAATTGGAGTTAAGAGATGCCTCTATTATTTCTTATCCATACCTTATATCAATTCACAAACTTTCCGCAACCACCTTCAACTTTAGTACTAACAAACCACATGAGAAAATTTTCCTTGCTTTCTCACTTTGATTTTTCTTTTCTTTTCTCTTTTTTTTTGAAATAACAATTTGAATCTTTTTATTGTTGTTCTCCTCTGGCTTGTTCATTTTCTTTTTCTTTTTCTTAAATGACTACATGCACATGCTTTGTGTAGCCCCCCAAACTTAAGATTGTTGCTTGCCCCCAAGCAACCCCAAACTTAATTCACAACCAAATAACCAATTTTATATAAAACAATCTCTCAACTCCAATTTAAAGGGACAATTGGTTTTTCTAGTTACTGGCTTGTATTGAGCTTAAAATTCAACAAACAGGCTCAAGGCTCAAAAGGGCTAGCAAAGGATTATATCACAAGGGTAGGCAATCAAAGGCTCTAGCAATTCAAACAAAAATAAGGATCTCAATCATCTATGTGTGTGTTCATATGCAATGCAAAAGCAATCAAAAACTGAGTCAAGTTCTAAAGAATTCATACAAATGGTGGAGCATTCAAGAATAAATAAATTTCTGTTTAGGTTCAAACACTCACAAATTTTGCTTTTGTAATGGGAAAAGATTCATGACCACTGAAATTCTCAAAAGTTACGGTTACAAGAAGCTGCTTAAAAAGGTTCATGTCAACAAAAATTTCAGCTCCTTGATTATACACATCATGCACACAATAAAAGTAACAGTTCACACAAGATTACATGAAATGCCATAAAGTAACAAAGAGCTCAGTCATAGGGTGCATGGTATCAACTTCACACACAAACGAAAATAAATTCAACATAAAAAAAAAATAAAAAATAAATAGCAAAAGAAGAGAAAGAAAGATAGAACTTATGTGGTGAGCCGCTCAACTCAACCGCTGACTTGTAAAGAGAATGGTAGGCCGCCCGACGCCACCGCCAATGGGTTGCCTCCCATGAAGCGCTTTTTTTAACGTCATAAGCTAGACGCTTGAACACCCAAGTTAGGGTGGATAATATGACAGGAAGAAGATTTCATCATTCTGCTTTCTTCTTTTGGAGAGAATTCCCATGTACTTGGCATAGGGAAGTAAGTGTTCCCATGCCCCAATAACTAGACAATTGGGATATTGTTTACCCCACTCTTTATCTTGAAGCACATCAAATTCATCTTGCGGAGGATGATTCTCTTCAATGCCCAAGAGTTGAGCTGTCATATGAATCTCTCCATGCCTCACCCTTAGGTCCTCTTTTATGTCACTATTTTTGTTTTTCAATTCTTCTTCCAATGCCACCATGAAGTTATGTTCACTCTCTATCTCCACTTTCTTCTGCTCAAATTGGGATAATTGCTCTAATAACCTCTCACAACGAACCTCAAATCTATCAAATGAAGCTTGGTTGGCTCTCATGAATTCCACCCAAACATTGTTGAGGTAAGAGTCTCTGTCATGGGATTCTTCAAATTGAGTTTGAGGATGTGACTCTTTGGTTTGCTCCACAAGTTGCTTTGAGAGTTACCCAATTTGATTCTCCAGATTTTTGATAGAGGCCTCTTGGTTTTTGAAATGAGACTCATGATTCTGGAAATTGGATTCAGTTATCTTCATGAACTGAATAAGAGCATCTTCTAAGGCACTTGTCTTCTCTTCTTTTTTAGGATGTGACTCTTCTTCTTCCAAGATACTTTCCATGCAATAGTCCTCTTCTTCTTCCACCATGACTAAGAAATCCTCACAATAGCCATTTCTATGCTTTCCTCCACAAAAGTCATTTCTAAGAGGTTGCATGTAAAGATCCTCTTCTTCTTCCGCCATGACTAAGAAATCCTCACAATAGCCATTACTATGCTTTCCTCCACAAAAATCACATCTAAGAGGTTGCATGCTACAGGATAGATCTTCATCCATGATACCTTCCATGCAATAATCCTCTTCTTCTTTTGCCATGACTAAGAAATCCTCACAATATCCATTCCTGTGCTTTCCTCCACAAAAATCACATCTAAGAGGCTACATGCTACAGAACCTAAGAGAATTGTGAGCAACACAACAACTTTATAAGAAGAGAAAATAAATTTTAAATTTTTGGTTTCTTTTTTGTTATATAAACAGAAAATAAATGTTCAAAATAACATTAGTTTGCCTTGTTAAATATCAATTCAACAATCCCCGGCAACGGCGCTAAAAACTTGTTAAGATTTCAGCAAGTGTACCGAATCGTATAAGTAATAAAGTGAGTAAGTGAGTTATCGTCTCCACGGGGATTGTGATCGATTAGTTAACTTAACAAACTTTGTAACTATTTTGAACGAGGACCCAAATTTTGGTATTTGAAATTTAGAATATTTGTAACAACTCAAGATAACAATAACAACGATTTGAAAATCAAAGGATTAAAAATGACTAGGAATCGAATCCTCTTGTTTCCACTCTTATGTATTCAATCTACAACCAACACAAGTTATTCCATACAAATTGAAGTTCGAATCAAGGATATTAGATTAAGTACAATTCCTTATCTCATAAACCCTTTAACTAAACTAAAAATCCCTAATTCCTTAGGTGACCAATGATATAGTTAAGCATAAAGATCAATGATTCATAAGAACACATGCTCATAAGGTTATATTCCTATAATCCTCCTAAACATGACCAACAAATACAGTTCAAGTTCAAACCCCAATTTCCCAATCGTGAGAAGAACCCCAAATCAATTTGATAGCAATCAATTACCAAAAAACATTAAGAATAGAGGTGAAGGCTCAATCATAATTGAATTAGACTTGCATTGAAATAATATAATCAAACTACATAAGAGTATCCCCAAGGTTCATCTACCCTAAACTAAAAAGCTTAGTTACTCATAGAGAAACAAGAACCAAACCAGAAAAATAGAGAAAGGAGAGAAAATCACTCCATTGAAAACTCCAATCCTTGTTCCCAAGCTTGAATCCTCTTTGGAGATGGAAGAAATTGAAACCCTAGCACCCTAGACCAGCCTCCCAGCGTTTTTAGGTCTTAGATATGATAAAGAATTATTAAAACATCAAAAATTCGTGTTTTTAACGCTAACAGCGTGACCAGAGTGCTCTGGGTACGCTCCACGAGGAACCTGCGCACTAAGAAACAGAATGGCGTCAGATTTGGCGCTCCAGGAGCGCTCAAGCGTGCTCTACGCGCATGGGGTGCCCTCTTGCACCCATTATTCCACGTTGTTTTGCATTTTTCACCTCTGTAAAGTCCGGATTAGCTCAAGGTGTCTTCATGAAAGTTGAAGCTATGGATCTTAGCTTTCCAATGGCACCGGTTTCATTGCATTTGGACACATACAACTCCAGATATGATTAAAATATTGAACAGGTGTTAGGTTAGGATAACATTACTTTATCAACTTGTAACACAAATTACCCCAACTTAGAGATTGATTTAGGTCTCGATTTCTTCATCAAAGTTGTAGATAATTCTTCTATTTTTCCAACAAGACCAAGATCATCTCATTTGGATTAGTGTGGCTCAAGATATAGCTTTTGGAATCTTCTTTGTTAGAAAACAGTGCTTCGAGACGCGCTTTCAAGTCAATCATTTGGCTATACTCCCATTCATGTGCACTTAGAGATAAAAAAATATATAAAACTCTAATGCACAAACGTTAGAACGAATCCAAGTGAGTACACTAAATCACCCAATTTAAGCCAGTAATGACTTTGAATTCTCTTCAATCACAACACAAATATCCAATTAAGCACTATAAATCTACATGTGATGAAGACTTATCGGTCTGCTATCAAGGAGTAGCATATAGGTAAGAACACGTTCAAGCTCAGTACTTCTGCCTTGAAGATGATATACAAAGGTTGCTAAGGAGGGCACTTGCTTCCAATACAGTTAGACTGGAAAATTGGAAGAAATATCACGTGTACTAGAAAGAGTATACGTTGAATATAGGAAGTTGGACTTCCAAGATCCTTTAAATGGACTTTTGGACCAATTCGATTGTGAATTATTTTGGTAAATGATTCTTGCTTATTAGAGAAGATGGCTAAGTTTGAATCACTAACCATGGTCAAAGGATTAGTAATCTTTTGGCATGATCCATGAGATGTATATGAGCCACTAAACAAGTTTGAAAAGGTAGGTTTCCAATTTTGTTGTGTTTACTATTAAATACAATAAATAAGGGTTTGTGTATCTTATGGAACACAAATCAGGAACCTTTGAAAAGTTCGAAGAGTTCAAAAATGAAGTGGAAAACTAGATTGGCAGAGCTATTAAGACCATACGATTGGATCGTGGTGGAAAATACTAAAGCCAAGAGTTTGATGACTAACTAAATCATACCTTGTCAGACATGGTCCGATCAATGATGAGTCAAAACTTTATGACTCTTTCTAGAGTATGCTTTATATACAACTGTTTCTCGCCCTTAACTATATTCCATCAGAGGCAGTAAAAGGGCTCCATATGAGATATGGAAGGGCTTGAAAGCCAAGTGTGACATTTATATAGATTTGGCATATCAAGATTAGTTGATAAACTTGAATACAATAAATAAGGATTTGTGTATCTTATGGAACACAAATCAGGAACCTTTGAAAAGTTCAAAGAGTTCAAAAACGAAGTGGAAAACTAGATCGGCAGAGGTATTAAGACCATACGATTGGATCATGGTGGAAAATACTAAAGCCGAGTTTGATGACTAACTAAATCATACCTTGTCAGAGATGGTCCGATCAATGATGAGTCAGTCAAAACTTTATGACTTTTTCTGGAGTATGCTTTATATACAACTGTTTCTCGCCCTTAACTATATTCCATCAGAGGCAGTAAAAGGGCTCCATATGAGATATGGAAGGGCTTGAAAGCCAAGTGTGACAATTATGTTTTGGCTTATCAAGATTAGTTGATAAACTTGAACCCAAAATGAATAAATGTACTTTGTGGAGTATCCTTAGGAAACTAAGGGATACTGTTTTTACAATGTCTCCAAGGACAAATAGTTTATCGCAAAAACTAGAGTATTCCTTAAAGAAGTTCATCTCCAAGGGAACCAGTGGGAGAAATCTAGAATTTTGTTTGCCTATAATGGAACATGAATCAGTTCCACAAGTATTATGGATGAGCCACCGATTCAATTTACACAAGATCTATGTAGATCTAACAGGTCACATCACCAACCTGAGAGACATGGACTTCTCCTGACTCAAGAAGGTGATGTGCTGCTCATGGATCAAAATGAGCTTGTGACCTACTTAGATGCCATAGTTGGCCCAGATTCTGAGAGGTGGCTTGAAGCCATAGAATCTAAGATAGAATCCATGTGAACCGATAAGGTTGGACCTTGTTGGAGTCACCCCAATGGTAAAACCCATAGGGTGCAAGTGGGTCTTTAATAGAAGACTGACATGAATGTATTATGAATATCTTTAAATCGTGATTTGTCGTGAAAGGTTTCATGCAAATCTATAGTATAGACTCTGGTGAGACCTTCTCCCAATCACGATGCTTAAATCCATTAAAATTCTACTTGTTGAAGATCTATTTATGGATTTGAGTAAGCTTTCAGAAACTAGAATCTTCGTTTTGATGAGACTGTTGGACAGTGGGATTTATCAAGAACGAAAATGAGCTTGTGTATACACAATGGTTAGTAGGAGTATTATCGATTTCTATTCCTATATGTGAATAACATATTGCTCATCAGAAATGATTTCCCTCCAAAGCGTAAAAGCATAGTTGGGAAATGTTTCTTGATGAGGACTTAGGCGAGACTTGCTAAGTGTTAGGAATCAGGATCTACAGAGATAGATTGTTGAGGTTTCTTGGCCTAAGGACGAAGTACATGTATGCATTGATATGTATTCGACTAGATGTCTTGTATGCTTTGAACATGATAAACATGTACCAATATGATCCCAGTGAAGGTCACTGGACCATAGTCAATAATATCCTTGAGTACCTAAGAAAGACTAAGGATATATTCTTGATAGATGATGGTATGGAAAAGATCGTTGTACATAGTTACATTGATGCTACTTCCAAACCAATAAAAGTAATTCCAGGTTGCAGTCTGGATTTATGTTTTGCCTATATAGTGGCACTGTGAGCTGGAAGAGTTCTAGATCGGGGATAATATCCATTTCTCTTACAGAGGCTGAGAATATAGCCTCCTGTAATATGATTAAAAGGTGTTTGGATCAAGAAGTTCTTTTGAGCTTGACGTAGTTCCTAACTATGTGAACTCCATTGATATCATTGTGATGATGATGGAATAATCATGTAAGTTAAGGAAACTTGATCTCACCAGTGATCCGAACATATATTTAGTTGCTTCCATCTCATTTGATAAATGATACAGGAGATGTGAAGATGTGCAGAATGATAACACGAAACAATCCACTATAGGAGTGTCTTACTCAATAGTAGCTTGACATTCACACTAGTTGAATAGGTGTTAAGCTGATGCTCGATTGACACTAGTACTAGTGGGAGATTATTGGTGTAAGCCCTAGTAGCCAATCTATTTTATATAAGTTATTATTTGTATCATGACTTTAGTCATATATATAATATATGTAAAGGCATCGTTTATTATGTTATTAGTGTATAGCATAATAAAGTGCTTAGAATGGACAGTTCGTTTAATGGAACATCAAGTGTGACTTGATCATGAGACCCCAATGAACATATAGAACGTTATTCTTAAAGTATCCGTAGTCGAAGTATTATTGTTAACTAGGATGACAATAATATATAGAGACTATTGTGTGAGTAGACTGATGACCAAATCTCACGGATCATGGATATGTGATATCAAGTCGACACACAAATATAAATGTTAGGTGTACTATTTATACCAGATTGACCCACTATGAGGATGCTTCATAATAGTTCTGTAAGTGTCATAGGCGCTCTGCATGCGACCACAGTGAAGTAGTCCTTTGACTTGAAGTCACTACGATTCCTACAAGAGGAGTTATAGGTTTTAATGCTATCAAACACCATCCATAGCAGGATGATTATAAAGGTAGTATTTGGGCCTACAATGAATCATGTTGAGGTACGTGAGCAATGTAGATAGGATTCGTCCCTCCTACATAACAGGAGTAGTGTCTCGGGCCTCTCGATAGAGTATGACATGAAAATATGTGTGGCCATGCCGAGATGGTCCTTGAGCTCATTTCGTGATTACACGTCTACTTGGAGATCGAGGAATAAATGATTGGACTTAATGAAGATGGCATATTTATGCCTCATGTTCAATCAAGACACATTGGACGAAGGGACATTGACTTCACAGTGATTTTGGTTGCAATAAGATTAATATCGAATCACTGATATTTCCATAGATTAGGTAGCAGTGATGCATTACTAGATGCCAATTGTAACACCCCGTTTTCGTAGTGCTACAGTATAATTATCATTTGATTTTATTTGGTTAAAAAATCTATAAATGTATTTAAAAATGTTAATTTTATTAAAATTGAATAGATAATTACATACATTTTATAGAATCCATATCATAAGTTTGTGTATTACATTTACAGACTCTGACCCACTGGCTGTGACACGTGATTGGGGAGAGAGTTATTCATACTGAGTATATTCATACATTTTACTCCAATATCTTCACCTAATCCAAGTTACCTGTTATATATAAAGAAAATGCAAAACAAGGAAAACAGAAAGGAGCTAAGAAACACTATATACAATATAAAAACGGGAAAGTAGGAATATAATGTATATATAAATGGCATCCACGCATAATCACAACAAATACTACTATTGATCTAGAATCATGTTCCTTATCGCTTGGTTATCCTATCTCTTGGTCTTTTTCTACTATCTCTGAACCTATTTTCTTTGATCCTCCCCTCTCACTCTATCATCCTACTTGTATTCTATTTCAAGTTATTAACCGTCAGTTTAGTAGTGTTATAGTCCCCTTATTATCCTAACTCAGTCTCTTTTATAGCTTATCAAGTTTATCTTATTAGTCAAGGTTTCGATACTCTACTTGTATTAACATCTAGTCACAACCATAGACAAAATCAATAGTCAAATACGAAAAGTAGATTAAGTGTCAGACAACGCAGATAGCACATCCCACATACCAATCAGCAACATAATCACAATGATCACACATGCACCAATATCAGCAACATGGCTCGACAACCGTTCATTAGTCTACTCTTTCTTAGTCAGCATTATTTACCAATAATCATGTTATTTGGTATTAATCATCAACTTATGGGTTCACCCAAGTGTCGCTTAGGCGGCCAACTACAAATATGTTATTAAACAGCATACACAGCAATCATAAGTTATCTATTCTAGGGTTTTCCATACATACTAACAATTATTCTTATGGTTGACAGACCTCTGACAACTGTCTTCAGTTATCACATGTCACAACCCCTCTCCTGAGGTACTGCTGTTATCAACCACTAGTAGGGCTTGGGTCACCCTACGCACATTTATATACACTACTCTATTCTACAATCCTTAGATTGCAAGGTTTCTTGCTCCCATCTGGTTAGAAGATCGTTGTAGTCACTGTCACTCTTTGTTTCCTCAATGCTTCCGCTTATCATACTGCTCTGCTACTCGTACTCCTACCGCTGAATACACCTACTTAGTCTACCAAGCCATTCTCATATTCTCCTCTTAGAGGATTATCCACTAAGGGCTTTCTGATGCATAAGATCTTCACTTGAGGCAAGTGCAGAGCATACTTGCTCCCTGGTGACCCTCTAAGTCTCACTCCTATTCTCAATCCCTAGGATTACTTACTAAGGATTTTTCTGATGTGCCATGTCCTCCTTAGAGGCAAGCACAGAGCATACTTATCCTTAGAAGCTCCTAAAGAGAGAATACTAGAGAGAGAAGAGAATAGAAAGCGTACCTGGCCTAGAAGATCGTTGTCGCTCCCCTCGCTTGCGCTCTGCCACTTCTCTTCCTCCAAGCCTCCTTCTTTGTGCTCCAAAAGCACAATTGGAGAGCTTGGCCGAAATGAGGAGGTTGAGCTCTATTTATAGACCTAAATTAGTCCAGTCGCGTCGCGGTGAACCATAGGTGTAAATCGCGTCGCGTCGTGACATTGCTGACATGTTACTCCTTCATTGGCTGTGACCACCGACTCGGTCACCGCCTTACAATTTCCAGAATTCTTGCCACCGACATACCATCGTGTCATGGTGAATCCCAGTGTAATCTCGGTCATGTAGCGACCATCGCGCCGTGGTTCACTTCCCCTTTTTCACTGTCGCATCGCGATTTTCTCAATATTAAAATAATCCATTTTTCTTAATTCTCAAGGTTTTCCAAGGTTTCTTAGGGTATTTTGGCACCTTTTTAGTCATTTTTTAATCCTTTCTCCCCCATTATTATTTTAGGGCTTTTTCCAAATATTTTCTATTTTATTTTTCAGGATGTCACATTACTAGCCCCTTTAAATAATTTTCATCCTCGAAAATTCAGCATCTGTTACAGTTCTAAGTTTCACTATCTCAAAGTCTACACCATTCTTGTTTCTCTTATCGTCACAAAACTTTTCAGATTCCTCTAATTCTTATATTTTTAGTTAGTCTATTTACCTTTCATATTTTGGATATCAGTTTACTCTAAACATTAGAACTTCCACCATTGTCAACTAATTACTGAGGTGATCAGTCTCGTAATTTGTCAACAAGGTAAAGTCATAACACTTAGCATCAACCGTCTTAACAATCTCACTTTACCAAATCCTTTCATGAAACTTCTAATAGAGTCATGGTCAAGAATGCTCAGGTTCATTCTTTACCACCTCCTATTAGAAATTTCATGGGTGTTCACTACACCTTGAAATGCAAACTAAGACTCATAGTAGGCCTAACTAATACTTTACCTTAATCATGGCTACTACTCATGATGTACACAACTATTGTTTACCTCGTCATGTGTGTAACTGCCATTCACAACGTGAGAGGCAATATAGCCATCATGACTGACACAGGTACCATGTGCGCAAATGCCGATCGCAACATGGAAGACAACACAACCGACAACCACTCACCATGCTCTTCATCCATGAACTGAGCTTGCCTAATTTGTGCCTTAAAGTCACAAGTGATTTGCAAGTGGTGTACTATGAGACTAGTACCAATAGAGTAGGAATCCAGATCTAAATTTGTAAAAGACTCTAAAAGTTCCATTTCCTTAAGCATCAAGGAGGACACATGAAGAGACTTCCTATTCAAGGCGTCAGTGACTACATTTGCCTTGCTCGGGTGATATCTTAACTCAAAATCATAATCTTTGAGGAGTTTTACCTATCTCCTTTGTCTCATGTTGAGTTCGTTTTGATCAAAGAGATATTTTAAACTCTTATGATCACTAAAGACCTCAAATCAGGCACCATATAAATAGTGCCTCCATATTTTTAAAGCAAATACAATTGCTGCCAGTTCTAAATCATGAGTTAGGTAGTTCTCTTCATGGGGTTTCAATTGCCTAGAAGCATAGGCAACCACTTGTCCGTTTTGCATCAGCACACACCCTAGACCCTTAATTGAAGCGTCACTAAACACTTCAAACCCTAAGGCTGGATCCAGAATGATCAAAACTGGAGCGGTAGTTAACCTAATCTTGAGTTCTATGAAACTACTCTCACAAACTTTGCTCCACACAAACAGCTGTCCCTTTTGGGTTAGCTTAGTTAGCGAAAGTGCCAATTGGGAGAATCCTTTGATAAACCTCTTATAATACCCAGCTAGCCCTAAAAAGCTTCAGACTTCAGTAATAGTGGTCGGTCTTTCCCAGTTCAGTACGGCTTGTACTTTACTGGGATCAACCGATACCTCTGCGTGTGAGATCACGTGTCCTAAGAACTTCACTTCTTCCAACCAGAATTCACATTTACCAGAAATAAAAGAGTGAGTTGCATTGGAATCATATAGAACAATGACTGGTTGATCATTCAAAAGACACATACCTTTGATCAGACTGTCAGCCCTTTTGGCCCATTTGGCATCCAAGGAGAAGACACGCCCTTGGTTAGGGTCATCAAATTTGGCGGCATCCCTCTTCTTGATTTTTGGGCATTCTCTTGTATAATGGCCCGGTTGACGACAAAAGTAACAATACACCTGACCCTTCATGCATTCCCCTTTGTGAGTCTTCCTACATGATGAGCACTCGTGGGGTTTTTCAATGTCAAAGGGTCGGACCTGCTTTCCTTTACTCGAGTTTCCCTTCTGCTTCGGAGTTGGATTTGTTTTGCGTTCCTTGTTCTTCTTCTTCCATTTTTCTTGTTTTTCTTCCATCACCTCCTTCAGACTTATTTCAGCCACATAGCTTTGGTACACTAGGGTAGCATAGTTGTCAAACTTAAATTGAACCAAGTTGTTCCGGATTTTTGCTCTTAAGACCCATTTAAATTGATCAATTTTCCATTTTTCATCAGGGGCATAGACGGCCCATGGAGCATAACGAGCTAACGCTTCAAGCTTTGTGACGTACTCCCTAACAGTCTGGTCACCTTGCTTGCATTCTTGAAGTTCCCCATACTTCTGCTGCCTCAAATATTCTGGAACATACTTGTCAAGAAAATCCTTGTGGAAGTTTTCCCAATTGAGGGGTTGTTCAGTGGCTTGGAGATGAGCTTTCTCCCTTCTCCACTAGTTCTCTGCTTCTTCTTTCAACATTAGTGCGACATTTGTCACTTTCTATTCTTCATTGCACTGCACTACTTGGAAACCTTTTTCCATTTCATCCAACCAATACTGAGCCTTGGTAGGATCTGGCCCTCCATTGAAGGTTGAGAGCTTAAGCTTAAGGAATCTGAAGAAACTTCCATCAGGTTCATTCTGAGGAGGAGGAGGTTGTGGAACTACCAAAGCTTCTTGTTGTTGTTGTTTTTTGTAACACCTGAGGACGAGATCGACCTCGTTTTAGGACATCGTATCGAGACCTCGTGTCGAGACCTCGTGTCGAGATCCCGTGCCAAGATCGCGTGCCGAGGTCATATGTCGAGCTGATGAGTCGCGTACCGAGCTGAGGAGGTCGCATGTCGAACTGAGGAGGCCGCGTGCACGAACTCGTGTTAGAGCCTTGTGCGCTTGCACAAGCACCCTGATAGCGGCGAATTGTTCATTGAGTGAGAGAGCTTAGCGAGTCATTGGCGTTTGAAGTTGCGACCCGGATAGCGGAGAGGGTGCTAGGTCCCCTTTTCCGTTTATGGGGACTTCTAAGCGTTGCCACGCTATGGGACCTGAGTTGACTGTCCTAGGGAGAGCGAAGATCCCAAGACTTCGGCTGGACTTTCCAGCATACGGTACGGCATGTGCATTCCGGAAAAAGTGTCGAGTCGAGAGGAAATGGATAGCGAGTTGAGTCGAGTCTAGAGTGAGATGGTTGAGTCACGTTTGGTGAATGTATACTTGTTGTTTACTTATTTCTTTATGCCTGGATTATCTTGATTTGTTGAGGAGTTGACCCTTTCCCGTGGTGCCTTCAATCCATGATGGTTACCCAGGCGAGGTCGAGGGCGAGGAACTCGGCCAGATGATGGCGAGGAGGAGCTCGACGAGGATCGAGCGGCGACCTATATTTGTCGTGGATTGATTATGTTTGTTGGATGTTTTTGGGATGACTGTACTTTGTTTTTTTGTGTTCGAGGTTGTGACCAGTTTGGGCTAGATGTCATTTTGAGCACGTGGTAGACTGGTGGTTTTACTTTTGAGCAGCTGCGTGGCGTCTTTAAGTACCCAGTGGTATGATTGCTCTCTTGAAGTCGTCATACCTTAGGTGTATTTTCTTTGTACATTAGTACTGTCTTTTTGTATGCACTTTTTATATCTTGTATATATAAGTATGTACTTATTATACCTGCGTGTTGTTATTTAGGACTTAAGTCTTGTATCTTAGTTGCACCATGTTTCGAAAAGCTGTAATTACTCTGATGTGCACGAGCTGGTCTTAAAAAATATATATATATATAATAGACCGTACTTTTCTAAAGGGCACAAGAGTATCGTTTTAAAACACATCGCATACAGGGTAACTTGAGCTCGGTGTGTTGAGCTCGGTAACTCGAGCTCGGTACATTGAGCTCGGTAGCGGTCCGGAAACGGGTCGTTACAATGTTGGTATCGAGCGATTCGGTTCGCGGCCGGTTGTGTATAGGAATTTTGACCGTCATTTGTCCGGGATATGTGTGTCGGGTACATGGTTGTACTATCTTGATTGTCGTTTGATTAAGTGAAGCACTTATTGCTTGAAAAATTGTTTGAACTGTTTCTTGATTGAAGCGGTGTGTTTTAACACATCCTTGTTGTGAGATTCGACAGGTTTTGAACTTTGTGGAATCTAATGCCACCTCGTAGGGATACGACAAATTGCACCGAGAACGTCGACATGGAACGAGCAATTCAAGCTATGACCGAGATGGCGGCAGCCATGGCTCGAATCACCGTCAGTAACTCAACAGGCTAACACGATGGCTCAACAGACGGCAATGTTAACTCCAAAGAAACTTACAAAGAACAACAATGAGCGAGCTGAGTGCCGAGGCGAGAGGATTAGCGGACTTTAGGAAGCATGATCCACCGTTCTACTGATGAGCCAAATCCAGATAAAGCTGATCTTTGGATGCAAGAAATCGAGAAGATCTTCGAGGCACTCCATTGCCCGAACAACGTAAAGGTAGACTACGCCACCTATCTGCTACTGGGAGATGCAGAATATTGGTGGAAAGGAGTGAAGCAAACATTTATAGCAGAACGTCGCGAGATGACCTGGGAGCTTTTTCGTGGAAGGTTCTTGGACAAATACTTCCCAGATACTGCACGAGCTGAGAAGGAGCAAGAGTTTCTTCAATTGCAAAGAAGGCTCGGCGTTGTCCGAGTATGCAGCCAAGTTCGAGTCACTGGCAAGGTACTTCAGTCCATTTAGTGACCGAGCTGACCAAAGATGGTTAAGTGAGAGGTTCCAACGAGGTCTGAGATTTGATATCCAGAAGTCAGTGGTATCATTGAGGATTCGAAACCTCCAATAGCTGATAGATCGTTGTGTTGAGGTAGAGGGTGTAAGACCCCAGAGTGCGGGGCAGAGGTTTACACAGAAGGGGAAACAACTGCAGAAGAAGCCTTACAACCGACCTCAGGGGAATAACAATAATAGAGGACAATATCGTCCGATGACCCAGGGAGCGAGAAGCGAAGGTCAGACCGGTGCCGAGGTGACTTGCTATCGTTGTGGAAGGCCAGGACATTATGCGAGTGACTGCACTCAGAAGGAGGAGGTATGTTTCAACTGTAAGAAGCCAGGGCATTTTTCCAAGGATTGTCCCACACCTAAAGCTGAACCGGCAATGCTTGCGGCAAAGGCCAAAGGGAAGCGTCAGGTAGCTAAAGGCAGAGTCTTCTGCATGAGCGGCGAGGAAGCAGAGCGAGCTGATGATCTTATTCAAGGTGAATGTGAGATTGAGGGTAAATCCTTATCCGTTCTCTTTGATTCGGGTGCAACCCATTCCTTTATTTCCTCTGATTGTGTGAACCATTTGAACTTGACTGTGACTACTTTACCGTTCAAATTGGTAGTTACAACCCCAGCTGCTAAAACCTTAGTCACAAACACTGCATGTCTTAATTGTGTAATGGTTATTCAGAGTAGGAAGTTTGTGGTCAATTTAGTTTGTTTGCCTCTTAAGGGGTTAGATGTCATCTTCGGGATGGATTGGTTGTCACACCACCATGTCCTCTTGGACTGTGCCCATAAAACTGTAATTTTCCCAGACCTTGGAGTCTCCAATTATCTTTCTACTGAACATATTGGAGTTTCTTTGCAAGAAGGAACTAGAGAATACATGTATCTGGCTAGTTCAGAAGTTTTCCAGCAGATCGAAGTGAAGAATGTACCAGTGTTGTGTGACTTTGTGGACGTTTCCCCCGAAGACGTGCCAGGATTACCACCAGTGCGAGAGGTCGAGTTCTCCATCGAGTTGATTCCAGGGACAGGACCGATTTCCAAAGCGCCATACAGGATGTCTCCTGCCGAGATGAAAGAACTGAAGTCCCAGATCGAACACTTGGAGTCAAAGCAATTCATACGACCGAGCGTGTCACCGTGGGGAGCTCCAGTGTTGTTGGTTAAGAAGAAGGATGGACGATCAAGGCTGTGCGTGGACTACCGCGAGCTCAACAAGGTTACTGTGAAGAACCGGTATCCGTTACCCCGTATTGACGACTTGATGGATCAACTTCGTGGAGCGGCGATCTTTTCCAAGATAGATTTGAAGTCTGGTTATCATCAGATTCGCGTGAAGGAGGAAGATGTCCCCAAAACAGCTTTCAGGACTAGGTATGGTCACTACAAGTATTTGGTGATGCCGTTTGGAGTGACAAATGCGCCAGCTGTGTTTATGGACTATATGAACAGGATTTTCCATTCGTTCTTGGATCAGTTTGTAGTAGTGTTCATCGACGACATCCTGATCTACTCGAGGAACAGAGAAGAGCATGGAGGACACCTACGCCGAGTATTGCAGATATTACGAGAGAAGCAACTCTATGCCAACCTTTCGAAGTGTGAATTTTGGCTCGAAGAGGTGAATTTTCTTGGTCATGTGATTTCCAAAGAAGGGATAGCTGTGGATCCAACTAAGATTGAGGCTGTGTTAGCGTGGGAACAGCCGAAGACGGTTACCGAGATCAGGAGTTTTGTTGGCTTAGCAGGCTATTATCGAAGATTCATTGAAGGTTTTTCGAAGATTGTCGCGCCTCTTACACGGCTTACGAGGAAGGATCAACCTTTTGCCTGGACTGAGGAGTGCGAATCCAATTTTCAAAGACTGAAGGAGCTCTTGACGACAGTGCCTGTGTTGATTTTGCCTCAACCCAAAGAGCCTTACGAGGTGTATTATGATGCGTCACACCAGGGATTGGGATGCGTGCTGATGCAACATCGGAAAGTGGTAGCGTATACTTCAAGACAGCTTAAGATTCACGAGAGGAACTACCCTACTCACGATTTGGGTGGCGGCCAGTTGTTTTTATTTGAAGATATGGAGACACTACCTTTATGGGAGCACTCTTATCGCTTTCAGCGATCACAAGAGCTTGAAGCACTGCTCGATCGAAAGAGCTTAACATGCATCAGCGAAGATGGACATAATTTCTCAAGGACTACGACTTTATGTTGGAATACCATCCCGGTAAGGCTAACGTAGTAGCGTATGCATTGAGCGTAGAGCGCTTTAGCCTCAAAGAATGATGATCAAGGAGTTGGAGATGCTCGAGAAGTTCCGAGACTTGAAGTTGAGTGTGGAAGTTTCACCGGGGAAGCTGAGATTTGGTATGCTTACCATTTCTAACAGATTGTTGGACGAGATCCAAGACCAGCAGGTTCATGACGAGCTCCTGCAAGAGAAGGTCCAGTTGATAGCGCAAGGGGAAGCGACATAATTCAAAGTCGGAGCGGACAACATTTTAAGGTGCAATGGCCGAGTGTGTGTACCTAACGTAGCGGAGCTGAGAAAGTTAATACTTGACGAAGCGCATAAGAGCAATTTTAGTATTCACCCAGGAGTTACGAAGATGTATCAAGACTTGAAGAACCATTTTTGGTGGTCCGGAATGAAGAAGCAAGTGGTCGAGCACGTAGCCGTGTTTAACGTGTCGAAGCGAAGGTGGAGCACCAACGACTGCGGGAATGCTACAATCGCTGACGTACCCGATATGGAAATGGGATAGTATTTCCATGGATTTCGTTGTAGGTTTACCAAGACGCAGAAGAAGAATGATTCGATTTGGGTGATCGTCGACCGATTGACCAAATCGCTCATTTCTTACCGGTGAGGTCGACGCGTACCACGTGGAAAAGCTGACCGAGATCTACATCGCGGAGATAGTGCGACTTCATGGTATACCCTCTTCAATCGTGTCGGACCGAGATCCGAAGTTCACGTCTCATTTTTGGAGGGAATTGCAAGAAGCGATGGGAACCGAGCTCATGCTTAGCTCGGCATATCATCCCCAAACTGACGGTCAAACTGAGAGAACGATCCAATCGCTTGAAGATTTGTTGCGAGCGTGTACCTTAGATCACCGAGGAAGTTGGGACGACGTCTTACCATTGGTGGAGTTCACCTATAATAACAGTTTCCATGCAAGTATTGGAATGGCACCTTTTGAAGCACTGTATGGACGTAAATGTCAGACGCCTCTTTGTTGGTACCAGGATGGCGAGAGTTCTGTTATAGGACCAGATATGATCCAGCAGACTACTGAGAAGATCCGTTTGATCAGAGATAGGATGCGAACGTCTCAAAGTCGACAGAAGAGTTATGCAGACCAAAGACGTCGACCACTCGAGTTCGAGGAAGGAGAACATGTATTTCTTAGAGTTACCCCCACTACTGGAGTTGGTCGAGCGATCAAATCCAAGAAACTTACCCCTAAATTTATTGGACCTTACCAGATTCTTCGTCGTATCGGTCCAGTGGCATATCAGATTGCCCTGCCACCCTTCTTGTCAAACATTCATGACGTCTTCCACGTCTCACAATTGCGGAGATATATTTTCGACCCCTCTCATGTCATCGAACCGGATATGATTCAACTGAAGGACGACTTATCTTTCGAAGCATCACCAGCAAGGATCGTTGACCAGAAAGCCAAACAGTTGCGGAACAAAGAGATTCAACTTGTCAAAGTTGTGTGGGATCAGAAGACTGGAGATGCGACTTGGGAGCTGGAGGAGAAGATGAAGACTCAGTACCCTGAACTTTTCCGCGGTAAGAATCTTATTTACAATTTCGAGGACAAAATTTTTTTTAGAGGGAGAGATTGTAACACCTGAGGACGAGATCGACCTCGTTTTAGGACATCGTATCGAGACCTCGCGTCGAGACCTCGTGTCGAGATCCCGTGCCAAGATCGCGTGCCGAGGTCATATGTCGAGCTGATGAGTCGCGTACCGAGCTGAGGAGGTCGCATGTCGAACTGAGGAGGCCGCGTGCACGAACTCGTGTTAGAGCCTTGTGCGCTTGCACAAGCACCCTGATCGACCTCGTGTCGAGACTGTAACACTCGTATTTTTACGAACGTTATTTAGCGTTAATGATTATATTGTTTGTAATATTTATAAATTTATATTATCGGTTGCAGTTCCCGTCGCTGTGTTTTTAGATCTGTAACCTATAGATTAGAGGGTAATCATGAGAGAGGAGAGATTAGATGGGTAGAATGATTGATGGGATTAGCATCTCATAACAGTAGTTACACGTCACTTATTGTGTTTTTTTTTAAAAAAGAAAAATTCATTTAAATGGTTTCTTTACCAGCTGTTTATCACGATCAGCCCCTCACAACCCTCACTTTCTCTTTTCTTCTTTCTTCTTCTCTAAGTTCCTCTTCCTCTCCAAACTCCCATCGAAGAACCTTGAGTTTCATTGAGCTTCTGCATAAACTTTCTTCATCAACCTTGTTTCTTATCATCTCCTCGACATATATCACCATCTCGACCATCATTTGAGGTATGAAAAACAGAATTTTCTCTTCCTTCATACTACTGTTTAGCGCCACTTCTTCCCTCCATTTTAGCTAGTTTTTATGCTTCCAAATCATGTCATATTGATAGGTTTTCTTCTTCTTGATGAAAATATTTTTCAGAAAACATAAACTTAGATTTTGATTAATTTGTGCTTAATATGCTACTTGATTTTAAGCTTGAATTAGTACTTTGGAAAAATGGCTTTGTCTGGTGATGTATGAAAGAAGTTTTTAATAAAATTTTAGAGAAAAGGAGTTATTTTGTAATGTTTGAATTCTGGTTGCATTTGTTTAAGTTCTTGAGTTTTAATGTTTACTTGGGTTGTGGTTAAGATTGGGATAATGAGAGCTAAGTGTTATTAGAACCCATAGATAGAACTAAGTTGTGCTCGTATTAGGCAGTGTGATTTCCGAGATCGTGCTGCAAGGAGATCAGGGTGTACGAGAACACGAAACCGAGGGTGACTGAGAGCCGTACGTGTCGAGATCGATTAAGAGAGGTCGTTGTCAAGCTCGTTTGAAGACAGCTGTGTCGAGGTCGTTGTCGAGCAGCGTAGCTTGGAGTTCGGTAAGGGCACTTCTAGACATTCTAGGATTTTTATTGTTATATTCCTATGTATGGATTCCTTGATTTGTGTCGAGCTTGAAGTGTTGTGATATGATTGAATATATGCCACGAATTGTGTATTGCTGTTGAATTGCATTTCTTCATGTTGAGCCTGCTCTTTTTATTTGACATGCGGTTGAATATCTTGCGTATAACTCTTTGAATATCGTATGGGGCGAATTGTTCATTGAGTGAGAGAGCTTAGCGAGTCGTTGGCGTTTGAAGTTGCGACCCGGATAGCGGAGAGGGTGCTAGGTCCCCTTTTCCGTTTATGGGGACTTCTAAGCGTTGCCACGCTATGGGACCTGAGTTGACTGTCCTAGGGAGAGCGAAGATCCCAAGGCTTCGGCTGGACTTTCCAGCATACGGTACGGCGTGTGCATTCCGGAAAAAGTGTCGAGTCGAGAGGAAATGGATAGCGAGTTGAGTCGAGTCTAGAGTGAGATGGTTGAGTCACGTTTGGTGAATGTATACTTGTTGTTTACTTATTTCTTTATGCCTGGATTATCTTGATTTGTTGAGGAGTTGACCCTTTCCCGTGGTGCCTTCAATCCATGATGGTTACCCAGGCGAGGTCGAGGGCGCAGGGAACTCGACAGCAGATGATGGCGAGGAGGAGCTCGACGAGGATCAGGGCGACGACCTATATTTGTCGTGATTGATTATGTTTGTTGGATGTTTTTTTGGGATGACTGTACTTTGTTTTTTTGTGCACGAGCTGGTCTTAAAAAAAATATATATATATATATAATAGACCGTACTTTTCTAAAGGGCACAAGAGTATCGTTTTAAAACATATCGCATACAGGGTAACTTGAGCTCGGTGTGTTGAGCATGGTAACTCGAGCTTGGTACGTTGAGCTCGGTAGCGGTCCGGAAACGGGTCGTTACATTTATAGGCCATGAGATTTGCTAGATTATTAGTTGTCGTGGCCTGGGTTTGGATCGCTTGAAGGATTCCTTACAACAAGGTATTATCATGTCCTGATGGATCCACGAAATTGGCAGTGTTCCTAGTTCTCCTCCCGTGCCGTCCGGACCCTGAAGCCATAGTTCTTCATAAAATACACAAAGCATTGAGTTGATCAAGCTCAATATCTCATAGCATATTAAGTAGAAAGACAACAATAGATTCCTAGTGGCATGCTAAGTCAGTCCTACTAATTCCACAGTCCGATAGGATCGAACTGCTCTGATACCATAATTTAACACCCTAAATTCTTTTCGATTCGAATCTTGGATATTAACCATTAATAGATACCAAAAACACAGATGAATTAAAACTTGTCATACACCAAGACATAATTCATATAGAGTACATATTCAGCGAAATATAACCCACGAAGTTGTATCTCAAAATACAAATTCCAAAAAAAATTCTACATAACTAATTACACATAGGTTACCACCCTCTAGGGCCTTTACATAGTCAAAATACAAAATATATAAACATCTAAGTGAGAATCTACATCCAGATGCTCTCAATCACCATGTACTTGCTTATCTGAAATCATTAAATAGAAAGGAATAAGATTTAAAGAAATCCCAGTGAATCCTTCACGGACCCCTCACTGTCAATACCTCAATTCATACCATTACACTTCATATAGGATCATGCATAAAAGACAATACAAGTTCATATTCATTCTTCGGAATGTACTCCCTTAACCTCTCTCAATTGCAATTTGAGTATAAGAACCATTTAGGTTCATCAAACAAAGGAGGCCCCGCCAATCCACATTGCAACGAATCACAATTGACGGGGATGTTATTGATGTGCACCTCAAACAACAAACATTCTATAATCAATCAATTCAACATCAAAACTCTTTTATTGTACAAGTCTAGGTAATTAATATCGACAAAGTATATAAATTAGAGTGTTAACCCCTATTTTCCTCAAGATCAAACGCTTAATCAATCATCAATATATTAGGATTAAAAAGGTCTCAAAGGTCATGCATAATTAGCCTTTAAACAATGGAAACAAAAAAATTTAAAAAAAAATATGACAGGGGCAGCGCTCAAGCGCTACCAGAGCGCTACCGAAACGTAACTCAAACGCTATTGAAACGTAACTCAAGTGCTACCCTGCAGTAGCTTCTGTTTCCAAGCGCTTCAAGAGCGCTCCAGTCACATTTCGTGCGCTCGTTTCTGCAGAATTCTGCAGAAAATGGGATTTTGGAATTCCTAACTTCCCTAAACTTGATTCAAACCATTTCACATCAAATCTAACCAAATAAATTCCATAATCAATGAACACACAGTTTCAAAGGATGATTCAAACACTTAGCACAACTATACTTGCATGCAAAGCTTAAACGTATCTCAAATACCCAAAACTCTACTCAAACAAAACTTGACCATGCCCTTGTCTTCAAACTCAACCATCTAAGTTTAAAATTCAAGAACACACTAAGAATAGATAAGTAGAAAAGAAACCTAATGTGGGTCTTATGATTGCCCACACCTAAGTGAGAAGAACTCACATCAAGAAGAAGAAATGGAGTTGAATAGCTTGAGTTCTCCTTCCTTCTTCCTCCTATAATTTTGAGCTCCTCCTTCTAGCTTCCTTGAATTCTTAAAGCTTCAATAATATAGGATGCTTATCCCAAACTCCTCCTTTGACAAGGATTGAATGGAGTCTCCAAAGCTTCACCCTCTTCTAGCCCCAAACCCTAGCTTTCTTCTTTTTCCCTTTTTCCCCTTTTCCTCTTTTCCTCCCCTTTTCCAGAAAATTTTTGAGAGAGAGAGGGAAATGAGGGGCTGAGGTTGTGAGGTAGAGGGAATAGGAAATAAGGGTTTTGTTCTTTTACTAATTCGCCCTTACTTAAGTGCTAGTTTTTCACACTACCCCTACTAGTTGCACCCCTGAAGTTATGTTTTGCCACCCTATTTAATCTACTCAATCATTTAATAATAAACACATATGAATCCTAATTTAAGAAGCTAACCAATTAAGTTAGGCAACTTAGGCAGTTTAAGCAAGTCATATAAATTATGCAATTATGCAAAATAAGCGAATTTGGTGGGATATTACACCGAGAGTGAGAGAGATCGAGAGATTGAGGGAGAGAGATAGCTCAAAAATCAGAGAAGAAGATGGAGGTTTCACCTCAATTAAAGATTTAAGGATGAAGATTGGAGCTTAAGGAGCAACTTCAATGGAGGTTAGGGCAAGGAACTAAAAAATCAAAGAGGAGACCACCTTGCATGTGCCAATCTGAAGAAGAAGATAAAGATTGGAGCTTGGGAACCTATTTCAATGGTGGATGGCTAGGGTTCAGATTTGGGAATTTGGGGGGGGGGGGTTTAACCCTAAAGCCTCTAAGGAGCAATAGGTAACATAGACTTCCCCCAAAACCTCACTTAGAGTGTGTTAGGATTTGTTATTTAAATTCCTTAGTTCAATAATTAGTTTATGAATTATTATGAAATGATCTGGTATGGGGTTTTGACTGAAATAAGGTTGGATTCTGTCCCCAACCCCCCCCAAATTAATGTGTGATGTTTGCCCTTTGTGAGTTCCACGGAGCTCCAATCGGAATATTCAATGTTGTTATCATGTTTGTTAATATGTGCAAATTAGTCTTGAAGTGGCTTGGCATTCGAGCTACTTTTCTTTCATGAGTTGCTATGACTTCCTTGAAATAATGGAGGGCTTTATGCCCCTTTTTCTTGAGTTTGAATTCACATGCACTAAAAGATGCATATTCATATGGGGTAGTTGTTATTTCGATTAGTATTTTGGTTCCCCATTTATGCATGTTAGATTTACCTGGAATCTTCATTTGATTTGGATTGGATTGGGGATTTGTAAGGATGTGGTTTTGATTCCTAGTCATGCATGTAAGTTTTTGCATTGAATCTTAAATTGGCTGAATTTAGATTTCAATGTCTTCATGGATGATAGCTTATGTTTCAGAACCTTGAATGAAAGGGTTGTGGAACCTTAAATGAAAGGGTTATAATCCCATATGTGGCATGATCTAATTCATAGAATTGCATTGTTATTGAGGTTCCTTAGACTGAAATATGTTTGTGTGGGTGGATGTTTGCGTTTGAACTGCAAACCCGTCAAATGTGTACTTTGGACACTTTTGTTGACGGGGACCCGTTAGTAGGACCACATATCGCTCTTTTCTCATTTCAATCCTTGAGCTTTGCCAAGTGGGTACATTCACTAATGCCTTATGAGATGTGTTTGCTTTCTGATTGTGGTTTCTTATTAATTGAAACTTGTATGTGTTTGGAATGTTTGCGTCCGAATTGCAAACCCGTCAATGATTATTTTAGGGTGTTTTCATTGACAGGGACCCCTTGGTGGAACCGAAATGGTTCTCACTCTTTTCTTTGGGCTATTGAGTGGCGCTAAGTGGGTACATTCTTTGAGGATTGTGATATGTGTTCGTATGATGCATATGTTATGTGTTTAATATGTGATTGATGTTTGAAAACTTAGTTGCTTTATCATGTTTAAGAATTTAGTAAGATATTCTTAATATATATATATATATATACACACACACACACACACACACTCTTATGCTTATGGGGAGGATTTTCCATACGTCGCACACAACTTATGGCTGGAAACAACGGTTAAAGTATTTTTGATTCTAAGTCTATGTTACTGAGTTTTATAAACTCACGTTTAAGGGCGTTGTTTTCGGGTACAAGCTGATTGAAGAAGTTCAGAGCACGAAACATGCTCGGTCTTACTTCGATGTGAGACCTCGAGTCACCGAATCACGAGTTGGAGTCCTAGTAGGTTATGTTCTAGTAATTCTAGTGAATAATGTATAATTGTGATTGTGTTATTTTATTATTCTTTTGAAAAAGAAGTTGTAATAATTAAAGTAACTTCCGCATTTTCGAAACTCTAAGTTATGTTTAATATTTTAGCAGCGTATTTTGTATAATGCTTAAGTAATCAGGGACTTTATTAAATAAAGCATGGTATAGTATTGTAAAACATGATTCGATCTTTATTATCATTCGGTATACGAAAATTTTTCTGAGTCTGATTCTTTTATATTCGGGTTATATTTGTAAGTAATTCCCTAATTAGAGTTAATGTGTTACAGGGTCCACCTTGGAATGATAGATCCAAACATTTAGTGTGAACTCAAGTCTTAGATTGGACTCTAGACTGAATTTAATTATGATTTGATAATTTTTCTTTCTGGCATTGTGAGGATTCTTTGTATAGGTCAGGGAAACCCAAACACATGTAAATGTTGTAAGTTCAGTAAAATTGGGTGTTAGTGGTGAGGTGAGTTTGCTGGATGTATCATATGTTCAAATATTATGATGATAAAGCAATGATTGGTTCTAACATTATGCATTATGTTATTAAGTATAATGTTAGGGGTAGGGTGGGAGGTAGTGAGAACCTGGGAAGCCAAGAATGGCACATCTTGCAGGACAAACTTATTTGAAAAGATTTTCTTTTCCTACATTTTTCCTTATATATAATGTCATTGATATTGGCAATATTTTAATGATGTGTATGTTTGATTGGCTATTCTACACACATGATATCAATATGTTAATAATATCATCTTGTAATAGTGGCATGGTGGGCACTCCCAATATGTGTTATGTTTTAGCGCTTCGAGTCGCATAAGTATGGCTTATTGGATATTTTGACAATTATAAATTTATGAAATTTAAGATTTATTAATATATACATATACGTGTCAATATGTGTTAATTAGTAAAAATATGTGATTCTAAAAAATTAATGTGATGAAGTTCAATTCCCTCAGAACCAACATTAAACAACAAAACATAATAAAGTAATACATACTGTAGCTCACTAGAAATGCGGAAAGATAGGCACGGAAGTGCCTGTCTTGCCGCTAGTCACTAAGGAAAAATCAAACAATTGTATCAAGTCATAAGTAGTGAAGTGTTTAGGCCAGATTTTATTACAGAAACGTTGGGCCGTGACGTTTGGCCTATAACAACGAACGCTATACCGAGTCCATAGTCTAAAAAACTACAATGCCTCTTCGTCTCCTTTTCTTTCTTTCTATGACACATTCGAGTTTCGATGCCTTGTTGTTTCATTTTATATCGAAAGTGTGATACCTCGCCTGTACTCTATTATCCAATCCTTCAACATCGCAATAATTGTAAGCATCTTTCTCTCTTTACTCACTTTTTAATTAAAATTAAGAGCACCTAATTTTCAATACATCGCAAATTAGGGTTCTTTCGGTTATATTTTTGTCCTCACTTCGTTTCTAGCATTGATTCGAATCAATATCGAGTATGTCTAAGTTGTTGGATCTTCCTCCCGAGGGTGGTTTCAGTTTTTATCACTGCATAAGAAATGAAATGCTTGAAAAGATGGGACTTAAGGGCCCCCCAATTTTGAAGACTGGGACGACTATTGATGATTTAGTTTTCCAGGTTTAAATAATGTTTTCAAGCAGTCTTATATGTTGCTTTTATGGTTTTCTGAAGTGTTTGGGTTCACTTATTTGCTTGCTTCTTTAACGTTGAGTGGAGTCCACCTTGGAATGATGGATCCAAACATTTAGTGTGAACTCAAGTCTCAGATTGGACTCTAGACTGAATTTAATTATGATTTGATAATTTTTCTTTCTGGTGTTGTGAGGATTCTTTGTATAGGTTAAGGAAACCCAAACACATGTAAATATTGTAAGTTCAGTAAAATTGGATGTTAGTGGTGAGAAGTGTTTGCTGGATGTATCATATGTCCAAACATTATGATGATAAAGTAATGATTGGTTCTAACATTATGCATTATGTTATTAGATAAACGTTAGGGTAGGGTGCGAGGGAGTGAGAACCTGGGAAGCCAAGAATAACACATCTTGCGGGAAAACTTATTTGAAAAGATTTTCTTTTCCTACATTTTTCCTTATATATAATGTCATTGATATTGGCAATATTTTAATGATGTGTATGTTTGATAGGCTATTCTACACACATGATATCAATATGTTAATTATATCATGTTGTAATAGTGGCAAGACGGGCACTCCCAATATGTGTTATGTTTTAGCGCTTTGAGTCGCACATGTATGGTTTATTGGTTATTTTGACAATAATAAATTTATGAAATTTTAGACTTATTAACATACACATATACATGTCAATATGTGTTAATTAATAAAAATATGTGATTCTGAAAAATTAATGTGATGAAGTTCAATTCCCTCGGAACCAACATTAAACAACAAAACATAATAAAGTAATACATATTGTAGCATACTAGAAATGCGGAAAGAAGGCACAGGAATGCTTGTCTTGCCGCTAGTCGCTAAGGAAAAATCAAACAATTGTATCAAGTCATAAGCAGTGAAGTGTTTGGGCCTGATTTTATTACAGAAACGTTAGGCCGTGATGTTTGGCCTATAACAACGAACGCTACAGTGAGTCCACGGTCTAAGAAACTACAACGCCTCTTCTTCTCTTTTTCTTCCTTTCTACAACACATTCGAGTTTTGACGCCTTGCTGTTTTATTTTATATCGAAAGTGTGATAGCTCGCCCTTACTCTATTATCCAATCCCTCCACATCGCTGTAATTGTAAGCATCTTTCTCTCTTTACTCACTTTTTAATTAAAATTAAGAACACCTAATTTTTCAGTACATCACAAATTAGGATTCTTTCGGTTATATTTTTGTCCTTACTTCATTTCCAGCATCGATTCGATCAATTTTGAGTATGTCTTAGTTGTTGGATCTTCCTCCCAAGGGTGGTTTCAGTTTTGATCACTGCATAAGAAATGAAATGCAAGAAATTAAGGGTCTTAAGTGTAACATCCTAAAATCCCTAAGTCTAATTATTAGAGACCTTAAGTGAGAAAGGGGTTTAATCCCTAAGGATTACATTAAGTTACAGCGTTTAATTTAGTAAGTTATGGTGAAATTGGAACCTAGGGGTAATATAGCAATTTTACTCAATGATTTAGGACTTAGGAGACTAATTAATCAAGAGTAGTTTTAATTAATTAAAATTTCTCAAGAGGTCATTAGAAACCAAAGGCTTGATTAAGGAGGCTAAATGAGGGTTTTTTGCAAGATTTTTATTTAAATTTATGCCTAAGTTCCACTATACACTGTGTTTCACTTAAATCCACCATAGCACTCCTTCCCTCACCCTTATACTCCCTCCCTCACGACCTGGACAGAAAAACAAAGGGGGAGGAAAAATTAGAAAAACAGAAAAGAAGAAGAAAGAAAAGAGAAGAGGTAAAAGAGAGAGAGATGCGATCGATGGAAAGGGGTAGTGGCCGCGACGGCCACAGCTCGCGGTGGCGCACCACCGTGCCGATCAAGCAATAGAAGGTGGTCGTGCCACTGTTCATCAAGGTCAAGAGAGAGAAGAGGGAAGAGGCAACGAGAGTGAGAGAGATCGAGAACTGAAAGAGGAGGGGAACTCGAAATAAAAGTGAAGCAAGGATCCAAACTTTATTTTGGAGTTGATCGAAGCTTCAAGAATGTGCCCTCATGGAGGTTAGGCAAATGTCAACTAAGGAAGAGGGTTACATGTGGGTTTTTCTCAATGGAGAAGAAGAATCAAGGCCAAAAGTTGAATGATTGAAGGAAAGAGATGAAGATTGAAGCTTGAGAGCTCATTCCATGGAGGATGGTTAGGGTTTCAGATTTGGAAATTTGTAGATTTTCAACCTAAAGCTTTTAAGGAGAAGGAGGTAACATAGACTTTCCCTAGAACCTCCCTTAGGGTGTGCTTGGATTTAATATTTCGATTCCTACATTTAAATTATTGTTGAATATATTATTATGATATAATATGATATGGATTTTGGATCAAATAGGGATGGATTCTGCCCCCAACCCCCCTAAATATTGTGTGTTGTGGCCATTGTGAGTTCCATTGAGCTCCAATTGGTGTGTGTATTTGTGTGTGTGTGTGTGTGTATATATATATATATATATGTTTGGTTTGGTTTGGTTTAGTTGGTCACCTTGATCAATATACATGAATTAATTTGGAAAAGATTGGCGTTTGAGCTAGCATAATTTGGATTGAATGGGAATGAAATTTGAGTGACTTAAACATGTGATTGTTGATGATTGTGATGGATTATTACTTGATGTTATTATTGATTCCTAATAATGTATGTGAATTCGTGTCGTGAACCTTATTTTGATTGAACTTGGGAATGGTTTGCATTGGATTGAAGTGTGAAAAGAATTGGAAAAATGCAAAAAAATCTGCAAGACAGGCCTCCACAACTGTGCCCCCTGGCACAACCAAGCCGTGGTTTCCTCTGTGGGTTGAGGCACGGCCGTGCCTCCTAACACGCGCTGGCCATGCCTCTTTGTGCTGTTTTATTTCTTTGTTTCGTTTTTATGATTCGTTGGTCAATATCTTGTGTTTTGAGACCTCAAATGAAAGGGTATTAACCCTATGTGATAACTCATGCTAAGACTTAGGATTGCATTATTGATTAATGTCCTTTGATTAAAACTTGGTTTTGTCTGTCTGGATGTTTGCGTTTGAACTGCAAACTCGTCAAATGTGTAATTTGGACACTTCTGTTGACGGGGACCCCTTGGTAGGACCAGAAATCTTTCCTTGCTCATTTCGATCCTTGAGCTTTGCCATGCGGGTACATTCATTAATGCTTATGATGTGTGTTTGCATTGTGATTGTTGTTTCTTATTGATTGAAACTTATATGTGTTTGGAATGTTTGCGTTTGAACTACAAACCTGTCAGTGATTATTTTAAGGTGTTTTCATCGACGGGGACCCCTTAATGGAACCAAAATGGTTCCTACTCTTTTCTTTAGGCTATTGAGTGGCACCAAGTGGGTAAATTCATTGAGGTGTGTAACATGTAATTTGCTATGTAAACAATATTGAACATTTGTTTGCTTGATTATGTCCTTGATTGAATTTGTTTGGTGAAGTCCTGTGAGTAGCAGTTGATGTGGGCAGGGCGGCACAGCCGTTGATGTGGGCGGGGCTGTTACCGACAAGCGTGAGGCTTGTGATGTGTGTTTGTATGTAATTATGTTATGTGTTTGATGTGTGATTGAGGTTTGGAAACTTAGTTGCATTATCATGTTTGAGGATTTATTAAGATATTCTTAATAATTATATTATGTTTATGGGGAGGATTTTCCATACGTCGCATACCACGTATGGCTGGAAAAAAACGGTAAAAATATTTATGATTCTAAGTCTATGTTAAAAAGTTTTATAAACTCACGTTCTGGGGCGTTGTTTTCAAGTACAACTGGTTGAAGAAGTTCTGATTACGAATCGTGTTCGGTCTTGCCCTTCTGCGAGACTTCGAGTCACCGGATCACGAGTCGAAGTCTTAGTTATTTGGGTGTGTTCTAGTAATACTAGTGAACCTTGTGTAATTGTAATTGTGTTATTTTATTATTCTTTTGAAAACGAAGTTGTAATAATTAAAGTAACTTTCGCATTATCGAAACTCTGAGTTATGTTTAATATTTTACCAGCGTATTTTGTATAACATTTAAGTATCCAGGGATTTTATTAAATAAAGCATGGTATAGTATTGTAAAACAGGATTTTCATTCTTTATTATCATTCGGTATGCGAAATTTTTTTCGAGTCTAATTCTTTTATATTCCGGTTGTATTTGTAAGTAATTCCCTAATTAGATTTAGGGTGTTACATTATGGTGTCAGGGCAGTTCGACCCTCTCAGACTATGAGTCAAGTTTGTCTAGAAGTGATTCGGTTTAGGAAAGAGTCTATTGTGTCTATAAGTCCAAATTTTCTAAGTTCTTTTGGTGAATTATTGAGGTAGGCCACCTCAAGGATTCATTTAAGGAATGAGGAGGATAAAGATTTGCAAGGAATACTAGAGGTATGTACTCATTTCACGAGACATCATTATATATGTGTCTACTCTTAAGTACAAAATTCAGACTCCGTAATGGTCGTCCAATGGTAGTTCAGATCATGAAATTGGGAGCCACTCCCTCCACCTAAGTCCACATATATATATATAGGCCACAGTGAGGTGAGTTGGCCGCATTCAAAGCCACTCTAGCTTACCTAAGTCCATGGGGTGCATACCTAGCCGCATTTGAGTTTACTGGCCACGTTAAACTCTGCTACCACTGGAAGTTTATTACAAGAGTTTTGGTATGACGAGGTTGATGATCAAAGTAGTTGCTGGACAACAAGAGTATTATGGGATACTCTTGAAGAAACCGCGACCTTTGTGAAAAATTAGATGTTTTAGTATCCGACGAACACTCATGATTCGGGTATTGAAAAATCCTTTTACATGATATATACGTTTAAGTTTTGAAAACACAAGGTTGGAAAGTTAGAAGGCTATAATTTAGAAAACGTGAACGAGTTTCTTTCGCTTTGGTCTTTCATTTGGTTGTCTTGCATGTTTGTGATATCTTGAAATTTTATTTAAGTTCAAGAACTTATTTTTGGTTGAACCCACTTAAGCTTAATGGGTAACTGATTTTGAACCAAGATAAATCCATGTTTAGGAATCTAAAAATAGAGAACAAACTTGTCTGTTATAACTTGAATGGTAAACCTAAAGTTGAACTCTATTTTCATGGAGAGAACTATTGGTAATTGAAAAACAAAGTGAATATCTCATTGCATTATAATGGATCTTTTTGCTAACTATTTTGGATTCTATGTGTATATTTATGTACTTGTACGCTTTAGCATGTTAGTTAATCATGACTCTATGGCTGTGACTATCTATTTTGGTGAGATTATTTTTGGTTAGCATGAAGAAATTGAGCTTTTTATGGTTTGAGATACTGAACATGTGACTAATTAATTATTTGAAGATGTTAGGATAATCTATGCTTTATGTCGGTAACTATATGTTGAATTGTATGTCAAATGTGAAAGCTTAATGAAATCTGCATGAATCAAATATAGCTACTGTCACGTGAAAATTGAATTTTGCTATGAATATTTGCTTGGCTTGTAATGATTATGGAAAATTTAGAAGCATTCACCTAATGTTTGATAAGATACTTAATTTTTATGGTGCGTGATTTCAATGATGTTAAGCTCCATGTGAATTGTTAAGTTTTTCGGCACTCAATATTTGTGCTAGTCATTTGTTGATAGTGATGAAATGAACCTTGATGTGTAAGACTGATCGGTATGAATCCATATACCTTGGTCAGTAAAATGTTAGTAGGTATTTTTCGCTTGCATGACTTGAGAAACATGCTTATTGTGACTTTATGCACTATGATTAAAATTGGAAATTCATGTTAATCATGTATAAGTGTTTATGCTTGTCATGTTCCTGATAATGTAAAAGTTTAGGACTAAAGGATTAGGACTAAGATACCTAAAGGACTTGATGCAAGATTCCTCAAAAGAGGAGAGAATGCCTATATGTTTATGAGTGAACGCTTAGAAGTGATTAAATGACACGCATGATAGGCGTTATGCGTATACCTAGAATTCTATGAACCTGATGAGAAGGATACTTCTAAATTAGGAAATGCGAAGGTCGCTTTGGATAAATTATATCGAGTGTGGTCCATGACTTTGTTAAACTTTTTGTCGTGACTGCTTACTTCAATAGTATTTAGAATTGATAAGTAAGGGTTCCTAGCGGTACGGTTTTGATCAATTTAGGATGGGCATCCATAATCGCTTAGGTTCCAACACTTGGTAATTAATTAGGTTTGTTTGACCTAACTATTGTGGATGGATCTTAGATTGATCGGGAACCACTAAGCCTTTTACGAACCTATAAGATTTCACTTGGATTGATTCAGAATACCCTAATATTTTCTGAAATAAAAAAGGGACGATGATAAGCTAGACATTCTAATATTTGAATTCTAATTAGAGGACCTTGGAAATAACCAAGCCCTAATGAGCTAAAAAGCCCTAAGTCTTTTAGGCATAGTAACCTTAGTGGAATATCTAGCCTAAGGAAAAGTGTTAGATTATAGTCTTTGAACTATAAGAGTATTGGTTATAGCTAAATCAAAGGGAATTCGATGATATTAATATTTATGCTAGATTCATTAGCCGGTATATGAAATGACCATGTTTGATCAATTACAAACTCTGTCTTAACTTAATAAGAATCTTATTAGGAATAAGGCTTAGTTTGTAACCAGTTAACTGACTCACCAAATCTTCTGGATAATGGACCTATTATTGCGATTAGTTTCTCCCAAACTTCCAATGATTTGGAATGATTAGGAAAGGAACTTACCAATTTGAAGTGGCATAGAATTAGAGTTCGTAGCGGAAGCACGGAGAACAAATCCTACATAAGGATAAGGTTAGAAGGTAAGGTGAATTTTGGGGACAAAATTCCTAAAAGGTGGGGAGTAATGTAACATCCCAAAATCCCTAAGTCTAATTATTAGAGACCTTAAGTGAGAAAGGGGTTTAATCCCTAAGGATTAAATTACGTTACAACCTTTAATTTAGTAAGTTAAAGTGAAATTGGAACTTAGGGGTAATATAGTAATTTTATCCAATGATTTAGGAATTAGGAGACTAATTAATTAGGAGTAGTTTTAATTAATTAAAATTATTCAAGAGGTCATTAGAAACCAAAGGCTAGATTAAGGAGGTTAAATAAAGGTTGTTTGCAAGATTTTTAATTAAATTTAGGCCTAAGTTCCACTATACATTCTGTTTCACTTATTGTGTTTCACTTAAATCCACCACAACATTCCTTCCCTCACCCTTATACTCCCTCCCTCACAACCTGGACAACAAAACAAAGGGGGAGGAAAAATCAGAAAAACAGAAAAGAAGAAGAAAGAAAAGAGAAGAGGTGAAAGAGAGAGAGAGATGCGATCGATGGAAAGGGGTGGTGGCCGTGACGGCCACAGCTCGCGGCGGCGTACCACCGTGCCGGTCAAGCAACAAAAGGTGGTCGCGCCACTATTCATCCAGGCCGAGAGAAAGAAAAAGGAAGAGATAGCGAGAGCGAGAGAGATCGAGAACTGAAAGAGGAAGGGAACTCGAAATGGAAGTGAAGCACGGATCCAAACCAGATTTTGGAGTTGATTGAAGCTTCAAGAAAGTGCTCTCATAGAGGTTAGGGCAAATGTCAACTAAGGAAGAGGGTTGCATGTGGGTTTTTCTCAATGGCGAAGAAGAATCAAGGCCAAAAGTTGAAAGATTGAAGGAAAGAGATGAAGATTTAAGCTTGAGAGCTCATTCCATGGAAGATGGTTAGGGTTTCAGATTTGGAAATTTGGGGGTTTTCACACTAAATCTTCTAAGGAGAAAGAGGTAACATAGATTTCCCCTAAAACCTCCCTTAGGGTGTGCTAGGATTTAATATTTTGATTCCTACATTTAAATTATTGTTGAATATATTATTATGAAATGATATGGAGTTTGGATCAAATAGGGTTGGATTCTGTCCCCAACCCCCCATAAATATTGTGTGTTGTGGCCATTGTGAGTTCCATTGAGCTCCAATTGGTGTGTGTGTGTATATATATATATATATGTTTGCTTTGGTCTGGTTGGTCACCTTGATTAATATGCATGAATTAATTTGGAAAGGATTGGCGTTTGAGATAGCCTAATTTCGATTGAATGGGAATAACATTTGAGTGACTTAAACATGTGATTGTTGATGATTGTGATGGATTATTACTTAATGTTATTATTTATTCCTAATAATGTATGTGAATCCGTGTCGTGAACCTTATTTTGATTGAACTTGGGAATGGTTTGCATTGAACTGAAGTGAGAAAAGAATTGGAAAAATGCAAAAAAATCTGCAAGACAGGCCTCCATGGCTGTGCCCTCTGGCACGACCAGGCCGTGGTTTCCTCTGTGGGTTGAGGAGGCACGGTAGTGCCTTTTGGCACAGGCTGGCCATGCCTCCCTGTGCTGTTTTAATTTTTTGTTTCGTTTCTGTGATTCGTTAGTCGATATCTTGTGTTTTGAGACCTCAAACGAAAGCGTGTTTAACCCTATGTGATAACTCATGCTACGTCTTAGGATTGCATTATTGATTAATGTTCTTTGATTGAAACTTGGTTTTATGTGTGTGGATGTTTGCGTTTGAATTGCAAACTCATCAAATGTGTAATTTGGACATTTCCGTTGACGGGGACCCCTTGGTAGGACCAGAAATCATTCCTTGCTCATTTTGATCCTTGAGCTTTGCCAAGCGGGTACATTCATTAATGCTTATGATGTGTGTTTGCATTGTGATTGTTGTTTCTTATTGATTGAAACTTATATGTGTTTGGAATGTTTGCGTTTGAACTGCAAACCCGTTAATGATTATTTTAGGATGTTTTTATTGATGGGGACCCCTTGGTGGAACCAAAACGGTTCCTACTCTTTTCTTTGGCTATTGAGTGGCGCCAAGTGGGTACATTCATTGAGGTTTGTAACATGTGATTTGCTATGTAAACAATATTGAACATTTGTTTGCATTGATTATGTCCTTGATTGAATTTGTTTGGTGAAGTCCTGTGAGTAGCAGTTGATGTGGGCCGGGTAGCATAGTCGTTGATGTGGGCAAGGCTGTTATCGACAAGCATGAGACTTGTGATGTATGTTTGTATGTAATTATGTTATGTGTTTGATGTGTGATTGTGGTTTGGAAACTTAGTTGCATTATCGTGTTTGAGGATTTATTAAGATATTCTTAATAATTATACTTATGTTTATGGGGAGGATTTTCTGCTATTGTGAGGATTCTTTGTATAGGTAAGGGAAACCCAAACACATGTAAATGTTGTAAGTTCAGTAAAATTGGGTGTTAGTGGTGAGGAGAGTTTGCTAGATATATCATATGTTCAAATATTATGATGATAAAGCAATGATCGGTTCTAACATTATGCATTATGTTATTAAGTATAACGTTTTGGGTAGGGTGGGAAGGAGTGAGAACCTGGGAAGCCAAGAATGACACATCTTGTAGGACAAACTTATTTGAAAAGATTTTTGTTTCTACATTTTTCCTTATATATAATGTCATTGATATTGGCAATATTTTAATGATGTGTATGTTTGATTGGTTATTCTACACACATGATATCAATATTTTAATAATATCATGTTGTAATAGTGGCAAGACGGGCACTCCCAATATGTGTTATGTTTTAGTGCTTTGAGTCGCACATGTATTGTTTATTGGTTATTTTGACAATTATAAATTTATGAAATTTTAGATTGATTAATATATACATATACATGTCAATATGTGTTAATTAATAAAAATATGTGATTCTGAAAAATTAATGTGATGAAATTCAATTCCCTCAAAACCAACATTAAACAACAAAATGTGATAAAGTAATACATAATGTAGCGTACTAGAAATGCGAAAAGACATGCACTGGAATGTCCGTCTTGCCGCTAGTCACTAAAAAAAATCAAACAATTGTATCATGTCATAAGCAGTGAAGTGCTTGGGGTAGATATTATTACAGAAACGTTGGGCCGTGACGTTTGGCCTATAACAACGAACGCTACAGCGAGTCCACGATCTAAAAACTACAACGCCTCTTCTTCTCTTTTTCTTCCTTTTTACGACACATTCGAGTTTCGTTGCCTTGGCATTTTATTTTATATCCAAACTGTGAAACCTCACCTACACTCTATTATCCAATCCCTCTGCATCGCTGTAATTGTAAGCATCTTTATTTTATATCCAAACTGTGAAACCTCGCCCGCATTCTATTATCCAATCCCTCTAATCGCAGTAATTGTAAGCATCTTTGTCTCTTTACTCACTTTTTAATTAAAATCAAGAGCACCTAATTTTTCAGTACACGCAAATTAGGCTTCTTTCAGTTATATTTTTGTTCTCACATCATTTCTAGCATCGATTCAGATCAATTGCGAGTATGTCTAAGTTGTTGGATCTTCCTCCGAAGGGTAGTTTCAGTTTTGATCACTGCAGAAGAAATGAAATGCTTGAAAAGAAGGGTCTTATGGGCCCCTCGTTTTTGAAGACTGGGACGACTATTGTTGGTTTAGTTTTCCAGGTTTAAATAATTTTTTCAAGCAATTGTATATGTTGCTTTTATGGTTTTCTGAAGTGTTGGGGTTCACTTATTTGCTTGCTTCTTTAACGTTGAGTGGGTTCCACCTTGGCATGATCCAAACATTTAGTGTGACCTAAAGTCTTAGATTGGCCTCTAGACTGAATTTAATTATGATTTGATAATTTTTCTTTCTGGTATTGTGAGGATTCTTTGTATAGGTCAGGGAAACCCAAACACTTGTAAATGTTATAAGTTCAATAAAATTGGGTATTAGTGGTGAAGAGAGTTTGCTGGATGTATCATATTTTCAAATACTAGGATAAAACGATGATTGGTTCAAACATTACGCATTATGTTATTAAGTATAACGTTAGGGGTAGGATGGGAGGGGAGTGAGAACCTGGGAAGCCAAGAATGGCACTTGATTTTTTTATTTTTATGTTTTGAAAATCTTGCAGGACAAACTTATTTGAAAAAATTTTCTTTTCCTTCATTTTTCCTTATATATAATTGTCATACCCCAATTTTGTTCCGGCTTTATTTATTTATTTATTTATTTATTTATTTATTTTACTTAAATTAATGATAATATTTTTGGTCTTAGAATAAAGAAGGCAAAAGAAGAAATAAATGGAAAGAAAAAGAAAAAAAATGGAAGAAAAATAAATAAAAAAGAAAGAAGGGTGCAAAATGATGAAACTGGGGTGCCACTCCCCCATTTCGTGCACTCAGCCCAGCCCAACGCTCTATCTCTCGCCATTTACTTCGCACACCCCATATCCTTCTGCGTGCAGCCTCCCAGCGCTCCCCCTTCTTTCTCTCGCTACTTGCACCTCTCTCTGTTCTCTTTGTGCCCCCTGAGCTATACGGCCCATCACGGCCCATCCAAGCCCAAATCCTCTTCAACCCTAAAAAACCCTAAAAATCAGATCCCTTCTCATTCCTCTCCCTGAGCAAGCGGCCTTTCTCCATCCTCTTTCTCCATCCCACCTTCTTTTCCACTATTCTAGCCCTTTCCACTTTTACTCCATCATCTCACTTCCTTTTTTTCATTAGCCGCAACCCTAAAATAAGAAACCCTGATTTCTCCTCTCCCTCACTCTCTCACAGCCGCAACCGCAACCTTTCTTTCTCTCTCTCAATTTCTTCTTTCAATTTTCAAACCGAATCAAAGCCTAAACATCTCCATCAAATCTCTCAAAACCAAGTCAAATCTCCCATTTCTTTTATGATACGATCAGGATACGGAATTCAAAACCAAGATCTTTGGGAATCCGTTTGGAAATGGAAAAGAGGTGAAGATTTGAGGCGAATCAGGGAGTATTTCTGTTAATGCATAAAATGGCAGGGCTCTCCTTCTCCTCGGAGCAGCGTCCTCTCTCCTCTTGTACGGCTAGGGGGTACCTGCAAAAGGCACTCCGAAGCCTAAGTCAGATAAGGCTTTTGCAGAAGAGAAAGTGAGCTTAAGTGTTTAGGGTTTCAGAGTGTGTCGAGAGTACGCAAACCTGGGGGGGTCAAGCCCCTTTATATAGTGGAGTCTCGCATAAGGATGATAGCCAATGATCTGAATCCTGCACGTGATAACTCCTCCCCCAAGCTTCAGGAGTCAGCTCATCCCTTCCTAATATCTCACACCTGCCAGGTTTATCACGTACTGGCTTCGTGCTCCTCAATCTTCGAAGTGGTAACAGTTCTAGGCGTTGTCTCCGGGTGCATCCTCTTCCAGAAGGTTCGAGAGCCACCGGTCGACTCACCCTGACCTGCTCGGTGCTAATCCCGGGACGACTATACCTGGAGGACAGGTTTGGCCTATCCCGGGTCGGACGTAGCTTGTTCGAGGTCGGAGCCGGTCGGATAAAGGCCAGATTAGCTTGGTTTGGTGAGTAGACGGGATCTCGTCTTGGAGACCGGTCCGTAACACAAGCCCTCTAGACTCTTTGCACGAAAGGGCACAGGGTCTACCTATTGCTCTAGGGTCGGTATCCAAGCTGAACGATATTTGCGGGGGCATATTCCGTAAGCCTCCTTGCCTAGGGCACTATGCCTTACGTGTCATATCCTTACCCGGCGTTTTGTCACACGATGGGACTCAGATGGGACACCTACTCAACCGTTCCTCCTCCTATTGTCGATCACCTGATACGGCCTGGACCGTTAGATCTGTGTCTGGTTTTGAAGATGGAGGGCTCGGATTAGTTCGCCCTTCGGCCTCCCTTCAGCAAGGGTTATAAAGCCACCTCTTTCTCCTCCCTTCTCCTTTTTTTTTCGTTTCATTGCCTCTGCGACGCTTCTTCTACCCCCTTTCTCTGTATTTGTGTCCTGAGCGGTCATTTTTAATCCACTCCTTCGCATTTCCTGGTAAGTTTCTTTACTAATCTTTGCTAATGGCTTCTTCATCTTCTTCCCGTCATCCCCTCTCCCCCATACCTTTGAGTTCTGGGGGTGGCTCGTCCTCTGAAATGACGAGCACGTCTTTTGATCTTTCCATGCCACCATACACCGGAGGCTCCGACCAAAAGGAATTCCCCTCCGATAGTCGCCACGGTGGCTGCGACCCGGTGCCCCTCTAGGTAGTTCCCCCCGTTTCCTGGATTCCAGCCTCTCCCCCCGTCACTTCTGTCCCATCGTATTCACTTCACAAGGCGGCGAGCGCCGAGTGCGAGACGACAGGCCTCCTTACGCTTGGGTGCACCCAGATGTGCTCAGGGTGGCCTCAAATATCTTTTCGGACACTGGCGTGGCTGCTCTTTGGTCTTGCGTATCTTTTACGTGGAACCGGGATCGGGACGAGGAGGTAACGTGTCTTCCTTGCTCTCCCGAGGACCGAGTGTGTTTTGACAAGGGTGAGTCGAGTTCTTCCGACTTCTGTTTTTTCTACAAAACTTTCTTTACCCGAGTTGGCCTCCGGTTTCCCCTCGGTGGGTTTGAGTGCGAGGTCCTCCAATGGTTAGATGTGGCCCTTTCGCAACTTCACCCAATAGCTGGGCTTTCATCCGAGCTTTCAAGCTCGTGTGCGAGTACTTTGGGGTTACCCCCTCTGCTGCTCTATTCTTCAGTTTCTTCCAACTTAGGCTTGGTAAACAGCTTAAATGGTGTTCGCTTAACAAAATACCCGGCTTCTATATTCTTGAGCTCTTCGACCAATCCTATAAGAACTGGAAATCTGACTTCTTCAAAATCTGGGTACAGAGGGGGGATCCCTTTTTCTTTTCTGCTCAAAACGAGCCCTTGTTTCCTTTCTACTAGAGTCCCAATCCTCGCCCCATAAAAGTGGTGGACTTCAATTCGTTGTCGGTCACTGACCAGACGATAGTGAACTTCCTCGCCCGTTTGCCCACATTGCACTGTGGTCCTCTCCTTACCCGAGCTCTAAAGGACCCACCACAGTGGAGGGATTACTTAAGTAAGTTTTGTTATCATCATCCAGTATGATTCTCGACCCGAATGTGGGTACTAATTTTTACCTTCTTTTTAAGCACGATGGCTCCAAAGATGAGCAAGAAGGATATGGCCAAGCTACTTAAGAAAGCTCAAAGAGAGAAGGTCACCGAGGCTCCTGGGCCGGAACCCTCCGAAGCTACTGCCTCCCATTCTCCTGCCAAGGCTGCTAAAAAGCGACCGCAAGCTTCTCCGACCCCTCGCTCCGACTAGCCCCCTACGAAGGCGTCGAGGGGGCCTTATGGAGGGGTACCTTTGAACATCCCTGACGGTTCCTAGTGGTTTCTCCACCTTGGAGAATTTGCTGATCGAAGTGAGAACGCCGAGGATTCCCTTTGGAATGTCGGGATCGACCGCTCCGATCAGATCGACCAGATCATGCGTGAGCCGATGATAGGTGCATGGCCGAGGCGGGCGATCTGGGTTTATGCAAGGCCTTGGGCATTTATGGGCTCCGTGCCTCTGCTATGGCCCAGTTCCTTTCTGATCGGATAATGGCGCAGGCCACCGAGTTCGAGCTGGCGAGGAGGAAGTACCAAAACAAGGCCACCACACTTGGTGAGCTCAAGGAGAAGATGGGTAAGCTGGAGGAGGACTATGCTTGCCTTTCAGAGGCAAGGGATGCTCTGAACAAGAGCAACACCTCTCTGCTCGGGTAGCGGGAGGAACTCCAGGCCAAGAATGATCTTCTGTTGGGTCAGCTGTGGGAAGAGAAGGAGAAGTCTTCATCTGAAGCTGCCCGGGTCGAGGAGTATCGTGAGTACAGCACCCTTCAGTACAAGGAAGGGTTCGATAATGCCGTTGCACAGCTGAAGGTGATCGCCCCCGACCTCGATATCTCCGAGCTCGACTTCACCAAGGTGGTGAAGGAGGAGGAGATCGCGGAGGAAGAAGAGGAGGACGAGGAAGAAGACTGTGCCGATCAGGAGAAGGAGCCTGGGGACGAGGGGACCGGAGTCGGGCTCGATATGGAGGTTGCCGGTCAGAGTGTTGCGACCGAGGAGGTCGTTGAGACCTGAGTTGAGGACCAAGGGGATACCCTTGTGTAATTTGTTTTTTGTTTTGCTTTTGCTTTCATTCTTCCTTGATGATGTACTCGCTCTTCTAGGAGCTCCCCTTTTGTATTTTCATTTCAAGTGAATGAAATTGACTAAGTTTAAACAGTGTTCACGTAAATTTGCTTTGTTTTGCACTTAGTAATTATCGGTTACCGTACTCGGAAGGGGTGATCCTTGGGTAGCTTCTACTCGGCTAGGGTAGTCCCCAGTGGCTTCCCCCGAAAAAACTTGTTACAACTGCTGAGTTTGGAACATTTTCTCCGCGCACCAATACAAGCCGAGTACTAGTTTCCCTACGAAACCTTTAGGTCGGGTACGACTTTCTGCGCCGCTAGCGAGTTCGCCAAGTTTTTATGCTAATCTTGGGTTAGGGACCACAGGGGTGATTGAGGTCGAGTAAGACCTTCTGAGCTTCGAGTCAACTCACTAAGTTTTTATGCTAACTTGGGTTTGGGACCACGGGGGTCATTTAGGTCGAGTAAGACCTTTCGAGCCTTGAGTGAGCTCGCCAAGTTTTTATGCTAACTTGGGTTTGGGACCACAGGGGTTATTTAGGTCGAGTAAGACCTTCCGAGCCACGAGTGAGCTAGCCAAGTTTTTATGCTAACTTGGGTTTGGGACCACAAGGGTCATTTAGGTCAAGTAAGACCTTCTGAGCCTTGAGTTAGCTTGGTGAAGTACACGAATCATGCTCTAACTGCAATGGGGAATGGATTTTATTAAATGTGGAAAAAGGAAATAAGGATGTGCCTCGTTAAAACCTTCACAAACCAAAAACCCAGTGGGAAAAAAGGTCTGCAAAGGAAAAAGAGTACGCCATCTGTTTATATATGTTGTCAACTGAAGTAAAGCTTGAGGTGCGTGGCATTCCACGTCCTCGGTATCTCCTTTCTGGACAGTTCTTCCAGCTTGTAAGCTCCGTGGTGATATTTCGATCTAATACGGTATGGTCCTTCCCAAGTTGGTCTGAGCTTTCCTTGCCTTGTATCCTGGCTTCCTTTTGGTCGGCATGTACTGTGGCTATCTGTCCATCGGACAATGGAAGCTTTATTGCCAAATGGGGGGTGGAGACTATGGCTCCGATCCCGTTGATAACGGTTCTTCTGATTATCATATTGTAGGCATTGTCAGCGGCCGACTCGGCCTCTACTACTAGTAGGTGTGCTTCGATTGTTTTTACTCCTATGTCTGCTTTGAAGATGAGCAGGACATAAAAGTACCCTGTCACTCGGGCTTTAGCACCTGAAAAACCAACCAACGTACCTCGATAGGGTCTGATTATAGAGCTTGGCAACTTGAGCCGATCAAAGGCTTCCTTGTAGATGATGTCTGCCGAGCTACCTTGGTCGATAAGCACTCTCTTGACGTTAAACCCAGCGAGGTGAACAGTGATTACCATGGGATCGTCTTGGTGTCGATCTATCCCTTGGTAGTCCTTTTCTGAGAAGGAAATGGTTAGCAGGACAGTGGGAAGAGCGGTTGTTGAGCTCGTGCTACTAACGGACCTCAAGTGTCTTCTTCGGCTGCTGCTCGACTCACCCCCACCTGCAAAACCACCTGCAATCAAGTTAAGTGAAGGAGTACCTCCGTCATGCCCTTGCCTGCGTTGCCGAGTAGGTGAACGTCTCTCTCTCCCTCCTCAAGCCGGCGATATGTCACGCTTGCGCTCGGGCGTACGAGATCTCCTGCGGTTTCCATTGCTTCCCTTAGGGGTTGCTACCGACCCTTTGTCTACGTATTTTATCAGATGTCCAGCTTTTATGAGCTTCTCGATTTTTACCCTTAGTGCCTGGCATTCATTGGTGGTGTGTCCATAGACTTGGTGGTACTCGCATTACCTTTGGCGGTCTGCGTCCGGCGGGGAGTCCCTCCGAGGAGGCAGGGTGATGAGGTTACCTGTGTAGGCTTCCTTCAGCACTCGGTCCCTTCCTACTGTCAAGGGGGTGAAATGTCCTTTATAGTCTTGCCATCCTCGGCGGTCGTTCTTTTTGTCTGTTTGGTCTCTGGCTGGTTCTCTGCTTTTGTCTTGTCGACCTTGAGTCTCCTTTTTGGTGGCGGTGACTTCCTCCATGTTGATGTATCCCACAGCACGGCGTCTCAACTCGTCCAGGGACTCGGTGGGGCGGTGAGCGAGGGAGTCCGAGAAAGGTCCCGGCTTTAGCACTGACACTGTGGCATGGAGCGCCACATCGGTGCTGAGGTTCCTGACTTGGGCCGTTTCGTTGTTGAAACGCTCTATGAATGACTTGAGGGTCCTGTCCGATTTCTGCTTGAGCCCGACTAGGCATGTTGAATTTTTCCTGAATGCTCGGCGAGCTGGCTAAAGGAACGGATCGAATGCTGGGGGAGGTTGGAAAACCACATCATGGCGGATCTCTTCAAGGTGCATAGGAAATTTTTACATTTTAAACCTTCTGAGGCCCCCACTAGCAGCATCTGAGCATTAAACGCGGTGAGGTGTTCATCGGGGTCGGTTTTACCCTCGTAAGCCTGACCTCCGAGGGTCGGTCTTTGTGGTGGTGGACGCGCCGGCGCTTGGGGCTTTCTGTTTGGCTCGACCGATCCGTTCTCGATGAGTCTCCCTCATCGTCGCGCCTTGTCTCCTGGCGCATTTTGGAAGGCGTTTCACGGCCCATCCTCCTCTCACGATCGAGAGCCTCCTCGATCTTACGTCTTAATTCTTCGTTCTCATCCCTAAGAAGCTCCACGACCAGGTCTGGAGGCGGGCGTTCGTCCTGACTGACCAAGTTGTGGCTTGGCGGCGGCGACTTGCGATTCGCCGTGCTTCTAGTGTGTACCATCCTTGCTCGGTGGTATCCTTGAGGCCTAGGCTAGTTTTACCGGGCCCCACGGTGGGCGCCAATGTTAATGCACAAAATGGCAGGGCTCTCCTTCTCCTTGGAGCAGCGTCCTCTCTCCTCTGGTACGGCTAGGGGGTACCTACAAAAGGCACTCCGATGCCTAAGTCAGATAGGGCTTTTGGAGAAGAGAATGTGAGCTTAATTGTTTAGGGTTTCAGAGTGTGTTGAAAGTATGCAAACCTGGGGGGTCAAGCCCCCTTTATATAGTGGAGTCTCGCATAAGGATGATAGCCAACGATCCGAATCCTGCGCGTGATAACTCCTCCCCCAAGCTTCAGGAGTCAGCTCATCCCTTCCTAATATCTCGCACCTGTCAGGTTTATCACGTACTGGCTACGTGCTCCTCAATCTTCGGAATGGTAATGGTTCCAAGCGTCGTCTCCGGGTGCATCCTCTTCCAGAAGGTTCGAAAGCCACCGGTCGGCTCGCCCTGACCTGCTCGATGCTAACCCCGGGACGATTATACCTGGAGGACAAGTTTGGCCTGTCCCGGGTCGGACGTAGTTCGTTCGAGGTCGGAGCCGGTCGGATAAAGGCCGGATTGGCTTGGTTTGGTGGGTAGACAGGAGCTCGACTCAGAGACCGGTTCGTAACAATTTCTTATTTATTTCGTTTTATTATTTTGTAATTCATTTTGTTTTATTTCTTGATTTTCTTTTTATTTTTCTGATCTGTTTCTATTTTGATCACAGGGGCTAAAGGGCTATAAAATCGAAGCTCAAGAACCAGAGAAGGGGGATTGGGACCTGAGAGCAATTTGGAACTGAAAAAGAGAAAAGGAAGACAAAATAGAGATAGAAGAGAAGAGAACACAAAAACGCAAGAAATAGATTGTTAGGTTTTCTTCCATAGTTTTTCTTTTATTTTTTGGTGCCCCAAATTGTTTGGGGTTTGTTCTTTTATATATCGCCAGGCCATTCCCATCTTCTTCCTTGGATTTCACAGTGCTCCTGTACTTTTTATTAACTTGTTTGTAATATTGGGATTCTTGGTTTATAGATATTCTCCTCCTCCTTTTTTTAGTCTTCATTATTACTATTGTGTTTTATTTATTTTCGTTTCGGATTGTCTACTGTCATCGGCTAGGATAGGAGGAACTTTGGTTCCATCCCCGTTGTCCTCTGTTGGGCCGCTGCTGTGAACCCTAATCTAAGGGTTATGATCGCAAAACTAGAGTTGGGATTAGAAAATTAGGATTAGCGTTATTTAAATATGTTGTTTTTTTTATATTTGATCTTATTAATTTAAGACTATGTAAAAATGCATTTCACTCCTAAAAAGGGGGCTGTTAGAAAAATGAGTAGATATTAAATTTTATTCTTTTCTTTAATAGATATTATAAGGAATAAATATTTGGATAATTATTATTTTGTTGTTAATAATAAATCAGGATTAGTGGTTTAGGTTAAGATTAGGATTAAGATTATTACTTTGCTGTTAATAATAAGTATGGGTTTGTGCTCTTTTTTTTTTCCTTTCATTCATCTACTAATGTGCATATTCGATTGACCCTCTAATTTTCTTGAAATAAATTATTTAAAGGCAAACAAATCTTTTTCTAAACAATCTAAAAGGTACTATTTCTAAACGGGCGTCGTAAGGATGCTAATACTTTTTCTATGCGTAATCAACTCCCGAACATTTAAGTTTGGTTTGAAGACCATTTTTTCTAATTATTTTCGAAAAATATTTTTCCTATTGTTTTCCTTAATAAACATAAGTGGCGACTCTATTGAAATTTTTAGGGTGGTTATCACAGCTGGCGACTCCACTTGGGACTTCTGAGAGTTAGGCTCTATGATTATTTTTATGATTTATGATTTATTCCCTTTTGTTTTTATTCCTTTTTGTTCATTTGTGTATATGTTTGTATACTTGAACCCTAGGATACAAAGCATGCATAAAAAAAAATCTATTTTTCATTTGTGCTTCATTCTCTTTTTTTTTTCTTTCTTGTAAATATAATGTATGCCTATACATTTGAACCTTAGGGTGGAGACCATGTATGTATTTGTATTTGTTTAATTTGTTTTGCAGCAGGTACTTTTTAAGTATTGCTTCTTCACACACTTCACTTTTGATAAATTTTTGTACACTACGAGTGGGTGCCCTATACCCAGGCCCGAGTGAACCTTAAGTTAGGAGAGGCTATGTAGTGGGTGCTCTGCTGGACGTACGGCCAGTGGGTTCCTATGAAAGTCTCACATAGAGTTTGACTCCATTTGAGAAAAAAAACCATCATTTAATAGTATATCTATTATTGGTGGTAACATTCGCAAATGAGACCATTGGCTCTAGGGACCTTTAGATTAGTACATTAATCCACCAATAAAAAGGCACTTATGTGAACCTTAGACCCATTTTTAGGAGGCACCAGCTCATATCACAAAAAGAGCATATCTTATCTGCCTCATTTCCCGCGTGACAAAAGTCATAGAAATACCTGCTTAATTCACAAAGGGCACTTCGCCCGTTTTTCCTTTATCCATTTATTTTTCATTCACTTTTTAAAAATTGTTTCAACAAAAAAAATATTTTCTCTTCTCATTATTTTTCCCCTACAAAAATAAAAAATAGGTTTTAAAAAAAAAGAGAGTATTTTCTCTTTCTCACTGCATTCATTTTTATTTTTGTAAAAAAAAAATGAAAAAAATGTGTTCATTTCTCCATCATATTCTTTTGCATAAAAAATACAAAAAAATGCATCTATTTTACCATGCATAATCATGATATCCTCGTAGCATAACTCATATTGAAAAAAAATGTTCATTTCTCCACCGTATTTTTTTGCATTAAAAAAAACACAAAAGAATGCATTCATACCATGCATAACCATGACATCCTCATAACATAAATCATGTTTTTTCCATATCAGCAAATAGCTATAACCAAGCTTCCATTGCATCTCTACCGGACTCGAGCCTAAGCTAGATTCATAGACATGTTGCAACAGAATCAATGAGGGAGGATCTCGACTAAATAAAGGGGCAAATGGGCCAGATATTGGGGATCTTACAAAACTTGGAAGACCGATTGGCCCTTGATAAGAACCATTGGCCCATTATGGTCACAACCCATTGCCACAAATGACCGAGAAGACCCCTTAGCTAAGGAGAGACTTAGAATTATGGAAGAGAGACTGAAAGCAAGTGAAACAGGGGCAAAACACATTGGGTTTGAGGGAAGAGAGACTGAAAGCAAGTGAAGCAGGGGCAAAACACATTGGGTTCGAAGCCTCAAACGTATGCTTGGTCCCAGACGTGGTGATCCCTCCAAAATTCAGCGTCCCTGAGTTTCCAAAGTATGAGGGATTAATCTGTCCAAAAAAAAAATCTCATCACGTACTGCCGGAAGATGGCCTCCTATTGCAATAACGAAAAGCTCCTGACACACTTCTTCCAAGAAAGCATGACTGGGGCATCCCTATGTTGGTATACACGGTTAGAGTGGGGCAAGATCGGCCCAAGAAAAAGAAGAAGATACAGATCATGGTAAACCACGCCGGGGCAGTGAGCCATTCAATTGAAAATTGTTGGACTCCAAAGTACATAGTACAAGATTTGATCAACGCAAAGTGGTTGGACTTCAAGAAGAAATGGCTCTATTTGAACAATTTTCATGCTTTGCCCAAAGCCATGGGGGCATGTCTTGTAAAGGACACACGTTCCCATCTTTCATCAATGCAAATGCGATTTGAATCGCCCAACTCAATCAGGGATATAAAAAAAATGTAGTTGAAAAAATATAAATAAAAAAAAAATGGTAAAACAAATGCACTATTTACCAAAAATGAATTTTTGTGAAAATTTGGGCGATAAGGTTTTGAGATGAAGTTTGACACTTTTTCCCTATCCCAAAAAAAAATAAAAAATATATCCTTTGCTACCCATTTTGAGCCTAAATTTTTTTTTTCATATACCCTAAACAAGGATTACCCATACATTGGAGGCAAGCACAATAGTCCATTCAATTTTGTCTGTAAAAAAAAAAAAAGCAAGCAAGCAAACAAATAACACCTGCAAAGTATCAAGACGCTTGCAAGAATTAAAAAAAAAAGAATAAAAATGTAAAAGCAAAACAGGACAATTGTGCTAGTAACCATCAAAGTGCATTTTGACACTAAAGATCCTTGTTTTCATAAACCCTCAAATACTTTTTGAGCCTGAAATATGCCTTCTTTCATAATCCTTAACCCTTAGCCACGTTATAGCCCTAATAAAGTCCATTCTGATCAAAGTCAGATTGCTCACATTTTCTCAAAACTTGATTTTTGAAAGAGAAATCTATATTAACTCTTCAGTGCAGTTGCTTTACCCAAAAAAAAAGAGGTAAAAAAATATAAAAAAGAAAAAAAGCTTGCTAGGCTGAAAACCCAAAAAGGCGGCCTAGGCAAAAGTTAGAGCGACCTGCTAAGTTGAAAACTCGCAAAGAGCGGCCTAGGCAAAAGTTAGGGTCGCATTCACAAATATGTCAACCTAGATTGAACCTCCTGAACTTCAGCATAAATCAAGAAGCTAGGGGCAAGAGTTGTGCCCATCATCAATAAGCCTCACATCAAGGGTTTTATTCTAGTTACAGATCTACACAAAGTGGTCTGCCTCTTATCATTGATTTTCCTCGCATGACTGGGCAAAGACCAAAAGGGCACTTAAAAATCTGAGGGTCAAAAGTGGTCGATCCAATCCACTCAAGAGCATCTAAAGAAAATTCAACGGTCTGCAAAGATAGGCAAGATGATCTAATGAGTGGAAAATATGCAAATCTGATGCAAAGTCAACCATTTGAACAAGCAAGCCAACAGAAAGTTATCAGCTCAAAAGTCTAGGGGCAGCGTCCTCAAAGGGATTTAGAGAAAGCAAAAAAAAAGGAAAAAAAAGAAGTGAAAATCATTCTTTAAAATAAAACAATACTCATGCATGATATACCAATCATTGTATCTTGCATGATCATCAATACTTTTGGGTCCACTGCCGACCTAAAAAATATATCATTACTCCAAGAGCAAAGATAACATTCATGCATGACATACCATTCATTGTATCCTACATACCCATCAAAGTTTTTGGGTTCATCTGCCCATCATCTCCAATATTGCATACAGTTGGTCTGTTGTCTACTCGGTAAGAAGTAGTACTCAACTCACCTAATCCATATCTTGTAAGTGCTAGGAAGAGCCTATGCCTTACCGGGAATTTGAAGGGAATAAGCCCAGGAATCTCCGACCAACTTTGTAAGTGCTAGGAGGAGCCTATGCCTTACCAGGAATTCGAAGGGAATAAGTCCTGCCTATGCCTTACCGGGAATTCGAAGGGAACAAAGCCCCGAAATTTCTGACCAAAGCAATAGACTTGCTTTTCTTTACAGGTTCTTCTTCATTTAGCTCAAGTTCATGAGATTTCAGAGAACTCAAAAAATTTTCAAGATGCAAAGTGTTTAGATCTTTTGCTTCTTGTATAGCAGTGACTTTAGATCTCCACTGCTTGGTCAAACTTCTCAGTATCTTTCCCATATGGTCAGGAGTGGTGTAGCTTTTTCCAAGGGCTTTTAACCTCATGAACAAGAGTTTGAAATCTTTCAAACATAGACTCAATATTTTCACCATCTTCCATTTTAAACAATTCATATTGGCAAACCAACATGCTAGCTTTTGTTTCTCTTACTTGGGCGGAGCCTTCATAAGATAGAACAAGAGAATCCCAGATTTCTTTAGCAGTATCAAATTTACCACATTTATCATATTCTTTTTCTGCCATAGCACAGATAAGAATAAATCTAGCTTTTTTATTGAGCTGTTATTTCTTTTTCAGATCATCATTCCATTATTCTCTGGATAAAACAACACCTATAGCGGTAGTAGGAATAATGTATCCATTTTCAACTATGTCACACAACTCAAGTTGTTGAGACTCAAAGAAAGCTTTTTACTTGTACTTCCAGTAATCAAATTTTTCTCCAGTAAATAGACATGTTCCTTGATGAGTATATAAGTACTAAACACAGTTAAGTTTTTCTGCAGACATGTTCACAAGTATATAAGATCTTCCTCTTACACAGTTAAGTGCTAAACCAAGAGGCTGAGTTCTGGTACCAATTGAACGTGAGCACAAAAAGGGAGCTGAATTGTGTTGAAAACTTTTTGTAAACTTTAAGTAAAAGCACGCATGAAAACAATTTTGTTAGAAAAAAAATTTATAGCCGGAAGCTAGGAAAATGTTGGACGCTGAAGTGAAGTAATGAAGACAAGTTTTTCTTAGCAAAACAGAAGTAAAGATAAAGCAGCATAGATAGAGACACAGAGATTTATACTAGTTCACCACCAAACTGGTAGCTACGTCTAGTCCTTTCATTACTGAAGGATTTTCTACTATAATCACACTGATTACAAATTCCTTAAGAGTATTCTATTGTCACAAACTTGACAATACTCTTAACTTCTCAAAACGACTCAGTACAGTCGAGTCTTTAAGGAAACAAGCCTGTTACGAGGCAATACAAGTTTCACAAGGAAATTTTGAATATAATCAAATAACTCTCATCAAGAGAGGATGAAAAACTTAAGCACAATTGAAAATAACTTTCTAAAAGTAAGAGTATAAGATGTTGAAGTTCAGTTGTTGGTTCTCAGAAACTTGGCAGCTCACTAAGTAATAACTTTTGCAGTATGTAGTTTCTAGCAGCTTTCTTCAATGGAGAGTTTGGATTATTTATAGAAATCCTTGAGGATATTACCGTTTCAGAAATACACAGCTCCAAATCATTGAGTGATGAAATTTGAAATATGTCCTTATCTTCTTTTTCAGAGAATTTTAGAATAGTACACTTTACCGTTTCGTACTATCTGCTTTTCAATCATATGCTTTGTAGGAATTTTGTCTTATCCCAAAGATGTCACCTTTGATACCTCGTACAAAAGGAATGAGCGTACAAAATCAAATTCGAATTTCGTTCCAGGAATGCTGAGGTAGAGAGCAAAGAGAATAAACGTGACTAATAAGTGTTTCCTTGATGAACCAGATGCTCGCTCAGAATTCATAAGACGCTCGCTATAGTGCTTAAGTACTTATGTCACAACACTTGTAAAACCGGATGCTCGCTAGAGGTGTAACTGCCAAAAGCTTAAAGTGAACCAAATGCTTATATATATAAAAGTATTCCTCTTCTTGTGATTTTCTTCTCCTTACTTGAGTAAGTTATAAAATATGAAAGATTTTAATACTTGCACACTTCAAGAATTATAATTGTTCTCACATAGATATATTGTTATCATTAAAATTAATGAGGGTCTATAAACTTCTCAATCGTTTAGGTTTCAATAAGCGGTGCCATGGCGTTATATAGCAGAAATAGCAGCTTAAAATAGCAGAATTTTGACCATCCACTATGGTCCGCCATCTGCAATCGATCACACTGCTTATTCTGCAATAAATCATTTGTTTATATAAGCAAAACATACAAAAGAATCAAATCTCACTACAAGAAAATTTGTCATTACCGACGGCTATTTTCCGTCGGTAATACAATAAAGTCGTCGGTAAATAATGATTACCGACGGCCTCGGGGCCCTTGGACAATGTCTCGTTGGAAATGTATTATAGACGGCCAATTGAATCCTTCGATATTACCGAAGGCTAAGCTGTCGGTAATATAAAAAATAGTCGTCGCAATTTCGGTGGGATTTTTAAATAATCAGTGAGATTTACCGACGGAAAAGCCGTCGATAATACACCGCCGTGCACGGTGGCGTATTACCGACGACTTTTCTGTCGGTAAATCTCACTAAATTATACTAATAAATTCATAGATTTACCGATGGCTAAACCGTCGGTAAAATATAGACGGCTAATCTGTCTGTAACTTACCGACGGCTTAGCCGTCGGTAAAGATAGAATTTCCGTCAGTAAAAATTAAGGATCAAATTAAAATTTTCATCGATTTTGCGACGGCTTAGCCGTCGGTAATGTCAAATTTTTTTTTAATGAATTTTTTGAAAAGCCGTCTGTATATTATATTATAGACGACTTAGCCGTTGGTAATGTCAAAAAAAATTTTATGACAATTTTGTTTTTAAACAGCCCCAAAATTGTGCAGTACCTGCAATGCAATAAGGGCTTCAATGACCATCAACATACATTAACAAAAAAAACCATCAACATACATTTTTGATAATTACAACAACAAATCCATAGTGAACAAACTAAGTTACAACAAGTCCTAAGCAAATCAATAACAATACATAATGTAAAAGACCACAAATCCATAATGTCAAAACCCAGAAATCCATGTCAAAACAAGTCAATAAAATACAGACGGCTAATAAATACATAGATTTACCGACGGCTAAACTGTCAGTAAAATACAGACGGCTAATCCGTCTGTAACTTACCGACAGCTTAGGACGGATTAGCCGTCGGTAAAGATAGAATTTCCGTCAGTAAAAATTAAGGATCAAATTAAAATTTTCATCGATTTTGCGACGGCTTAGCCGTCGGTAATGTCAACAAGAGAGTAAACTTAGTATCACAGAGATAAGATTGTTATGATGGATAAGTGGTTACCCAAGATAACGTAGGATATACAATCATTAGAGAAAAAAATGGGTTAGCCAATGGGGTAGAGAAGATGGTAGAATCTTATCTCAAATGACCTGGGCATGTATGGAGAAGACCTATAAAAGCACTAGTAAGGAGAGTAGATCCGATGGAATATGTTGGGAAAAAACCCAGAGATAACCAAACAAGTGTTTTACCCCACCTGTGCAAATAAATAGGCACAACCAAAAATATACTCACAGGACAATATAAGTGCGGAAATAAATATCAGAGACACAGCAATTTTAACGTGGAAAACTCCCCTCAATGTGAGGGAATAAAAACCACGGGACCAAGCCAGTAAAACCTTCCACTATGTAAAATAATGGGTACACCAATAAGTCTTCCTAGCAACTCTAGGGATCAACAGAACATCAATATCATCACCAGCAATGGTGGAAACCAAGCACAATAAAACCCAACACCGGGTATACAACCAAGACAATAGAGAAGGTAAAACCACGGATAAAATATATCAAAGTGACAAGCTCAATGGCAGGAACAACATACTAAAATTTCAGCAAAAATGGAGCACGTTTACTGAACCCACTTCCACCAACTGAACCCACTTCTTCTTCTCTTTCACCGTCGCGGCGTCGCTGTTCAATATTCCTTTCGTTTCGGCCTCTTTTGGTTTTTTCAATCCAAATTTGAGCGCTACTGCTCCTTCAATTATTTAGGGATTAAGAAATCCCATTGTCACAGAAACATGGGCTTGGCCCATTACCTTTTTATTTTTGTGTTTTTTTTTCTTTTAATAAGTTGGCGTGGGCCCACTTGAGGAGTGACCCACCCAACAGAATATACTAGTAAGAAGAGTAGATCAGATGGAGGATAGTCCAATAGTTATAAATGAGGATCAAGAAAAACAACCACAAGAGATACCGAGATTTAGAGGTGTCTGGTCTATCTTTGGACCTTACACATAACAAGATTTATGGCGCCAAATGATCCCTGTAATCAACCTCGCCTAGTGGGAATAATCTTAGTTGCTGATATTGTTGTATCACTTGTTTCATTTTGTAAATTGTTATCATCATTTACTTGTATGGTTATCTACTGATCAAAATTATCAATATATTTTTACAAATGTTATGCATTTATGTAAAATATACTTTTTTAAATAAATTTGGGTCAATCTATCTAGGCTGCATCATATCTAGTTTTTAAGAATTTCTTGTACTCATGTAATATCAAGCATTTAGGCTTTATACCCTAAATCATTGTTTCCCTTTCCCCTCTTCCTTATATATGCCTTGGTGATTGCAATTTCAATTGGAGAAATGTATTTCTCTATTATTGAAACAAAATAGCAACAAAAGATGTGATTTACACAATGTAATAAAAACGTTGGCAGATGAGTTTTTAAAAAGCACAAGAAATTATACATTAATCTGAGTTAAAAAGGTGTTCTATAATTTCAGCTTTTTATCTAATACACAACACCATATTCCTAGGATCGTCATATTTTTCAAATGGTGACATAATATATCATGCTAATAGGATTCCAATATATGGATGTGTTGAGTTACTAACAAGAATAAATTGAATAAATATCAAAGGCAACCAATACTAAATTTAATAGCAACCAAAACAATGCAATAAAGTCAATCAAACAAGGAGTAGAGAGTAGGAAGAGTAACACTACTATTTGGCTACGCAGTTCGGCCCCAAAAAGATGACCTACATCTGCGGGAGAGAGCAGCCCTCCGTTTCACTATCAAAGAGTCTTTACAAGAGATTACAATTGCTTTGAACCCCTTCCAAATGTCCAAGAAGAACAAACCCAAGAGTTCCCAATCCCCCTCTCTTTTCCTCTATGAATAACTCTCAAGAATAACAATAGAGAAAGCCTTCAATCCTCCCTCTATGATTCCCTAAGATCCCAAGGTGTTTAACAGTGTTTCCCAGCCCCTAAAACCTCACAAAGACGCTCAAGAACGGCTGCACATAACCCTAGAAAGACTGCACCTCGTTCCGAATGGAAAAACACGTTCTGGTTTAAAAACAGCAGTGGTGAATCGATTCACCAGTAAGTGTGAATCGATTCACACGTACAAATCTTACGCGTTTTGTGATCCTAAGTGAGTGAATCGATTCACAGTCCTTCACTTCGATTCACAGAAAGTCCAAAACTTCTCCAAGGCTCCAAGGCACATCATGAATCGATTCCAGAGACCCATGATTCGATTCACAACTGTTGAAAACTCATTTTTATGACTTCCAATGATCTCCAACATGATTTTAAGGCACTCTAAACTCCACAATTCTCCACCTTGACTTCAAATCAGTGGTGATGCTCAACTTTATCCATCAACCACTAGCTGCTCTCTCCATTACTGGAATTACGTTTCAACGCAAATGATCAAGTCCAAGTGATCCTTGAACCTTGATCTAGGAAGATACTTGCTGAACTTCTCACAACCATGCGTAATCCCCAATTCACCAATCATACTCTTCATTGTGACTCTACCTTGAGTTGTCTTCACATGCTTCAAACCGCCTTTCAAAGAGCCATACCTCCTTTTCCGGTTCTTCCCAATATTCGTTCCAAGTGTCCTTTCCACAATGCCGAGATCCTTCATCTCAAATCTAGAAGCTAACTTCCCCTTGAGCATACCAATCTCCTCCTTGCTAGAACTTGCCTTTTGAATATCATTCACACTCTCTAGCTCAAGATTGACCTTACACACAAGCCTCTCCTTGTACCTTGGTTCTTTAAACTCCGAAATACTTTCCGTCTTCATGAAGTTCCACTTGCATCCAACTACCCTTGACTTTTCCGGTAGATTCACAAGTTCCCAAGTCCGGTTCTTCTACAATGAATTCACGTCTTCATTCATTGCCTTTAACCGTTTCTGACTCTCCATGCTTCCCATTGCTTCACTGAAATCCCTTGGTCCCGAGTCTTGAACCTCTTCAGTCACAAACAAAGCATAACAAACAAGATCAGCATACCTGTATCTCTTCGGTGCCACAGTCTCCCTCCTTTCCCTATCTCTTGCCAACTGATAGTCAGGATCCACTGTTTGTTGTCTTCCTCTAGAACCTAATGGTGGAGGACTATCCTCCTCTTCATCATTCCCGGTCTCACTAGTGATAGACTCCACCTCAAACTGAGTTTTCTCCACCTCCACTTCTGAGCTACTATCCTCCAGGTCTTTGCACTTCATCCCCATGCGGGTCTCATCAAAAGTGACATCCCTGTTTATGATAACCTTTGACCCTCCAGATTCCAAATTCCACAACTTGTATCCCTTCACACCCTCCGGATATCCGATGAAGACACATTTCACAGCTCTAACATCAAGCTTGTCCTGCTTGATATGCGCAAAAGCCAAAGCTCCGAAAACCTTCAACTTGGAGTAGTCTGCCGGTCTCCCACTCCAAACCTCCATAGGTGTCTTGAAGTCTAACACTGTTGATGGGCATCTATTGATCAAATATGTTGTTGTACTCACAACCTCGCCCCAGAAGCTTTTAGGTAACCCAGCTGCCAAAAGCATAATCCTCACCCGCTCCAAGATGGTCCTATTCATGCATGTTGCTAGGCCATTTTGATGCGGTGAGCCTTCCACGGTCCTATACCTCTGAATACCTTGTTTCCTGCAAAACTTATCAAAATGCTCTGAAAAAAACTCCAGGCCATTGTCAGTCCTTAAAACTTTCAGTTTAGTTCCTATTTGATTTCCTATGAGAGTATGCCATTCTTTGAAATTTTTAAATGTGTCACTTTTATTTTTCAAAATGTGAACCCATACTCTCCTAGAGAAATCATCAATCATGGTGAGAAAATAGGAATCCCCTCCATGAGTTGTCACTCTTGAGGGACCGCAAAGGTCCGAGTGAATGTACTCAAAAGGCTTGCTAGAATGATGCATGCCACCCCCAAACTCAACCTTATGATGTTTGTCTAGTATGCACTTATCACAAAATTCTAGCTTATCTAATTTATCACCACCTAGCAAACCTTGTTTAGCTAGTTCAACCAAACCCCTCTCACTAACATGCCCTAACCTATTATGCCATAACATGGTTTTATCATGCAAGGTTTGGCTAGCTAATGATGCATGCCCAATAATAGTTGAACCCTGTAATATGTACAAACCACACATTTTAGTCCCCTTAGCTATTATCAATGCATCATGCAAAATTTTCATCATACCATGCTCAATACTAGTGCAATAGCCTAATCCATCAAACATGCTTATAGAAATTAAATTTCGCTTGAGTTTAGGAACATACCTCACATCTTGTAAAAGGAATTCATGGTTGTCATACATCTTAAGACGAATTGAACCCATACCTTGAACTTTGCACGCTTCGTTGTCACCAAGGCGAACTACTCCACCTTGCTTGAGCTCCAAAGTTTCAAAATATTCCTTCCTTGGACACATGTGAAAAGAGCACCCGGAGTCCATAACCCAACTCCTATCTGGTTCCCAACTCGTAACTACTAGAGCCCCTGCATCCTCATAACCATCCTCCATAGCAATTGTAACCTCCACGGAATCTTCATTACCCCCTCTCTCGGGACAATCCCTCTTAAAGTGACCAACCTTATGACAATTAAAGCATTTGTACTTAGCTTCATTGTCCCTTTCCGACTTGGATTTCGCCTTAGGCTTTCCTTTACCGTTTCCTCTACTCTCATTCTTTCCCCTTGAGACACTCAAGCCTTCCCCACTATCCTCCACCTTCAAGTCTTGAAGCTTGGTTAGCTCCTTGGTCCTAATTGATTGTTGGACCTCCTCCAAGGTAATAGTGGACTCCTTGCCATAGAGGAGTGCATCCTTAAAGTGTTCAAAGGACCTAGGCAATGAATTCAATAAGAGTAAAGCCTTATCCTTGTCATCGAGCTTCACATCAATATTCAGTAGGTCATCAATAATTTTGTTGAATTCTGCTAGTTGCTCCACAATAGGTTTGGTCTCTACCATCTTGAATGAATAGAGATGTTGTTTCAGACATAGCCTGTGAGCCAATGACTTGGTCATGTACAACGATTCTAACTTGGCCCACATCTCCGCCGCGGTCTTCTCACTTGCAACTTCCCTCAATGCCTTATCGCCAAGGCACAAGATAATGGCACTTCTTGCCTTATCTATCATCTCCTTCTTCTCCGTTTGAGACAGGGTGGCCGACATTCTTGCCTCACCCTTCAAGGCTTCAAAGCACTTCTGTTGAATAAGGATTGCTTCCATCTTCACCTTCCATAGACCGAAGTCGTTATTACCGGAAAACTTCTCGATGTCCCATTTAGTACCCATGGTGCACAATTGAATTATTTGTTCCTCTTCCCACAGATGGCGTCACTTGTTGAGTTACTAACAAGAATAAATTGAACAAATATCAAAGGCAACCAATACTAAATATAATAGCAACCAAAACAATGCAATAAAGTCAATCAAACAAGGAGTAGAGAGTAGAAAGAGTAACACCGCTATTTGGTTACGCAGTTCGGCCCCAAAAAGATGACCTACGTCTGCGGGAGAGAGCAGCCCTCCGTTTCACTATCAAAGAGTCTTTACAAGAGATTACAATTGCTTTGAACCCCTTCCAAATGTCCAAGAAGAACAAACCCAAGAGTTCCCAATCCCCCTCTCTTTTCCTCTATGAATAACTCTCAAGAATAACAATAGAGAAAGCCTCCAATCCTCCCTCTATGATTCCCTAAGATCCCAAGGTGTTTAACAGTGTTTTCCAGCCGCTAAAACCTCACAAAGACGCTCAAGAACGGCTGCACACAACCCTAGAAAGACTGCACCTCGTTCCGAATGGAAAAACACGTTCTGGTTTGAAAACAGCAGTGGTGAATCGATTCACCAGTAAGTGTGAATCGATTCACACATACAAATCTTACGCGTTTTGTGATCCTAAGTGACTGAATCGATTCACAGTCCTTCACTTCGATTCACAGAAAGTCCAAAACTTCTCCAAGGCTCCAAGGCACATCATGAATCGATTCCAGAAACCCATGATTCGATTCACAGCTGTTGAAAACTCATTTTTATGACTTCCAATGATCTCCAACATGATTTTAAGGCACTCTAAACTCCACAGGATGCACAATGCTAAGTAAACAATATTGTGTTATTCCAGTCTGAAGTGTAAGAATGTCCTAACATAATGCAATGTAAAAGTAAATATGCAAAACGAAATATTTTTTGTTTCTCTGAGCAATGAGAATTGAAAATTAAGAACAAAATTTGAAGCTTAACAGAGTTGTGTCTTGCAGTAAATCAAAGAAGGAGATACCAGGTGAAATCCATAAATTTATATTTTCAGCAACTTACATCAAAGAACCACCAAGTGCAGCTTGCTTATATTCAACAATGATCCTTAGCAACAGAAATTTTGAGTCCTGCAAATGCAAACCCAAGACCATATCAACTTAACTCAAACATAATATAAGAGAAAACAGAAAAGGATGGATTTTTGTTAGTGACCAGAGCTTAATGCAGAAAGTCATTTGTAGCCTCACCACCATTGACAATTATACTTCAACACACCAATATTAGTCATGGAAGAGAGAATATTGAAAAGGAATAGACCACAACATCAGAAATGACAAAAAGTAAATGTAGCATTTGGGATTGAATATGTATTTTACCCATAGAAACATCCTCATCAAAGAGAAACCTTCAAAAAATCGAAATAATAAAAGACCACTGGGAGTAGAGCTTTGAGGGAAATTGGACAATTACCACTCAAAAAAGTAATCAACAATCTCCTCCCAACAACTCTCCCCTCAGTGTTCATTGTTGCCTAATCATCCATCAATAGCATTCATAAGAACGAACAAAAAAAAAATGAATTATAGAGTCATCAACCAAATGCTTAGCAATGACTTGGAGAGCTATTAAAACATCATACATCACATAATAGAACTTTGATCACACAAAGTATGTAAACATGCAAATTGAATGAACACATAACCATGTTCAAATTGTCCCTACCTGTTCCATCCCTTTCCTTTTCTTCATCCTCTTAGGTGGCATATATAGTGCATTACTATCACCATCTCCCAAACTACCTCAGGAAAAAAAACAATTATAAGAATCTTTCATATCATTATTAACCAAATCACACCAAATGTGATTCACACTTTTTTTTTTTTTGCAGTTTGCACAAAAGGGGGTGATTTTTACCTTCGAGAATTGAACTCAACATGGCCTCCAAAAACTTTCTAAAGTTTCCATTTTGATGTGCAAAGTTTCCACACAGTCAAGGAGTTCTGCGAAGTGTGAAGAGACAGTTAGCTAAAACCCAAAAAAAAAAACTTTTTTTTTGTTTGTGCTTTTTTTTGATTAACGACATGACCCAAAAAACAAAAAAAATAATAATTCAATGGACTACTAATAAGTTACTCAGATAAAATGGCGAAAAAATAAAGAAGAAAAATCACTTCAAACAAAACAATGAGAAGCAATGCATAGTAACTCTGAATCCCAATTTGTATGCGCATTTGGGAGGTTCTTACCTTCAACTTGGAAGCTTCTTGCAATATGAGCCTTTGGTTTTTCTGCTTGACTAGTTTGTGAAGCTGTTTGCGCTTGCCAAAGCGATTGAGAGGTAGTGACGGCGTATCTTGATTCTTGGAGAGGCAGAGGCAACGGCGGCGGTGAGGGAAACTATCGGTGATGGTGGTTTGGCGAGGCAGAGAGGCAAGACGGCGGCGGTGTGCTAGAGAGAGGACCGATTCTCTGGAAAATGAAGGGGGGAAACGAAATCAAAATCAAGAGAGAAAGAGATGAAGAGGAAAAAAGAGGGAGGAGAAGGAGGAAGCAGATAGAGATCAGAGGGAGGAGACGGAGGGAGAAAATGAGAGAGAGATTCTGATTTCAAAATTTGAAACGAAATGAGGAAGGAAGAATGGTCATTGACCATCGAGTAAATGGAGGCAACAGTGTTGATCCCTTGGTTCGTTCGATGCGTTTATTCCTCTATTAACTTTTAGTTTCTGTCTTTGTCCGGTCTAAGTTGTGATCCGACAAATTTATTTCTATTGACTGATTTTTAGTTAGTTGCATCAAATTGGGTATGAAAAAAACTATTTTAAAATGGTGATGTGGCAAGAGTAGGCTTAGAGATTGACACGTGTACAAATATACCCTGAAAGTTCATTCCTTGTGTATAGTATAAAGATGATAAAGTTTACAACAAACCAGTCTTTTTAGGGAAGGTAAAGCCTTTTGGATTGACAAATGTACGCAGATTTGGCAGAGGTGATTCCATAGATATTCCTTATGTCCCTGTGCAGCATTATCAAAGAATTTGTACATAAACTGAAGTTAGATTCATGCCCTCAAATAACTTGTAGGATGAGGCATCAATGCACTAACCTTGGTTATCACACAAACATCAACGTTACTTCCACTTCCCAAGTCGTTACATATACCGGCACAATCGCCTCAACAACTAACTTCACTCCTTCATCCCTCTTCACCACATCAAAATGTTTACAGAAAGTAAAAATATTTATTGAATTGCAATATTTAAATATGATTGAAGTTACAAACACTATCGGTATCAATTACAACAATTATGATGTACATCTTTTTGTTTAGACACTGAATTGACATACCATGCCATTAAAAAAAGAACGTATAATAACTTTTGACAGAATATTATCAAATGCAGTCAAAGAAGTTTTAAGGGTGTCTTTCCTCGTGGTCTACAATAATAATAACACCGTCCAGGAGACTCACTACACACATGCCAATCTCTCGACTAATTTTTTCCAACCCATTTATCTGTTTCTTTTTCATCATTGATTTGTTTTCATCTTGCCAAGTTGCTATTGGAAGTACATTGACCATTTTGAATTAGATGGGAGCTTTTTGTTTTCTTTTCTGTGCAGCACTGTAGCACACAGGGGTGCACTCTAGTTATTTTAATAAAGAACTTCATTGAAGCAGGCATGATTTCTTAGCCTTAATATGCTAACTTACAGTCAAGCTTTCCTTGTATTTAGAATCAAATACAGACATTACAGCAAGTGAACCTGATCCCATTGTAGCAAATGGGAGGGTGTCAGTTGACCCATGTGGATAGATCTGCAAAACATGTAATCAATATTCATGAGAAATCTTTTGAGTATGCCCTCCAAACAAGAAAACTTCTGAGCATAAAAGAAAAGTTTAAGCAATGACTAGCGGTATGCAAATGAGGTCCAGTGATGTCAACTCCACCAAGAACTAAGGCAGCTGAGACATGACCTCGGTAACTGCACATAATTTAAAGAGTTAGAATCAGTGGTCGATAGTACAAGGAAAAAATTAACTTAATATGCAAGTTCCGAAACTCAGCTTGAAAAGATGTCGAGTAAGTGCTGTAACAACTCTTGATTCTCGACCAATATGGTAGCGATGTAGTTGCAGCTGTGAGCTAACCATATCTACAATAAATAACAAACAACTCAATTTCAATGGTTTTACTATATTTATTAACAAAATCAAAACCTAAACAACTGCCTTATGCAATAATCCAAATGGCATGAAACAAAAATGTGTAACAAGAAATATGCATTTGATAAGATACCTGTTACCGCCTCTGTATCAGCAGCAGTGCCAGCTCCACAACAGTATATGTTGGGAGCCATATAATGGATTTTCTCACAATTTTTATCGGTGACTAGGGGTCCTTCATTTGCCCTAGTATCTGCTCCCAGAATGACACCATCCTAAGGCAAATTTATCATGTAGGAAACGTCAACATTTGATCAAACTATACAAATAAAATATTAAAATAAATATGCAATCAACATATATACAGTTACATAAAAATTTATTTGGAATGGGAGACAGTGCCATGGAAAGTCATCAAGAGCACAGATGTTAAATGGTACAATTTTGTATTTGATGACCATATTGCAAAACAACAGTCAGAAGACAGAGGAACTCGGTTTCAAATTTATGATAGAAAAAGTGCACATCAAACCTCAGCTTTAACATTATGAGTTTATACCCACTGATGTTCCCCAAATAGATGAAGCAATGCAGACAAGGAAAAAGCTCAACCAGCCTACTTAAGATACCCCACTGCTGAACTATGATAAGTAGTTCTAGTACCCATTACAATTTTTATAAATCAATGCATGAGTTTAACAACTTTATTTATCCAACGGTTTCTAAAGGCCATCTTGAAAAGAAAATAAATCCGTCATATATTTTAGAATAAGATTTAACAAATTACAAGGTGAGAAATTTTCAGCATCAACAAGAAAATTTGTCAGAGAAAGAGAGAGAGACACGAAGAGTAGTCCTACTTTACATATGGTAATTGAGTCCAAAAAGTTGTCCTGCTAGATTTTCGAAACATAAAAATCAAAAAACCAAGTGACATTCTTCGCTTCCCAGGTTCTCACCCCCTCCCACCCTACCCCTTATATTATACTTAATAACATAATGCATAATGTTAGAACTAATCATTGCTTTATCATTATAATATTTGAACATATGATATACATCCAGCAAGCTATCCTCACCACTAACATCCAATTTAACTGAACTTACAACATTTACATGTGTCTGGGTTTCCCTGACCTATACAAAGAATCCTCACAATACTAAAAAGAAAAATTACCAAGGCAAAATAAAATTCAGTCTAGAGTCCAATCTAAGACTTGAGTTCACACTAAATGTTTGGATCCATCATTCTAAGGTGGACCCTGTTGGAACCTAAACAATTGAGAAGTTTAGACCCTCATTAATTTTGATGATAACAAAGTATTCACAAGAGAACAATTTATGTTCTAATATTTCTTGAAGTGTGCAGATACTAATAATACATATATTCTAAGCCACTCAAGCAAGAAGAAAGTAATTCTCAAGAGAAGGATACATTCCATGTGTCAGCATCCGGCTCATCCTTGTGAGCGTCTGGAATTTTCTCTTTATGTAACTAGGCTTATCCAATTGCTACAAGCGTACGAACTTCCGATTCTGAGCGAGCGTCTGAACTTCATTTCAAATCACGTGTTGGTCACGTAGTTGCTCTTCCTATTAGAAGCTTCTGGAACGGATTTCAAAATTGATTTTGAGCGCTAAAATTGTTGTACGAGGTATCAAAGGTAACACCTTTAACTACAAGACAAAAATCGTACAAGCAATTGTGAAAAGCAAGGTAGTACGAAAACGGTAATATGTACTATTGGGATATTCTCTGGAAAGGAAGAAAGAGACAGCTTTTTGAATTTACCTCATTCAATGGAAAGGAGCCATTTTTACTGTAACGGTAATATCCTTTGGAACCTCTATAAATACCTCATGATAACCATTGAAGAAAAAGAAGAGACTGCTGAAATACTGCTGAAATATTACCTCATTTCCTGAGAACAAGCACTGTTGCCATACATTACAAAGAGTCAAACTACAAGCACCGCTTCGTGAGCAATCAAGTCTCGTGCTAAATCTACGGACTACAAGAATCGAACTCAGTCCGACCCTTTCTTTTAGAAAGTTTTTCTATAGTTGAGCTTAATCTTTTATCCTCTCTGTGAGAGTTATTTTTGATCGTATTTCAATTCACTTGTAAAAGTTGTTTTGGCCTAGTTAAGGTCAGATCCTCAAAGGCTCGATTGTACTGAGTCGTTTTGAGAAGTTGAGAGTATTGTCAAGTTGTGACAGAAGAATACTCTTGAGGAAATTGTAATCAGGTTGATTATAGTGGAAAATCCTTCAGGAACGAAGGGACTAGACGTAGCTACCAGTTTGGTAGTGAACTAGTATAAATCTCTGTGTCTTTTGCTTTATAGCTTTCTATTTCTCTTTATCTTGGTGTGTTAAAAATAAGTTTTCACAAACTGCTTTTTCAACGTCCGATTATTTCCAGCATTCGATATATAAACGGTTTTGAGAAACTTTTGTTCTAAGTGTTTTTAACTTAAAGTTTGTGAAAAGTTTTCAACACAATTCAACCCCCCTTCTTGTGTTCACGTTCAGTTGGTACCAGAGCTCGGCCTCTTGGTTGAGCACTTAACAGTGTCAAGAGAAAAGATCCTATATTGTGAACATGTCTACTGAAGGTGGTCACATGAACCGTCCTCCTCTATTCAATGGAGAAAAATTTGATTACTGGAAAGATAAGATGAAATCATTCCTTGAGGCACAAAATCTTGATTTGTGGGATATAGTTGAAAGCGGATACATTTCTCCCGCTAATGCCCTTGGCGTTGCAATACCTAGGTTAAACTGGTCTGATGATCAGAAAAAGAGATATCAAACCAATCAAAAAGCTAGATTTATTCTCATCTGTGCTATGAAAGAAAGAGAATATGATAAATGTGGTAAGTTTGTTACTGCCAAAGAAATCTGAGATTCTCTTGTGTTGTCTTATGAGGGTTCTGCCCAAGTAAGAGAAACAAAGGCTAGCATGATGGTACGCCAGTATAAGCTATTCGGAATGGAAGATGGAGAGAACATTGAAACTATGTTTGGAAGATTCCAAACACTTGTTCATGGGTTGCAGGCCCTTGGAAAAAGTTATAATACACCTGATCATGTGAGAAAGATCTTGAGAAGCTTGACTAAGCAGTGGAGACCCAAAGTCACTGCTATTCAAGAAGCAAAAGATCTAAATGTTCTTCGGCTTGAAGATCTTATGAGTTCTTTGAAAGCTCATGAACTTGAGCTAAATGAAGAAGAACCTACCAAGAAGATTAAGTCTATTGCTTTAAAAGTTAATCAACATAAACCTAGTACTTCTAAAGCTTTTCAGGCTGAAGAAGAAGAATCAGATGATGAAGCTTCAGAAGGAGATTCTGATGGATCAGACGATGAGCTAGCATTTATATCTAAGAAGATCCAGAGAATGTGGAAGAAAAGAAACTTCAGAAAGAGGTTTCGGAAGAAAGATTCAAAGGACAAGAAGGAGAGCAAAGACAAGGACAAAGCCCAAGTCATTTGCTATGAATGTAAGAAGCCTGGACATTTCAAATCCGAGTGTCCTAATCTTAAAGAAAAGTCCACAAGAAGCTCCTTTAAGAAAAAGAAGAAAGGTCTCATGGCAACATGGGAAGATCTTGACTTATCCTCCTCTGAGGAAGATAAAGAAGAAGAAGCTCATATTGCTCTCATGGCAGACACTGACATTGATTCAGAAGAAGATGTTGAAGAAGTAATAGTATATGATTCCTACTCTGAACTTCAACTTGCTTTTGATGATCTTCTTAAGGACTCTGCCACTCTCTCTATTGAGTATAAGAATTTGAAAAAGAAATTTTTAAAACTATCACAAGATTTTCATTCTTTACGTAATGAAAACTTTGTACTCAATGAAGAGAACCAGAAGCTGAAAGCTGAAAATCAGTGTCTGGTGGATAACCAGCGTCTGGAAGCTAACAAGCAACCAGAAGCTGAGAGCTCTCAAGCTAAGAGTTCTGAAGTTACAGGCAATCCTAACTGCAAATCAAATGACTATGAACAAGTATTTCAAAAGTTTCTTACAAAGAGTGTAACTCGTAGCAAACAAGCTTCAATGATCTGGGGTGTCAGTAAAATGACAACTCATGGTCTTGGCTATGTATCAGATGAACCTCTTTTGGAAAAAGATTCAGCATCTGATAAATCCAATAATCATAGTAAATGCTTACATTGTACTTACTGCAATAAATCTGGTCATTTGAAAAGTGCATGTAATGTTTTTAAAACTGTGAAGGATAAGCCTCCTTCAAAAACTAACAAGAAAGAACCCAAAAAGATATGGGTACCTAAAGATAAAATAGTCTATGTTGCAGACATGCTTAGCAACAAAGTCAACACACCAATCTTGGTACTTAGACAGTGGATGCTCGCGTCACATGACGGGAGAAAAGCATATGTTCCAAGAACTAAGACCTAGAGAAGCTGGATTCGTTGGTTTCGGAGGTAACCAGAAAGGTAAAATTGTTGGAATTGGTCGCATTGGTAAAGGCTCTCTTCCTTCTATTGATAATGTTTTATATGTTGAAGGACTGAAACATAATCTATTGAGCATAAGTCAATTATGTGACAATGGTTATGAAGTCATCTTTACAGAAACTGGATGTTTAGTAAAAAGCAAAAACGATGGATCTATATTCTTTACAGCAAAGAGGAAACAAAATGTTTATAAAGTTGATCTTTCTGAACTTGAAAAACGAGATGTCAAGTGTCTTATGTCTGTTGAAGATGAGCAATGGATTTGGCACAAAAGATTAGGCCATGCCAACTTGAGGTTAATCTCAAAATTAAACAAGCACAATCTTGTTAAAGGCTTACCAAATCTTAAGTACCAATATGATGCCCTTTGTGAGGCTTGTCAAAAAGGAAAACAAGTTAAAACTTCCTTTCATTTAAAAAATGTTGTTTCAACTTCTAGACCACTTGAACTTTTACATCTTGATCTTTTTGGTCCCACAAGAACATCCTCTTTAGCTGGAAAGAAATATGGTTTAGTCATTGTTGATGATTTTACTAGATGGACATGGGTTAAATTCCTTGCCCACAAGGATGAGTCTTTTAAGGTATTTACTGTATTCTGCAAATTAGTTCAAAATGAAAAAGGCATTTGTATTTCTTCTATTAGAAGTGATCATGGGGGAGAATTTGAAAATGAGAACTTTCAAAAATTTTGTGAAGAAAATGGCATCTCCCACAATTTCTCCTCTCCTAGAACACCACAACAAAATGGTGTTGTAGAAAGGAAAAATAGGTCCCTCTAGGAAATGGCCAGGACCATGATCAATGAAGCTGATATTGCAAAACATTTATGGGCAGAAACAGTAAACACAGCCTGTTATATTCAAAATAGAATTTTTATAAGACCTATTTTGAATAAGACTCCTTACGAATTGTGGAAAGGTAGAAAACCAAACATTTCTTACTTTCATCTTTTTGGTTGTATTTGTTATATCTTGAATACTAAAGATCAGCTTGGTAAGTTTGATTCCAAGGCTGACAAAGGAATCTTTTTGGGATATTCTGAAAGATCTAAAGCTTTTAGAATATACAACAAAGAAACTTTGACAATTGAAGAGTCCATTCATGTCAAGTTTGATGATAAGAAGCCTGACACTGCTATGTCAGAGCTAGATGAGTTATTTTCAGAATTAAACCTCGGTGACAAGTCAGACGACGAACATGCATCTTCATCATCCGGTGGTGACAAGACGAAGAATTCTACTCAAGCGGAAGCTGAAGCAAGAAAAAGCTGGAAGTACAGAACCAATCATCCAAAAGATCAAATCATAGGAGAACCTGGTGATAAAGTACGAACCAAATCCTCTTTCAAGGAGCATGCTGATTTTGTACTTCTTTTTGAATTGGAACCTAAGACGATTGATCAAGCATTAGAAGATGAAGGGTGGATTCTAGCAATGCAAGAAGAGCTAAATCAGTTTCAAAGAAATGATGTATGGAAGCTAGTCACTCTACCAGAAGATAAGCAAGCTATTGGTACTAAATGGGTATTTAGAAATAAGCTTGATGAAGATGGTAAAGTTGTGAGAAATAAAGCAAGGTTAGTTGCTCAAGGTTACTCACAAGAAGAATGTATTGATTTCACTGAAACTTTTGCACCTGTTGCAAGACTAGAAGCTATTCGCATTTTACTTTCATTTGCAGCACATCATGGGATAACATTATATCAAATGGATGTGAAAAGTGCTTTTCTAAATGGTTTTATAACTGAGGAAGTTTATGTTAAACAACCTCCTGGTTTTGAAGATATTGAATTTCCAGAACATGTTTTTAAACTTAAAAAGGCACTATATGGTCTTAAGCAAGCTCCCAGAGCATGGTATGATAGACTAAGTTCCTTTTTAATGGAAAATGGATTTACAAGAGGATTAGTTGACACTACTCTTTTCAGAAAATCCTCTAACAAGCATTTCATACTTGTTCAAATATATGTTGATGATATCATTTTTGGAGCTACTAATGAAAGCCTTTGCAAAGAATTTTCTAAGCTTATGCAGGCTGAATTTGAGATGAGCATGATGGGAGAATTAAAGTTCTTCCTTGGAATACAAATCAAGCAATGCAGTGATGGTATCTATATACATCAAAGAAAATATATCAAAGAATTATTGAAGAAATTCAAGATGCTGGATTGCAAGCCTATGTGTACACCTATGCATCCTACCTGCACTCTTAGTAAAGATGAAATTGGTAAGAAGATAGATCAGAAACTATACAGAGGTATGATTGGATCTCTACTTTATCTTACGGCTTCAAGACCTGATATTATGTCCAGCGTCTACCTGTGTGCTAGATTTCAATCAGATCCTAGAGAATCACACCATAGTGCTGTCAAAAGAATATTTAGATATTTACAAGGAACTACTAATCTTGGTTTGCTTTATAAGAAATCAAAAGATTACAAATTAGTAGGTTTCTGTGATGCTGACTTTGCTGGAGATCGAATTGAAAGAAAGAGCACAAGTGGAGGCTGCCAGTTCCTTGGAGCTAATCTTGTGTCTTGGTCAAGCAAAAGGCAAAGCACAATTGCACTCTCAACAAAGGTTTAATACATCTCGAAAGAAGTTGCAGTTCTCAACTTCTGTGGATGAAGTATCAACTTGAAGACTACTTGATAAAAGAGAGTAACATTCCTATCTTCTGTGATAATACATCTACCATATGTCTTACTAAAAATCCTATATTGCATTCTAGAGCAAAGCACATTGAGATTAAGCATCATTTTATAAGAGACTATGTTCAGAAGGGTATTCTAGAAATAAAATTTATGGACACTGATCATCAGTGGGCTGACATATTTACAAAACCCCTTGCTGAAGATAGATTCAATTTTATAAGAAGAAATTTAAACTTTCATCTTATTGAAGAATGATTAATCTCAGCGTCTGAAGATAAACAAAATCTCAGCATCTGACATGACATAAGCATGTATGTGCATAAGCATCTTATTTGTCATATGCATCATCATCCGGTGAATCGGTTGCGTGCGTCCGAGCACATCCACACGTGTCACACGTGTTAAGGACTCAAGCGTCTCATCATATCTACTGAGTCATGATTATTTACGTTTTCAATAAAATCTTTTACTTTTATTTTGGCGTCTGCATTTAATAAAAAGCGAATCTTTATTTTCTTTTCTTTTTGATTTAATTTTCATGTGGAAATACGTAGCGATATTTTGAAAAAGAACTGTACCATTCTCTATTAACTTTCTCACTACTCCACATTTTTCGCTCCACTCTGTGTTTTCTGCAAAACCGTACTCGCTCTCTCTTTCTCCCTATCTCTCTGTGTGTGCGTTTGAACCCTAAAACCTCCATCACCTCCATCCCAACTGCAATCATGTCTGGAGTAACAACCTCTGAGTATACGGCCATCTACGACACCATGACTGAAGGAAAAGTCTTATTGGAAAATCGTGTTGATTTAGAGAACTTCAAACTCTATGGCTTCGACTTCTACAATGGTTTCAAGACAATGGGCTGGGAACACTACTTCTTCTGGAACAAGGTTGAGGTTTTAGTGACTACAATCAAAGAATTCTGGGGTAATGTTCGGTTGCACAAAGGTGGTATTTTTGAAGGAACAGTGAGAGGCTACAAGTTTGTTTTTACCATCAACAACATCTCTGAAGTCACTGGCTGCCCCTGTGAAGGTCTCGTCTTCTACACAGATTGGGTTGATGCATTTCATATCATTGAGAAGGTCAATAATGATCTGTTTGAGAACTACAAGCAGTTGAAAGAATCTGGTGAAACTCCTACTGCAAAGAATCTGAAGAGTCATTTCAGAGTTCTTCATAAGATAATCACCAAGAGCGTCTTGTTGAAGGCTGGCTCTAGTGACATAGTCAACTATGAACAGAAGTTCATCATGAGACACTTCATGGCTGGTAACAAGGTAAACCTGCCAAGGTTAATCTACAACAACCTGCTTAATGCACTGGTTAACTCAAGAAAAGGTGTTGCTGACAAGAAGAACACCTACAAGTGCATTCCTTATGGTGTCCTGCTCACTAAAATGATGACCAAGAGTCTGGTCATAAACAAGCTGACTGCTTTACCAGATCAAGAAAAGGTGAAGTATTTTGGTACTGAGAGCATTGTGATTCCTGACACCTTTGGAGTCAACAGTCTGGTCAGAATGAAACTGATCACTGGGTCCATGATCAAGAAGGTGAAAGTTGAGCAGCAGGAAGGGGAAGCTGAAAAGAAAACCACCAGAAGCTCAAAGCCTGGTGTGAAAAGACCTGCTGAGTCTCCTTCGAGAGAGACCAGAAGAACAAAACAGAAGGTGGCTCCTGCACCTACTGTTGAAGAACCAGAAGATGAGGACCGAGTTCCCATCAGTCAGGTTATGAGAAAAAGGAGCAAGCCAGAAGCTGAAAAACAAGTTTCAGCGTCCGGACTATAGAAGAAGGAAATTCAACGTCCGCCTCCAGCTACTGCCCCTAGACAGAAGCTGAAGAGATTGGTCAGGCAATCTGAACCTGAACCAAAGGTATTGAATTCTTCTGATGATTCTGTATCTGTTTTTGCATCTGATGATACCATTCCTGCTCCACCAATATCTGTTGCACAACCACCAAACACTTAAACCAGTGTACAGAAAACCCCCATAACTCCCAAACACCTTACCCAAACACAGACCAATACACTCACCATCTCATCACCTCAAACCTCCACATATAAATCCCTCACTTCATACATTTCCAAGCTTCATTCTCATCCTTTTAACCTCCTTTTCAAAATACCTCCCATTAATCCCTTCAAACCCCACTCACCAAAAGCCTACAAAATCACCAAAACCACTCCCACCTTACTTACCCTTACCCTTAAACCTACAGACGCTGGTGGAAGGAAAAATATCTCATACAAACCACGGTTTGTCAAGTATGAGATATATAATAGCATCTACAACCGTCCCTCCACATGGCATTTGAAGACCTTCACCTCTGGAGCTGCCAGATTGGAGATTGCCACTCCAACAAGTGCAACCTTCAAGGATGGAGAAGATCACTTCCAAATGTCATTTAAAGGAAGGTTGAGACCAGCATCCAGAAGCAGAGCAATTCCCTTCTCTGTTGATCTTCCTAGATCCCTACCACAATCTGAACCGCTCTCGCTGGAAGAATGCGGAAGATGGATCACGGATGAAGAAACTTCCTTCATGGCACACTGTCTTGAAATGAAAAGGATGGAAGTAATCAGACAGTACAGAGATCCTTCGTCTGTCTCAGTAAAGATAGTACCAGATAAACAGAGGTAGCTACCTTGGTCTATTCCTGGGAAAAGGAAGGAACCTGCTCCGGGCAAGCAGCCATTCAGCAAGATCGGGCTAAAGGAGTATGAGAAGGCACCTAAAAAGTACAATCTTAAGGAATTCTCCCAGCTTTCGATTGCCAAGATCTCTGAGGATCATGCCAGAGGTATTACCTGACTTCTCTGAAAGAAGACGAATGGAGAATTGGCTCCTCAAGATGCTGCAATGCTGAAAAGGCTACTATTCCAACTGTTGGGACAATCAGCAGAGTTACTGACATCAATCTTAGAACAGTGTACTTCGATGATATGTTCAGATGCTCAGTAATCAGACCCTTTGATTGCATGAAGATTTATGACCAATGGGCTGCTGTGACCAAGCACTTCAACATTGGATTTACGTGGAGTCAATGGTCTGAGTCTTGGAAAGCCAAAGCTATGTTACCATACCTCGTCCCCCTAGTGCTAGAAGAAGATGACAGGGAAAATCTGAGAAGAATTTACCTGGCAGAAAATGAAGCACTCTCCTTCATTTGGGAAGCATTGAGTGTCTTCATCAAAAACTTATAGGGAGAAGAAGCTGGACATAGGTTTGACTCTTTTACTGCTGATGTTGTTCTTCACGGAGAAATCATTTTCATGAATTTGCTGTATCCAGAAGATGTGAAGCATCAATGGGAGATTCAGACGGAATCTGAGCTTAGAAGACTTGGAAATTTCATCAAATGGTTTATACCAAATGATGCATTCTTTTTAAGAGCTCAAAGGAAGAAGGATTTGAGACTGAAGATATCCAACTGTGTGCTAGCAGAGCATCAGAAGATGAAGCTTGCACCTGTACCAGAAGCTGGACCTTCTACTTCTACTTCTGCAGTTGAGATGGTCACTATTTCCAAAGCAGAATTTGAAGAAATAAAGGCCACAAACTTGAAGGTCACTCAGCTGGAGACTGCACTGAAGTTACTCTATGAACGTCTCAATATCCCACCTCCACCTCTTCCAAACCCTTGAATTTTTTTTTCTTGTGTGTGATATAAAATCTGTTCTATTTGGTTGATACACTTATATATATAACTATTTTTGATCTAATTATCTGCCTTCTATTCAAATTTTTCTAAGTCTTATTTTACTATGATGTGTTTTTACACTCTTTTTGTCTGATGACAAAAGGGGGGGTAAAAGAAAGGTATGATGAACACGAAAGAAAGGAATTAAAAGAAAGGTATAATGAACACATGAAAATCTGATAATTCACCATCCGATGTTCACCGTCCGATGGATACACTGGAACTAAAGTATCATGCATAGCATTTCATACATAGCATTTGTGTGCGCTAATATTCATTGATCTAGTGCTCTTATAATGTTTAATAAATTTTGGTACAATGAAATAAATTTGATTAAATCAATCTATTTGGTATATAATCAGCATCCGATCTCACTTTATTAAATATATGCCCTGATACATCTACGGATTTTTCGCAATCACTTAAATGAATTTGTTTATCAACAATTGTCTTAATACCTGAATTGTTCATATATATCTAAATCAAGTAAATTGAGGGAGACCCTTGATGTCTTTTTTAAACTAAATTGTTCATCTACCTTAGAAGTTTGTCATCATCAAAAAGGGGGAGATTGTTGGAACCTAAACAATTGAGAAGTTTAGACCCTCATTAATTTTGATGATAACAAAGTATTCACAAGAGAACAATTTATGTTCTAACATTTCTTGAAGTGTGCTGATACTATTAATACATATATTCTAAGCCACTCAAGCAAGAAGAAAGTAATTCTCAAGAGAATGATACATTCCATGTGTCAGCATCTGGCTCATCCTTGTGAGCGTCTGGAATTTTCTCTTTATGACACTAGGCTTATCCAATTGCTACAAGCGTCCGAACTTCCGATTCTGAGCGAGCGTCTGAACATCATTTCAAATCACGTGTTGGTCACGTAGTTGCTCTTCCTATCAGAAGTTTCTGGAACGGATTTCAAAATTGATCTTGAGCGCTAAAATTGTTGTACGAGGTATCAAATGTGACACCTTTAGCTACAAGACAAAAATCGTACAAGCAATTGTGAAAAGCAAGGTAGTACGAAAACGGTAATATGTACTACTGGGATATTCTCTGGAAAGGAAGAAAGAGACAGCTTTTTGAATTTACCTCACTCAATGGAAAGGAGCCATTTTTACTGTAACGGTAATATCCTTTGGAACCTCTATAAATACCTCATGGTATCCATTGAAGAAAAAGAAGAGACTGCTGAAATACTGCTGAAATATTACCTCATTTACTGAGAACAAGCACTGTTGCCATACATTACAAAGAGTCAAACTCTGAAGCACTGCTTCTGTGAGCAATCAAGTCTCGTGCTAAGTCTCTGGACTACAAGAACTGAACTCAGCGTCCGACCCTTTCTTTTAGAAAGTTTTTCTATAGTTGAGCTTAATCTTTTATCCTCTCTGTGAGAGTTATTTTTGACTGTATTTCAACTCACTTGTAAAAGTTGTTTTGGCCTAGTTAAGGCTGTATCCTCAAAGGCTCGACTGTACTGAGTCGTTTTGAGAAGTTGAGAGTATTGTCAAGTTGTGACAGAAGAATACTCTTGAGGAAATTGTAATCAGGTTGATTATAGTGGAAAATCCTTCAGGAACGAAGGGACTAGACGTAGCTACCAGTTTGGTAGTGAACTAGTATAAATCTCTGTGTCTTTTGCTTTATAGCTTTCTATTTCTCTTTATCTTGGTGTGTTAAAAATAAGTTTTCACAAACTGCTTTTCCAGCGTCCGATTATTTCCAGCATCCGATATATAAACGGTTTTGAGAAACTTTTGTTCTAAGTGTTTTTAACTTAAAGTTTGCGAAAAGTTTTCAACACAATTCAACCCCCCTTCTTGTGTTCACGTTCAGACCCCAGTCAACGTTAAAAAAGCAAGCAAATGGGTGAATCCCAACACTTCAAAAAACCATACAAGCAACATATAAGAGTGATTGAAAACATTATTCAGACCACGAAAACTAAACCAACAATAGTCATCCCAGTCTTCAAAAACGAAGGGCCCTTAAGACCCTTCTTTTCGAGCATTTCATTTTTTCTGTAGAGATCAAAACTGAAACCACCATTGGGAGGAAGATCCAACAACTTAGGCATACTCGAAATTGATTCAAATCGATGCTATAAACAAAGTAAGAACAAAAATATAACCGTCAAAACCCTAATTTTTGATGTACTGAAAAATTAGGTGTTCCTAATTTTAATTAAAAAGTGAGTAAAAAGAGAAAGATGCTTACATATACTGCGATGTGGAGGGATTGGATAATAACTGCGAGCGAGGTTTCACACTTTCGATATAAAATAGCTTACTACAATGTGGAGGGATTGGGTAATAGAGTGCAAGTGAGGTTTCACACTTTCGATATAAAATAAAACAGCAAGGCGTCGAAACTCAAATTTGTCATAAAAAGGAAGAGAAAGAGAAGAAGAGGCGTTGTAGTTTTTTAAACCATGGACTCGCTGTAGCATTCGTTGTTATAGGCCAAACCGTCACGGCCTAGCGTTTCTGTAATAAAATCTGGCCCAAACACTTCACTGCTTATGACTTGATACAATTATTAGATTTTTTCTGAGTGACTTCCGCATTTCTATTACGCTATAGTATGTATTACTTTATTATGTTTTATTGTTTAATGTTGGTTTTAAGGGAATTAAATTTTATCACACTAATTTTTCAGAATGACATATTATTATTAATTAACACATATTGACATGTATATGTATATATTAATCAATCTAATATTTCATAAATTTATAATTGTCAAAATAACCAATAAACCATACATGTGTGACTCAAAGTGCTAAAATATAACACACATTAGGAGTGCCCGTCTTGCCGCTATTACAACATGATATTATTAACATATTGATATCATGTGTGTAGTATAGTCAATCAAACATACACATCATTAAAAAATTGCCAATATCAATGACAATATATATAAGGAAAAATGAAGGAGAAAAAAAACTTTTCAAATAAGTTTGTCTATTCATCTTTTATTTAATTAATCTAGTGAAATTTAATTAAGGGTGCATTGCATATGCCTTGTTTACTTTAAAAGTAGTCTTATTTTAGCCAAGTTTTTAAAAAAAACAATTTCACATCTTTCAGTCAAGCCAAAATGATGGAAGTAGTTACGGAATTGGCGAACAGCCAAGCAAATGTATCTCTTAAAAGCAATAGCTAGTGGTATTGTGATAGAAAGACCTTTTGAGACCAATTGATATCTCTTAAGATTGACATAAAAAAAGCATTCGACACAGTGGACTGGAATTTCCTCCTCCAGACTCTTTCGGCTTTTCGCTTTGATCCCAAATTTTGTAATTGGGTGAAAGTTATTCTACAGTCAGCAAAGCTCTCCATCTCAGTCAATGGTCATTCTGTGGGATATTTTCACTGTAAGAGAGGTGTTCGTCAAGGGGATCCCCTATCTCCGCTTCTTTTTTGTTTAGCAGAGGATGTTCTCAGCAGAGGGATTTCTAGTTTAATTTCCTCCGGAGCCTTGCTTCCCATGGCTGGTCCTAGAGGTTATCAAACTCCTAGTCATGTCTTATATGCAGATGATATTTTGATTTTTTGTAGAGGCACCAGGAAGAATATTTTGGCTTTGATGGAATTATTTACTAGATATGGTGAAGCCTCTGGTCAGCGGATTAATTTTGCTAAAACCAAATTCTTTACTGGCTCTATTCCCTCTTGGAGGTTAACCGCGATTGCCTCCTTGCTGGGTTTCTCGGCGGGCAGTTTGCCTTTCACTTACTTGGGAGTCCCTATCTTCAAAGGTAAGCCTACTAAGTTTCACCTTCAACCCCTGGCGGACAAGATTAAAATTAAATTAGCTACTTGGAAGGGTTCCATGTTGTCTATCATGGGTCGGGTGCAATTGGTGAAATCCGTCATCTATGGTATGCTTTTGTATAGTTTTCACACTTATGCTTGGCCTATATCCTTGCTTCTAAACTTAGACACTTGGATCAAAAATTTCATTTGGTCTGGAGACATTAATTCCAGGAAAATTGTCACCGTTGCTTGGCACAAGTTGTGCTCTCCCGTGGAGGAAGGTGGTCTAGGCCTAAAATCTTGCAGAAAATATAATGAGGCGGCTTCTTTAAAAAAGTGTTGGGAGTTTTATTCTAGTGATTCTGACTGGGCTAAGTTTCTTAGAGCTAGATTTCTTAGAAACGGTATGCCTGCCACGTATTATATCAGATCTTCAGTTTGGCCCGCTTTGAAAGCTGCCAGCCCCTTGGTCTTGGATAACGTTTCTTGGCAATTGGTTGATGGTAATTCTATAGATTTCTGGCATGATTGCTGGCTGCAACAACCTTGCATTTCGTGGCTCAATATTTCCTCTTCGCAGCACCAGCTTTTTCGATCTAAGGTTAGTGATTTTATTCACAATTTTAATTGGCGTATTCCTCCTCTGATACTGCAGCACTGTCCGGACCTTGCTGCTGCTATTCTGGGCACTTCCATTCCTTGCCAGAATACTCACGATCAGATACAATGGTCTACATCTGACTCGGGTTCGCTCTCTCTCAAAGATGCTTATTTGTTCTTGAATCCTAAAGGCTTGATTATGAATTGGTGCAAGTTGATTTGGCAGCCTTGCATACCTCCATCTAAATCGTTCCTGACTTGGAGATTGATTCACCATAAGCTGCCGACTGATGATAATCTGATATCAAGGGGCTGTGTGACTGTTTCTTGGTGCAGCTTGTGTGAGCATAGCTCGGAATCCTCTTCACATCTCTTCCTTGACTGTCCGTTTGCAGTGGACCTTTGGAACTGGGCGTCTCATCTCATTGGCCGGAACATTGATCGGTCCTCTCTTCTTTCTCTTCTTTCGGTTTGCAATGGGTCTTGGAGCTCTCAAGTAAAAGACACTATTTTAGCTATTATTTTGAATACTATTTACGTCATTTGGAGATGTAGGAATAGTCTGAGATTCCAGGACAAGCGCATTCCTATCCGTTCGGCCATCAACGCGGTTATTGCCTCGGTTTCTTTGACAGGTCTTTTGTCCAAAGGCACAATGTCCTCTTCTGTTATCGATCTCTCCATTCTCAAGGCCTTTGGGATTGCTGGGCATGGTTCTAAAGCCCCGTCTATTAGAGAGGTTGTTTGGTCTGCCCCGGCTTGTTATTGGATCAAATGTAATTCTGACGGTGCTTCGCGAGGCAATCCAGGGTGGTCCGCCTGTGGTGGGATTTTCAGAGATTACAGGGCTGCAATTCTAGGGTGTTTTGCGGCTAACTTGGGGGTTGCATCCTCTCTTCATGCGGAGTTAGTTGGTGCGATGATTGCTATTGAGCAGGCTGTCTTGAGAAGCTGGAGAAACCTTTGGTTGGAGTGTGATTCAGAATTAGTAGTGGCGGCCTTTTCAAAGCCTGAGATTGTTCCTTGGCGCCTTAAAAATAGATGGAATAATTGTTTGCGTGCCACTAAGAATATGCATTTTGTTGTTACTCACATTTTTAGGGAAGAAAATTCTTGTGCTGATAAGTTAGCTTCACACGGTCTCTATACTCAAGGTTTTGTTTGGTGGGATTCAATTCCTCCCTTCATTAGGGAAGACTTTTTTCGCAATAGGTTAGGCCTTCCTTCTTACAGGTTTAGATAATTTTTTCCATGGGTCAGGTCAAGCCCCCCCATGTTTTTTGTTTTCCTTTTGGCTTTTTTAATAAATTTTTGACGTGCTGCAGATGATTGGTAGGCTCAGGGGTGCCAACTTAGTTGGGATGTCTGAGCTCTGCAGTGATGCTCATGCATGTCAATTTTTGCTTAAAAAAAATATGAATATTATTATTTTTATAATAACTAAGGGCAAGACGGGCACTTCTATGTCCGTCTTTCCGCATTTTTATTACGCTACAGTATGTATTACTTTATTACGTTTTGTTGTTTAATGTTGGTTTTAAGGTAATTGAATTTCATCACACTAATTTTTCAGAATGACATATTATTATTAATTAACACATATTGACATGTATATGTATATATTAATCAATCTAATATTTCATAAATTTATAATTGTCAAAATAACCAATAAACCATACATGTGTGACTCAAAGCGCTAAAATATAACACACATTGGGAATGCCCGTCTTGCCGCTATTACAACATGATATTATTAACATATTGATATCATGTGTGTAGAATAGTCAATCAAACATACACATCATTAAAAAATTGCCAATATCAATGACAATATATATAAGGAAAAATGAAGGAAAAAAAATCTTTTCAAATAAGTTTGTCTATTCATCTTTTATTTAATTAATCTAGTGAAATTTAATTAAGGGTGCATTGCATATGCCTTGTTTACTTTCAAAGTAGTCTTATTTTAGCCAAGTTTTTTAAAAAAACAATTTCACATCTTTCAGTCAAGCCAAAATGATGGAAGTAGTTACGGAATTGGCGAACAGCCAAGCAAATGTATCTCTTAAAAGCAATAGCTAGTGGTATTGTGATAGAAAGACCTTTTGAGACCAATTGATATAATATGAATATTATTATTTTTATAATAACTAGCGGCAAGACGGGCACTCTCATGTCCGTCTTTCAGCATTTCTATTACGCTACAGTATGTATTACTTTATTACGTTTTGTTGTTTAATGTTGGTTTTAAGGGAATTGAATTTCATCACACTAATTTTTCAGAATGACATATTATTATTAATTAACACATATTGACATGTATATGTATATATTAATCAATCTAATATTTCATAAATTTATAATTGTCAAAATAACCAATAAACCATACATGTGTGACTCAAAGTGCTAAAACATAACACATATTGGGAGTGTCCGCCTTGCCGCTATTACAACATGATATTATTAACATATTGATATCATTGTTGGGGAGAAAATTGATGTAACAGTAAAACTCATACACACACTATGCAAATTGGAAGAGAGCACAAGAGAAGAAATCGTGTAACAGAAGAAAAAAAACTGAATTGCTCTCATTATATATTATTGCTTTACACACCATGGTTTTATGCAAACCCTAAACAGGCCCATGAGTCAACAAACAACAAGGCCCAAACAATTTGGCCGAATTCACAATAAGTTGTTAACTAACTAACAGTTATTAACAAACATAACTACTCAATTAACTTTGATTAAATTGCTTTCTAACAATCATGTGTGTAGAATAGCCGATCAAACATACACATCATTAAAAAATTGTCAATATCAATGACAATATATATATAAGGAAAAATGAAGGAAAAGAAAATCTTTTCAAATAAGTTTGTCTATTCAAATTGATGGAGAACGGGTCGTCTTACACTAACCTTGTGTCCCTAATTCAAGAATTGACAAATTGACCAACCTTTGTTGTCAATAATTTTAATAAGTGAATAAAATGATTAGTTCTCTCGTTATATTCATGTGAAGCTTTGGTTTCAATTTAAATAGTTACTCCCTCTGTCTTATTGTCCTCTTTATAATGTTTCACTATTTCAAATGGATTGTCCATTTTTTTTTTAGAAAAGGATTGTCCATTTAAAACATCAAAAGTATTAATTACTTCTTTTTCAATAATACCCTTGTATCTCAAGTCTCAACTAACTATATTAATGAGTTTTTTTACCTAACTACACTATTTAATAAGGGGTATTTTCGTTAAAGATCATTTTACAATTGTTGAGTGCCAAATTTCAGATTTGGAATTCTCGACGAAGCTTCAAGAGTTCGATTGTTGAAGATGCTGAGATCCAGAATGAATGGTAAAAAATAAAACTAAGTCTAGAAGACTGGAAGATTTGGCGGTTATTCGATGAAGACAAACAAAGCGTCGAAGATGTCAACATGAAAGCGGTCAAGTTAGACTTAGACTTTAGGCAATACATGTACGACTCGACAGGAAGTGTTGCTGTCAAGATTAAGTAGTTTTTGTAAAATCAACTACCGACCTTGTGTTCGTACACATGTATGATTGGATGTTAGATAGTTTTTTACGTTTTTTGTCTATAAATACTAGTCGTACGAATTTGTAAAGGTTGAATACATGATCTAAATTCCTGACATCTCATTTGTCGAAACAGATTAAAGGAAAATGATCACTATATACCTTCCACCCATTCTTTCATTAATTTACAATACAATTCAGTCTAATTTCAGATTCTTGTCTTGGTTCATCATTCTACTTTTCTGCAATTTATCTTACTGTATGCATTTTTCCTTTATCTTTACTGCGTTTCTAAATCTTTTCAAACTTCTACTGGTTTTACATTTCCTGCAGTATTCCTTTTAAACTTTCATGCATTCTTTTTGTTAAAGTTCTTTTCTTACTGCATTTCAATTCCAGTATTCTATTTCATATTCTTTACTCTGTTGTCATTTACGTTTAAATTGTCATTTAAATGCTTTCTTTAAATTCATGTTCCTTTAAAAGCTTTCTCTTACTTCTCATTTATTTATATGATTTTCTTTACATTTATGCATTCATCTTCTTCTTTATGTTCAAATTCATAAATGCATGTTCATGATACTGCATTTTATATTTTCTGTTTAGTCTTGTGATCGATTACTTATTGGTCAAGTCATTGGCTCTTGACAGCCAATCTTGCTTACTTTAAAGTTATTGCCATTTCAACAACAATTTATTAGTTAGTTGGAATTATTTATATCATAATTGGCAAAACACAACAATTAGTGGCTTAAAAACCAAGAATGTTAAAAACTGATAATGTGTCGAGCATTTGACCATTATATTTAAAAACTGTTGTTTTCAAAACGAGATTACCACGTAACTCGTTCGGACACATAATTGTTTGATCATCAAAATTTATTTGTTTGTTTGATGAATTTTGAAGATCATACAAGATCATCAAATTTGGTAGAAATACACCATAAACCAAATTTCCTAGTAAACAAATTGGCATGCCCGATGGGACGAGTTTAGAGTAACTGGTTTTAAGCAATTGTTTTATGCGTCTAAGAAGCGGAAAAACTACTGCTTCTAACGTGTCAAGACAACGAAGTATGAGTGCAGCGCAGATAACAGCGCCATAATTCCAAGTGTTACGAATGCGAATGTGTCGACAAGCAATACCAATGCTTCGACCACCAGTACAAATGCTGAGGTTGCTAATATTCCAAGAACGAATAATGCTACCATTGGTGCGGGTACTGGGATGATAATGGCCAATGCACAAAGTGAACCAGTACTAGGCGCTATAGTATATAAACCCCCAGTGGTTCAAAACGCTTCAGAAGTTCAAGCATCACCTGGAAGGGCGAGGAATTCAAGTGTTAGGCCAATAGCGCATGTAACGCAACCTTTGTTTGGGATGCCTTATGGTTATTTACATGATTCAACAGTTCCCACTATTGGTTTAACTATGTTTAATCAATATGCTAACTAGCCTTTTATGCCATTTGAAAATACTTCCAATACTCAAGGAATGGTACGGATGATTATTATTACAACCAATCGGCAGGGGTCAGGACCAGGGGACATGTCAAGGCAAATACCCCAGAATAATGGAGGATTGACACAAAACTCGTTGGCGAGTATTCGACAACAAGTTGATGATAGTAACCATGAGATGGTGAACATGTTCACTCAGCAAATGAGTGCAGTGATTACACCTCTTATGGAGACTACTAATCAAGCATGCAATGCATTGGCTTTACAAATAGAAAGGCTAAATCAAGCATTAGGTTTGGTAGCACCAGTGAACAAGAATGTTCAGCAAGGCTTAGGGGTAATACCTTAAGGTTAAGGCATGGGGGGCATTCAACAAGATGTGAATAACCCCAACATGATGCAGAATGAAGCAAATCAACTAAACCAAAACCTTGGTTGAAACATGAATAATTTGGCTTATGGCCAAGTGCAATTATTGCAAAGGAATCAAGATCAAGGCCCTCCAGTGCATCAAGGTTTAGCCAACCTCAGGCACAATATCATGGGGAACCAGATAGAGGAAAACGTAAATCAAACCGTCGAACAAATGTTGAACAGGCTTGGCTTTAATATTGGTCAAGGCACTAGACCATATTTCATATTTGCGTTTCCTGAATGGGTACAACAAGCGGAAGTGTCAAGAGAAATAAAGATCCCCAAATTGTCCAAGTTTTCTGGTGATAGTGGAGAATTGACTATCGAACATGTTTCCAGATACACCATAGAAATGGAAGAATTGGCCACTATTGAAGGTTTGAAAATGAGGTTCTTCCCAAGTTCATTGATAAAGAACGCATTTTCTTGGTTCTCAACATTAGGGGCTAACTCAGTCCATTCTTAGGCACAATTAGAAGGATTGTTTCATGATCAATTCTTCAGCGGTGATTTGAGGGTTAACTTGACTGATTTATTCAATGCCAAGCATATGTACAGTGAGTCTATAGATGATTACATCTCTAGGTTCAAACAAATGAAGAGTAGGTGTTTTACACCTATTCCTGAAGCGGAGATTGTTAAAATGGCCGCTAGTGGGTTGGATTACCACATTAGAAAGAAGTTTGTAAACTAACACATAGTTGATCTCGCCCAGTTAGGGGAAAAGGTTCGACAAATTAAGCAACTTAGATCTGAGAAGAACCAGAAAAATAAGAAGTTTATAAGGCGTGAGAAGATCAATTATGTCGAACAAGATCAAACCGACAACGAAGATGAGGCTATGACTGAACAAGAAATAAACTTCGCTGAATCAAAAGAAGAGCCACCTTATGCTTGTCCAGCATTAGTACCTTCCAAGGGAAGGGAAAAGATGAGCTATGTGAATAAGAAAACATACACATTTGATATAACTAAAGCTGATAAAATATTTGATATTTTGTTAAACGTTAAACAGCTTAAGTTGTCAGATGATCATAAAGTGAAAGGGCCTGAGGACTCCAATGGTCAAAATTATTGTAAATACCATGGGGCCCTATGCCATCCTACTAATGAATGTTTTCGTTTCAGGGATTTGATTCAAAAAGCTCTTAAAGATGGTAGGCTCAAGTTTGATGACAAGCAAAAGCCTAGCATGAAGGTGGATACTGATCCATTTGGCCAAGGCATAGCAAATGTCGAAGGTCAAAATGCAAGAAGCTGCAACATAGTGAACATTAGCGCCAAGCAGAAGTATGTAGTGAATGTGGAAGACCCTTTCGACATTTACCCCAGGCCTCATGAGAGTATCGAAGATTTTCTAAAGAGAAAGAACAATAGAGGGCAGTTGAAATTGTGCCCACATTGTGATAAGTATTTCGATGAGAAAGCTGCTCAGAAAGCAAAGAAAAATAATAAGACAAGAGTCCACCAGCATGTGCAAACTGGTTATGTGAATAGGAGTGTGAAACCTATTCCAGTGAACCAAGTGTAAAGGCCTGTTGCTAATAGGCCCAATCGAGCAGTTGGTGGTTGGTTGGTTGAGTCCTCAAGGGAATCAATAGGAAGCAACCATGGAGCATTTCCTGGTCGACTGGAAAACAGAACTAGGAAACCTGATGCTAATGTTATGGTGAACAAGTGGGTTAAGAATTATGCTAAGGCTCGTTGCCCTGAATTGAGAAATAGCGTTAGGGTAAGAAAGAGTAATCCTCGACAAATGGTAATTTGGGATGAAGATTACCAATATGGAATGGTGTGTTATCTTGGAGGTGATCAAGCTAAGAAAACACCATTGTCGAAGAGCCAGAAGCATCGTCGACAGAGGATAAGGCAAGCTCAGAAACAGAAAATGAAAACTGCTGAGTCAGGAAAGCCTCAACATGAGAATTGTTTCATGGTTGGGATACAGAAGGTGCCATTGCCCAAGAAGCCTGGTCCAAAGCTGAAAAGTGTGGCAGTAGATGTTAAAGACAGTAACTACGAAAGGGGTCAGACTTCCAAAGCACGAGGACAAGCACCTCAAGCAGGTTTCAAGCAGAATAGCAAGGCTGCCAAGGCTTTCTCAACTGTAGAAGAAAGAAAGCCTTGGCCAATGGGTTTAATTGAAGCTGAGAAGTTGGCCTTAGAACGAGGCAAATTTGGTGTTCGAGCAGCTCCAATCAAAGACACTGACAGTGATGTGTCGATGGAGGAGTTGAGAATTATAGTTAATGATTCTGATCTGCTAGATGAACCAATGGAGCCTGTAGAACAAAATGCTGTCAAAATAGATTTATCCATGGAAGAGGTCATTGAAGCATTGAATGATCCAGATGACCCAATTGGTTTTAATGATAAAGAAGAGTTCGACCCTGATATTAGTTTGGACGAAGACTTAGATGAATTATTGATGGCAATGGGAACAACTCTATCAGATTTGGGGTCTGAAGATTGCCTCCATGACAAGGAAGACATGAGGTTGGGAAGTCATCTGGAAAACTAAGAAACAACTGTTGAAGAAGAGTTTACTAGGCTCAATGTAAACTTGGTTTCAGTATTACCAGCAGAATATGAAGCTCATTATGAGTTGGTTATTAAAGTTCCCGATGAAGATGAATATGAGGGCTTTCCTATTGGTTGGCAATTTATCTAGCAAGATATGGTGACTATCTTCGATAATTTTGCTCGATTGGTAAGCCAACTCATGAAGAAAGAAATCATTTTCGACCATTGCATATTAAAGCAATGATTGAGGACAAACCTGCTAACAGGTTGTTGGTCAATGGAGGAGCATCTGTGAATTTGATTCCAAGAGCTATGTTCAAAAAGCTGGGTAAAGATGAAACAGATTTGTTGCCAAGTAATATAGTAGTTACTGATTTTAGAGGAAGATCTGCACTGACAGATGGTGTAGTGATGCTTGATGTACAAGTAGGATCAGTGGAAAGGTCTACATTATTTGTAGTAATCCCTTCAAGGTCTAGCTACAATGTCCCATTGGGTAGGGATTGGATTCATGTTGTTGGAGTAGTTCCTTCGACAGTACACTAGAAATTAATCCAATGGAATGCTCATGATGAGATTGAAATAATTGAAGCCAATGATAGCCCATGTTATTTGCAACAAATGCATGTGGATTTCAAGGTGTATGAACCAAAAGTGAAACCCATTTCTGTGCAGTGTGGTGTTATTGACAAAGAGACTCTGAATGCTTGCTTGATGGAATAGTTTGGTGTCAAGTTACTAGATGAGGCCGACAAAAATCGACCAGTCGACAATTATGAGTCTTGAACATCATCAAATACAATTGTCGGCCTGTGAGGCCGACCAACAGCCAAACTCAGAAGAAGGTGTATTGGCTGACTGTATATTCGATGATGGCCCTTTAGGATTCGAAAAGGGACTTGAGGATAAAAATAGGTTTGAGTTGGAAGATCTTTTAGAGGAGATAGATCTGGGGATGCTAATAGAAAGAGGCCAATATATTTTAGTGCTTTATTGTCAGATAAGTTTAAGAAACAGATCAGTGAAGTTGTACATTTCTACATCAAAAGAAACCATAGATTTTTTACTGGCTTAAGAGGATGAGAACAATGTTGAAAGAGTTGTTTGCTACCTCAATTGAGTACTCAGTGATGCAGAAACATGATATAGTGCTATAGAAAAGTTGTGTCTAGCATTGTATTTTTCTTGTGCGAAACTTAAGTATGACTTGATGCCTTGTAATGTCTTAGTTATGTCAAAGACAAATGTGATTAAGTACATGTTGTCCCAGCCAATTCTGAATGGTCGAATTGGAAAGTGAACACTTGCATTGTCTGAATTTTTGTTGCAATATGTACCTATAAGGCTGTTAAAGGTCAAGCAATTACTGACTTCTTAACGGACTATCCATGTTTAGAAATAAAAGAACTGACAGGTCTAGTTGATTTGAAGCCCTGGCATTTGTATTTTGATGGCTTAAGACATAAAAACGGTGTTGGTGTTGGTATTCTGATAATATCACCCTTGGGAGTACCAACCAAATTAATGTTTGAATTAAAGTATGCTTGTTCTAACAATGATGCTAATATGAAGCCTTAATTGTGGGCTTGGAAATTTTGATAGAAATGCGAGCACTCGCTGTCAAAATTTTTGGAGATTCACATTAGTAATTAGACAGTTAGCTCAAGCATACAAGTGTGTTAGCCACAATCTTGTCAAATATTGTCAAATGGCTAGCAAGTTGATGAAGCAGTTCGACAGTGTCGAAATGGTGCATATTCCTAGGGAGCTAAATCAATAGGCTAATGAATTGGCTCAGTTGGCTTCAGGATATAAGTTATCTTCAAAGGTACTAACAAAACTCATAGAAATTCGTGAGTTATTGTACCTTTAGATGAGAGGGATATTATTGTATCCAATATGTCGAGCACAGCTGATTGGCGAAGACCAATCATAGAGTATTTGGAAAATCCAAGTGCAGATGTCGACAGGAAAATCAAATACAAAGCAACTAAGTTTGTTGTTCTTGCAGGAGCTTTATATAGAAAATCTATCGATGGCAATTTGGAAACGTGCCTAAGTGAAGAAGATGCTTATTTGGCTTTGGCAGAGGTCTATGAAGGAATTTGTGGTGCTCACCAGGCAGGTGAAAAAATGAAATGGGTATTAAGAAGATAAAAAGTATATTGGCCTACATTGTTTAAGGATTGTATTATGTTTACAAAATCCTGTAAGGAATGTCAAAAACATGGCCATATAGAGAATGTGTCTGCCAGTGAGCTACATTCCATCATCAAGCCTTAGCCTTTCAGAGGTTAGGTGTTGGATCTCATAGGCCAAATTTATCCTACCTCTTCTAAGGGTCATAAATACATTTTAGTAGGGGTCGACTATTTTACCAAATGGGTAGAGGTAGTAGCCCTGAAAGAAGTAGCACAGCAAGACAGTGTGGATTTTATTGAAAATCACATTGCTTGTCGATGTGGCATACCACAGATAATAACAACAGACCAGGGATCTGTTTTTTTCAGAAAGAAGGTTGTCCAGTATGTTGAGTCAAGAAAAATCAAGATGATTACATCGACATCATATTATGCTCAGGCAAATAATCAAGTCGAAGCCATAAATAAAATCATCATTGGTTTGATAAAGAAACACATTGGCAAATACCCAAAGAGTTAGCATTTAACTTTAGAACAGGTACTTTGGGCATGCAGAAACTCTCCTAAGGAATCGACAGGTACAACTCCTTATAAATTGGTATATGGATATGATGTTGTTTTGCCTGTCGAAGTAAACCTTGGTTCATTAAGGATTCAAAAACAAGACGAGTTACCAGTGGAGCAATATTGGAATTAATGTTTTATGGATTAAATGAAGCGTATGATGAGAGAGTTATTGCTTTAGAACACTTGATTCGACAAAAGGAAAGAATAACTAAATTCTATGATAGTCGAGTTAAGTATAAACGTTTTAAAGTTGGTGACTTAGTTTGGAAAGTCATATTGCCAATGGATAAAAAGTGTCGAGAATTTGGAAAGTAGTCCCCAAAGTGGGAAGGACCATTTAAGGTTGTCCAAGTATTTTCAGGAAATGCCTATGTACTTGTCGAAGTTAATTCTGGTCTTAGTATTAAGTTTACTAATGGTAAGTATTTGAAGTCGTATAGACCAACAATGTGCGAGGTAAAAATACAACCTTGAAGAAAAAACTGGATTGCTTTATTCATAGGCCATTTGGCAATATACAATACATTGTTGAATAGGCTTGTAGCTTGGAAATACAAATCATAAAGCAAAGTCTTTAAGCCTAGGCTATTACAAATAAGTCCAGTAGTAGAAGCTTCTCCATGTTTAAGTTCAACATTCATTGAGTTGGGAGTTTAGGAAGTTGAAGGAAACATGGGAAGCAGAAGCCATCTCCCTGACAAGAAAGCACTTGGGTGAAACGTGGTGATGATATTGTCAGGCTGAATGAGACGCTTCAAAACAAGGACACCCTAATCGACGGGGATGTGAAGTTAAAGTTTGGATGCGTCGATGGGGGTGTCGAGCTCTATGAGAGCAAAGGAAAAGCTAAAGTCAGGAGAGAAGCAGTCGTAGGTGCCACAATACGCTTGACAATAGGCCTAGACGTGCCACAGTCTCTCTAGTTTTATGTAGTTTCGCGAACCTTCATGTTGGAACTTTGAACACAAGGTGTGAAAGAGCACAAAACTACAGAAAGTTAGACTGGTTCAAAGTGTTTCCCTTGTTCACATAGTTCAAAGAGTTTGATAAGTCGTGTTAGGTAACTTACCAAAACTCATTGTGAGATTTTAGGCAAATTACCAAAACTCAATGGACGTTTCACCGTTGAAACAAGGACCTTCAAAGAAAGTCCAAAACATGGAGTCCCCTGGTTCCCATATGAAGTAAGCAGAACCAAGCAAGAGGGGATACAAGGGGGTAAAGGCGACTTCCATTTTGATTATCACCTTAAGTTGGGTTGGTTGAAGACAAATGGGGCTTGGACTTTTGTTTATGGCTTACGAAAGAAAGAAAGTTTTTCAGGAATTTTGGAGTTAGAAGTGAAAAGAGTTCTGAGAATTTTTGTGTAAAGAATGGAGCAAATGTCCTTGTTGTAAAGATGGCAACCAGGGTGCATGCCTCTATTTATAGCACAGAGCTGCGTTAATTTTTAAGTTTCTCAGTCTATTTGACTGGTCAATGGCTTTAATTGTTATTTATGGCCAGAAACTGAAAATTAAAAAAAAATTAATGCTAACAGAAAACGTGCAAGTTGGACGGTGAAATGATTGATGGATAGACCATCAAATCATGTTCAGATCATCAGTTAAAAGAGTTGATAAGAAATTAAAGTGGAGTATTCTTGATGTCTTCCCAAGTCGCAGCAAATTCTACCTTAGCAGTTTCAGCATTCACATAGCTGACTTCAAGGGCTTCAACCTTCAACAAAATAGCTCTTGCTTCGATGGTGCTGGTGGACAATTGTTGGTCGAGTGCTTTTATCTCTTCTGAAAAAAAGGCTTTGGTTGTTTCTTGCAATTGAGCCTTGGCAGAGGCCAATTTTGTTTCCAAGCGTGCAATGGTCTGCTCTAGTTCAAGCATCTTAGCTTAATTGGGGACATCTTTCTCGACCAATGTAGCCCTGTCGAGGCGAAGAGTTACCAACTTATCTTGGAGTTCTTGTTTGGCCTTGTCAGCTTGTTGGTAAGGGATAATGTTGTTGTCAAGTTCAGGCAGCTTGATAGTTAAGTCTACAATGAATTCATATATCGCCTTGAAGTGGCCTCAACAGATTGGAGGCAGTTGTTTGCAAAGCTTATGAATTTCATTATTATACGAATCAAATTGCCTCTGACTTCTTGGTTAAGTTAGAGCTCATCGAATGAATATTTGAAGAAACCTTTCAGCTCTTCAACCAATCCATCGAGTTTCTCAGCAAAGTTATCCCCATGAAGTGCGGAAGAACGGGCTGATAGAGAAGAAGTCCTGCTGCTAGATCTTAAAAGCAAGTTAATCAGCTCATCCACTTTGATATTACCCTTTTTAGTGTTGGTGCCTTGCGGCACAGGGTTAGTCGATGAAGTAGACTGAGCATATGGAAGAGTCAAATCGTCAAAAAAGAGATCCATGTCAACACTGTCTGCCCTAATCACCATGGGAGATACCTTCTCAGTGACTTGGGGGCAGAAATTATTTCCTCAGAAGGCATGGGATCATCTTGGTGAGAAGAAGTCAAAGATGGATTTTTTGTCGAGAAGGTTGGTGAAACCACATCAATATCCATAGCAAAGGGATCTTCGACCGCTTGTTCAGGTTGAGTTTCTGGGACCTCCTATGGAAAAGAAAATCAAAATAACCAGTTATAAAATGTTGTTCTAATACGAATAAAGTGACAAATGAGTGTAATACCTTAGTGGGTAGAGGAACAATAATTTGGAATATAACTTGCGAGGGCTGATCAGAAGTATCCATGTTTGGTTGCTCAGGTGAGCCATGTTGAGTGAATATGATGAGGAAAAGTTCACAGTCAAAAGTACGAGCGCTTTGCTTAATGAGAGGCATACATTGTCAGTGCTCGACGAATCAACCTCTTCGACAGAGGGTGGATCTTTTGAAGTGTATTCTCCAGAAGCACCTTTCTTTGAAGATGTAGCCCTTGTTTCCTGAAATAATAGGAATGAAGTGAGCAACAATTCGTATAATGCAAGTTAGTCATCTAATAGAAATGGTGAAGTATGATATACTTTTACAAGCTCCGCTGTTAGAGTGTCATCTGAACTTTCAGAAGTGAACTTCTCTATAAGGGATTCCTGAGAAGTGAAGGTCTAAAATGTTAATATTTCATGGGTCATGAAGTAAGCGTTATATGATTAAAAGGGGGAATTAACGTTTGAGGTGTCGAGCGCGAAGAAGAATTAGCTAAGACCAACTTGCGTTTTTTGGGTTTAGTCTCAGTAACAGTTGGTTTAACTTTTATTTTGGTGGATTCATGTTAAGAGGTGTTGGTCGAACATTTCGACCTTGCAAGTTATTTCTTGGTCGAAGCTGGTTTCTTGCCGATGCCAGGTTTCTTAACCAAAGACTTAGAGGATTTCCTCTTGGTTGTTTTCGACTGAAGAGGGGATTCATCATCTTCATCATCCTCCTCTTCCTCAGCCTCTGGAGTCTTATCACTGGCTTGATTGCATTTCAAAGGCTCTTTCATAGTCAAAACTGAAGTAAAGCTTAGAGTGTAAGCAAGAGGCAAGTAAGCTTTCAAAGAAGAAAACCAAAGTAGATCAACTACCTTGGGGAAATTGGGAAATGAATTTGATAGCTTCAGTGAAAGTAACTTCTTTGCTACCGAAGGTATCAATATTGGAATAGTAATGGAATATTTCCAATGCAATGAAGTTACCAGCTCTCTTCGGTTTACCTGGAAATGGATCAGCCAAACCAAAGTTTGCACAGGGTAAAGGCACAGGTTCACGATAAGGAGGTTTCACCAGTGATTGACCAGTTGCATGGTAGTGCTTTAAAGCCTTTAAGCCCCATTTATTGTCGTGTGCTTCTTTTGATTTGGTAATCATTTCATTTACCTGTTCGACAATATAATGAGGGTATCTAGGATCCCATTTCATCTTATAGAATTTTTCAAAACTACGTATATCCTTTAAGTGTTCGCCTTTGTTTTTGGTCGAGGGGTCCTATTCCTGCACAGTGGGATCAACAAATCTTTTCACACATTCTTCAAAAGAAGGGTGGAATTTCTTGTAGTACTCATCCCACCAAGTCATATAATCCTGGGATACGCCCAGAGTAGGAGTAAAAAAGACAAGTTTGATAACAGCCTTGCTAGTGTCATTCTGTTTCTTAATACCATCAATGGTTTTTTGATTGAGGTCGATGCAATCCAAAAGAATATCCTCTTTCTTGTAAGGGAAATGACCAAGAATGGATTGTAAAAAGCCAATGTTGTTGGCAGAGGCATTGAGCAAGCAAGCAAATGTAGAATTATCTGTCGAGCCAGGTAATCCTGCAAGGAATGCTTGACGGGAAAAGAAGTGAGTCCAAATGACATTACAATATTTAGAGGTCGAGTCCAAAGGGGCTATAAACCATTCAAGATTGTATTTTCTGCCAATGAAAGGTTGAAAGCGAATGCCTTGGGTGCTAGCAGAGAAAGAATGGAAGAGTTTGAAATAGTACTTGAAGCTATCAAGCACATTGTCGAATGGCTTGGCAGTGCGATATATGGCAAGGGTGCCATATATGTCAACTTCAAGGTCTGCTGGAGCTTTGTTAACAGTATGATCTGGAAGAGTGGCATTCAACCATAGTTATAACAGCCAAATTGGGCCTCCAGCTCTGCTTTTTCTTCCTTCTTCTTTCACCATAGAGTATGGGCTTGACATTCTTGAATAAAGGTTCGACAAAAGAAAAGGGCCAAAGGCCCATTTCTTACCTTCATAAAGGTTTTCCAAGTCGAGTAATATTTTCGACATTTGGATGTTTTTGTTACAAAGAACAAAAGCGAAAAGCCAATGGAACAGGAAGGCTACGTATTCTTCATCAGAAACCTCATTAGTATTTTTCATTTGGCTAAAAACATATTTCGAAAATGCAAGAGGTTCCTCATTAAAAACATCAATAATGTTTTCTGGTGTACTGAGGGGGTGAATCATATGGCCATCCGGTGGGAGGCCAGTAAGCGCAGCAATGTCAAAAAGGGTTGGACCCATCTTTCCGCAAGGGAAATGGAAGTTGTTTGTAGTTTTGTTCTAAAAGAAAACAGCAGCTCCTAGCATAGAAGGGTCTAACCTAAACGTATGCTTTGATAATTGAATGAGGTGATAAATGCCTAACTTTTTCCAAGTATCAACTTTCTTGGCTTCTACCCTAGTTAGCCAAGCAGAATATCCATTTATGCTAAGTGGAGGAGTTCTAAAAAGCCTAGCGCTTTTAAGGAAGTAATGAATATGCAACTTAGTGGCCGAAGCTCAAACTTCAGTATGGCCTTCTTTATTTGGGAAATAATCTTTAAAATTTTCAGGAAAACCAGATAAAGTGATAACTAGTCCTAAGTAGGCCGCTGGAGGATCTAAAAGATAAGAAGGACCGTTCAAGTAAGGGGATGTTTTGGATTGGGATTTTAAAATACTGTTTTGGTATAAAAAAATATTGTAGATTTTAAAAGACTATATAAGAATGTAATGACTTATAAGGATTTTTTAATTTTTTTTTTTTACTAATTTTGTAGTTTGCATTTCAATGGATTTATATCATAAGAATTTATAAGATTTGAAATGTCTTTGTGGATTTATAAGATTTGAAAGGATTCCAGAGATTTTTAGTAAAAGATATTAAAGAAATAACAAGGTTTTGGTAAATAAAATATTTTTTTCAATTCTTTAAGAGCCAAGGGTGCATTTGATATAGAAATAGATTCACTGTAGTCATTTTGACTGTAACTACAACCTGGCCATTGATAAAAAAATAAACACTTAAGAATGATTTGTTGATTTTATAATATGAGTTGTCCGCTCACATGAATGATCTTGATTACATTGACCGTGTGACTGCTCGGAATGCCAATCGTAGGCAATCTGGGTTCGTTTGATATACATTGTAGTACAAGGCAAGGAAAACAACACGTGATAGATACTTGAGTTACATCACAACTCTTTATCCCATCTATTGTTTGGTGGACAATGAATACAACATATAATATTATATATTTTTATATATAATATATGTAATTATATCTATATTACGCACTTACAAAATCTATAATATAAGTTATACTATATGATATACACAATAATATATATTATGTAATTTTATATAGAATATAATATGCATATTATATATAGATATGTATAAAATATTTTATTCATGTTATATACATATACGTTGCTAATATCCTAACATCTTGTTCCCGCGAAAAAGTTAAGATTTGTTATAAATTGTTGGTATATTCATGTTTCTAACACACACATATAGACGGGGAACAAGGAGAGAGAAAGGGGGAGAGAGGGAGAAAGGAGAGAGATGGATGGAGGGAGGAAGGAGAGATGAAAAGACACAAGGTGAAGAGAAAGAATCCTGATAAATCTCATGCGAGAGGGAAAGCATTTTTATTAGAAAAAAGTAAGGCTAAAATATACTTTTTGTCCTTTATCTTTTATTGTTTAATTGTTTTCGTCCTTTATCTTTTAAAATGTTCATTTTCGTCCTTTATCTTTTCGAAGTGGTTTAAAATAGTCCTTTTTAACTGAAACATTAAATTAGCCGTTAAGAAAAGATGAGATGGATTATGATGTGTCAAAATTGCCAAGTAATCATGTTGAGTGTGTTATTGTTAACGTTGGAAATTTAGGGTTCATAATGGGGATGTTCTTCTTCCCTAAAAATCCCAAATTCAGATTTAGGGCAAAACATTCTAAATCTTCTTGTTTTTTTCCCATGCGCCAAAACATCTGAACCAACTGGAACTAATTTAAAGAATTCAAATATTACATCATCAACCAATTGGAAAATTTTCAAAAACTAGTGTTCCATAAAGTGTTCCAGAAATTTGGGAATCTAGGGTTTGGGTTTCTCAAACTGGGGGGAAATTAAGAAAAGGCAAAGAAATAGATGTTATCACCACAGACGATGAGGTCGGCGTATGGTGAAAGGTGGTTGGCTCTAGTGATGATTTCTGTTTCTTGCTGGAAAACGCGACAACAGCATCGGTGTTCTCTCCTTCAGTTTTTGTTTGTGTGACCAAAGGGTTAGGGAGGAAGAGGATGAAGAGAGGAAATTGTTTGGCCATGCACGGCTAGAAACAAGCAGAAAAGGGAGCAAATCGTTTTACTGGAATGGAGGAGATGAAAACTTCTTCTCTGTTGCAAGTGATAATGACAGTGGAGAAAGAACATGAGTCAGAGCGAGGAAGACAAGTGTTTTTTTCCCCTGAAATGTGCCACATAGTAGATAACTAAACGGTGTTAGTGCCACCTAGGTTTTCCGTCAATCTCATTCACGGAAAAGTTTAAAAAGGACCATTTTAAACCACTTCGAAAAGATAAAGGACGAAAACAAACATTTTAAAAGATAAAGGACAAAAACGAATAAACAGTAAAAGAAAAAGAACAAAAAGTATATTTTAGCCAAAAAGTAACCAAAAAGTCCAACAAAATCAATTTTAAAACACAATCTATCGAAATCGGTATGATTTTGAATATCGAAAGACTTTTTTTAAGTTGTAAAAAGTCTCAATTGAATACCATAAGATTTTGTTAACCTCTTTAAAAAGTCTTGATAGTTCTAATTAATACCATAAGACTTTTTTTATTTTATTTAAAAGTCTTGATTGAATACCACAATACTTTTTTATCAAAAAAAGTCTCTTAAAATCTTTTAAAATCCTAATCCAATACCACCTCTTAAGTCTCTCACATTGGTGGTGCAAATTCTGTGACTTTGTAAAGCGATATCATTCGCTGCAGAGTTAAATCTAAAACTATTTTAGCATTGATAATTTTTGGTTTGTATGGGCAATATCCCATCCGACCCAAGAGAACCCAAGCTCGCATTAAGCCCACGTAGGGAATTGGGCTCGGTAAGAACCCTTCGAGTTGGCTCGTATGAATTTGTTTTCATCATGGTTATTAAAACCGGACCGGGTCGGCCTGTCCAACCCGTTGGACTGGGAACCGGGCCAGTGTCCGATCTGGGTTCCCCTCAGAACCGATTGGCAGAGAACTGGCCTGAACCGGCCAGAACCGACCGGTCAAGGGTTGGACTGGTTTTTTTAGATTTTTAATTGCCTTTATTTAAAAAAAAATTGATTTTGATCTCAAGAGGGCTTGAACCTCTTTAAAAAGTCTTAATAGTCCTGATTGAATACCATAAGACTTTTTTATTTTATTTAAAAGTCTTGATTGAATACCACAATACTTTTTTATCAAAAAAAATCTCTTAAAATCTTTTAAAATGCTAATCCAATACCACCCCTTAAGTCTCTCACATTGGTGGTGCAAATTCTGTGACTTTGTAAAGCGATATCATTCGCTGTAGAGTTAAATCTAAAACTATTTTAGCATTGATAATTTTTGGTTTGTATGGGCAATATCCCATCCGACCCAAGAGAACCTAAGCTCGCATTAAGCCCACGTAGGGAGTTGGGCTCGGTAAGAACCCTTCAAGTTGGCTCGTATGAATTTGTTTTCATCATGGTTATTAAAACCGGACCGGGTCGGCCTGTCCAACCCGTTGGACTGGGAACCGGGCCAGTGTCCGATCTGGGTTCCCCTCAAAACCGATTGGCAGAGAACTGGCCTGAACCGACCGGTCAAGGGTTGGACTGGTTTTTTTAGATTTTTAATTGCCTTTATTTAAAAAAAAATTGATTTTGATCTCAAGAGGGCTTGAACCTCTTTAAAAAGTCTTGATAGTCCTGATTGAATACCATAAGACTTTTTTATTTTATTTAAAAGTCTTGATTGAATACCACAAGACTTTTTTATCAAAAAAAATCTCTTAAAATCTTTTAAAATGCTAATCCAATACCACCCCTTAAGTCTCTCACATTGGTGGTGCAAATTATGTGACTTTGTAAAGCGATATCATTCGCTGCAGAGTTAAATCTAAAACTATTTTAGCATTGATAATTTTTGGTTTGATGGGCAATATCCCATCCGTCCCAAGAGAACCCAAGCTCACATTAAACCCACATAGGGAATTGGGCTCGGTAAGAACCCTCCAAGTTCGCCTGTATGAATTTATTTTCATCATGGTTATTAAAACTGGACCGGCCGGTCCAACCAGTTGATTGAGAACCGCCGTTGTTCTCTGAGTGACCCCTCGAGCAGCAATTTGGCAGAGAATCGCCTAAACCGAGCAACCGACCGGTCAGGGGTTGGACTGGTTTTTTTTTTAGACTTTTAATTGCCTTTATTTAAAAAAAATCGATTTTGATCTCAACAGGACTTGAACCTTACCATTAGGCTATATGTTATTTTATGTATAAATTGAAATGTTATGTGTATATATATATATATATATATATATATATATATATATATATATATATATATATATTTAAAAAATAATTTTTTTTTTAGTTCTGGGATATGTTATTTTGTGCATAAATTGAAATGTTATGTATATTATTATATATTTGGTATATATATATATATTTAAAAAATAATATTTTATTAGTTCCAGTTCGACCCCGGTTCGACCCAAAAACCCTGAACCCTGGCCCTCCCCGGTTCAATGCCCGGTCCGATTTTAATTACCTTGGTTTTCATACCCCAAGTAAGCTCTCGTCGTTCTTTAATCTTTTGGGTAGGGCTACCTACGCCCCGTTTGTCTACTGATACTCCTCTTTTTGTGTTTTTACCAAAATATCCTTGCCCTTCCATCTCCCGCACCCACTCCCCCTAGCCCCCTCCCCTGGTTCTGCCACCTGTTCCCCAAGCTGAAAACTAGAAGGAAAAACTTTTGTGTTCTAGAAACTAGTTTTCGGAAGGCAAATTTTTTGTGCTTGCGTTTTGAAAACTAGTTTCCGAAGAAGAAGAAAAAGGGGAAAAAAAAGTTTTGCTGGATTGGGGGTGGGGGACAGGTGCAGGGGTTGCTTAGGGGAGGTGGTGGCAAGACTTGGGGAAAAGAGTGGACATAGGGGAGGGGAAACAAAGTGGGTATTTTGGTGAAAACACACAAAAAGGGGGGCGAGGCTGAGGGGTGTGAGTAAAAAAAAGTGTAGATAGCACTCCCTTTATCTTTTTAATGGACGTGCAATTGGTATACTTATTGAGCCACTCACATCCACTCGACAATTACCATTAAGGATATCACCAACTCATCCGCTTCGTCATTATGTGCTATAGTGGATTTCCACTCCCCTAGTGTATTTATAGGGTAAAACTGCACTGCAAAAGGTAGATTTTGTGTTCTATAAGGCCCATTGGTAGTTTTGTAGAACACGGCCTAAAAGCTTTATAAAAACATTTGATGCCCACCGTAGGGTCACGTGGCATATAAAGATCAATTATTTGTCTAGAAATGGATTGGAATTGTATGTACTACAATAATGGCTCTAAAAAAGAAAAACAAAAAATGTACTCTATATTTTTTAATTTATGTTTTGTATCTTTTTCCTTAGCTCTAGAATTGTATCTCTATGTCCTCTATGTGTGTATATGTCATGTGATTGCATATTTTAAATTTAAACAACTTATTGTAACTTATTTAATTAAATTTTATGCCATGTGAGATGCCCATCGTCCCATTTATAAAACTAACAATGGTGACATCCTATAGGGAGCTATTGAGATGGGCCCTATTCCGGGCACCAGGTCGATGGTGAATTCTATTTCCCTTTCGGGTGGCTGTCTTGGATGTCATTAGGGAAAACTTCGGGAAATTCGTTTACTACTGGTATATCACCTAAGCTTGGAGGGTATTTTCCTTCCAACGAACACAACATCATGCATATTTGAGACTTTCTCTTGTCTTTCCTAGTCTCAACACTCACAGATTCGTCTTGAGGGGATTCCGAAAAGGTTAAGGTTTTTCAGGCACAATCTAGTATTACATGGTTAGCCGAAAGCCAATCCATGCCTAGAATAATGTATAATTGTTGTAAAGGTAAACAAACTAGATCGACAAGAAATTTACAGTTTTCAAATTCTATGGGACATTGACGGCAAATTGAGGTAGTGGGAAAAGAGTCATTCATAGGGGTTGAAATAATTAGGATTCGTGGTAAAGATGACACAGGAAGTTTTAAATAACTCACAATCATTTGAAATAAAAGAGTGAGCTGCCCCTGAGTCGAAGAGTACAGACATAAGATAACCAGTAATGAGGCACATACCTTGGATCATATCAGGTGACTGAGAGGACTCGGCTCCTTGTACAGTAAACACTCTACCAATAGCCGCAGGTTTGTCAGACTATTAGTTTGAGGGTTTGAATCCTCCTATCCTACTGTTCCCAACCTCGTATCCTCTGTCGACTACAGGCCTTTCCCGTTTCATTCATCATTCCACCAGAAGCTGAGAAAGGGTTCATTCGACATTCTTTGACAACATGTCCTGGCCTCCCATACCTATAACTAACCCGTTGAATTGCTTGTGGACAGTCTCGAACGAAATGGTTTCCTCCACACCTGAAACATGGTAGGATTTGTTCTGGTTGTTGTTGAGCATAACCCCTGAATTCTGCTTGGGTCCTTATAGGTCGTACATATGGGTTACCTCAATTACCAATGATCCTTCGACCTCTTTGAAGTGGTCCCTGGTTCCTGAGAGGTCCCCCACTTCTAGGTTTCTCTCGTTTGGGTTCCACATTTTCTAGTTCCATTCACCGCTCAACCATATCCTAAAAGTTAGTTAACCTCAGAGGTAGGATTGACCTCCAGAGTTCAACTCGGAGTCCATCTATAAATCGACGACACATCCCGGTAATAATCAGAGTACTTAACCAGGGCTTCAAACTGCATAACATATTCTCCCATCGTCATGTTTCCTTGTACTAATGAACTAAATTCTCTTTCTTTTTGTTGCCAGACTGTGCTAGGAAAATACTTTTCCAGGAAACATTCCTGAAACACTTCCCAGGTGATAGCCCTTCCTTCTGCTTCTAACACTCTCCTCCTACCCCGCCACCAACTTTCGGCTTCACCTACTAACAAGAATGCATCGTAGTCCTCTTTCTGTTCCTCTCTGCAATGCATAGCTGCAAAGATCTTTTCCAGTTCCTGAATCCATTTCTCCGCACCATCCGAATCATATTCCTCTTTGAATTGGGGTGGATTCCCTTTTAGAAAAGTTGCTAATCCTTGGTCTCCTGTTTCATTTTCTCGATGTCTTGTAGTAACTCGGATAAGCTCTGCATTCTGTTGCGTTTGTTGTAATATGGTCGTGGCTAAGTCTCGAAGGACTCTGGCATCCAGGTTCTCTTAGGTTCTTCTAGAGTTTCTTGTTTTGGAAACTCGCACCCCAAAGCTATCACTGTTCCCATTGGGATCGATGGTTTCTCCGTCTCCGTCTCTGTTTCTGGTTCGAACCATTATTCTCCTGCAATCTAAAGTTCGTTGTTCGTAAGACATGTTGTATATTATAAAAAGTTAATAGCAATCATCTATATCTACTCCCCAGGATAAGATAATTACTAACCAGACTCTTTACCCTTCTAAATATAGTTGGCGTTCGGTGGGAAACCAACTAGAAAATTAGTCTGATTTTGACATCCTAATTACTCATAGTCCGGTTAGGACTGAACTGCTCTGATACCACCTAAATGAGATGCCCGTCATCCCATTTATAATACTAACAATCTAAATGCATATATAAACGATATTATAAAGAAATCAGAGTGCAATAGAAGAAAAACATGAATAACAATCGCGATTGGAAGTAGTGTGACATCTTCAAGATCAGTGTCTCGGGGCTCTTCAGAATCTAGTCACATAGAAGGACAAAGCAGACAAAGCACAAGGGAGATAAGAACACACTATACACCGTATGGACAGGAAGCAGGAAGATAGAATATGTGTATGAATTGGTACTTGGTTCACACACATCTCCCATCGACTGTTGGATCATCACCTAACTACTCACGACATTCATGCATCCTAGATCTATATGCCTATGTGGCCACACAGCAATAAACAGTAGCAACGACCCCACCTTAGCCATAACAACAAATAACAACAACATTCCATCAGCCCGTGAAGGGCAGGTCAAGTCAGCTGTCCATTCACATATCCCACTCATCGTACCCCTAAGAGTGCATCCATGTTCCCTAACTTTAGCGATAGGAACAGATGTCGGGCGGCACTTAGGATTGTCACTATGGACAATGAATACAATAGTACCCCGTCAGGATGACCAGGCACTCTGACGTCCCAATGCAATGGCGGCCAAACCATTGGTCACCTGTGAACTTGTCGGACCTAAACTATCCTCAAGAATCAGTGTGTCCTGTACTTACTGTACTCGTACCCGCATTCATGTACCTGGCCTTGTACGCCAGCCTATGCATATGGCGGGGGATTACAGTTATGCATATGATACCTCACCACATAAATCCCCCAAATCATAAACTAATTATCCCGTATCAGCTCTTATCAGCCAACTAAATATCCATCAATCATCTCAGCCAATCTATACATCATCACACTTCCCCAACGTCATAGCATAAATCAGTAATCATCCACAAACCAATACAGTCAACCATCGCCACATGTAAGTATCAATCCTATCGCCGCTAAGGGCGACTGCTATCTAAGCACACCATCGAACACAATTAAACAAGCATTACACACATCAACATTCATCTCACAACAGCCAGTATTCCTACTTGTTGATAGACTAATGACAACTATCCTTAGCAATCGTAGTCGCAACATCTCTCTTGAGGTGCTGGGGTATCAACCTCGAGGTCTAGGGCCACCCTATTTTCCTATTCTACACCTATCCTATTCCTACCATCCCTAGTGGATAGGGTTCAGATCTCCCTATACCTGATTAGAATACCGCTTTCACTCGTGCCCCCGCCTCACCTCCAGAGCTACTCCCTGTGTCCCCAAGAGAAGAAAGGAAGGTGGAAAGTGACTTATGAAGGAGGGGAGGGGCGCTATTTATCGTTGTGGTTTGGGTCCATTGCGTCGCGATGGTACCACTCACAGGTACCGTCGCGTCACGACTATACCTTTTCCTTTACATGTGTCAGCGAATCCATGGTGATGTTGATAGGGTCCAACGCGTCGCGATGTTACTCCCTTATAGTCCCATCGCGTTGCGATGTGACAAATATGAAAAATATCTAATTTTTCATCTTCTAGAAATTTCTAGGGTTTTCCACACCTCTCTAGGGGTATTTTCGTCTGTTTTAGTCATTTTTATCCAATTTAGGATTTTCCAAGTATTCCTTAGCCTATTTTAATTTCCAAAATTACTGTTTTATATTTTTTTTTGGGGTTGTCATGCCATGTGTATGTACAAATAAATGTTCATAGGAAAAAAAAAATTTACATGCAAATGGTGTAGACTATTGGCTAGTATGTACGTCAAGATTTGCAAAACTTGTGGAGGTAATTTTTATTAGACTTAATCCAAAACTATGAATTTCTCTCGAATGTGGCAAATGACTAAATTCATTTAGTGTTAGCATTGCCCATCGATTTTGTCCTAAGACTAATCATTGTTGGAAGATGATAAAATGTCATTGAAAAACATGAATGTCAACCAAAGAAAGATTTTTTGTTTATTTTGATGTCTTCTAATGTGATTCTTATTTCTTCCAACAATGGTCGTTTTTGGAACGCCAGTGTTGGGCAATGCTATGACTAGATTTAAGTCGTTTGCTTTGTTTTTGCATACAGGTCTTACAAATCTAGATGCTATTGCTAGGTCATTATAGTGTACACCATATGCTTAAACAAATAAATATTTCTACAAATATTTATTAACACAAGCACATGACATTTTGATTAGGTGAGATATAGCGACCTATTTTGTTAATAAAAAAACCACTTTGAATTGCAATTCCTTATTTAAAACTGCTTCAATTTGTTACTCAGTATCTTTTAGAGTAGCAGTTCTAAAAATAAACTCATATTTTAGATGACACACAAATAGCAATTCTAGTGCAAAACTATTAAACAACGTGAGATTAGTTAATTAGCGGTTTTTTTACCGCCACCCTATATATCTTTCCTTTTATTTCATGTTCTACTTTGCTATTAAAATTGCTACTGAACATTGACACATAATCGCTACATAAGGCTTTTTTGGCCGAATACTTTTTGTTACATTTAACTTGTTATTGGACCAAGAAAAAGCAAAATATGACCTTATTACACAGCGTATTTTGTCAAGAAAACCCTATGGCTCCCTTTGGGAGTTTAGGAGAGGAAAGAAGGAAATGGATTTGGAAAAAGAAATGAGAAAAAGGAATAGGAACGAAGGATAGTCTCCCATCTTGAATGAGGTATTTATTTTTTTTCATAATAATAAAACCTCCTAATATGGTGGAACTCCAAAAATGTATTAGAGGAGGGTTTTGGACGGCTTTGGAGGTCTTAGAAAAATTCTTCAAATCTCTTCCATATTTTTATATTACTCTCAAAATTATAAATATGTTAGTTATAAGCATTCTCTTTTCCTTCTCTACAAAAACACTCTCTCAAATAAGGTGGATGATTTCTCTCTCTTTCCCTCTCCTACCCTCTCCCCAAAGCCCTCCCCTCCCCTCCCCTCCCCTCCTACCTCCCAAACATAGCCTAAATCTCTATTATTGTATGCATTTTCTTCTGCTTCACTCCTGTATTTTCCTTCTTATATTTGTTGTGTGACTCAAATGCTTTTTTGCATTCTCCTCCTTCTTTCTTGCATTTTCTTCTCCCTTTTTTCTTCTCCATTTCTTCTTCTTCTTGAAAAATTAAAAATTTAGATATCACGTTATGTTTGAAACATTAAAAATTTAAAACGTGGACGACAATAGATTAATTGAGAAAGGATTAAGGTATTAATAAACTTAACTCTTCCTAGACCACCATTGTTGGATCTTGTCAATTATGCTAAATTTGGTCTGATCTCTCAAATAAAAGATTATTTTAATTAATTTATAGATAACAATATATTAAGACGAAGCAGGGCAGCTCAAGTGACAACTTTAGGTTGCTTAAGTGTTGGCTCACCTGGCTTCAAGGGATTGAGTTCGAGTCATACAAAGGGGACAAGTAGAAATACTATTGATCCTCATTTGAAAAAGAAATTAATAAGTTATTATTTTTTAAAAATGAACTAGTTAAAGTGTTAGTAATATCTTTCTTACTAGCTAGTAATTAATCCCTAAACTTTTTTTTGAAAGCAATATTAATCCATGAACTTAACCTTTATTATACAAACAACTTCTTAAAATTAAATATCCAAATACATAGTTCTATTTTTATTATAATAAAAGAAGACATTAAGTAGCATCTAACTTCTAAATTCTTAGCTGCTTTACAGGGCGCAATTACTTTTGGGACAATCACAAACTAATAAAACAAAACAATATTTAAATAATTTCAATAAAATTTTGTTATTTTTTGGTTATTATTTTAATACATATTTCATATTTTTGATTTGTTGTCTAATATACACTTTCCTCTTGCTCATAACAGGAACAGAAATTCTTGTAGACATCCCCTGTTGTTCTACCTTCTGATGCAGCTTGCTCATACTTTACAAAGGCACGAAGCAAAAGATATGGGCATTGACTATAGGTTCTTATTTTCTTGCCTTTTCTTCTTTTCATTGGGACACATGCACAAAGGTCATTAATTGATGCCAAAGAGAAAGCGATGCTAATGATTGTAGAATCAGGTTCTTTTGCGACCCCAAGGGCATATCAATTAACCCTTTAACGACTAATTGATAAAATTGGTCCCCAAATAGACGATAGTGGCATTCCGATGGCCTACCACTTTAACACCACATAAAAGGATAACATCAACACCACATTAAAGGTTTTGTCATTGCATGGTAATTTGATGGTAAAACCTATTCTATTCTATTAATATTTAAGAAAACTAACTATACTTAATTTGGTCATCTACGTTGTACCATGTGGTAGCAACTCTCCATTTTCTATTATTTTTTTATTAAAAAAACTATTTATACTTAGTTTGATTATTCACGTTGGGCCACGTGACAACATTTTCATCTTTTATATAAAAAATTATTTTTCGCTTATTTTCTCGTGCACATACTGAGCATAGGTCTCATCTGCTAGTTATCGTATGAAAATTGATCAATTATTTGAAGTTTACTACTGTTGAAGAGAAATTTTCAAAGTAGAATTACCGGTGAGTTTATTTTAATGGGTGATATTTTACAAACTAGTTTACTTCTTTGTTTATCAAAAAAAAAATAGTTTACTTGTATTTTAATTAATTTATATTAACAATCAAATAACCAACATAAAAATAAAACTATGATTACATACTTGGCAACTTTATCTCAAGGATTTTACTTCGACAATACTAAATTAATTGAATTAACCAATTCATGTATAATTAAGTTTATTTACAATAAAAGTTTACTTACAAGATTGTGTCAAAAAAAAGCTTATTTACAAGAAACTCATTTTAGTTTACTAAAAGGGACAACATAATTATAACTAATCAACAAGGGAAAAGATTCCGAACATGCAATTTAACAATGTTAACGCTTTAATTTCTTCAGTGGTAACGCACTATGACATGTGCGCAAAGGCAAATATAGCACTTGATATGCCACCGTCTCATAATGCGACCATTTTCTCTTTGAGGAACAACCCAAAAACAAAAAAAAAAAAGGTGTCACGGGAAAAAGCGATGCCTTAAAATATTTGAAACGTTGAGGCAGTGTGTGGACAAACACAGACCAGAAAAGCCACCGCAACGGGAAAAGGCTGATTCTTCAAACCTCCCATCATTTTCTTACTAGGGCCACCACCCCTTAAACCTCTGCTTCTCGTACCTGAAAATGCTCCTATCTCCAAAACGTTAATAAAAATACTAGTTTTGTTTAATGATATGGATGGATGTTAAAAAAGGAGAAAGTTTAATTAAGGTTTTTCATCCTATATTTTTACTTTGTGTCTTTTTTAAAAAATACTTTAATTTATTAATCGGTTATTTTTTTTAATTGTTTGAGGATATCTTCTCATTTTTTAAGTGTGGGACTAATCTTACACAATTAGAAAAAATTGAATTTAATTTCCGTCGATAATTTAACTTTTTTTTAATAGTGTTATTTTATGATATCGAAGTTGCTTCTCATAGCTTTTATATTGACCTTTGAAGGAAGAAAAACAAATCCCCAGAGTATGGTAATAACCTATTACCTTCCTTACCTTGAGAATTTGTTTTCCCTATATGCTCACATGTAGAATACCATATAGTGTCATTGTAGGCTTTGAACTTTGTTGTGCAACTCGTTTCATCCTTTTGTGAGACAATGCAGATTCATTCTTCGAATGTATTTCACCTTTTGGAACAACGGCAAATGAAACAACTTTCTCTAACATTTATTTTCTTCCTCCTCCTTCCTTCGTAAAGACAACTGAAAGGGCATATAGTATATATGTTTCAATGTTTCTTCCTCGTCCTATTGCATTTGCCTTAACTTGGAGAAGATCAAGCGCCAACTAGCTTCGAGTTTTGGTAGAAGCTTATTGTTAGGACCACTTCTCAAGCGATCTGAAACAGAAATTTAATCCCCTACTTTAACCTTTTTCCGCTTTGCGGCATATATATATATATATATATATATATATTATCATTGATCAATTATGTGCATGCGAGTTCATATGAGAATTGTTAATTCTAATGTGCATGTTGTAGATTTTGTCATCCTTTGTCTTTATAATTTTCAGTATAATAGTGTTTTGAATCTCATGCCTTCAGAAAATGCATTAATGTGTGTAAAAAAATGCATTAATGTTTTTTTATTTATTGTTAATTAGCTCATGTAATGTAACTTGTGTCAGTAGCTTAGATTTATTGGTTATAGTAACTTAGATTTTTTTTGTGTTTATATTTTTGTTTCTAACTGACTTTGGTTTAAAATAGGTGGATCTAGAGATTCTTAAAAAAAAAAGCTATCTTAGATAGAACTATTTTGGAAAGTGTTATCTATGTTATAAATATATAGTGCTTTTTTGGTAATGCGTCATGTAAAGTTCAGGTTAGGTGAGGCTTTTCTAACAATATGCTATCAAAGTGAACACCTGCAACGTGTGTTACATGTGAAAGATGGTATATATTATATAACACATTGTCATGGAAATACTATCTAATCTTAATTTTACATAACGCTTTAAAATGTTATATATTCTATGAATAGCGTCGGATTATATAGCACTTTAAAGTACTATATGTATGGGGGGAAGCACCAGAGTGACCTCAAATCTCCTTCAGCTTGATTAATATTGAAAATATGGTCTTACATTAATTACAACATATCATTTATCTTCTTCATTCGTATGCATCATAGATACTCCATAAGTGTTGTATGTCCTTAATTCTTTTGGGTTTCCCACAAGTATCTTCCACCGACGACAATCTTGTTCGAGACACAGTTGGACACTAAATGTGGGCATCTTTCTCGACGAAGATTCGAACTGTGGTTCGTCACATTGTGGGAGATTAACTCCTTTTGTAACACCCTGAATTTTATAACTTTTATGTGCTAGGGATTTTAGATCATTGGTGTGTTAATTGTATGGTTTTATACTTGTTTGGGGGTTTTATTAAGAAGGGAATATCCTTATAAGGGACAACATAGCCTTAGAATGAGGAAAAATCACTTTTTAACCAAAATAAAGTCTGTGAATCGATTCACCCCGTGAATGAATCGATTCACAACAACTGACAGTGTTTTTTAATTAACGGGTTGCCCCGTTTCGGCCCATTTCGCTTCTAAATGTGATAAGACTTAGGGATCATGACCTAAACCTAATTCTAAACTAATAGAACTCTAAAAGGTAAATTCTAATTATCCTCTAAGAGCTCTCAAAGAACCCTTGAATTCCAAGAGTTCTCATTGCCGTTCTCTCTCATTCTTCCGCCGAATTGGATACTGTCTTCAAGGTTGTGACCAGAAAACGAATTTTCTCCTTCTTTTCTCTTCTTCTTTCCTTTCTAAAAGTGACAATCTTTTGGTAACTCGGATCCTTGTAATTATTTTTTTTTCAAATTCTTTAGATTCACATTCTAATTCTAGATTTGAATCCATTATTGTCGTGATGCTAGGAATCAGGGAAGGACTCAAATTCAGGACTCTCTAAACCCTATTGGAGGCTAAGAATATCATTTAAGGTATGAGGGGGTGGATGATCCTATGAAAAGAGGCCTAGGGAATCAATTAGCATGTTTGGGGTGTGTCGTGATCGATATGCCTTGCGGGGCAAGTTATTTGTTTTAAATCATTGTACGAGCAATGATTTTGGTGGTTTATGCTTATGTTTTAATGGTTTTTAAAATCCTTGTAGGAGCAAGGAACCCTAAGAGTTATTACTTAATATGATTAAATGGTTTGATACATGATTGATGATGTCTTGATGTTAATTGAATGTTTTGAAATTATATTAGCATGACCTTATTGTTTGAATTCACTGTTTTTGAGTCCTAATACATGTTTATATGTTTATACTTGATGTGAAGGTGCTAATATTGAATTGGAATAGGATTGGATAAGAGTAGTTTGATTTAGGATTGTTTAGGAAGTTATTACGTGTGAAAAATCTTCATCAATAGGTAATGGAAACCTAGGGCATGTAGAATTAATAAGTGGATGAAGAACCTTTAATGAATAAGGAAATAATATAGGCTTTTAGGGCTGAAAGTTGATGGTGTTAAACCATATTGAATTGGATAGGTTAAGGATTACGGAAATTATAAAATAGGAAGAATTAAGGATGAACATGGATTTAATGGTATAAACTTAAGTTTAATTAAGGGTTTAGAGGTAATTCAAACATTTAAAGACCTTAGGGGTATTTTAGGTAATGTCAAAAGTATTGGCCTAGAAGTGGGACCACTTAAAAGGGATCGCTAATTCGCAAAAGTGTAGAAAAACAGTGTATACTGTGTTGTTACTGATTTGTGAATCATTTCATGCCTGCATGAATCTAATCACAGCAATTCTTGGATTCTGTAAATTGAAGTCATGAATCGATTCATGACTGTTTACATCAATTCACCGAATGGCTTTTTAAGCCTGAATCGATTCACAGGGGCTATGAATCGATTCATACCCCAGTCGTTTGTTTAGAAACTTGTTTAAATGCCTTGTAAGGGTTGGCTAAGGGTGATAACCACTTAGACTTATAATATGCTTAATGTGTGACTTGTTTTAAGAGGGTAATAGCTTATTATCCTCATTCCTTGTTTATTGGTCATGAGTTTGCGACCAATATGTGATGTTGATTTGATTGCATACTCCACGACTTTGTTGGATACTTGGTTTTTGGGAAACTCGTCTAAGGGTTGGTTGACGCAAGGGACCCCATGACCCACTGATCACACAAATGTGATTAGTTAGTAACTCCAATTTTGAATTATGTGTGATTGATAGACACTTAGCCAATTGTCGCGCATCATAGATTTAGTGTCGCTAGGGTGTAAGCAAATGACTTCATGGAGAACAATTCGGAAATAACCTCGAGGAGTTCTGCTCGGCCTTGCGGGTAGTTGCCAGTAGGGGTCTTACATAAAGGCGGGGCATTATTGGAGCATTCCATTCATACATTGGATCACCTTGACTAGACACTGGATCCTGAAGATTCGATGGAGTAGATGTCAGGTTTGCATTAGCTGGTTTGCCGATGTAAGACTATTGACCGTTTAGCGTTTGGTGTGCTTAAACTGTTGATACGTTGTATGTTCATAGTTGTTTCTGCAACATGTTTTATTGTGTGTATGATGTATATCTTTTCATAACGAGTATGATTCATCACCCCTTTGTGTTTGTGGCTACTTGTACACCCTATGTACGAGTAGATGAAGAGCCTGTAGGTAATGATGTGGGTGTGGATGCTGGGGAGTAGTCTATGCGATGCTCCTTATAGCTTAGGATTTATTTATAAATTTATTATTATTATTGTTTATTGCTCCGATGTAAAGACTAAAAGGTTTTAACTAAGATATGTGACATCGAGTTTATGGGTTTTTATTTCCGCAATGAGTTTTATGTTTTTGTTATTATTCTGCAAACATGGTTTTAATATTTGTTGACGTGAACTCCTACTTCATTTAAAGATGTTTATAAATCACGTATTTTATTTACTCCAAGTATGTCTTATAATAGATTTATCGAATAACGAGATAGTGGGCGTCACTCTTTTCACTAGACCCAACCGCCATTGGATATTGTATGTCCTTAATCTACATTCATTACATTGTAATTTATATGCGAGTCAATGATATAAAATATTCTTTTTTTTATAATGAAAAGTTCTTTTATTTCATCATTTATATGTATGATACTGATATGTAGATAATTGTGTATGTACCAAACAAGATTTGGTAATCAAAATACATTTTATAGGATATGTTAAAAATATATTAAACCATAGAGAAAACATGTAAACAAATTAATCAGGGATGACAATTAGACCCAAGCCCACTGGGCACCCGCAAAAAAAACCCGCAATGGGCATGGTAAATACCCGCTTTATGGGTATGGGCTTGGGCCTGGGTAATTACCCACAAATCTGAGTGAGTATGGGTGCAGTGCAGGCACTCTGGTGCTTGACCGCTCAATATTCATATATACATATATATGTACAAAATTATAATTTTATATCAAAATATTAAATAGAATTAATTAATCTATCTACTTTCTTTTTTTTTTACCGGAATCTATTTAATTAATCTATTTACTTTTTTTTACCGGAATCTACTTATTGTAATACTTAATTGTTTTTCATATTTTGGATGTTTTTATTTGGCTAAATACTATGATTTGTAATATTTTAGAATTGATTTGAAAGATTTTGGATCATATTTTAATTAAGTTATGATGTTCTTTTCGTTATTTATTGTCTTTTCATAGTTAAAGTGAGGGTAACGGGTGCGGGTACGGGTACGGGCACTTAGGTACCCAACGGGTTCGGGGACGGGCACTAAACTTGCTGCCCACGCGGGTATGGGCTCGGGTACAGACATTTTTTCCAAATGCGGGTATGGGGACGGGTACTATAGTACCCTGCCCAGAGGGTGCCCATTGCCATCCCTAAAATTAATATGTGTTTTAAAGTTAATTATTTTAAATCAAATCATCAAATAATTAAGATATATTAAGAGATGAGTTTTTTAAGTAAAGTTAATTGTTTTCTCCGTTTTTTTATTTGACACTGTAGGGAATTTTTTGTCTTATTTATGTATTATTTTAAAAAATATTAATTATTATTTTGTTAATTATCTTCTTATTTTACTTAATTGATTAATACGAGAAATATACTTGTAAAAAGGTAATGACAAAAAAAATACTAAAATTTAAAATAAATAAAATTATTTATTATATTTTAATTTATATGCTATTATATTAAACGATATAAAAATAAAAATAAAAACTTAATTATAAAAAGACCAAAGTTAATGAGTATGCACAATTACCTAATAACTTAGAGTCCATTTGTTTTAGATTGTGATAGAATTGATTTTAAAAGAATTAATTTTTAAAAAATTGAGTATAAAAATTTTGATTTGCGTTTAGTGATGATATTTTAAAAGTGGTTTCAGAAGAATTAATTTCGTTTGGATAATAAAAGTAGAATAACTTTTAATGTATAAATATAAAGAATTTTATAGGTCCCACACTCAGAATTTATTTTATTCAACGCAAAAACTAGAAACTTCTTGCTTTCATCAAAATCAATTCTACCCACCCTAAAATCAATTTTATCCACTAAGATTTTATCACTCAAACATAATTGGTCTAATTTTTGCTCCCAGAATTGATTCTGAGCTGCTCAGAATCTAAAACAAACAGACATTTAGAGATATTATGTCATTTTCTTTTTTTTTCTTTCTTTCCTCTCAGTCTTTTCTTTTACTTTCTCTCATACCAAACAATTAATAGTCATCTTAATTTCTACTTCTTTTTTATTCTTCTCATTTTTTTTTCTTTCACTTTCTTTCTTTATCTTTCTTTTATAAACTAAGCAAAGTGTAAAACAAACATTATTTTTTTCTTATATAAAAAACATTTTTTAAGAAAGTTCAAACATTATTTATGACTGGGAGTGGGTTCCCGAAAAATATCTTGTTTTCTTATTCAACACTGTGTTGTTGACTATTAGATGACCGTTGCATAAATCGGTGGTAGTAGTATAAGAATTTGATGACGTAAGCGATACCTACTACTCCTTGCAGCTGCAGCCAATAATAGATTAGTGACATGTAGTCGGTGCCACAAGTTGCATCTGATCAGACGAGATCTCTCTCCACTGGAATGGAAATTAGAAAGAGTAGTTATAGCTAGGCACGTTAGAACGTTGTCTATAAGGTGTTAGCTCACCAATAAAAATTTGGCTTTGTAATTTTTAGGGATAGTTGTAATATTGTCATTAATATTATTAAAATAATAATATAGGCATGTTAGAACCACTTTAAAATCATCTAATGAATTTATACACTTAATTAATCGGCAATTTTATTTTTGTATGTAATTGAAGAAAATTTAAAAAAGATCAATGAAAATGTGTTTTCGATAGAGTTATTTTGAATAATTTTTTCACAAACACTAATGAAAAAAATATTATACATTATAAAAAAATTATGAATTTTTTAAACAATAATTTCTCATTTAAGTTAAAATAAGCTTCTATTTAGAAGCTCATTAATTTAATTTATCTATAGATATCAAAAACTTAAAAGGATTTTTTCGCAGGTAAAAATTATAAATTTATTTTAATAATTTTTTTTTTCAAATATTAGAAGCTGGTTCTAGCTAGACCAATGTATGATAATTACTTTTGAATTATTATGAAATGAACTAAAACAAGAACAATATTTTATAAAATATAGAAAAATATATATAAAGGAGAAAGAGACATAATATATGTAAAGGAGAAAGAGACACGAGAGAAGAAGGCAACTTTTTATTATGCTTTTCAATGTGTCATCTTTACAATGTTATATGAGTCCTGTTTATAAGACACCGGTCTTGAAACTTATAAGCATATTAAGGGTCTAATATAATATCTCATCAACATATGAAGTTAAAAGCAATAACTTATGAGTGAAAGTCTTTACTCATGGGAGTTAAAATACCAACATATGAAATATGGAAAGGCTTAGAGTGATACACATCCACCAAGTATGCATAACACTCCCCTTAGATGTCCATTAAGGATATGACTCATTAAACTTTACTAGGAAAAAAACCAATGGGGAAAAAACTCCTATTAAATGAAACAGAGTACCATATCCTTTGTAAGGAAACTGTTTCATTAAAAACCTTACTAGGAAAACTCAATGGGACAAAACCATGGCGAAGGAAAAAAGAGTACAAAACGTATTTATTTCTTCCCTTTATGCAGACAATCCTCTCTAAGACAACGAAGACCAATCTTTTGGATGTTAACGTTTTATCCACAACACTAAGGATTAACTTGCAAAGTCTGATTCAAAGGTTGATGAAGGAATTTTCCTTGGACACTCAAAAACATCTAAGACTTTTAGAGTATACAACTCTAGATCCTTAACTGTGGAAGAATCTATCCATGTAAAATTTAATGACAAAAAGCCTCATATTTCACTATCAAAGCTAGATGATGATTTTGCAGGTGTGAACATCAATCCACAAGTTAAGGATTACCCGCCAAAGGATAACAACAGTCAAAGTAAAGATTGTGACTAGACACAAGATGTCAACCAAAAAGAAGAAGAAGCAAGAAGAAACTATCAGTTCAAAAACTATCATTCCTAAGAAGAAAGAAAATAAAAACTATCCTATATGGAAGGAGTAATATCCCAAATGGGAGAACTCCAACAAGATGTAAACCTAGAAAAAAGAACAAAAACTAACAAACTGTCCTAAGAAAAGAACAAAAATCTAGGTCTAAAAGAGGACTTGAAGGAGATTGATCTGCTGTCGTACACGGGTCAAAATAATTCAAAACAGTAAATGTAGTAACAAGGTAATTCAACCTTGGTTGTCTCACAAGGATGTCTAATCCAAAGATAACCACAAACAAGAACGCACGAAGAAATAAAATTGGGGGGGAGGGGTTTCGATTTATGAGAAACAGATTATAAAAGATAAAAATATCAATATATAAAAACGACTAATCCACTGGTTCAGGGTAATTATTACTTGGACCTATTACGGGTTTCAAAGGATTATTCTCTTTCGTGATTCAATTCTTGTTTGATCACAGAATTAACCAATCAAGCGTTGATTAAACCTATACGAATTCCTACTGAATTAAGCATCACAGAATTTAACTAATTATGAATAAGGAACAAGCGTCACAAAAACACAATTAATTTAATTACCGAATTCAATCAAACCTACGTCAAGCGCCGCAAATCCTATTGATCTCTACTCGAAATAAACTAAAGCAAGCGTTCAAATTATTTCGAATAATCTCAAATCAGATTTATGATAAAGTAGAGAGCAAAGACGAATTTGATATGATTAAGCATCAACACATTAAACAAATTTGCAAACAGAGATCAAAGAGATGAAAGATCAAAGGGAAAAGAAATAGAAAAAGAAAAACGAATTTAACATTAATATCAAACCTCAAGATCCTTATAAAGACTCCCAAACCAGTGAATTAATCTGAGGTCTTAGCCTTCCATGGAAGGTTTTGCCCAAAAACAAAATTAAGAAAAACAGGAAGGAGAAAAGATTGCACTTGAAAATAAAACTAAAGTCAAAACTCCAAAAACGGCAAAAGATTCGAAAAGTAAATCCTAAGACTCTAAAAATCCTATTTATAATCCCTCCCTAGGTTAACCTAGATTACTAGATGGCTCTGACCAAGAGGAGAGCCCAATAGAGGTTAATTAGCCTAATAACAACTAATCACATGAGTAAGTGATCCAGAACTCGCAGTAATTCCACCAGCTTTAGTAATTCACATTTTCGACTGTAAAACGTCCGAACTTGGCTTCGGTGTCAACACAAGAGTTGTAGCTCTGCTTCTTAGCTTTCCAACGCCACCAAGATCATTGCAATCAGATAAGTATAGCCCAAGTTATGACCTGTAGAAGGAGCATGAGTCAGGATGTAACAAAATCCGAAAATTAACTAAGAATTTCACTAAAGCTCAATTAAGTCCCAAAGATATAAAAACATGTTAAAAAGTAATTATTGGGCATAACACGCATTTAAAAACACAAAGTACAATGCTTTAAAAAGTGTATTAAAATGCATTGATCAGAGATCCTCATGCACTAGATGCTCCTAAGAAAATAAAAACCTAACATCTCAAATGAGATGGATGCAATAAGAAAGGAAGAAAGGCAAGAAAAGAAAACCATCCCAGAGTTAAGAAAACATTAGGAGAGATAAAAAGAAATCCGAAGGGTTCCTAGGGGATCTATAGGAATTCTTGATAGCTTCTATGTCTTCGCTTCTAAACCACCTTCTTCGAGGGGGTCTTCATCTCCAGGCAAAGAGACATCAAGTCTTCCTTACTAAGGATACGCCGCCTTCCATGTTATCTTTCCTCAGTGGGGATGTAGATAACCACATAACACTTTCCATTCTACAGAAGGTAGATTGCTACAAACGGTTGCAGAAACCTTAAAGCCAAAAAATGGCTTTTCCAGTAGGATAGGAAGAGAAGGGATTGGCTCTTCTAGAATGAGGAAGGGAAGAAATGAATTGAAGATTGACGATGTGAAGAAAAAGAACACGCAAGGCTATATTTATAGCAAAGCTAGGGAACTACAATCGTTAGTAAGTAACAAGTAGTTGGGAATGGACCTAAGTGAAACGGCTCTAAGAAATAAATGGCATGAGTTTCAAGACTTTCCAGTATAGATTTCGTGGACAGAAGAAGATACGAAACGTGTATGGGAAGTAGAGTTTTTCGAAAAAGGGACGCACCATTATGACAAATGAATGTCACTTCTGATGGTTTTTTTAATGACGATCTAAAAACCTATTTCTATTCCTATGTTTTATATGCCTAAAGAAAATGCAAACTATATGAATGTCAGACATATGCAAGCAGACAAAACAATATTATAAAATGAATTTACACAAATAAGGCAAATAAAGAAAATAACTAAGAAAATATATCAACATACAATTCTTCTAAAACTATGCTAGCAAAGATATCCTGAGAGATATCTTAACACTTGAAGAATCAGGTGTTTACCATTACACTAGAGAACTATAGCTACATGCATAAGATAAGTCTTAAAAACTATGACTATACTGTCAAAGTTGTTCAAAGACTTGATAGGTAAAGGCTGCTAAGTCTTTTCCATCAGAAAAAGGAAAATATATATAGTATAATCTATATAATAAATATAAATGCAGACTAGCTATCACACAATCAGACAAAACTATATTATTTAAATGCACAGTACGCTATCAGACTAAACAAAGAATATGTCTAATAAAAACAATTAGACAAAGCACTCAATCTAATTCAGACAAGCAGATGTCTGATAATTTATCCCTCCTTAGATCACTCAAATAATATCCAGACAGTGGATGAAACAAACACAATGTTATCTAGGCAAACAAAGTCGAACACAAACATTGTTATCTAGGCAAACAAAGTCAAATACAAACAATATTATCTAGGCAAGTAAAGATAGTGTCATTGCGGGACACTAACCTATCTACATAAACAACTAATTCTTTTAACATAGAGCTAGCTAAATTATCTAGGCAAACAACTAATTCTACTAATACAAAGCTAACTAAATTATCCAGGAAAACAATTAATTCTATTAATATAGAACTACGATACAGTTAAACTATCAAGGCACACAACTTATTCTAGCTACCAAACAATGATATCTAAGATAGAACTATAAAACTACAAGAAACAGACTTAGGTATCTTTAGGAGATCACCATATGACTGTAGGTCAAACAATCCGACATAACACACAATCCATTCATCAATAATCTGATGAAGGATAAAATTGGACGCAATCACACGCAGGATACTAGAAGTGTCAGAACATGGCACTAAACAATTTCAAACAAACTAAAGGAAAAACGATATTACTAAAAAGTTACTAAGAACTCATAGCAGAAATTAGACTAAGGTAAATTTTAAGAAATTACCATTAGACCAAGAATCAAGTTTTAGACATAAGGTCAGAAACTTGCTACTGGATTAACTAGAGTAAAGATACTATCTAACTAGATAAAACACAAACTTGTCTTATTAAACACTACAATCCACTAAGTACTTAGAGATCCTAGAAAGTCAAACACTAATCTACACCGCAACCTAGGTCTTGAAAGTTGTGACCTTGCTGTCATAGCTTGTTCAAAGACTTAATTGATTGTAAGTGGCTGAACCGTCACTTCAATCAAATATATATATATATATATATATATAATACTAATAAATTAACAAACCTACACACATTATAAGATACTGGACAACACCAGACAGTGATATTCAAATAAGAAATAATCAGACACTTCAACACTAAAGCACGTCTTTATTTCACATAAGTTTTAGACTAAACACTCAAGAAAACAGATTGTCAAACAAACAGATAATCCTATTCGACTATTTAAACTAACACAAACAACAAGACAGGCACAACCGCATCAAATTATTAATCTAAAAATAGTCAAATGTAAACAAGCCACATAAGAAGTGTTAATTTCTTAACACTTACTTTGGTCAGATAAACTAACCATTGACACTACTCCACTAAATACTAAAGTAACTCGTTCTAAAAGAACTAACTAATTAATATCTAACACACCTTAAGAGAATAGACACTTTAAATATCAGTGCTATTAAAAGAAAGGCTTATATATATATATAAGTACAAGAAAATAACAAAATGAAAAATAAAAAGAACAAATGATCAAGGATCATTGTCTTTGGGAATACGGGAGAGGATTTCATGAAGAATGTTGTGAAGAGCGTCAATAGCCAGACGAAGTTCTGCTATTTCACGATCCCGTTGGCTCTCAACCCTTAGAAGTCTTTTGATATCAAATCCTAATAGTGAGAACTCCAAAAGGAAGATTGTAGATCAGAGAGAGTTTTCTTTGTATCTATCTCGCATGAACTTCTAGTTCTTGACAACGCACCATCTTCTCAGCAGGAGACTGAGTCTCCATGGTCAAACTGAGTTTCATTTTCTCTTTTCCTTTGTTATTCTTCTAAACGAGGCCAACTTCTCCTATGTCGGCATTCCTCTTTTTAAAAGTATGCTTAGCATAAACAGTGTCAAGTAGATGAGTCTTGACACGTTCGACTTTAGCTTTGCGCTTAAGGTCTTTGAAGGTTTATTCTTTGAGGTTGTATTCTCGTTACTCAGGAGGAAGGGATTCAAGGACACATTCTTCTTCGGTGAGATTGCGATTGTGAAGAAGAGGAGTGTTGGAAGAGGAAAATTCCATATTGGAAGAAATGAGTAGGGATTAGAACTGGATGGGTGAAAGATGAAGAGGGATTATAGAGTTCAGATGAAGAGTGAGTCTGATAGAAGGATTAGGAAGAGTATTTATAAGGAAGCAATTCTTTAATGAAGAAGGGTGATGAAATGTCATACAGATGGGAGATGAATGTATTTGTTCCTTAGGAAATGCACAGGAACTGGACGGGTTACATGCGCCATTTGAAATGATTAGAATGTTTGCAAAAACAAGAAAATGCTTCATGATAGATATAAATCATTTGGAAGAATGCTTTTTCACAAGGATTGAAGAATGCGTAAACCAAAAGAAGGAAAATCTCTTAATAAGCCCTAGAAAGCAGTAGAGAAATAATTTCTCCAATATATCTTATAGGGAAGGTTTATTTTCTGATTTAGTGAGATTTGAAGAATTATACGAATTTTCAAATTTTCACAAATCTAGAATAATAAGTTGTTCCAAGATAAGGTAATCATTAGTAGACATTTTTAGATATAGGAAGAATTTGAAAAAAGAGAGAGGACTTGAAATGTTTTAAGAATATTTTAAGTATAAGAGTGGAGCAACCTGGAATGAGAGTTTCAGATGAGTCTGAGAGAATCTAAAGGAAGAAGAGGACTTGGTGAGAATGGAATTTTGAATTGAAGAGAAGGGATCTTCAATTACTAAAGATTCAAGTTAATGAATGTCTTTACTTAGTGATAAGTAATACAGATTTCTAACAAATTTTAAGGAGTTTGAAAGAAAGGAATTTCAGAAGAGATATCTTCAAGATAGAGTAAGTAAAGGCATGAATGAGAAGAATCTTTCTGCGTGAGCAACCGACTTTGTGTTACATGTGCTCTACAGACTGCACTTCATCTTTCTTCCCAACGAAAGCCTTTTTTTTTGGATTTTGAAGACGGGCATTGCATTCGATTTGAAAGGCATGGTTTTTAGTATGTCTCCAGATAGGGCCCCCCACTAGTCTAGCTAGCAAGTGAGCGGTTCTTTCGGGCGAGAAGCAGATCGGGCCTTACGGGCTGGCATTTCTCGCAACACAAGCTGCATTGTTTGCCACCACCTGAGAAACAAAAGATTCGAGACTGAAGATTCTTTAGGAAGAGTCCAAAGATTAGAAACCTTTGAGTGAGAGCATGATTTAGCACGGGAGAGATACACAAATTTTCTTAGATCAGACTTACGATTCCTCCCAGAACCCATAACGCAAATGGTCGTCTAATAGTTTTCACACGAGTACTGGAATGACACCTTACGAAGCATTCTATGGACGCAAATTCCAGACACCTTTATGTTGGTACCAAGACGGAGAAAACTTGATTGTTGGCCTAGGAATGGTACAACAAACAACTGAGAAAGTCAGATAGATCAAGGAGAAAATGAAGACCTCTCAGAGTAGACAGAAGAGTTATACTGATCAGAGACGACGACCGCTCAAATTTGAAGAAGGTGAACATGTTTTCCTCCGAGTTACATCTACTACGAGTGTGGGTCGAGCTATCAAAACTAAGAAACTCACTCCTAAGTTTATTAGACCATATCAGATCATTCGTCGAATAGGTCCAGTTGCTTATCAGATCGCTTTGTTGTTGTTTCTCTCAAATATCCACAATGTATTTCATGTCTCGCAATTGCGAAAATGCATTCATGATTCGTCTCATGTCATAGAGCATGACGTGATTCAGTTAAAGGAAAATCTATCCTTTCAGGTTCCCTCGGTGAAGATTGAAGACTGAAGGATCAAGCAATTAAGGGGCAAGCATATATCGCTGGTAAAAGTAATTTGGAATCAAGCGACCAGTGACACGACGTGGGAATTGGAAGATAACATGAGGGCCGAGTATCAAAAACTATTTTAGTTGAACAAATTTTCGAGGATGAAATTTTTTAAGCAGGGAGGTAATGTAACACTCTCATTTTTCGTCGTTAGTTTTACTGAACGTTTGTCTGTTTTTCTTCGTATTTAATACGAAATTGACTGTTCTAATCTACTGTTTGAATTAAATGCTTGAAATAGTCTTTGAAGGCTTCGCTCAGTCTGGTGTGATACCAGAGGGAAACTCGTACCAGAGGCACTCTTGCAAAAGAGGTCACCCTGAGCTACCAGATGCAGAGTTGTGTTATACTCGCACCAGACGATCGCGAAATGAAGTTCGCACCAGACGATTGCTAAAGAAGTTAGCACCAGATGAAGTTCGCACCAGATGCTTGCTAAAGAAGTTAGCACCAATCGCACTACTCACACCAGACAATCGCAATGCTCACACCAGAGGCTTGCAAATGACCAGAGGCTCGCTATTTGTTATCATCGAAATGATTAGCAGGTAAAACAAAATATCCGAGATATTATCTGAAGGTAACTTGTCATGCAAGATTGTGTGCTATGTGTTAAACCAATGGGAGGCAAAGCACATGGCATGTAGCATACCATTTTAAAAAGGAGCAATATGATTGGTTGATGGTGTAAATTGTAGGTAGTTAGATTGGTTAATTCATGACTTAGTTAGTTAGTTTCCAATGGGATTGAACAAATTTCTTCCTTCCTTCTCCCTAATCAAAACCGTGACGCTCCCTATAAATAGGGGTCTTTACTTCAAAAATTTTAATGATGAAAGTGAGAAGAAAAAAAAGCCTTGTTTCTTGGTGAGTTAGTTGGAGAAAAAGCTTGGATTCTTTCTTCTTTCTCTTCCTACTACCTTGTTCAACTTATCATCATTCTTGGCAAGTTCTTCACAGTTGTTCCTTTTATGTTTGCTGCCATTTTTAGAGTTAGTAAGATGTGGTTAGTTTTGGGTTTTAAGACATAAAGATTTGATTTTGTTAAGTTACTTAGATCTATTTTAATTAATCTTAGATTATATTAATCTATACCATGATTCATGCATAAAAGGGTGATTTGGAAGTAAAACAAAATTTTCCTTGGCCTGAGCTAGAGGGGGCAGTGCCTATGTTGAAGTTTTATAGTTTAGATTTGAACTTGTTTTGCCCAAAAATGATTTGATCTAAATAGTAGTCTGTATAAGGATATTAGAAATGGATTTAAAAGAATTTTTTTTTTCAAGGAAACCAAATTTGTGGCCCTAGGCTGTGACCTCTAAGATGAGTTTAAGTTCCCAAAAATTGTTTTCTTACTTGATTAAACAGGTAAACGGTTTTGGTAAAAATGGAATTGATGTAAACCTAGTCAAGTAACATGATTTGTGAGAATACTATACACAGGGGTAAATTTTATTCAAAATATTAGAAATATGTTTTGTATAAGGATTTTAATGATAAAGCATGCATGAATATGGATATGGATTGGTATGTAGTCTATAGAATAAAATTAATATTTAGTAGCCAAAAGTATAGAAAATTAGGAGTGATTTTCCCTAATTTTTAGGTGTAGGTAGAGGCCTATATAAGGGTTTCTTACCCGAAATTTTGTCGTTAAGTTATTTTGTGTAAAGGTTCGAGGTTTGGAGCAACTGACACGGCTTAACTTATTGAACTCAGAAAAGGAAAACATACGAGGTTAGAGAAATTTTTATATAATGAGTTTTGGCTTTTTTGCCTTGTTTGATTGATTGGATTGTTTGGTAATATGTGTAGTAATATTATCTGTTGTCTGGCTTGGACGATATTGATTTGGCCTGTGTGGCATGATTTATGATTATATGGATTGATTTAATTATCTCTATAGTGATTGGTTAAATTAATCTTGATTAAGTATGCATATGGATTGAATTTAATTGTTGATGTAATAATCGACTGTAATTGGTTTGACAACTTACAACGGTAAGTCTGATGCGATTCCATGAGCTGAGCAAAAGTTTTCGAACTTAAGAAAAAGAGATTTTGGGTAAAACCAACGAGTTATTATGGGAAGGGAAACTAGACACTTCATTTTTTAAACTTATAAGTAAACAAATATATTTTCGAAAATGTTGGGTTGAATAATACTTGTCAGGAAAGGTTCTGGCTAGGAAAGACTTAGTAATTAAGCATGTTCATCATCACCTCTCTTCGACACGAAGGATTTCATACTAAAAAGGTTAAGGTTTGGGAATCTGTATGTGAGAGGTGAGATACGTCGATTATCGAAGGCATTAAAATTAAAGGAATCTCTCGGACACTCAGAAATGTGAGTGATCCGTATAAAGGATTTGGATTGATGTATATTAACCATGGAGCATTGACATTTAAATAAATGTCGTCTGATTTGCTTGATCTGAGGTACGTTGTATTGGACCAAAGATCTATATAAGGTAGTGTACACTAATTGGATTTGATTAGACTACACATTCCATTGCGATGGAAAAAAGATTTGGGCCTGGAAGATTTTCTCCAGTGTCTTATTGCTTCCCTAGTCGGGCTGTAATATGTATACACAACGATTTCATATGCACTGGCATGCATACTGACCACATTATAACATGTGATGATTGATGATTGATTTGTTGATTGGATTATTTGTTCACATGCAAATTGCTTAATATGCCATGATGATGCTTACGGTCTATTAAGCTATATACACACACACACACACATATATATATATAGCATGTTGTTGTACTATATATATATATATATATATATATATATATATATATATATATATCTTCTTTGCATGCGACTAGTCTGTAATGAACTCGTGAACAAGGAATTTACCCTTGCATTTCGCTTTATTCTATGTTTATGTTCCGGACTCGCTACTTAGATGACATCGATTCCAATGAGGTTCGTGAGCTGTACGACTTATGAGTTCCCTGAGGGGACTACTCCCGCGGCGTGGTTTGTGGATCCAATTTTCGGACGTCTCTCATATTCTGACTTAGTGATGGAGACTGATGACGACGGTGAGTTCCATACTGTTGTTGGATTAAGCAGTAAGAGGTGTCAGTTTCATGTTCCTCTTGGTTTGTTTGCTGCTTCACATCCATCCACGATTTCTAGTACAAGTATTACTGTTGCTGCTACTACTGTGACTACTCCATCGATTCCTGAGGTGCTTGTGGTAGCACCTGAGGTTACTCCTCCCCTTTTCTGCACTCACTGCATGCACTGTTCCTATCCCTCAGCTCCTGTACTGACAACAGGAGATCCTATAGATGGGCGTAGGACTACTAAGGAATGGTCACACAAGGATGTGATCATGATTGAGAGTGACAAGGAGGAGGAAGAGGAGGAGAATCCCTTCGAGGCTACCAGTTCTTCTAGTTCCGAGTTTGAGTCTTATCTTGCGAGGTACTTACCTCGTAAGCGGTTTAGGTTGGGGCCAGTTTAGGAGTCTGACTGTTAGAGATAGTCTTAGGTTTTTGAAATCATGTTTTACACTATAGGTTTTTTTTGGATGCAATCTGTAGTGAGGATTTGTGTAGTACATCAAAGGTATGAGTCAACTCTAGTTGTTTAGGATTTTTCATATATTGATGTAGTCTCTTTTGGTCTGTAGTTTTTATATGCATTCTAGACCATTGCTTGCGTGCGAAGTTTATGGTCCTAGTAGTCTTTTGAGTCTCTAGACTGATGACTATATATATATATATATATAAATGAGCAGTGTTTTAAATGGATGTGTATTACTGTGATCAGTTAAGGTTTTATTTTCGCATGTTTTAAAAAAAATCCACATTTAGTTACTAGAATTTCACCAGTAACGCTTCGGTAAAATGAAGTGTTACAGACATCAAATATACTTTGCTTATTTTTAGCTCATATTCAGACATGTGATGTTTTGTTGATGAGGTCTTCTTTTTCGTTGATTCTTCTTATTACATCATCTTTGATGTATCTTGATTATGTAGTTTAGACATTACCATTTAGTGTTCTGATTCTGAACTAGGTCTTTATGTTCATCTAGAACAAATTCATACCTTACCATTTAGTGTACTGATATTGAACTAGGTCTTCATGAGGTCTTCATGAGGTCTTCTAAGTCAGAAGCAATAGTTGAAGTATTGCTTCTAATGCAGTGTTGTTTGATTTGTTGTTATTGACTTTCAAACACTGCTTTATTTCTTCTTTATTGAGCTTCAGACTTCATGTTAATCTTCAGACGATGCTTTATTGATCTTCAGTGATCTTCATGTTGTTTTGTTTCCATCTTTACAAATACATTATGTTCTTTTAATGTATTTAGTTAGTTTTAACAAGTTTTCCTGCATAACAAACCCTTTAAATACTCATAAAATTAATTATTCATCTTGTTTCTGATGTCTTTGTTATCATCAAAGCTATAAGAGTGTCAAACATAATTTCACATTTTTCTCTAAAAACTGATATTTGAGACTTGGTAACCCTCTTATGATGTTATGATTGTTTAGCTTTGAGGTTAACCTCAAGCTTGCATGACCCAATCTCTTGTGCCAAATCTATTGCTCATTATCTACTGATATGAGACACTTGACTTCTTGGTTTGCTAAATCAGATAAATTGATTTTGTAAATATTGTTTTTCCTCTTTGCAGTAAAGGAAATGGATCCATCCTTTTTGTTTTTAATTATACAGAGTTTGTCATTGAATGATACAACATAACCACTATCACATAATTGACTTATGCTAAGTAGATTATGCTTTAATCCTTCTACATACAGAACGTTATCAATAGAGGGTAAAGAATCCTTACTAATACGATCAATTTCAGCTATTTTACCTTTTTGGTTTCCTCCAAAACCAACGTATCCTCCATCTTTATGTCTCAACTCTATGAACATATACTTTTCTCCCATCATGTGACATGAGCATCCACTGTCTAAGTACCAAGATTGGTGTTTCGACTCTGCTGCTAAGCATATCTGAAACATAAATTATCTTATACTTAGGTACCTAAATTGCCTTGAGTTCTTGTTGGTTCTTGAGGGATGAAGTAATCTACTTATCTTAACATATGGACAAGCGACTCTGAGATGACCATTTAACTGGTAATGGATGCAAAATATGCAGTCACTATATTCATTGGTTTCATCAGACTGAAGACAAGTGGTTTGTGTGGTGTTTGTGTCTGATGTCATGCTAAGACTGGCCACAACCTTAGAAAGACTGGCCATTTTTCTATTATCTAAATCGCTTGTTGAAATGCTTCTTCATATTCCTTTGAAGGGCTTTCACTGCTTTTTCCTGATTCTGAGCTTTCAGTCACCAGAAGGTGATTTTCAGCTCTTGACTTCTCATTCTATGCATTGAGTTTGCTATTTTATTCATTGAAATCATGAAAATCTTTTGATAATTTTAAAAATTTCTTTTTCAAAGTTTTGTACTCAATGGACAGAGTTGAGGAGTCCTCCAGGAGCTCATCAAATACATCTTATAATTAGAGGAGTTAAAATTTACCTTTTCGCATTCTTCGTCTAATTCAAGATTGCAACTAGACCCACATGTCCTTCTTCATCTGTATCTTCTTCAGACGATGAAAGGTCCATGTCTTCCCATGTTGCCATGTGTCCTTTCTTCTTCTTCTTGAAGAAGTTCTTCTTTGGTTGCTCCTTGTTGAGTTGAGGACATTTAGATTTGAAGTGTTCTGGCTTTTTGCATTTGTAACACACTATCTAGCTTTTGTCTTTGAATTCTCTTCGGTTCCCTTTTTCTAGATCTGTTTTCTGAACTTCTCCCTTTTTCTTTCCACGTTCTTTGGATCTACTAAGAGATTAAAGATAACTCATCATCATCTGACTCTTTGCTTCCTTCATCAGACACATCTTAGTCCTCTGATATCTCTTTAACTTGGAGAGCTTTGGAGGTAGTTCCTTTATTGTTGACCTTCAAAGCAATTGATTTGCTCTTCTTAGCAGGTTCTTCTTCATTCAGCTCCAGTTCATGAACACTTAAAAAGCTGAAAAGTTTCTCCAGATGCAAGGTGTTTAGATCTTCTTCTTCTTGAATAACAGTCACCTTAGGTTTCCATTGTTTGGACAAACTCCTTAGAATCTTTCTGACATGGTCAGTAGTATTATAAATTTTTCCCAGTGCTCTCAAACCATGTGCAAGTGTTTGGAGTCTTCCAAACATTTGTTCAATGGTTTCACCGTCTTCTATTTTGAAGAGTTCATACTGTCTAACTAGCATGATGGCCTTTGTCTCCCTTACTTGGGCATAACCTTCATACGATAGGACCAAAGAGCCTCATATCTCTTTAGCGGTAGTACATTCACCACATTTTTCATATTCTTCTTTGGATATAACACACATCAGATAATGTCTAGCTTTCTGGTTAAGCTGATATTTCTTCTTGTCATCATCGGTACATTTATCTCTCAGAATGGCAGCTCCATCAGTAGTAGCAGGAAGAATGTAGCCACTCTCAACTACATCGCAAAGTTTAAGTTGGTTGGACTTAAAGAAGGTTTTGATTTTGTCCTTTCGATAATAAAAATTTACTCCACTGAATATAGGGGGATGACTAATGTGCATGCCTTCGTTTTCCATGATAAAAATAAGATCTTTTTACTCTTACACTGCTAAATGTTTAACCCAAAGGTCGAGCTCTGATGCCAATTGAAATCAACAGGTAAAACACTAGAAGGGGGTTAAATTGTGTTTTAAAAACTTTTTGAAAATCCTTTTTAAGAAACCTCTTGTCGGAAAATATAACTGGCCAAAAAACAAAGCAGATGTACAACGACAAATAGACGCAAAACAAGTTAAGATAATAAAATACAAGAAAGAAAAGTTAGCGCCTTTCGAAACGATTTTCCAAGTAAAACGATGAAGAACGAAATAGTAAGGGCAGAGGAAAAACACACTAAGAGTTGTTATACTAGTTCACCGCCAAACTTGGTAGTGATATCTAGTCCTTTCACCCTGGAAGGATTTCCACTATAATCACAAGATTACAACTTGAGAGTATACTTCTGTCTAACCTGGCTATGCTCACAACTTCTTGAAACTACACAGTCCTGTGCCTTCATGGAATAAGCCTATACCTAGGCAACTAGATGATTGCAAGAAAGAGCTTTGAAAGATTTTAACTTTCAACATGAGAGAATACAAATTTAAGCACTTATAAAATAAATAACTTTCTGAAAGAAAGAATAAGTAATGAAGAACTTTTGGTCAAATTTCAGCAGCGTTTTAACTCTTTGAATGCTAGGTCTCCTCGTTACTGCTTTTCTTAGCTTCAAGGGTATTTATAGATAAGTCCTAACATTACCGTTGTGACTCAGCTGAGGTAAATTAAAAAATATTCCTTCATTTTTGTCCTTTTCTAGGTAGTATGAGAGTAGCTGTTGAAGAATGTACTATTTTCTGCTCCAACCATTTTCTCTCAACGGCGTGGAGAAAATATCCTATACCTTTTGACAGTGATGTTAATGGTGACACCTTTAACACATTATAACCAGAGGCATGTGACATCAGATTCAGTAAGTGGGGTCTGGATATTCTTCAGGCAGATGCATGTTGAAGTTGCTTGAGCACAAACATATTCAAGAGTTTTGTAATCTCTCTTTCCAATGTGTTTTTTCAATTCGCAATAAAGGGTAATTGAGAAGTTACATATTTTTTATATGAAATTTAAAATATTAATTGTATTTCTTAATTTCTGTGTTAAAACCATAATGATGTGATTAGTTGTGAGAAGAAAATTAGAAGAGAAAAAGATGTGAGAAATAGTCTCAGAAGGGAGAAAAAAGCGAGAAATAGAATAGATTTGATATATGATTTGGTTTAAGAGAAAGGGAGAAAAATAGAGAAGAGAAAAATGATATAATTTTTGAATTGACAAAAATACCCTCATCCACATCACTCTCTTGCCCAATAGTAAGGATAATATTGGAAAATAAAAAAGAGCTCATTTCCATCCTATTTCTTCTCATATTTGGAGAGAAATTAAAAAAGTGTGGGTCCCACTAACTTTTCCACTAACTTTTTCTCTCTCACTCATATTTCTCTTCTTAACCAATCAAGAGAGATTCTTCATCTCTCTTCAACTCCTCTCTCACCCCACTCTCTTTTCCTTATTTCTCTTCAACTAATCACACCATAAAATGGGATGGAAGAGTCAATTATATATTTAAGAAACTCAACTACAGTTATGTCGCATGACAAAAATTCATTCATAGGTAAAAAAAATTTCCCCCCTGTTTTTCAACTACCAATATGTTTCCCTGCTTCAATTACTTATCTATCTAATCTATTATCTATTTCAGAAAATTAACTATACTAACTTTAGTTATCCATGTCAAGCCATGTGACAACATGTCTATCTTTTATGTGCCTGTTTGTTTTAGATTCTAGACATCCCAGAATCAATTCTAGGAGTATAATTGAAAATCACTGTTTTTGTGTTTGGGTGATAATATCTCGGTGGATAAAATTGATTCTAGGGTGGGTAAAATTGATTATAATGGAAACAAGTTCCTATATTTTGCGTTGAATAAAATCAATTATGAGTGTAGGACGTACAAAATTCTTTATATTTACACTTCAAAAGTGATTCTACTTTTATCATCCAAACAAAATTAATTCTTCTAAACCCACTTTTAAAATATCATTACAAAACACAAATCAATTTTTTTTATACTCAATCCTATAATATACGCAATTCTCAGAAAAAATACTACTAATAGTCAAAAGTACATTCAACATCTTAAAGAAAAACAAAAGAAAGTGAAAGGACAAAAAAAAAAAAATACAAGGTTGTTGTCATTTACACATGTCACGGGAAAACTCCATCACCCAGAAATTGACAACCAACGACCTGAAAAGGTCCAAAAACGAATAAAACCAAATAAAACGTTCATTTTCTCGTTCCACTTTCACACCCACAAACATACATTTTTTTCTTCTTCTTTGATTAAACAAAAAACGTTCAAATTCACCAAACCCAAGAAAAAGGCTTTGCTTGCAGATTCTCTAAACTAAACTCATAAAGCTATAATTTCTCTTAATACTTCCCTTCAACACTCTCTCACTTCAGCACTCTCGCTCACCCAAAAAAGGTTCTTGCTTTATCTCACTTCAGCACTCTCTCACTTCTTCAACTTCAGCCTCTATCTCCCTCAAACAAAGCACGTTCCTTTTGGGGTGTGTGTGAGTGTCCTTCACTGAACTGAGTGCAAAAGTCTTGAACTTGGGAGAATGGAGCATGTGGGTTGGTGAAGAATTGTTCACATTTCCCTTTGTTCATACTTGCTGGGGTTGGCTTTGGATTCAACTGGGTCTTCTTCATTTTTTTGTCCCTTTGTTTCCCTAGAAACCCTGATGGGGAGCATTCATTTGCCACATTTGTTGGTGTTGTTGCTTTGTTTGGGGATGCTTGTGTCTTGTTTGTGCCAAAATGATTTAGATAATGCTACTACAGATGTTTATGTTGTTACTTTGAAACAAGCTCCTGCTTCTCATTACTATGGTGAGTTGACAAGTGTGGATAGTGGCTTCGATCATAATGCTTCTGGAACTGGCAGAACTCAATTTCAGAAACCAAGGTATCCCCCCATCTCTTTCCACTACACTTGTTTTGAAACTTCACTTTGGGGCTGTCGGTGCTGATTGGTGTTTTGTGGAAAGATTTTTTTTTTTTTGGCTTTGTTTTGTACTTGGGGTTCTGTCCTACTATCTCTTGCAATTTGGGTTGCATTTTGATTTGGATGCTTTGCTTTATTATTTCAAATCACAGATGTTTAGCTTTTCAATTCTTTGGTTTCTTTTATCACAAATCATTAGGCTTCTTGTGGAAGCCATGCATTTTTGCTAAGATGAGGAGTATTGGTTAAATTATTGCTTATCATCTATAAATGATGTTTTGGTAGATTATTTGTTTGAGACATATCATTATATTTGTTTATGATATTCTCAATTTTCAGTACTTTGCGTAACCCTTCTTTTATTTTCCCCAATTTCAAGACTTTTGAGTTTATTTATGAAATCCAGTGTTGTTGTTGTTTTTTCTTTCTTTCTTTTTATTTTTTTATTTAAAGATATGGGAATATTACAAAGACAGATAAGAGATATGGCTCTTATGTCGCCCGAGTTCATGATTCTTTGTTGAAGAAAGTGTTGAAAGGAGAGAAATATCTGAAGCTCTATAGCTACCATTACCTGATAAATGGATTTGCTGTGCTTGTTACCCAACAGCAGGTATGATCATATTAGTTTCAGCATCATGATTATGTCCATATTTTGTAAAGATCGAAGATATATATGTGTATAGTTCTTGTTTCGTTCTGTTTATGATTTCATGATTTGGCTTCAGCAACACTACTACTTCTACTTCCATTTTTTAATTATTTACTTCAACAAAAATATTCTTAACTTTTGAATTTGGTGAATCATGAAGGCAGAGAGACTATCAAGGAGCAGTGAAGTGTCCAATATGGTTTTGGATTTTTCTGTTAGAACTGCAACTACACATACTCCACAATTCTTGGGTCTGCAACAGGGAGCATGGTCTCAAGATGGTGGGTTTGAAAATGCTGGAGAAGGAATTGTTATCGGGTTTGTTGACACTGGCATAGATCCAACACACCCTAGTTTTGGTGATAATAAATCGGAACATCCATATCCCGTTCCTGCTCATTTTTCCGGTATCTGCGAGGTTACTCGGGATTTTCCATCTGGCTCTTGCAATAGGAAACTTGTTGGGGCCCGTCATTTTGCAGCATCTGCTATAACCAGAGGAATATTTAATTTGACTCAAGACTATGCTTCTCCCTTTGATGGCGATGGCCATGGCACGTGAGTTTTTGGCATTTCGAAATGGGTTTTATGTTTGGTTCTAGTTGACCATGATTAGTTAATTGGTCTATTCTTTCAATTTCATCCATCAACTAATTGAGTACTTAATAAGGATATATGCAAATTTTTTGTCATCTACTTTACTTTAGCCAGTCCATGATAGCAAAGTCTAAGCTGTCAGCCTTTTTCTGCTATGGCTACGGCTACAACGATCAATTATCCATTGATTTGTTTTGCCATAACTTCATTCTGGTTTTAAAGTTTTCTCTCTTCTACTTCAACATTGATGAATTATGTCTAGCTTCTGTTCGGGAATTGCAGTTGTTCTAGATGATTTTGGTTATCACTTGAAAATGAAACTATTGTCAAACTGCTTCCAATCGCAACATAATTAGTTTTCTAGATACACCATAAACTGAGATTTACTGATTTTTCTTCGCTTTTAAATTTTAACTAAATGTCCATTTTGATGTATCTATAATATGCAGGCATACAGCATCTGTTGCAGCAGGAAACCATGGGATTCCAGTGATTGTTGCTGGGCATCACTATGGGAATGCTAGTGGGATGGCTCCTCGTTCACAGTAAATAATCTGGAACTATGTCCAAGTTATTTTACTTTTGTGTTATTTTCATTACTTTTAACATTTGTAGTAATTTGTTGGATCTGTAGTTATACATGATTGTATGGAATTGTTCATTATTCTACTTCATCTCTTCTTTACATTTTTCAAAACCTATCATGATATGTAAAGTGCTTGCTACTGAAGTGTCATGATTATGGGACAAGTCATACAACAACAGCCTCCAAAGCCTATTCCTTCTAGGCCGGGTCGACTACGTAGATCAAACAACGCCATGCAATGTTGTCATGAATCAAGTCCAATGATTGACTATTTAAATCTAAATCTCTCTTAATGGTTTGGTTTGTACTCTATATAGTTTTCTTTGGTCTTCCTCTGCCTCTAGCTATTGGACCATCCTTCATTTGGTCTATCCGTTTTATAGTTGCTTCAATGAGTCTCCGCACATGTTCAAACCACCTAGGACAAGACTCTACCATATTGACTAAAATGGGAATTATTCCAATTTTTTTCTGTAATGATTTCATTCCTAATCTTGTTTTTTGTAACCATTCAACTATCATAACATTCTCATCTTTGAACCGGTGAGCTTACTCTCCTATTGGCTCTTTACTACCCAACATTTAACCCTATACATCATTTCAAATGTTATAACCATGCAGTAAATTTTTTGTTAAAGCTTGGGTGAAGATTTTTATCACAAATCGCACTCAAAACATTCCACTATTTCCTCACCATATTTAGATCCTATGATTACATCTCTCTATAAAAACACTAAACTGTTCATATTATTTTGCACTATGGTGCTTATTGGGCATGATAGCGATTCCTTGATCTTGTTCCACAGATGTAATTACTATAACTTCTGTATAAGATGATTCCCCCCCACCCCCGGCGTTGACGTATACTGTTTTCTCATACAATCCCCTATTGGTTTTTCCAGCTTGTGCTATTCTTGTTTGGATCATTATAGAAATTACTACTAATTTATGATGAAGCTATAGAGAGGCTACAGAGCAACCCGGTGTCACATGAGTTAGCTTACTTTAAAATGAAATAAGGGCAACAGTTGATAGGAAAACAATTTATAGCGTTCCTTCCAAGAGAAAAGAAATACCACAGGGGATTCAAAATAATGGTTCCCCCTGTTCTCTAACCCATAGTTTTTTCCTTATCTTGTTCTGTGTCCTGCAAAATGAGTTATCCCCGTAGTATTTTATTCTACACGTAACATGGTTTCTGACAACAAACAGGTTAAGTCTTTTTAATAAGTTATTTTTAAAAGATTATATTAAGTACTAGAAATGGTGTATCTTTCTAGCTTTGATTTCTAATTATTTCATGTGAGCTTCATCAGTTTCTTATTTTTTATTTTTGTAAATTTTATGAATGGGTTACATTTCAATCTTTTACAGCATTGCTGTGTACAAGGCATTATACAAGAGCTTTGGAGGATTTGCTGCAGATGTTGTTGCAGCTATTGACCAGGTACATATGCAGTTTATTTAGGCAGGTGATACATTGTTGTGCAAATCATTTATGTGTTAGTAATCAAGACAATTTATTGGAGAAGGTCATCCTTTTGTTCTTTCTCTTCATTGTCTTTAATGTTTTCCTTTCCCTAGCATGTGTTAATGTGAACGACCAAGTGATTTCCTGAATAAGTATTAATAGCTATTTTTAAAGGGCCTGTTTACTGGCTTCATATTCCATTTGGCTCGTCAGAGTAGTAGGGAAGAACGTATTTCTTCACATTGTCCCAAGATTCTTTAATTTACCTCTTGCGCCAATTCGATGTCATCTGATTTTCAATTTTATTTTGTCGTCTGTCCATGACATGCCTTTCAATTTTCTCTGAGTATCTGCATCGTATTGAATTGAAAGTGTTATTTTCATGCGGTGCTAATTAATTTCCTTGTATGTCGCCTTCACAATTCATTTATCTGAAATTGCATCCAGTTTTGCTTTTCCTGTGAGGCTAATAATAGTATGACTGATTGTTTGCAGGCAGCTCAGGATGGGGTTGACATAATCAGCATGTCAATCACTCCGAATAGGCGTCCTCCTGGTGTTGCAACTTTCTTCAATCCAATAGACATGGCATTGCTGTCAGCTGTAAAGGCTGGCATTTTTGTAGTGCAAGCTGCTGGAAATACTGGACCATCGCCGATGAGCATGTCCTCCTTCAGTCCATGGATCTTTACTGTTGGTGCTGCCTCTCATGACCGGCTTTATAGCAACTCCATATTTCTTGGAAATAATGTGACCATACCTGGAGTTGGACTTGCACGTAAATTTCTGTTTCTCTGTTCCTGGTTAACTACATAAAAAGTTATTTTAGACTAACTATATACTGAGACTGATTTATGACCAATTTTTTTTCTTTTATTATTTTTCTCAGCTGGCACATATGGAAACAAACTTTATAAACTAATTCATGCGCACCATGCTTTGAACAATGACACAACGGTTGCCGATGACATGTATGTTGGTGAGTGCCAAGAAGCAAGCAAGTTCAATCAGGATTTGATCCAGGGAAACCTCTTGATCTGCAGCTATTCAATTCGATTTGTGCTGGGGCTTTCCACTATCAAACGAGCCTCGGAAACAGCCAAGAACCTTAGTGCAGCTGGTGTTGTCTTCTATATGGACCCTTTTGTGATTGGTTATCAGCTTAACCCTATTCCAATGAAAATGCCTGGCATAATAATTTCATCCACAAATGACTCCAAGGTACATAATCCATTTCTTCCCTTACATATGCATGACTATATATGTGACTGTGTGTATTATACATTTTTTTCTTTCTTGAGCCTGTATTTTACAATATATATCAACATCTTTGATGCACTTTTATACATACATGTCAGAACATATGTTGTGTATGTAAATCAAAGCATGTATTTGGCTAATATGTTAACTTATTTGGCTCTCTCTCTTTTATATATGCATTGTCTATGAGGAATGATCCACTGACAGTTTCACTTTTATTTCAACTGGTCAGATTTTAATGCAATACTACAATTCTTCATTGGAAATAGATGCCGTTACAAAGAAAGTTGTTAAATTTGGGGCTGTTGCCGCTATCTGTGGTGGAATAAAAGCAAAATACGGTAATGCTGCCCCAAAGGTTATGTATTACTCTGCCAGAGGACCAGATCCAGAGGACAGTCTTCCTCACCAAGCTGACATTTTGAAACCTAACTTGTTAGCTCCTGGAAATTTTATATGGGCAGCTTGGAGTTCTGTTGGCACTGATTCAGTTGAATTTCTAGGTTTGTGAAATACATAAAAGATTTTATCTGGAAACCAAACATGGCCAAGTTTAAGGATTATTTTTTTTTTAAACCTATCATATTTTAAACATAAGATCTTTCTTAAATAATAATCTATGCTATGATTTTTTGTATGTTGATAATATGAAAGGTAAATATCTTACTTGCATTGCCAACAGGGGAGAATTTTGCAATGATGTCTGGCACAAGTATGTCTGCACCACATGTTGCTGGTTTTGCTGCGCTAGTTAAGCAAAAGTTCCCTAATTTGAGTCCTGCGGCCATTGGTTCTGCACTTTCTACTACTGCTTCTCAGTATGACAAGAGTGGTGGGCCAATAATGGCTCAGCGATCATATGCCTCTCCAGACCTAAACCAATCCCCGGCTACTCCTTTTGACATGGGAAGTGGTTTTGTGAATGCAACAGGAGCATTGAATCCGGGTTTGATTTTCGATTCCAGTAAGTCACTTAAGCTTTTCAATAATCACATTTCAATAAAAGTTTTCATGTTTCAGCATATAAAATTGGCAACAAAATTCAGCAATGATTGTAGTTTACTCAGATTGGTATGATACTCCATGATAATGGCAGAGCCAGAACTCTCTATTCAACATACTTTATTAAAAGTTATATGTAGTTAATCTATCAACCATTCTACATAACTTTTTCCTCCCACTATTTAACACAACAATTTGAATATTGATCTTAATGGTTAACATTAAAACTATAATAAATAATCTAAAGTCATTGCTATTGAATTAAAAATAAACTTATTTGAAAAGCGATTATAAGCTGTTTATAATCGAAATACAACACACTTTAGTAAGATTTTGTAAGATTTAATATATATTTTTTTGGAATGCAACATACTTAATTAAATAAACTTAAGATTTAAATTGCAGAAACTTAAATCACATAAATTTAACATTTACACTCAATCAAAATCTTGCAAAAACAATTCTATTTCATGGGATGTTGCTATGCAGTATGTGCTACATAGCATATCTATAGCTTGTTCTGTTTTCCTATGAAACTAATAACATGACTTGTTCCTTCAAGACTTGAAGCCTTTTTCTGTTTTGATTTGATTTGAGAAAACGATTTTAGTTTTTACCACCTATGTCCCTAATTATAAGCCCTCTTTGTAAAAAAATTTTGTCCCTAAATGTAAGCTCCTTTTCAATTTACAAGATACATTGATTAATTCTTTACAAAAATACCCCTAGATAGTCTTGGGAGATGACAAGCCAAAGTGGAGTATTAAAGAGCCTTGGGAGATGAATTTTGCCTAATAATTGAAGGATAGTATGGGAAAACCAGTACACTTTTTAGACAAATTAAATTGGTTAACTGGTTTTCTTAATATCCGTGTTTTGGTCAAAAAGTGCTTATAATTAGGGACAGAGGTAGTATTTCTTATTTTCTCTTTTATTTACAAAATTATCACCTTGTTTCCATTTTGTTTCCTCTTAAAAAATTTGTACACGAAATAGTGTACAAATTTTTGAAAATAAATGAAAACAATGTAGCAGTTTTGTAATTAAAACTGAAAACACAAAATGAAATGAGAAAAACTTTTTCGAAAGGTTTAAATATCTTTTTTGTCTGCGCAAATATACCAGTTTTTGCATTTAGTCTCTATAATTTTTTTTTTGTTTTTAGCCCCTAAAACATACAAAAGTCTCTGGTATATTTGCAGGGACAAAAAAAATATTTAAGCCTTTCTGAAATCAGTCAGACCTTTAATGTTTGGAATTGGAAAATTTGATCCCCTTTGAAGTTGCCAAGTTTATTCTGATTGCCAAATTGTGCCATCATAGAATGAATGAGCTGATAATTTATTTAAGGTTAAATTACTCTGCAAGTTTCACCTAGTTTTTAATTAAGTCCCTCTAGTTTGAAATGGTTTAAGAAAGTCCTTATTATTCTAAATTTTTTAATTAAGTCCCTATAGACTAACACAGTTATATCTCCATTAAATCATGCAGATGTGGCGCTGTGATATGGCAATAATTTTTTTTACCATGCTGACACGGTATTTTAACATGGCAAAAACATTTTGTTTTCAACTTTGTTTTATTTTTCAAATGATACCAAAAACAACCCCTAATTCAATTGGTTCATAATACGCTGACGAATGAACTATTCTCCAAAGGCTTAACCCATTACCAAATTCTCCAACATACCAAGAGATCACATTGCTTTCAAAAAAAAAAAATGTGTATAATGAAACGGGGATTCAATATCTACTCTTAGCTAGCATACCTTCCTCGATTCAATTCTGCAACATCCATTTTCATTTTATAAAAAAATTGGAATTTCATGCTTGTGCTTAACGCCTTGTTTTGAAATTTCCATTTTTAATTTTCTGTGATTTAAGCTCTTATTGGTGTGTTTTTGTGATTTATTGATTCTTTTATACATTCTCAGAGTGCTATACTCTGTTCCAATAAAAATCACAGCGCATGAATTGCATAACTATACTGTCTATTGGATTGAAGTTTAGGGTAGTTATTGATGTTTTAAATCAAATCCCCTAAAATATTTTGAGGATTTTTTTGTTTCCTCTCCTAAATGTTGTCGATGTGTAGCAAGCCTTTGGGGCATAATTGACGTCGATTAAAGGGAACGTGAGAATGGTCTCTTGGTACGTTGGTAATTTGGCCCTGGGTTAAGCCTTTGGACTTCGGAGAATAGTTCCTTCCTCATCGTATTATGAACTAATGGAATTATTAGGGATTTCGAATCATTTGAAAAAAGGAAAGAAAGATGATAAGGACATATTTTTTGCCATGTCATAATGCCATGTTAGTATGGCAAAAACAATTATTGACATGTCACAGTGCCACATCAGCGTGATTTAACAAAGATATAACGGTGTAAGTCCATACGGACTCAATTAAAAAAAATTAGAAGAATAAGGATTTTCTTAAACCATTTCAAACTGCAGGGACTTAATTAAAAACTAGGTGAAACTAGAGGGGCCTAACCTTTATTTAATTGTAACAGTTCACATGTAGCTACCAAATTTGTAATTAACTACCTCTAGTTTATTTATACTGGTTGATTAATGGACCTGGTTTCTATGTAGGTTATGATGATTACATGTCATTTCTATGTGGCATAAATGGTTCAGCTCCAGTGGTGCTAAACTATACTGGTCAAAATTGTGGACTTTATAATTCCACAGTATATGGTCCTGACCTAAACTTGCCTTCAATCACTATATCAAAGCTAAACCAATCTAGAGTAGTGCAGAGGACAGTCCAAAACATTGCATCAAATGAAACTTACAGTGTTGGTTGGAGTGCTCCTTTTGGGGTTTCAGTGAAAGTATCTCCAACTCACTTCTCTATTGCCTGTGGTGAGAGGCAAGTCTTGTCTGTGCTATTGAATGCAACCATTAACAGCAGTGTTGCTAGCTTTGGGAGAATTGGATTGTTTGGTGATCAGGGTCATGTTGTCAATATTCCTCTTTCAGTCATGGTTAAAATCTCATATAACATCACTGAGAGCTAACTAATAGGGATTGTATGTATTTTTGTTAAAAATAATTTAGTGTATTTTTGTGTTTTTTGTATTTTTTTTTCTTGGGGTTCCTAAATGTATTAACTATTTTTTCATTCATTATCGTGTAAAGTTGCTATAGGTTTTCCTTGTATATCTATAGATGTGAGCAGTGCTTGATTTAGGGTTTTACTTCTTTCTCTTGCGCGATGATTATTGAATGAGTAAACCGCCATTTTAGTTTCTGAAATTGTACGTACCGTGCTATCAACCAAGTTCTTGGAATCAATCAACTAAACTAAAAATACGTTCCAGAAATTGGCTTCCGTTGGGCACGTTAGTTTATGACATCACTCTTGTCACTTACTTAGCGCTGTTGCAAATAGTGATTTGGCACGTTAAGTGCCACACAAGGTTCCACATGTCCCTTTATGTGTATGCCCCATGAGTCAAACCTAAATGACAATAAAACCAAACTTGAAAGCTTCTTCTGATACCAAAAAATCACATAAACTATAAATTGGTAGCATAAAATCACAAGGAAATATGAAACAGATAACATTCTAAAGTCCTATTAAGAAGAACTTCTAATTGACCATCTCCTTGTGGATGATAGGTTGTAGTTTTACATAATTGCACTCCCTAAACCCTAAACAACTCCTACCGAAACTTAAAAAAATTGGATCACAATTAGAGATGATAGTCAAGATCCACCCATATAATTTAACCACCTGATCAATGAACAATTTTGCCACCACATTATCAAGCAAGTTACTTGACAGTGCATCTGTAGCAATATTATCTTTTCCCTTCTTGTACTGAATCACAAAATCATAATATAGAGATGACATCAAAGAAGACAAGAATGATCTTTCTCAAGTGATCGAAATACAGAATTCATTAATTCTTAGATTAGTCGGCTCAAATGGCATAACAAGCCATTTGAAATGTCCACTGTGAGTTCTGATTCGCCAAAGGCTGGCGCTAACCACACCCCCTTTATTCCAATTAACACCCCCTGACACACTTTAATTTTTCAAAATACCAAAAATACCCTTCCCACGAAAATGCTCCTTCTCTTCTTAGAAAATATTGGTTTTTATTTTGCAACACTGATCTCAAATTTCAGAACCTGCAAATGACGAACACCATGATAATCGACCTCAAAAATGCTCCTTCTCTTCCTCCTCATCAAGATCTATCAAGAAATCGCTCGAAAAACAACACTCAAAAGCAGAAGAAGGAGGCAAACACGTTGTTGCAGAACCTGGGGAGGCCCTTCTTTTCCTGGAAATTACGCTTGCCACTGGCCTGGAAAAGATTAGAGACGTGATTCCCTTCCCACGATATCCTGGCAGAGTAGATCTATGATATTTATTACCGATTACAAATGGCTACCACAAATGTCTTAGCATTAGAAAACAATGACTCTGTTCTCTGCCCTTTTTTTCCTCGTCGAAGAAGGTATACGTGAATTAAAATCACGTAAGGGTACGTGATTTGAGATTACGTAACACTAAAAAAATTAGTTTTTATTTACGTACGCGATTTGAGATCACGTAGAAGCCAAAAAATTAGTTTTTACATACATGATCTCAAATCACGTAAGTAAAAACCAATTTTTTTGTGTACTACGTGATCTCAAATCACGCACTTTACGATTTTAATTCATATGTAACCAATTTTTTCTTCGATCTCAAATCACGTAAGTAAAAACCAATTTTTTGGGTCTTACGTGATCTTAAATCACGTACCCTTACGTGATTTTAATTCACGTATGTAAAAACTAATTTTTTGGATGGTACGTGACGTGATTTTAATTCACATAAGTCTCTGCGAAAAAGGTGAAGGCCGTCTGACGAAGATTAACGTCGCCGGCCTAAAGCACACGCACATCCTTAGAGCATCCACAATGCTGGTAGCTTGGTGGGTGTCTAACCTAGGTGGCTTGAGAGCTTAATTTTCTCAGCGTTGGAGATGATCTAGTGGCACAGAGGGAGCTAAATTTTTTTAGCTCCATATCCATTTCTACACCCCGTATGTTACCATTAAAAAAACATTGTTTCTCTTTCTTCAACAACACAACAACAGAAAACACTGCGCAAGAGAGAAATCTCAGATTCAACAACAGAAAACAACAAACCAGTAAATCAATATTCGACGTTTCAGAAACACAAAAAATTAAAAATCGAGAAACAACGTTTCAGAAACACAAAAAAAAATTTTAAAAAAAAAGAAGAAGAAGATCTGATGTAGCCTTGACCGGGGATGGTGCCTTGACCGGAGATGGCGGTGCCTTGACCGGAGATGGTGGCGAGATCTGGCGCGATTTGGCAAGATGAGGATGAGATCTGAAGAGATGAAGGCGAGAAAGGCAGATCTGCGTTGCGAAACGAGGTGCTCCGCCACCGTGAAACGAGTCTGAGACAAGAGAGAGATAAGCCTCCGTCGCGAAACGAGGGTGAGACGAGAGAGACATGGGCCGCGAGATCCGTGGTAGCGCCGTGGTGAGGCGGTGGGTGAGGCGCCGTGGTGAGTGCTTTGACCAAGATAGAGAAGGTGAGTGAGAGACGAGAGACGAGAAATTGGGAAATGAGGGTGACCCAATTTTTTTTGACCAACAAAAGCCAGCACAATGTTACCGTTCGTGACCCAATTCTTTTTAACTCTCGAACATTCTGCATCTTCTTCTGTTGATTAAAAATTAAACATATTTTAATGAGTTGCAAGTTAAGATACCGCGTTGGAGAAAAAAAGAGGCTTGGGTATCTATATCTAATTTGGTATTAAAAAACCAATTTGGGCCCACTTATTTGGGCTAAGACATTTAGTAATACACCCTCCATTGTGGGTGCTCTTACAGTGATATTGTCAATTTGTATTCGTACTATGACACTACCATGATTAGGGAACTTTCCTGATTCTGCACATGGAGCGGAAATTCATATAATGAAGTTCGTTTTGTTTAAAAACACTGGCTCTGTTTTGTTCCCCTAAAGAAGCAGGGAAAAAAACGTTGGCTCTATTTTGATTTGTGAGGAAGAGAGGAAGAGAGATGGGGTGTGAAGAAGAAGAGAGGAACGGTGAATGAGGGAGAGAGATGGGGTTGGTGAATCTTGAAAATTAGAAATGGGTTTGGGGGTATTTTGGTCTATTTGCTTGTTTTAATTCTGACAAGGGGTGTGAACAGCAAAATGGGGGGTGTGGTTAGCGAGAGCCTTCGCCAAATAGGGAACTTGTCTTTGACTGTAAGATCATTCAACCTTATATACTCAACGCAAAATCTCCAAGAATTGTCCTTCTTTATGGTATATTTATAAATAATTTTAAATTTATTTTCAATAACCTTTTAAAATAATTTATTCAATAATTATTTATCCAAGTGTGTCGTAAGTCAGCAATTGAAGCAGAGATTTATAAATAAAAATATATGAATTTATGAAATCTATCTGTATCTACTATATTATATAAAATAGAGTTTTGTCAGTAAACTCATATCACGTGACAGCTCTAAATTCATTCTTTTTCCGCTAAAATAATTTTTTTTTTTTTTACTTTTTAATTCATGTTATTTCATTAATTAAGACATATCAATCAATTAATGCTCATATCTAGATTTTTACTACCATTCAATCAAATTTGAATTAAATCAAATTCAAAATGTAAATAATTAAATCATATCAATCAATTAGTTCTCATATCTAGACATTTATCATTCAATCAAAATATTATCTAAGACATGTAACAACATAAGAATTATTAATTTTTTTGCATAAATCAATTTAATTTTTTAGTTATTGTTTTAATTATAGCAACCATTATTACCTCATGTCAAAGAATAATTTCACAGTGTAAATCATTAATATTTTCCTTTAAATGACTAACATATTTTTATTTATTAATTATGTTAATTATCAATCACTTTTCATAATTATTTTACCATACATATTTGGTTACTTTTAATTTTATAACTTTTTATAAATAATTTATTTTTCTATCAAAAAAATAAATGATTTATTTTAGTTTGCACATCATAAAACCGGTAAATACACTAGTTTCATATGTAAAATAGACTTGAACAATTGTATGTTAATGACCCCTTCAATTCACTTGTGAGAGGATTCTATTAACTCTTTTATCCCCCGTCCCCCCGTGTTAACCAAAGAAGGTATCAATTCCTTTATGGGATCTGGTGTATCTTTCAAGGTGAAGGTTTTTTTTCTTTACGTTTTGCTATAGATAAAAAATAACAAATTCAAATGAAGTTCATCAAACTTAGGCTAAGGTCGAATACCTTCTACACTAAACAAGCTAACAGGTATTCACCTCAACCCTTTTGTTAAAATAATCTATACATACTTCTACAAATTATCAAGAACTTAGACTCAGGTGGGGCAGTTAGCAAGACAAATCTCAGAGAGACCTCCAGAATCTCTCCTTAGTAACACCGTCCCAAATCCTAGAGGTCATGAGCAAGTCAAATACCTTCTTATGCTAAATTTATGAAGGAGATTTTATCCAAGAAGAAGAAGGTTCTTGATGAGGAAACCATTACACTCACTGAGAAGTGTAGTGCCATCTTGCAAAAGAAAATGCCTCCAAAGCTTAAGGACCCAGGTAAGTTCTCTATCCCTTGTGCAATTGGTAGAACTAATTTTAAGGGAGCTTTATGTGATCTAGGGGCTAGTGTCAATCTCATGCCTCGTTCTCTATTTGAAAAATTGGGAATTGGGGGGGTTAAAAATACAACAATGTCTTTACAGTTAGCGGATAGTTCTATTAGACATCCTATGGGCATCTTGGAGGATGTCCATCTTAAAGTGGGTGAGCTTTTCATTCCTGTAGACTTTGTAGTATTGGCTATGGAGGAAGACCCCCAATATTCCAACCATTTTAGGAAGGCCCTTTTTGACAACTGCTGGTGCAATTATTGATGTGAAAAATTGCATTATTTCTTTTACTGTAGGGGATGTTAAGGTTGAATATAAATTGTCTGATCCTTCTGACCACTCTGCTGTTGAGAATTCTCTGTGTAGTATTGTTTTAATTCCATAGGTTATTACAAAGGAAGCACCTGAACAAGGTTTGCAAGACCCCCTACAGGTGAGCTTAATTGATTACAGCCTAACTAGGGCTAGAAGAAGAAAAATTGCTGAGAGTGCTTGTTATGAGGTTGCTGCAGGTGAATCTCCATGGCTCGATATAGAAAAAGAAAAAAGTGTTTAAAGTCTGGAGACACTAGTACACGAAACGAAAAAGAATTAGGGTTTTTACACCGATTTTTACTTTAACCGGTGTAAAATGTTACACGGTGGCAATTTTGAAATTATCGTGTTACCTTTTACACCGGTTATATACCCAACCGGTGTAAAATCCTTTTTGTTTTAAAACTGAAAACATTATACACCAAGTATGTATATAACTGGTGTTAAAAACAACTTATTACACCGGTTTTTTTGCTAACCGATGTTAAACGTCTTCTTTTGATTAAAATTACTTTATTCTTCTCATTTTCATTTACGCGGGATCTTCTTCTTCTCATACACATAACCCTACTATTGCTCTATCGTTACTGCACTCCACCATCTCCAAGCTTGTCATTCTCTTTCGCGTCATTCTCTCTGGCTGCCGTTCGAAGCTCTCTCTGGCCGCCATTCGCCTCTGTTTCTTCTTCTCCTATAGCACCGTTCGCCGGAGCTCGCGTTCGAAGCAGCTGTTCATCAATATTCATCTTCTTCTCTGTTTCCATTTTCCTTTCGCGATCGTCAGTGCTCGTCTTCTCTGCTTCAGCTTTGCCTCTTGTGCGTGTATTTGTTTCTCAGGTGAGTTCATCGAACTGTATGTGTTTCCCTGTTCTTTGGTATTTGATATGTAGTTGGAGATTGCTTCTTCTTTCGATGAATGTTTTTCTATTGGGTGTTTGATTCATCATTTATATAACAAACACATATGAGGCATTACATTTGAGACCTTGAAGTTGAATAAGAGTGTGTGACATTCAAATGTAGCCTCAGTTATGTTGTTCCATGGTTATGCTCCATGCTTCAAAGATGTAAATGCTTTGTGGTTTTGCATATTTGTTCCAACTCAAAATAAAACAACTTATTATTCTCTGCATATATGATGGTATTGGATTTTGAGAGAGAACTCATGAATAACAATGATATCACATAAGATAAACTTATACCTAGTAAGTGCTTATGAATCTTGCTATATGTGAATGGTTTATGGCATTACTTGATTATTAGAGCTTGCAATGCAGAGAAGAGGTCGTGAATCTAAATATGCTTTCCATTCTACATCAAAATATTTGCTTTTATCGATGATAATGCTAATTTTATATTTGCTTTTGTTTTTTGGATGCATATAGTTGTTAAAATAGCACAAAGAATTAGCTATGTCAATGCTTAATGATTAATGTCAGTGGCACAATAATATTATGAGTTCAAAGATAAAAAAGATGTACATATTTATAGTCTGACTGACAAATTTTTTTGTCTATACAGGCAGCATGGATGATTCTTCAGCCTTCTCTCCAACGAGGTCTAGGACTAGACGTGCCACGACTTTGACTGGTTTTACTGCCAGACGTCCCCCTAGTGAGAGGTACCATGTTGAGTTTGATCCTGTTACCTTCCAACCCAGTGGTACGTATGCAGCGAAGTTCAAGAGTTATGTGGGTTATCTAGCCCGTAGCAAGGCTAGTATCAATAAAAGTAATTGGAGAGGCATACATGGTGATGTCAAGAAGATGATTTGGCAAGATGTCATGGTAATAAATATTAACACAATTATTGTTGTTGCTTATTAACATTAAAACTATGTTTAGCTTCATTTACTAATGCCACTATTTTGTTGTGTAATTGTTGTAGCAACAATTCACTGTTCCTGACGATGATAGGCTTAAGAAGAAATGACTTGTATATGCGGGGGAACGTTGGAAGCAATTTAAGACATTGCTCTCCAAGATTTATGTATTTGGTGAGGGAGATAAATATGGCAACACAACGCCATTAGGTAAATATAGTTATATCTCCGCGGAGGCATGGCAGTTATTTATCCAGAGCCGACGTGATGAAGAGTTTTAGGTTAGTGTCAATGGTAGTTTTTTAATTGGCCTAGAAAATTTAATTTGTTTACTAATTTTTAATTTGTTATATGTTATTTGTAACAGGCGAAAAGGAAAAAGGGTAAGCTAAATACAGCAAAGAATGTATACCCCCACAGAATGTCTCGAGGGGTTATGTGAAGCTTAAGGAGACCATTGCGGAAGAGAGGTTGAAAAAATTACTGAAGACTTAGGAGATGAAGCAGGCTTAGTTTTAAATGAGCCTCCCGAACCAACACGTCATGAGCTATGGCTGATGGCCCGACAAAAGCCATCAAGAGATTATACATCTGAGGCCACAGCCTCAGTGGCTGCTAGGGTTGTAAGTAAATCTTTCGATTCATCAATGCAATTGTTTTACAACTTATGCATTTTCTCACATCATGTATTAATTAAAAAATTTATATATATGTTGTAGGATGAGTTGGTCAAACAGAGCACACAAGGATATTTTGTTCCACATGGACGTCAGGATATCCTGACAACTGCCATTGGAACACAATAGCACCCTGGTCATGTCTGCACTGCTGGTTGGGCTGTGGGCCTAAAGAAGTACTATGGAGAACCTGCACGCCCCACCTCAGGAATGATCTCTGGTGAGGTATTCAAGCCATCCGACACGATATCCAGAGAGAGATGCATCAGGAGTTCCAGAAGAAGATGCAACAGTAGCTCCGGGTTGAGATCTCAAAGGAGATCCGGGATGAGATAAGCGTAAGTATGCGGGAGGAGATCCAACAAAGGGTTTTGGAGGTATGTGTAACTTGACACAATTGATGAAATGTGCAAAAAATACTAACTTTATCAATATTGTTAGTAATGTTTATATAATTTGATACAAACGCTGCAGTCTATGGGTATGAGCAATTATAATGCTCCACCTGATTGTTCTCATAGAGCTACGACCGTGCATGTCAGCACCAAGGGTAGTAATTGTGCACCTGACATTGAGGACCAGCTTCCTCGAGAAAATTTTATTGAAAAATTAAAGAATCTCAAGGGTGATTGTGTAACATCTGAGTACGAGATCGACCTCGTATTAGGATCTCGTATCGAGACCTCGTACCAAGACCTTGTGTCGAGATCCCGTGCCAAGATCGCGTGCCGAGGTCATTTGCCGAGCTGAGGAGACTGCGTGCACTAGCTGCTGAGCTGAGGAGATCGCGTGCATTAGCTGCCGAGGTCGCGTACCGAGCTGAGGAGGTCGCATGTCGAACTGAGGAGGCCGCGTGCACGAACTCGTGTTAGAGCCTTGTGCGCTTGCACGAGCACCCTGGTCGACATCGTGTCGAGATGATATCACTCGTATCTTTACGAACGTTATTCAGCGTTATTATTATATTGTTTGTAATATTTATATTGTCGGCTTGCAGTCTCGTCGCTGTGTTGTAGATCTGAACCTATAGCTTAGAGGGTAATCATGAGAAAGGAGCGATTAGACGGGTAGAATGACTGATGGGATTGGCATCTCATAACTGGAGTTACGATAATGCCCTTCCCTCACCAGCTGTATATTCGATCAGCCCTCTCACAAACCTCACTTTCTCTTTTCTTCTTTCTTCTTCCTTTCTTGTCTGAGTTCCTCTTCCTCTCCAAAACTTCCATCGAAGAACCTTGGATTTCATTGAGCTTCTGCGCAAACTTTCTTCATCAAACTTGTTCCTCATCATCCTCTCGACATATCTCACCACCTCGACCACCATTTGAGGTATGAAAAACAGATTCTCTTCCTTCATGCTACTGTTTAGCGCCATTTCTTCTTTCCATTTTAGCTAGTTTTTATGCTTCCAAATCATCTCATATTGATGGGTTTTCTTCTTCATGATATTACTTACCTTTCTAACCGATTATTTGGGCTTGTAAAACAAATTTCTTCCTCTGTTTTCTGCAATGGGCAGTGCCCAAAAACCCTTCCTTTTTGGTTTGTTTCGATTTCTTGTTTTAGTTTGTCGTTTGTTGCTTCTTGTCGTTGTTGTTGTCGATTTATCTGTTGTAGCATCAGATAACCTTTTTCTTGAACTTTTGATCGAAAACCCTAACTTTGTGTTAGGGGAAAAATATATTTAAGTTCTTGGGTTTTAATATTTACTGGGTTGTAGTTAAGATTGGGGTTATGAGAGCTAAGTGTTATTAGAACCCATAGATGGAACTAAGTTGTGTTTGTATTAGGAAGTCTGACTCCCGAGATCGTGTGATTTCCGAATCGAGGTGTACGGGAGAGCGAACCCGAGGACGTGGAAGCAGTGGGATCCAGATCGAGAACTGTACGTGTCGAGGTCGACTAAGAAGCGTACGTGACGAGATCGAGTAAGAGGAGTCGTTGTCGAGCTTGTTTGAAGACAGCCGTGTCGAGGTCGTTGTCGAGCAGCATTAGCTTGGAGTTCGGTAAGGGCACTTCATATTTTACGTGTTTATGTTTTGTGCGTAAGGACACTTCTAAACATTCTAGGATTTTTATTGTTATATCACTATGTATGGATTCCTTGATCTGTGTCGAGCATGAAATGTTGTGATATGATTGGGTTTTTGCATGTATTTAATATGTGATTGAATATATGCTGTGAATTGTGTATTGCATGTTGAATTGCGTTTCTTCATGTCGAGCTTGCTCTTTTTATTTGACATGCGGTTGAATATCTTGTGTATAACTCGTTGAATATTGTAAGCGGAGAGTCGTTTCATCGAGTGAAGCGAGCTAAGCGAAGTCGTTATGACGTTTTGAGCCGTGACCCGGATAACTAAGGGTGCTAGGTCCCTTTGTTTACGGGAGATTGACTAGACGCCGCCACGCTATGGGACCTGAGTTGATCGGCCCTAGGGAGAGCGAAGATCCCAAGGCTTTACCGACCTTCCGACATACTGACGGCAGCGTGTGCATTCGGAAAAATTGTCGAGTCGAGAGAAAATGGATTGCGAGTTGAGTCGAGTCTAGAGTGAGAAGGTCGAGTCACGTTTGGTGAATGTTATACTTTGCTGTGTGCTTATTTCTTTATGCCGTGCTTATCTTGTATTGTTGAGAAGTTGACCTTTCCCGTGGTGCCTTCAATCCATGACGGTTACCCAGGCGATGTCGAGGGTGCAGGAACTCGACAAACAGATGATGCCGAGGAGGAGCTCGACGAGGATCGCAGGCGACGACTCTACTTGTCGTGGATTGTTTATGTTTGATGGATGTTTTTGGGACGATTGTACCTTGTTTTCTTTGTGTTCAGAGGTTGTGACCAGTTTGGGCTAGATGTTATTTTGAGCACGGGCGGTAGTGGACTTACTTTTGGAGCAGCCCCCTGCGTGGGTGTCTGCCGGAAGTACCCCCAGGGTATGATTGCTCTCTTGAAGTCGTCATACCTTAGGTGTATTTCTTTGTACATTTACTACTCTGTATGTTGGATACATTATTATTTCGAGTGGTATATATGTATGTTATGCATGTATGTTTTATTAGAATTTAAGCCTTGTGTCTTAGTTGCATCATGTTTCGAAAAGCTGTAATTACTCTGATGTGCACGAGCTGGTTTTATAAAAAAAAAAATAGACCGTACTTTTCTAAAAGGGCACAAGAGTATCGTTTTAAAACACATCGCATACAGGGTAGTCGAGCTCGGTATGTTGAGCTCGGTAGCGGTCCGGAAACGGGTCGTTACATTGTTGGTATCAGAGCAGTTCGGTTCTGACCGAGCTGTGCATAGGAATTTTGGACTGGTCACTGTGTCGGGATATATATATATATATATATATATGTGTGTGTGTGTGTGTGTGTGTTGGGTACCTAATTGTACTATGTTGATTGCTGTTTGATTAAGTGAAGCACTTATTGCTTGAAAAATTGTTTGAACTGTTTCTTGATTGAAGCAGTGTGTTTTAACACATCCTTGTTGTGAGATTCTGACAGGGTTTTGAACTTTGTGGAATCTAATGCCACCTCGTAGGGATACGATACCGCAACCGAGAACGCCGACATGGAACGAGCTATTCAAGCTATGACCGAGATGGCGGCAGCCATGGCTCAAAGAATCACCGCCGCAACTCAACAGGCTAACGCGATGGCTCAACAGACGGCAGCGTTAACTCAGCAGAACTTACAGCAACAACAGCGAGCAGAGCGAAATGCTGAAGCGAGAGGATTGGCAGACTTTAGGAAGCATGATCCACCGAAGTTCTATGGTGAGCCAAATCCAGATAAAGCTGATCTTTGGATGCAAGAGATCGAGAAGATCTTCGAGGCACTCCATTGCCCGAACAACGTGAAGGTCGACTACGCCACCTACTTGCTGCTAGGAGATGCAGAGTATTGGTGGAAGGGAGTGAAGCAAACATTTATAGCAGAACGTCGCGAGATGACCTGGGAGCTTTTTCGTGAAAGGTTCTTGGACAAGTACTTCCCAGATACTGCACGAGCCGAGAAGGAGCAAGAGTTTCTTCAATTGCAGCAAGGCGGTATGACGGTGTCCGAGTATGCAGCCAAGTTTGAGTCGCTGGCGAGGTATTTCAGCCCATTTCGTGATCGAACTGACCAAAGATGGTTAAGCGAGAGGTTCCAACGAGGTCTGAGATTTGACATTCAGAAGTCGGTGGTGTCATTGAGGATTCGAAACCTCCAAGAGCTGATTGATCGCTGTGTCGAGGTAGAAGGAGTAAGAAGCCACAAGAAGAAGACTATTGTAGGCGGACCGGTGAGACCCCAGAGTGCGGGGCAGAGGTTTATACAGAAGGGGAAACAACTGCAGAAGAAGCCTTACAACCGACCTCAGGGGAACGACAACAGGGGACAATATCGTCCGATGACCCAGGGAGCGAGAAGCGGAGGACAGACCGGTGTCGAGGTGACTTGCTATCGCTAGGAAAGCCGTGACATTATGCAAGTAATCGTACTCGTAAGGAGGAGGTGTGTTTCAACCGTAAGAAGCCGTGGCATTTTGCCAAGGATTGTCCCACACCTAAAGTCAACCAAAGAATGCTTATGCAAAGGCCAAAGGGAAGCGCCAGTAGCTAAAGGCGAGTTTTCTGCATGAGCGGTGAGGAAGCGAGCGAGTCAAGATCTTATTCAAGGTGAATGTGAGATTGAGGGTAAATCCTTATCCGCCCTTCTTTGATTCGTGCAACCCATTCCTTTATTTCTTCTCGATTGTGTGAACCATTTGAACTTGATCGTGATCGCTTACTGCTCAAATTAGTAGTTACAACCCCAGCTGCTAAAACCTTAGTCACAAACACTGCATGTCTTAATTGTGTATTGGTTATTCAGAGTAGAAAGTTTGTGGTCAATTTGGTTTGTTTGCCTCTTAAGGGCCTAGATGTCATCCTCCGGATGGATTGGTTGTCACACCACCATGGCCTCTTGGTCTGTGCCGAAAGCGTAATTTTCCTGCACCTTGGAGTCTCCCATTATCTTTCACTGAACGATCGGAGTTTCTTTGAAAGAAGGAACTAGGGAATACATGTATCCGCTAGTTCTAAGTTTTCCAACAGATCAGTGAAGAATGTTCCAAGGTGTGTGACTTTGAGGACGTTTTTCCCGAAGACGTGCCAGGGTTACCACCAGTGCGAGAGGTCGAGTTCTCCATCGACCTGATTCCAGGGACAGGACCGATCTCCAAAGCGCCATACAGGATGTCTCCTGCCGAGATGAAAGAACTGAAGTCCCAGATCGAACACTTGGAGTCAAAGCAATTCATACGACCGAGCGTGTCACCGTGGGGAGCTCCAGTGTTGTTGGTTAAGAAGAAGGATGGACGATCAAGGCTGTGCGTGGACTACCGCGAGCTCAACAAGGTTACTGTGAAGAACCGTTATCCGTTACCTCGTATTGACGACTTGATGGATCAACTTCGTGGAGCGGCGATCTTTTCCAAGATAGACTTGAAGTCGGGCTACCATCAGATTCGCGTGAAGGAGGAAGATGTCCCCAAAACAGCTTTCAGGACTAGGTATGGTCACTACGAGTACTTGGTGATGCCGTTTGGAGTGACGAATGCGCCAGCTGTGTTTATGGACTACATGAATAGGATTTTCCATTCGTTTTTGGATCAGTTCGTTGTAGTGTTCATCGACGACATATTGATCTACTCGAGGAACCGAGAAGAGCACGAAGAACACTTACGTCGAGTACTACAGATATTACGAGAGAAGCAACTCTATGCCAACCTGTCGAAGTGTGAATTTTGGCTCGAAGAGGTGAATTTTCTTGGTCACGTGATTTCCAAAGAAGGGATAGCTGTGGATCCAACTAAGATTGAAGCTGTGCTAGCGTGGGAACAGCCGAAGACGGTTACCGAGGTCAGAAGTTTTGTTGGCTTAGCAGGCTATTATCGAAGATTCATTGAAGGTTTCTCGAAGATTGTCGCGCCTCTTACACGGCTTACGAGGAAGGATCAACCTTTTGCCTGGACCGAGGAGTGTGAAACCAGTTTTCAAAGACTGAAGGAGCTCTTGACGACAGCGCCCGTGTTGATTTTGCCCCAACCAGAAGAGCCTTACGAGGTGTATTGTGATGCGTCACACCAGGGATTGGGATGCGGTCGATGCAACATCGGAAGGTGGTCGCAGATGCTTCAAGACAAATTAAGATTCACGAGAGGAAATACCCTACTCACGACTTGGAGCCGGGCAAAGCAGAGTTTTTGCGCCGAAGATATGGAGGCACTACCTTTATGGGAGCACTCTTCATCGCTTTCAGCGATCACAAGAGCTTGAAGTACCTGCTCGATCGTAAAGAGCTCAACATGCGTCGGCGTAGATGGACGGAATTTCTCAAGGACTACGACTTTACGTTGGAATACCATCCCGTAAGGCTAACGTAGTAGCGTATGCATTGAGCAGAAGAGCGTTCTAGTTTCCTCAATGATGATCAAAGAGTTGGAGATGCTCGAGAAGTTCCGAGACTTGAAGTCGAGTGTCGAAGTTTCACCGGAAGCCGAGATTTGGTATGCTTACCATTTCTAACAGATTGTTGGGCGAGATCCGAGACCAAGAAGTTCATGACGAGCTCCCGCAAGAGAAGGTTCATTGATAGCGCAAGGAAGGCGACAGATTCCAAGTCGGAGCGACGACATCTTAAGGTGCAATGGCCGAGTGTGTGTACCTAACGTAGCGGAGCTGAGAAAGTTAATACTTGACGAAGAGCATAAGAGCAACTTTAGTATTCATCCAGGAGTTACGAAGATGTATCAAGACTTGAAGAAGCATTTTTGGTGGTCTGGAATGAAAAAGCAAATGGCTGAGTACGTAGCTTCGTGTTTAACGTGTCAGAAAGCGAAGGTGGAGCACCAATGACCAGCGGGAATGCTACAATCGCTTGACGTACCAGTATGGAAATGGGACAGTATCTCCATGGATTTCGTTGTAGGTTTGCCGAAGACGCAGAAGAAGAATGATTCGATTTGGGTGATCGTCGACCGATTGACCAAATCTGCTCATTTCTTACCAAAGAGATCGACATACAACGTGGAAAAGCTGACCGAGATCTACATCGCGAGATAGTGCGACTTCATGGTATACCCTCTTCGATCGTGTCGGACCGAGATCCGAGTTCACGCCTCATTTTTGCGGGAATTGCAAGAAGCGATGGGAACCGAGCTCAGGCTTAGCTCGGCATATCATCCCCGCATCGACGGCCGACCGAGAGAACGATCCAATCGCTTGAAGATTTGTTGCGGCGTGTACCTTAGATCACCGAGGAAGTTGGGACGCCGCCTTACCCTTGGTGGAGTCCCCCTCCAATACCAGTTTCCATGCGAGTATTGGAATGGCACCTTTTGAAGCACTGTATGGACGTAAATGCCAGACGCCTATTTGTTGGTACCAGGATGGTGAGCGTTCTGTTGTGGGACCAGATATGATCCAAACAGACCATCGAGAAGATCCGCTTGATCGAGATAGGATGCGAACGCCTCAAAGTCGACGTAAGAGTTATGCGCACCAACGACGCCGACCACTCGAGTTCAAGAAGGAGAACATGTATTTCTTAGAGTCACCCCACTCATCGAGTTGGTCGAGCGATCAAATCCAAGAAACTTACCCCTAAATTTATTGGACCTTATCGATTCTTCGTCAGATAGGTCCGGTGGCATATCGATTGCCTTGCCACCCTTCTTGTCGAACATTCATGACGGCTTCCACGTCTCACAGTTGCGAAAGTATATTTCCGTCCCCTCTCATGTCATCGAACCAGATGTGATTCAACCAAGGACGACCTATCTTTCAAGCATCACCAAAGAAGGATCGTTGATCGGAAAGCCAAACAGCTATGAACAAAGAGATTCAACTTGTCAAAGTTGTGTGGGATCGTAAGACCGAGATGCGACTTTGGAGCTGGAGGAGAAGATGAAGACTCAGTACCCTGAACTTTTTCGAGGTAAGAATCTTATTTGCAATTTCGAGGACAAAATTTTTTTTAGAGGGAGAGATTGTAACATCTGAGTACGAGATCGACCTCGTATTAGGATCTCGTATCGAGACCTCGTACCAAGACCTTGTGTCGAGATCCCGTGCCAAGATCGCGTGCCGAGGTCATTTGCCGAGCTGAGGAGATCAGCGCGTGCACTAGCCGGGCCGAAATGAGGAGATCGCGGTGCATTAGCTGCCGAGGTCGCGTACCGAGCTGAGGAGGTCGCATGTCGAACTGAGGAGGCCGCGTGCACGAACTCGTGTTAGAGCCTTGTGCGCTTGCACGAGCACCCTGGTCGACATCGTGTCGAGATGATATCACTCGTATCTTTACGAACGTTATTCAGCGTTATTATTATATTGTTTGTAATATTTATATTGTCGGCTTGCAGTCTCGTCGCTGTGTTGTAGATCTGAACCTATAGCTTAGAGGGTAATCATGAGAAAGGAGCGATTAGACGGGTAGAATGACTGATGGGATTGGCATCTCATAACTGGAGTTACGATAATGCCCTTCCCTCACCAGCTGTATATTCGATCAGCCCTCTCACAAACCTCACTTTCTCTTTTCTTCTTTCTTCTTCCTTTCTTGTCTGAGTTCCTCTTCCTCTCCAAAACTTCCATCGAAGAACCTTGGATTTCATTGAGCTTCTGCGCAAACTTTCTTCATCAAACTTGTTCCTCATCATCCTCTCGACATATCTCACCACCTCGACCACCATTTGAGGTATGAAAAACATTCTCTTCCTTCATGCTACTCGCTTAGCGCCATTTCTTCTTTCCATTTTAGCTAGTTTTTATGCTTCCAAATCATCTCATATTGATGGGTTTTCTTCTTCATGATATTACTTACCTTTCTAACCGATTATTTGGGCTTGTAAAACAAATTTCTTCCTCTCGCTTTCTGCAATGGGCGTGCCCAAAACCCTTCCTTTTTGGTTTGTTTCGTTTCTTGTTTTAGTTTGTCGTTTGTTGCTTCTTGTCGTTGTTGTTGTCGATTTATCTGTTGTAGCATCAGATAACCTTTTTCTTGAACTTTTGATCGAAAACCCTAACTTTGTGTTAGGGGAAAAATATATTTAAGTTCTTGGGTTTTAATATTTACTGGGTTGTAGTTAAGATTGGGGTTATGAGAGCTAAGTGTTATTAGAACCCATAGATGGAACTAAGTTGTGTTTGTATTAGGAAGTCTGACTCCCGAGATCGTGTGATTTCCGAATCGAGGTGTACGGGAGAGCGAACCCGAGGACGTGGAAGCAGTGGGATCCAGATCGAGAACTGTACGTGTCGAGGTCGACTAAGAAGCGTACGTGTCGAGATCGAAAAGAGGAGTCGTTGTCGAGCTTGTTTGAAGACAGCCGTGTCGAGGTCGTTGTCGAGCAGCATTAGCTTGGAGTTCGGTAAGGGCACTTCATATTTTACGTGTTTATGTTTTGTGCGTAAGGACACTTCTAAACATTCTAGGATTTTTATTGTTATATCACTATGTATGGATTCCTTGATCTGTGTCGAGCATGAAATGTTGTGATATGATTGGGTTTTTGCATGTATTTAATATGTGATTGAATATATGCTGTGAATTGTGTATTGCATGTTGAATTGCGTTTCTTCATGTCGAGCTTGCTCTTTTTATTTGACATGCGGTTGAATATCTTGTGTATAACTCGTTGAATATTGTAAGCGGAGAGCTGTTCATCGAGTGAGCGAGCTAGGCGAGTCGTTATGACGTTTTTGAGCCGTGACCCGGATAACTAAGGGTGCTAGGTCCCCTTTTGTTTACGGGAGATTGACTAGACGTCGCCACGCTATGGGACCTGAGTTGACTGTCCTAGGGAGAGCGAAGATCCCAAGGCTTCGGCTGGACCTTCCGACATACGGTACGGCGTGTGCATTCCGGAAAAATTGTCGAGTCGAGAGAAAATGGATTGCGAGTTGAGTCGAGTCTAGAGTGAGAAGGTCGAGTCACGTTTGGTGAATGTTATACTTTGCTGTGTGCTTATTTCTTTATGCCGTGCTTATCTTGTATTGTTGAGAAGTTGACCCTTTCCCGTGGTGCCTTCAATCCATGACGGTTACCCAGGCGATGTCGAGGGTGCAGGGAACTCGACAGCAGATGATGCCGAGGAGGAGCTCGACGAGGATCAGGGCGACGACCTCTACTTGTCGTGATTGTTTATGTTTGATGGATGTTTTTGGGACGATTGTACCTTGTTTTTCTTTGTGTTCAGAGGTTGTGACCAGTTTGGGCTAGATGTTATTTTGAGCACAGGGTAGACTGGTGGACTTACTTTTGGAGCAGCCCCCTGCGTGGGTGTTCATTAAGTACCCCCAGGGTATGATTGCTCTCTTGAAGTCGTCATACCTTAGGTGTATTTCTTTGTACATTTACTACTCTGTATGTTGGATACATTATTATTTCGAGTGGTATATATGTATGTTATGCATGTATGTTTTATTAGAATTTAAGCCTTGTGTCTTAGTTGCATCATGTTTCGAAAAGCTGTAATTACTCTGATGTGCACGAGCTGGTTTTATATAAAAAAAAAGACCGTACTTTTCTAAAAGGGCACAAGAGTATCGTTTTAAAACACATCGCATACAGGGTAGTCGAGCTCGTTGTGTTGAGCTCGGTGACTTGAACTCGGTGTGTCGAGCTCGGTAACTCGAGCTCGGTATGTTGAGCTCGGTAGCGGTCCGGAAACGGGTCGTTACAAGAGCAATGAAGAGGAAGAGGTTACCGAGGTCCTGTCTGCCAAGGTGATGCAACTGTCATTGAAAAGCAAGGAGGGATTGACTTCTAATAGAGCTTTCAAAGTCATAGGGAAGATTGGGGGTCATGAGGTGCTGGTTTTGGTGGATTGTGGGGCTTCTAGCAATTTTATCTCTAAGAAGTTGGTGGAGAATTTGAACTTAGGCATCACAAAAACTCCTGAGTTTGTAGTTGAAGTGGGGAATGGAGAGAAGGTTAGGACCACAGGCATGTGCCAGAAGTTGGAAGTAGAAATACAGGGCATTCCCATTGTGCAGCATTTTTTTCTCATGGAATTGGGAGGTACTGACTTGGTGCTTGGAATGGATTGGTTAGCTAGTCTTGGAGATGTGCAAGCTAATTTCAGAAACTTGGTTCTGAGTTGGGGAAAGAGAGGGGACAGGAAAATGATGAGAGGGGAACCTTCACTATGCAAGACTCAAGCCTCTTGGAAAGCTATGTTGAAAGCTCTCCAAAATGAAGGTGAGGGGTATGTACTGTCCTATCAAGCAGAAAGCAGGCAAACAGAGAAGAACAGTGAGTTGATTGAGCCAACTCTGGAAGCTGTGTTGCAGGAATTTGATGATTTATTTCGTGAACCTACTGACTTACCACCAAGAAGAGGGTGTGATCATGCCATCACTTTGAAAGAAAGGGGCAATGTTCCTAACATTCGACCATATAGATACCCTTATTACCAAAAAAATGAAATAGAGAGGTTTGTGAAAGAAATGCTCTCTGTTGGGATCATAAGAGCCAGCAACAGCCCGTATAGCAGTCCTGTTATCTTGGTGAAAAAGAAGGATGGTGGATGGAGGTTTTGTGTTGATTATCGTGCCTTAAACAAAATCACAGTACCTGACAAGTTTCCCATTCCTGTGATTGATGAATTATTGGATGAGTTGGGAGGAGCTCAGATTTTTTCTAAGTTGGACTTGAAGTCAGGGTATCATCAGATAAGAATGAAGGATGAAGACATCCCTAAGACAACATTTAGAACCCATGAAGGACATTACGAATTTGTGGTGATGCCTTTTGGGCTCACCAATGCACCATCAACCTTTCAAGCTCTTATGAATCAGGTACTCAACCCCATACTTGAGGAAATTTGCTTTAGTTTTCTTTGATGATATCTTAGTTTATAGTAAGAACTTAGATACTCATCTTGAGCACTTAAAAACTGTCCTGTTGGCTTTGAGAGAGCATGAGTTGGTTGTCAACAAGAAGAAGTGTTCTTTTGGCAAGGGGAGTTTAGAGTATTTGGGCCACATAATTTCTGCACGGGGTGTTGCCGCTGACCCTGCTAAGGTTCAAGCTATGGTAAATTGGCCTACTCCTAAAGATGTGAAGGGACTTAGAGGATTCCTTGGGCTAACAGGTTACTACAGAAAATTTGTGGAGGGGTATGGTAGGATTGCTTGGCCTCTAACTCAGCAATTAAAGAAAGACAAATTCAAATGGGATTCATCAGCTCAAGAAGCATTTGAGAAGTTGAAAAATGCTATGATAACAGTACCTGTTCTTGCTGTCCCTAATTTTGAGAAGACTTTTGTGATTGAAACTGATGCATCAGGGAAAGGATTAGGGGTTGTCCTAATGCAAGAGGGCCAACCAGTAGCCTATATGAGTCAAACCTTTTCTGACAGGGCTTTGAACAAATCAGTGTATGAAAAAGAGTTGATGGTTATGGTATTAGCGGTGCAAAAGTGGAGGCATTATTTGTTAGGGAGACATTTTATCATTCACACTGATCAAAAGAGCTTAAAGTTTCTGGCTGACCAAAGACTAATGGGGGAGGAGCAACATAAATGGATCTCTAAGCTTCTAGGGTTTGATTTTGAGATAAAATACAAACCAGGAATTGAAAACAAGGCTGCTGATGCTCTTTCAAGGAAACTTCAAGATTCGCTTTGACAACCGTGCGCTTCTTTGACCGGGAGGATATGGAGACCGAGGTAGAGAAGGATGTGAAGATGAAAGGGAAAATACAGGACCTGTTAGTTAATCCTAATGCTCATTCGGGTTACGTAATGCAAAGCAGGCAGATTGTATTACCACAAAGAGTCGGTCATTCCCAGTAACTCTTAAAAAATTGCTCTTATTTTGAAAGAGTTTCATGACAGTGCTGTAGGTGGTCACTCGGGTTATTTTCGCACTTACAAAAGGATAGCAGGGTTATTTTTCTGGGAAGGGATGAGGAAAAACATCCAAGATTATGTCAAGAAGTGTGAAGTTTGTCAAAGAAATAAGTATCAAGCCCTAAGTCCAGCAGGTATGCTTCAGCCTTTACCTATTCCCAAGCAAATATGGACTGATATCACTATGGATTTTATTGGTGGTTTACCTAAGGCCGGTGGTATGGACACTATATTGGTGGTGGTAGATAGATTGACTAAATATGCTCATTTTATAGCATTAGCTCACCCTTATAGTGCCAAAGATGTAGCTGAATTATTCTTAAAAGAGGTGGTGAAACTTCATGGATTCCCCGAGTCCATTGTCTCTTACAGGGATAGGATTTTTATTAGTTCTTTTTGGACTGAATTGTTCAAGTTGGCGAGCCTGGCGAAGTTTAGTTCAGCTTATCACCCACAAACTGATGGGCAGACAGAGGTGGTAAATTGTTGCCTAGAGACTTACTTGAGATGCATGACTGGTACTAAACCCAATCAATGGCACAAATGGCTTAGTTGGCAGAGTTTTGGTACAACACTAACTATCATTCTGCTACAAAGATGACTCCTTTTAAAGCTCTATACGGGAGAGAACCACCTCCAGTCATTAGAGGTGATGCTGGTGTGATTCCTATGGAAGAGGTGACTCGCATGACACGAGACATAAATGAGGTGCTGAGGTCTCTTAAGGAACATTTAGTTCAAGCCTAGAATAGAATGAAACAACAGGCTGATTTGCACAGAAGAGAAATGGAGTACAAGGTGGGGGATATGGTGTATTTGAAAATCCAGCCTTATAAACTCAAGAAGTTAGCTAAAAGAGTAAATCAAAAGCTGAGCCCAAGGTACTATGGGCCTTATGAGATAGTAGAAAAGATAGGGGCAGTGGCTTACAAGCTGAAATTACCTGAGGACAGTAAAGTCCATCCAGTCTTCCATGTATCTCTTTTGAAACCCACTGTCACGCCAGATGCTATAGTGCAGCCCTTGCCTGCTTATGTCTCTGAAGAGTTGGAACTTCAGAGCCAACCTGAAGAGATTCTAGCCATAAGAGGAACACAGGTGACTGACATGGAGGTTCTGGTTAAATGGAAAAATCTGCCAGAGTATGAAAATTCTTGGGAGTCTTTGACCAAGATGATGGAGAGTTTCCCAGAGCTTCACCTTGAGGACAAGGTGAATTTTGAAGGGGAAGGTGTTGATGCAAACCAAGTTAATGAAGGGCAGAGTGGGAAATTCACAAAGGTTTATGAGAAGGGAAAGTGGAAACCATTTAAGTGGGGACCACAGAATCAGTAATTGGTATGATGTAACAAACTATTGCCTACGTGGCAGTAGTCATGCTGTAGTAGAGGGAAGGAATATTCAGGTGGTTAGAGGAGTGAGAAAAGATATATAGCAGTATCTGTAGCTAGCTGGTTTTAGGCTTTAATTGAGATAGGGAATTGGGCTGGGATTGGCTCTTCGTTGTAGCCATTTTATTGTTTCATTGCATTGTATATTCTTCTTGTAATTCCTTTCATACAATTCTGAGAAATCCTCAGAATTGGAGTACATAATACAAGAGGATTATTTCATTTGTTGTTCTCTGTTCTTAGATACCCATCAAAGCCACTCTGGTTTTGTGAGCATGTTGTAAATTATGTTGTTCTTGAACATTGTTTAGTGGTTGTTGTCAAGGATGGAATGAATGCTATACTATTTGCATATATATTGGGTCCTCAAGAAACTGCCGATTTGGTTAATGTTGTGGGCATGAATGTCTTTGAATCTGTTGGTTGTTACCCATCTTTATGTATAGCATTCAGAGTGACCATGTGGAATATTACTACTGACACTGTCTTAATAGTCACAGAATCTGCTAATGCTTTCCAATTCGGTGCACAATCAACCCAAATTCCTGGTTCTATGTTGCAAGTACTAGGTTCATCTTTTTTACTTCATGGAACCCCTATCAGCATAGGTGTCAGTGCTATTGCATCCTTAGCTTTCAAGGAAAGTCATATTTGTTTATATGGGAGAGGTGCCAGTAACATTGCAGAAGTGATACTATGTGCGCATCATGGAGTGCTACTCATGGTTGCTAACTTTTGCACATGTCAGATTGATAAGAATGAACACCCCTTGTTGTACCAACATGTGAAACGCTATGATGTTGACCACACCATGTTTCTTACATTTTTCAACACCGGAACTCAAGTAATAGTTTTTGTGACTAATGATATGCCACTAGATGTGGGTCAGTCCAAAATCCCTATTACCAATTGGGTTGCTCGACATGTTATAGCTCTTATCCCTGCCATAGTTGTTGGTTCTGTAATCGTGATTGCATTCCTAAATGCATCCATTGGGCTAAAACCCAATATTATAATGAATTGGATCATTTCTCAAAATGATTTTGGTCCCTAGTCAAAATTCAAAAGTACTATTGGAGACCTTAAGGCAAAATTGTGTCAAAAGGAGGAACAATAACAACAACGTATGCTGATTTTTCTCGTGCACATTGGCAACCAGCAACTTTGGGATCCTCGTCGACATTTCGATATGTCTAAAGCAGTTTAGTCTCTTGGTGGGGTAGGTATTGTTATGATCATAGAAGACAAAGGAATAATGACTCAGCAGAAGAATAATGACTCAGCTAGTTCTAGAAGCAAGGATGACTCAGCTTATTCTAGAAGAATCTTTTATGCATTCTGTTAATCTGTTTGGTAGGACTATTATGGTGTAGTTGATATAGTTTCAATTGATGTAGTTTCCTTAGTGTATGTATGCACCAGCCTTATATAAGCATTGTAAGACCTCTATGTTAATGATCAATGAAAAATATAGTCTATTTTCCCTTTCTCTATCATTCTTCTTAGGAGGCATTCTCGGTCCTTGAATTCAGAGAATCCTACACCTAACAATTAGTATATCTTTACAGCCACAAGCCTCCTATTATTCACAGGGATTTGAAATGCGACAACATCTTCGTCAATGGAAACCATGGAGAAGTCAAGATAGAAGACCTTGGTTTGGCAATTGTCATGCAGCAACCAACTGCTCGAAGTGTTATTGGTAACATTTACTTTCCTTGAAAGTGATGTTTTCATCATACTACTAACCCTATGCAGACCACTGAGTTATGCTTTGCTTGTCATTTTTCAATTATAAAAAGGGACTCCCGAGTTTATGGCTCCAGAACTATATGAAGAGGAATACAATGAACTTGTTGATGTATATTCTTTTGGTATGTGCATGTTAGAGATGGTTACTTTTGAGTACTCTTACAGTGAATGCAAAAATCCAGCCCAAATCTACAAGAAAGTTACCTCTGTAAGTATAGAAACAATTGAGATATCCCTTTAATTGTATGTTGATTAAAGGAACTAATGAAGCCATATTTATATTCTGATTCATTTTACTGCAGGGCATTGAACCTGCATCCCTTAAAAGGGTGAGTGATCCTCAAATTAAGGAGTTTATCAAGAAATGTCTTATTCCAGTATCTGAAAGATTGTCCGCGGAGGAGCTTCTTAAGGACCCTTTTCTACACGTTGAGAGTCCAAAGGATCCAATTCTTGATCCCTCACAGTTACCTAGTAAATCTTCAAAAGCTTTGGATCTGTCCAAGTTTGGTCATCTATTTATGGACCTAGATGCCGACTACAAACAAATCTCTATGAATACCTCTGCTGGAAATAGCCAGGGAAGTCCACATTGTCCGGTTCTTGAAGTTTAGAGGACATATAAGAACAATGAGTTTAGGCTTAAAGGGACAAAAAATGATGATAACTCAGTCTCCTTGATCTTACAGATTGCTGATTTAAGTGGTGAATATATGCTCATTTCTTCCTCATTCACCTTACCTAGTTTTGACATGCTTCCATGTTGCTTATCATCTTATATATGATCATGAAATGGTGCTTGTGTTACGTGTAGGTCAAGTGAGGAATATACATTTTTTGTTTTGCTTGGAGGCAGATACTGCAGGTGCAGTTGCCTCAGAAATGGTTGAAAATTTGGAGTTAGCAGATCATGATGCAGCCTTCATAGCTGAGCTTATTGATTATCTAATAAGGAAACTTCTACCTTGGTGGAAGCCCTCACCTGATTATTCCTCAAGTGGAGGATTAAGTTTGTGTAGTGGCTCTCAAACACTTGGAAATGACCAAATCTTAACACCATATCTATGTGGTTCTGTCCTGACAAGTGCTCCCCTGGAATCGGTTTTCGATTAAGCTAACTTTTCTGGGTTTGATACCGCTCAAAGAGAAGGCTTTACAACTGTTGACATGTTCAGTAATGGTACTTTTGAGGGTGAGTATAATTCTGTTGGTGTTGGGACTTTTAGTCCCACATCGGGTAAAATAGTAAAGAGGAGTGAACCTCTTTGTTATAAAAGGAGGCTTGGCCCTTGGTTTTATGCACCATTCAAAAGCTTGTCTCGCAACTTTTGTCTCTAGATAAATTTCTCTCTTTGTTTTAGAATTTAATAGAATTCTTAGTATGCTCTGTGGTTGCAGCTTGGGCTGAACCTCCACATCAGAAAAAGAATTTATTAGGAATATTTCTTGTAAAAGGAGAGGTGTGAGGAATAAGTTTTGCTAGTGGGGAAGTTTTATGGGTGTGCGGGGGTGCAGAGAGAAAATTGTGTAGTTGTAATAATTTTCTACATAGTGGATTTTTCTCTGGTTGTTGGAATCAAGTGGATTCAGAAACAATAACCCTTAATTGTTTTGATGATAACAAAAGATTAAGAGAACAATTTATTCTCTAACATGGTTATAAGTGTGCAGAAAGTATTTATACTCAGAGAAATTTGCTTCAGAAGACTTAGTGAAATCTTGAACTTCACTCATCAAAGTCCGGCCTCGCTCGATTCTTGGCACATAGAATCTGCTTGGTCAACGCCTGGAGTTAGTCAACATTCTCGTTGTTGGTCAACACTGTATATGATGCAAGACATGATTTGACTCGGTCAAATCTGTTGGTGACCTGCGCTTTCGAAGACTCCAAATCTGTTTGGTCAACGCTCTTGTGATGGTCAACGCTCTGTTAGAGCATAGTCACAATCTGGTTGGTCAACTATCTGGTGCAAGTCAACAATACAACAGATTCCACTAAGTGCACTCCATGAAGACTTATTGTGCTCCAACAAGAATCTGCTATGTGATAGCCCTCTCAGCTCTGTATTGAAGAATACTTGATTCTGGTGAACAGTGAAGTCTTTGAACGAAGAGCTCTGATAGTGAAATTGAAGTACCTTGTTATACGAGGTATCATTAGACAAGAAGAATGTCAAAGGATAAAATCATCAAGGAAACTTGTGCTTGAAGTGTCTATATTTTGAAAAGCTCACTAAGGACAAAGTTACTGACATTGCGTATAATACTCAGAATGCTTTTCTCAGTCTTGAAAGCGACGTAACCTGCAAAAGCCAAAGTTCCAGGATCTGAAGCTTTGACCTCGGACAAAAAGAGACGTTGTGTCACAACGGCACTTTTTCAACCCTAGCTATATATCCTACCTCATACACTGAAGTAAAAAATATATTTTGAGAACAACAAACGATTTTCAACACAGTTGTACGCAAGCTAGCAACTTGAATATTTTTCTGAGTAGTGAGAGCATCAACATCTATCTTCTCAAACACTACCCAATCAAGAGACAGTGAGCAATCAAGAATTCATCCAAGTCTCTGAGATCTTTGAACAAGGCACTTACTGTTTTATTCTTTCTTTAAGAAAGTTATTTTGTGCTAAAAGTATTTTCATTGTAAATCCTCTCTGAAGAGAGTTATCTCTATATTGTTTCAAAACTCTTATTTGAATCTGTACTTAGCCCAAGAAGGGTCAGTATACCTTAGAGGCTCAACTGCATCGAGTCGTTTCTAAGAAGTTGTGAGTATAGCCGCCAAGCGTAAATATACTCTCAAGTGTAATCAGTTGATTATAGTGGAGAAATCCTTCAAGTGAGTGAAGGGACTAGACGTAGCTATCAGGTGATAGTGAACTAGTATAAATCTCTGTGTCTCTTTCTTCTCTCTACTCTTTATTCCTTGCACAGTTCATTCAATAGTTATTTTTCATAAACATTTGTATTTGCGAAAAAGTTTTTAAAAACCCAATTCAAACCCCCCCTTTCTTGTGTTTTTGCCACGTTCAATTGGTATCAGAGCTCGGCCTCTTGGTTGAGCACTTAACAGTGTGAGAGGAAAAGATCCTATACTATCCTATGGCAAGCAACGAACCCGATGGTCACGTTAACCGTCCCCCTTTGTTCACTGGATCTAACTATGACTACTGGAAAGATAAAGTGAAAAACTTTTTCGAATCTCAACAGTTTGAACTTTGGGATATGGTTCGAAAACAGTACACAGAACCAGTTGACTCCAAAAGAAATCTTATTCCTAGGGAGTCTTGGACTGATGATCATAAAAAGGAATATACCTTGCACCAAAAAGCAAGATACTTTCTTGTATGTGCTATCTCTGAAAAAGAGTTTGAGAAGTGTGGTAATAACAGCACTGCCAAAGAAATTTGGGACTCACTGGCTTTAGCCTATGAGGGTACTTCCCAAGTACAAGAAACCAAGGCTAATATCTTGGTTAGACAATATGAACTCTTCAAGATGGAAGAGGATGAAAGCATCGAAACTATGTTTGGAAGATTTCAAACATTAGTTCATGGCTTGAAGGTTCTCAAGAAAAGCTATACTATCACGACCATGTTAAGAAAATCTTGAGAAGTCTCACAAAGAGATGGAGACCCAAAGTCACGGCTATTCAAGAAGCCAAGGACTTGAATGAATTACGACTTGAAGATCTTTTGAGTTCACTAAGAGCTCACGAGCTTGAGCTTGATGAAGAAGAACCTCCCAAGAAAACTAAGACCATTGCTTTAAAATCCTCACACAAAGCATCTACTTCTAAAGCTCTCCAAGTGAACTTGACACGACAAAGATTCATCTCAAGAGAGTAGTGAAGATCTTGACGATGAAATTTCCATAATATCAAGGAAGATTCAACGCATGATGAAAAGCAAAGGAAGGTTTAGAAGAAAGTTCCTAAGAAGGACTCAAGGGAAAAACACGACTCAAAGAAAAGAAGGACTTCAAGGACAAAAGCTAAGTTACTTGCTATGAATGCAAGAAACCTGGCCACTACAAGTCGTAATGTCCACAACTTGAGAAATCAAGGAAAGGTGGCTTTAAGGGTAAGAAGAAGAAGAGTCTCATGGCTACATGGGATGATTTCGAGTCATCATCCGATGATGATGATGAAGAACAGCCAACATGGCTCTTATGGCCAATATAGAGTCAGGCAGTGAAGAAGAAGAACAAGAAGAGGTAGATTCTAACATTTCTTCTAATATTCAATTAGCCTTTGATGAATCGTTAGACGAGTCTTCCAAACTCAACAATGAGTATAAATCCTTGAAAAAGAGATTTTCAAATCTTCAAAAACAATTTCAAATACTCACCGAGGAGAATGAAAAACTCAAATCGAAAACCACCGATTGGTGAGTAAATGGGCCCAAAGATGAAGGAATCAAGAGAATGCAACTCTTCAAAATATGAAGAGGGATTTCAAAAATTTCTTGCTGAATGTGTCACACGTAGTAAACAAGCATCTATGATTTGGGGCGTAAGCCAAAATGGTAAAAAGGGTCTTGGTTACAAACCGTAAGAACCCACCTTTCAAAATATACATTTGGAAACCAAGGATACTAATAATCACAAAGAATGTTTGCTTTGTACTTTCGCAATCGTAAGGGACACATTAGAAGTGCATGTTATGAACTGAAAAATGAGAAGGACAAGTCTCCTTCTAGAACTAACAAAGAGGACCCAAAAGATTTGGGTACCTAAGGACAAGATTGTCTATGTTGCAGTTTGCTTAGCAACAGAGTTAAGACACCACCCTGGTTCTTAGACAAAGGTGCTCACGACACATGACGGAGAAAGGCGTATGTTCCAAGATCTTCAACTTAAAGAAGGTGGAAATGTTGGTTTTGGAGGAAACCAAAAAGGTAAAATCATTGGTTGTGGAAGAATTGGTGAGAAATTTCTACCCTCTATTGATAATGTTTTATTGGTTGACACCAACCATAACTTCATCGAGTATAAGTCAATTATGCGATAGTGGTTATGATGTTGCCTTTAACAATAATGAATGTATAGCCAAAAGCAAAAAGGATGGATCCATTTTCTTTAGAGCAAAGAGAAAGAACAATATTTATAAAATCAAACTTTACGAGTTGGTGATCAAAATGTAAAATGCTTTTTGTCAATTGATGAAGAGTAATGGATCGCACAAGAGACTTGGTCATGCTAGCTTGAGGTTAATCTCAAAGCTTAACAAGAAAGGACTTGTTAAAGGCTTACCAAATCTCAAGTACAAATCTGATGCTCTTTGTGAAGCATGTCAAAAAGGGAAACAAACGAAATCTTCTTTTAATTCCAAAAATATTGTTTCCACCTCAAGGCCCTCGAGCTTTTACATTTAGATTTATTTGGACCAACCCATCGCCTCTGTCTGGAAAGAAATATGGTCTAGTCATTGTCGATGACTATACTAGATGGACATGGGTAAAATTCTTAACCCACAAGGATGAGTCTTTTACAAGAGTTTTTCAGATTCTGCAAACAAGTGCAAAATGAAAAAGGTTTTTGTATTACTACTATTAGAAGTGATCATGGTGGTGAATTTGAAAATGAATCCTTTCAAAACTTCTGTGAAGAAAATGGTATTTTTCATAACTTTTCATCCCCTAGAACACCACAACAAAATGGTGTTGTAGAAAGGAAAAATAGATCTTTGCAAGAAATGGCCAGAACCATGATTCACGAAACAAATATTGCTAAGCACTTTTGGGCAGAAGCGGTAAACACTGCATGTTACATTCAAAATAGAATCTATATTAGACCTATCTTGAATAAGACTCCTTATGAATTGTGGAAAGGAAGAAAACCCAACATTTCATATTTTCATCAATTTGGGTGTGACCGCTTGTTCTCAATACAAAGGACAGTCTAGGAAAATTTGACTCTAAATCACATAGAGCTATCTTTTTGGGATATTCAACGCTCTAAAGCATACGTAATATACAACAAAGAAACATTAGTTGTTGATGAATCTATACATGTAAGATTTGATGATAAAAAGCCCGACAATGATACGTCGAGCTAGATGAAGTTTTTGCAGATTTACAGATAAACAAGGAAACAAGAGTTGATATCACAAGTCTTGACTCTGGTGATGTTTCCGTGTGATCTCCGTGAAGTCTCAGTCTTGATTCGTGATAAGGAAATAATCATATCGACTGGAAGTTCAAACCCCATCACCCAAAGGACCAAATCATTGGTGAACCTAGTGATAAAGTCGAACAAGATCCTCTCCGAGAGAACACTCGACCTGGCCTTACTCTCGAGATAGAGCCAAAAACAATTGATGAAGCCCCATCGATGATGGTTGGATCATTGCTATGCAAGAAGAGCTAAATCAATTTCAAAGGAACGATGTGTGGAAGCTTGTGCCTCCTCCAGGAGGACAAGTTAGCCATTGGAACCAAGTGGGTTTTCGTAAACAAACTTGATGAAGATGGCAAAGTGGTAAGGAACAAGGCTAGACTTGTTGCACAAGGTTACTCACAAGAGGAAGGTATTGATTATACCGAAACCTTTGCTCCTATAGCTAGACTTGAAGCTATTAGAATATTACTCTCTTATGCTTTGCACATCATGGCATTACTTTGTACCAAATGGATGTAAAAAGTGCATTTTTAAATGGTTTCATAAATGAGGAAGTGTTTGTGAAACAACCACCTGGTTTTGAAGATATTGAGTTTCTGAACATGTTTTCAAACTTAAAAAGGCACTTTATGGTCTTAAACAAGCTCCAAGAGCCTGGTATGACAGATTGAGTTCCTTTTTAATGTCAAATGGTTTTGAAAGAGGACAGGTGGATACAACCCTCTTTAGAAAATCATCTAAAAAGCATTTCATTGTAGTTCAAATTTATGTAGATGATATTATCTTTGGAGCTACTAATGAGTCTCTTTGCAAAGAATTCTCTAAGCTTATGCAGAATGAATTTGAGATGAGTATGATGGGAGAACTAAAATTCTTCCTTGGCATTCAAATAAAACAATGTCAAGATGGAACTTATATCCATCAGACTAAGTATGTGAAAGAACTGCTGAAGAAGTTCAAGCTAGAGGAAACCAAACCTATGAGCACACCAATGCATCCAACATGTGCTCTTGGCAAAGATGAATCAAGTAAAAAGGTAGACCAAAAGGTATATAAAGGTATGATTGGTTCACTCCTCTATCTTATAGCCTCAAGGCCTGATATTATGTTTAGTGTGTGCTTATGTGCAAGATTTCAATCTGATCCTAGAGAATCTCACTTAACTGCGGTTAAAAGGATATTTAGGTATCTTAAAGGAACTACTAATCTTGCTTTGCTTTATAAGAACTCAGATGATTACAAGTTAGTAGGTTTACGTGATGCCGACTTTCGGAGACAATTGAAAGGAAAAGCACAAGTGGTGGCTGCCAATTTCTTGGAGCAAATCTTGTCTCTTGGTCCAGCAAAAGACAAAGCACAATTGCACTATCAACAGCAGAAGCTGAGTACATATCTGCTGCAAGCTGTAGCTCACAACTACTTTGGATGAAGTATCAACTTGAGGACTATCAGATTAAAGAGAGTAAAATCCCTATATACTGTGATAATACTTCTGCTATATGCTTGACTAAAAACCCTATTTTGCATTCTCGAGCCAAACATATTGAAATTAAACATCATTTTATTAGAGACTATGTTCAGAAAGGGATTCTTGAAATTAAATTTGTTGATACTGACCATCAATGGGCAGATATCTTTACAAAACCCCTTGCTGAAGATAGATTCAACTTTATAAGAAAGAACTTGAATTTCCTTCTTATAAAGGAATAGGTGTTTAATCTGAATATAGTTGACTCTGTTTGACTAATTGATTCTGTTTGACTTGTTTGACTTGTTGACTCTGCTTGAGTGTGTTGGCTCTGTCGTAGTTAAATCTGTTGATTATCTTAACTTGTTATATTCTTTTCATTAAATGTTCGTATGTTCATTACATAGCTGTCTCTGGGAATCTTAAGTACACGTGTCTCTCTGAGACTGGTTGATGCGTTAGTGATTGACATTTGCTTTTACTGAGTCATAATTGCTTTTATCACAAGAATGACGCTTTATCACCTCTTTAATTTTGACAGTTACACGTTTGAAAAAGACAAATTTATTTTCAAAAATTCATTTCAAAATCGGCGATAATGCTTAAACTTCGAACACGTTTATAACCCACTCACCCACTCACTCACTCACATCACCCACTACCCACTCTATCTCTCAAAGAGAAGTCTACACATTTCAACCCTAAACCCCTTTCATCTTCGTGACTGTGTTTCTCCGATTTCAACAATGGTCGCTCCACAACAACAACCGCAAGTTCAAGTTCTCAAGAAGAGCGTGAGTAACGCTGGAAAATCTTCAACCCTCGACCTCAAAGTGTTGGTGGAACACGTAAGGTTTGAGGATATGGCAAATGAAGGATACGACTTGAGCGCACTTCATTGACATGGGGATAATGGATTTCTTCTACATGACCAACTCGGTCTATGAGAATCTGGTGAAGGAGTTACGGACTTATGCTTGGAGTAAAGATAAGACCATTACGAGTCATGTTCAAGGCAGCGCATTGTGGTCACTCAGGACCTAATTCCGAGGTCACCCATTGCCCTAATGATGGAGCGGTTGAAACCCTGGTTGGGAAAAGGATCTGGTGGTGGGATGTTGTAAATGAGACTATCTATGAGAAGCCTGGAGGGACCAAGGCCGTGGACATGAAGAACGAGGTTTCGAGCACTTTTCGTAATCATCATGAATTGCTTGGTGCCAAAATCGGCTCTGTGGATACCGTCAAGAAGATCCATAAGTTCATAATGTGGAATTATGAACTCAAAGCTAAGATCAACCTTCCACAGATGTTTTTAACATCCGCGAAGAGACTTAATGTACTCCGTAAAAGGGAAAAATGTGAATATCCCTTATGGAAAGTCATTGTCGCGAATCATGAAGAACCAAGGGCTTATAAATCTTCTTCAAGGTCTCAACACCTTGGAAGCGTGGCTTGCCCTGAAAACGATGGTGATTCCTATTCTCTCTTCAGACAATCTAAGGAGAATGGGACTCCTTTCCAAGAAGGCTATTGCTGCAATTCAACAAGGTGAAGAAGGAGCAAGGAAGAAAGTTGTGAAGAAGGGGAAGAAGATTGTGGTTGACTCTGGTGTCTCTACTGGACCAACCAGAAGGGTCACTCGAAGCACAAGCATTCACATTGCCTCAGAACCCCCTCAGCTCACTCTCCCAGTGAGACCTGCATGCATGCCCTCTATGCTTACAGAGGAACAAGAAGAGAAGAAAATGGAGAGTTCCTCCAAGAGAAGAGGTCAATGTTGTTTGGGAACCTGAACCTGCACCCATCCTTCTGTTACCTCCCCCTCTTCCTCGTCCTCCTACTCCTCCAAGAGAACCTGTAACACCTCCTCCCGATCCTACTGCAATGGTTGTTCAACCATCCTCATCTGGCTCTGCCTCTACAAGCCAATCAGTAGTGATACCGAAGGAAGTGTATGACAAACTTGTGGATGATAGCAACAAATTCAACAGGTTTATGGAAGCCTCTCAACAACACTCTGAAACTACTGATCGTAGGCTTGACTTGCTGACTACTTTACTACAGCAAGTTTTGGAGAAGATGGACAAGCCCTAGAAAACCTTAGGCTTTTTACCTTTTAGTTTTCTCCCTTTTGATAGATTTCCTTTAAGTTTGTTTTTGTTTTGTTGCTCACTCTGTTTTTATTTCTAATGAAATTTATTTATGACACTTAAAGTTTTCTCTTTATCTTTCTTTATACTGTTTTGACTGTGATGTTCTTTATTTCTGTCTTAACCTTTTTGTCTGATGACAAAAGGGGGAGAAGAATATAGAGAGTATAAAGCAATTGATGAACCTAGTGTATCAACCAAGTGTCATCATGCATACATTATGTGTTCTGATTAATATATTCCTGTATGCTCTGAAACTTATATGCTGTAATATCTTATGCTCTGTTACACTTAGAAATATTTATATATGCTTAATTCAGGGGGAGCCTCTGAAATCATCTGAATAAATATTTTTTATAAAGAAAAATTGTTCATCAATATATGTATTTGTCATCATCAAAAAGGGGGAGATTGTTGGAATCAAGTGGATTCAGAAACAATAACCCTTAATTGTTTTGATGATAACAAAAGATTAAGAGAACAATTTATTCTCTAACATGGTTATAAGTGTGCATAAAGTATTCATACTCAGAGAAATTTACTTGAAGACTTAGTGAAATCTTGAACTTCACTCATCAAAGTCCGCCTCGCTCGATTCTTGGCACATAGAATCTGTTTGGTCAACGCCTGGAGTTAGTCAACATTCTCGTTGTTGGTCAACACTGGTATATGATGCAAGACATGATTTGACTCGGTCAAATCTGCTGGTGACTCGCTCTTTCAAGACTCCAAATCTGTTTGGTCAACGCTCTTGTGATGGTCAACGCTCTGTTAGAGCATAGTCACAATCTGGTTGGTCAACTCTTTGGTGCAAGTCAACAATACAACAGATTCCACTAAGTGCACTCCATGAAGACTTATTGTGCTCCAACAAGAATCTGCTATGTGATAGCCCTCTCAGCTCTGTATTGAAGAATACTTGATTCTGGTGAACAGTGAAGTCTTTGAACGAAGAGCTCTGATAGTGAAATTGAAGTACCTTGTTATACGAGGTATCATTAGACAAGAAGAATGTCAAAGGATAAAATCATCAAGGAAACTTGTGCTTGAAGTGTCTATATTTTGAAAAGCTCACTAAGGACAAAGTTACTGACATTGCGTATAATACTCAAAATGCTTTTCTCGCCTTGAAAGCGACGTACCCTGCAAAAGCCAAAGTTCCAGGATCTGAAGCTTTGACCTCAGACAAAAAGAGACGTTGTGTCACAACGGCACTTTTTCAACCCTAGCTATATATCCTACCTCATACACTGAAGTAAAAAATATATTTTGAGAACAACAAACGATTTTCAACACAGTTGTACGCAAGCTAACAACTTGAATATTTTTCTGAGTAGTGAGAGCATCAACATCTATCTTCTCAAACACTACCCAATCAAGAGACAGTGAGCAATCAAGAATTCATCCAAGTCTCTGAGATCTTTGAACAAGGCACTTACTGTTTTATTCTTTCTTTAAGAAAGTTATTTTGTGCTAAAAGTATTTTCATTGTAAATCCTCTCTGAAGAGAGTTATCTCTATATTGTTTCAAAACTCTTATTTGAATCAGACTTAGCCCAAGAAGGGTCAGGATACCTTAGAGGCTCAACTGTACTGAGTCGTTCTAAGAAGTTGTGAGTATAGCCAGTTGGCAGAAATATACTCTCAAGTGTAATCAGTTGATTATAGTGGAGAAATCCTTCAAGTGAGTGAAGGGACTAGACGTAGCTATCAGGTGATAGTGAACTAGTATAAATCTCTGTGTTTCTTTCTTCTCTCTACTCTTTATTCCTTGCACAGTTCATTCAATAGTTATTTTTCATAAACATTTGTATTTGCGAAAAAGTTTTTTAAAAACCCAATTCAAACCCCCGCTTTCTTGTGTTTTTGCCACGTTCACTGGTGTTGGTGGTTTTTCTCCTGGTTTGGGAGTTTTCCACGTTAAATACTTGTGTTGTTATTATTTCTCTATTTTGTTTTTCCAATTTTCCACAAGTGCAGTTTCTGGGGAAGAGAATTTGAAGAGTCAAATTCCCAACAAGTGGTATCAAGAGCACAGGTTCTGCCAAAGAGGATGTCGGGAAGTAGAGTTTCAAATGCAGTCAGATTTGATGTAGAGAAATTTGACGGAAAGATCAACTTTGGCTTGTGGCAAATACAAGTCAAGGATGTGTTGATTCAGTCTGGTTTACACAAGGCTTTGAAGGACAGGGTTACTCCTGAAAGTAGCAGTGATCTTTGGTAAAGCGCTAGTAAAATGCAGACAAAGCTGATGATGATTGGGAGGATCTGGATTTGAGAGCAGCAAGTGCAATTCGTCTGTGCCTGACCAAAAATGTTCTTGCAAACGTGAAGGGAGCATCCACGGCAAAGGGACTCTAGGAAAAACTCGAGGAGTTGTATCAGACAAAGAGGCGTCTCAAATCGGTTGTATCCGAAGAGAAGTTTCATACGTTGCAAATGGATGAAGGTACTACTATTTCGGATCATTTAAGTATTCTCAATGACATTGTTTACGAGCTTGAATCTATTGGAGTTAAAATTGATGATGAGGATCGTGCCTTAAGGTCGATCGTGTCTCTTCCACGGCCCTATAAGCACATGAAGCCGCTATTAATTCATGGGCATGGTAAGGAGAAAATAATTTTCTCGGAGGTTACTAGTAAGCTTCTTTCTGAAGAGAGGAGACTTGGTGGGAGTAACAATCCACATGAAAGTTCTGCATTGGTAGCTCGTGACTGGAAGAAGAAGAATTCCATAAAGAATGTCTGTTGGGGATGTGGGCAGTCTGGCCACATCAAGAAGAATTGTAAAGGTAGAACAAGTTCGGCAAAAAGCTCTGTGTCAGCAAGTGGAGATGCTGATAATGAGGCTAACATTATCTCCGATCTTGATGTCTTTTGAAAGAAGGACATGTATATCCTTATGGCATGGGTCCCAAAGTTGCCATGATAAAGGATATTAAATGTTAGCGGGACCACATTTTGCACACGGGCATTGGTTGACATTGATGCAGGGTGTGTGGTGAAATTTATGTCGATGGCTGATTAACTTCCATAAGGGTCAAATATGGGAGTTGCACCATAGTTTTTTCAGCAAGGTTATATTTCGACATGTGCCGAGTTTAAATGCTTGGGATGGCTAGTTCTGAGTGATTATGCTTTTATGGTTGTGATAGCGAAAGCTATGTGAATCTTCATCAAGGTGGAGCGTTGTGGGACCACAAAGTCACAAGGTGGAGATTGTTGGTGTTGGGACTTTTAGTCCCACATCGGGTAAAATAGTAAAGAGGAGTGAACCTCTTTGTTATAAAAGGAGGCTTGGGCCTTGGTTTTATGTACACCATTCAAAAGCTTGTCTAGCAACTTTTGTCTCTAGATAAATTTCTCTCTTTGTTTTAGAATTTAATAGAATTCTTAGTATGCTCTGTGGTTGCAGCTTGGGCTGAACTTCCACATCAGAAAAAGAATTTATTAGGAATATTTCTTGTAAAAGGAGAGGTGTGAGGAATAAGTTTTGCTAGTGGGGAAGCTTTATGGGTGTGCGGGGGTGCAGAGAGAAAATTATGTAGTTGTAATAATTTTCTACATAGTGGATTTTTCTCTGGTGCCGGTGGTTTTTCTCCTGGTTTGGGAGTTTTCCACGCTAAATACTTGTGTTGTTATTATTTCTCTATTTTGTTTTTCCAATTTTCCACAAGTGCAGTTTCTGGGGAAGAGAATTTGAAGAGTCAAATTCCCAACAAATTCTTCTCCCAGTTTGGCTAGTTTGGAAGATCAATATTCACAAGAATCTGCAGCTTCCAAGATAATTGTTGAAGATGCTTTGCAAGAAAAATGGCAACTATTTTTATTCCGATGTGGATGGGAGTTATAAAGGATCGAGTTGGTCCACATCAAAACTGGAGCTTTGGAATACATTTTTTGAAGGTTGCAAATGCCAAAATATAAACTGCAATGCTGAAGAAGGCTTTGTGATAAATGAATTCTCAAAGGATTTACACTTTACTGTCCCAAAATTTTGCAGAACATCTAATGTTATGAGCTTGACAAGCAGTTATTCTTGTCTGTCTTTAGTGGACAAAGACACTACTGACCTTGAACTAAAGTTTCAACTTGATGCAATTGAGTCTCAGTATCATCATTGGTTTAAAGAACTTTTTAAAATGAAGACCGAAGCATTGGAAGCAACCAGAAAGAAATGGATAGCCAAGAAGAAACTTGTTCTTTAATTTTGAGCTTGTTTGTTAATCACTTTTTGCCCTTGTGCTAGTTGTTTCGTTGTTGTAAAGTTGTCATATTATATTTGCTTTGTGTATTGGATACGGCTCTTTTTAGTGGAAGCAAGTATCATCCCTACTCTGAACCATCTTTTTTAATGCTTCGGAGATATTATTATATAAGAATATTTATTTCCTGAACTATTTATGGTGCTTTGGACATTTTTCCACTCTTTGTTGTTGAAAGTTTTGTTTATAGCTTATACACAAGTTTGTTTTTTCAACATGCTACAAGTGTGTGATGCATTACTTTATACTACGAAGCACGAATATCTCTTCAAAATGACTTGTCAACGCGTCAGACATATTTCAAACACTAACACTCCTGGGTCACACCTTGGACACGTGTGGGACGGCAGTGTCACAATTAAAAAATAATTTTTTTTCAACGAACACCTCTCCAATACCTCATTTTTTAAAAGAAGTCGACTTCTATTATATTATAAATATTAAAAATTATTTAAAAATTGCAATCTTTTAAAATTTTAAATAGACTATAGACAGGCCTTTATTTAAAGATAAAATATTGCAATCTTTTATTTTCAACAGCTCACCCTACTCAAGCGTCTAACATATCATCCTGTTATGTGATCCCTCTTAGTCCTAATATTCTTTTTGTGAGGGTCATTATTATTTGAAAATTATAAAGCTTAATGACTTTGTTTTAGTTTTTAGGAGAAAAGAAAAACCTTTGATTCTCAATTTAGATTTTTGCCATATTGATCATATATATTTATTTATTTATGTGGTATCCCAATGTCTCTTATTTTGGACATTAGCAGTGTCAGGATGTTCGTGTCTAAGTCGGAGTTGGTGCTTCATAGTTTTATCATCCATCATACCTTACATATGTACCAACGGCTCATTGGTGAATGTCAAAAGCCGTAGCAATGAGAACTGCTACGAATTTAAAGTAAAAAAAAAAAAAAACTTCTGCCAGATACAAAGTAATCTATCTCGTGGAAGACAAAGAGAATTAGTAAACTAGCGATAAAACAAAAACTGATCAACTGGTTCCCTACTATATAGTTCTTTAATTTTTGGACCAAAAAGAAAAACAGTACTTCAATCTTGAAGTAGATACGTGATTTGACTGGCAGGTGCTTGATTAAAATAGCCAAGTAGCAGCCATACGTAGATCGAAAGGAATGAAAATGAGGAACAAAGACCAATGAGGGACTCATACTATCATATTTGGATATGCAGAGAATTTGCGTGCCAAGAAAAGGCAATGGTTAACACTATGTTTGAATGAGAGAAAAAAAGTGGGATGATAGAAAATTTCTTGGAAAACTAAAAAATTTGTCATTAGTAAATGTGACTATCCAATCATAGTGTAACACATATGTCATTTTACACTTTAATCAATAAATTAGGAATCTTTAATATAGAATACATAAGTATTTTTTAATTTTAATTACCATCTCAGTTTACCAATCTAAAGAGTAAAGACAAATTTGTTGATAAAAAAAAAGTCAATTTTTATAATTATTACTATCAGTAAAAAAAAAAAAAAATCCAAAAACCTTCTTGTCTGTCACATAGTTCCAATTAGAAACAGATTGAAAAGCTTCTCCAACTTTAGCCCATGATAAAAAATATATTGTATAAATATGAAGTCAATCGCCGCGCCATTGGTGCCTACACTGACCATTCAAGCACCCGTAAAATATGGTTGCCGGCTCATCAGCTGATCGAGTCTGAATTTCTTTGTATGCAGCTTTATCATGGCTGCATTTTGGGCATGTCACTACAACAAAAGGGTAAGGTGTGAGAAAAAGAACGAAAATAATGATAAAGAAAGAAGAAAGAAACAAGGATTGCATAATCAGTTAATATCTCTTAAAAATACATTAGAAAGAAATAATCTCTCTTTTTAGGGGGATAGTTGATTGATAGTCATTATTACTCTGTAATAGCGTACTGGTATAAAATTCATGAAAATTCATGACTATTTCACCATTATACAATCAATTACATTTTCCAACTAGGAAAAAGAAGACATATTTATTCAAAATCCCAAAAAAAAAAAAAGATGTTTTCGAACACTGAACCAACTAAACCCCCAAAAATTGTAAAAAATCATAATGGAAGTGCATGATGAACAGCAACACAAACTTAATGCAAAGAAAATAAATTCAATGTTCCTATTCAGGATTTGATAAGCCAAACTGAAATATGCAAGGCTCACAAACCTTTCAAGTTTTGACATGTATTGGCAGCTGGAAAAAGAAGCTATATCATCGCACAAAAGTGCCATAGAATATTTTGCTGCTGGTTTAGATTTGAGTTCACATTTTGATACTTAAACCTCCAAAATATACCAGGCGTTCACAAGACTTGAACAGGGCTGAAGAAATAATTAGGTTTACGTTAAAGCCTCTTATGCAAGTGTGTTGACTTCTGATTCTTATTTATCTCTCTCCTTTAGATCACATTCAACACAAGAGAAGGTCTTTAGTTAAGAGTGATAATCCCAGATTTATCTTCAGAGCCCAATTATATTATATTGGAATTACTGATAGACCATATCATCTCCAACGATCAATAAACTAGTATGGCCAGACAGATTATATTATATTATTACACAAATAACAAAAATTTCTATTGATTATTATCCAAGTAAACAAGGAGCTAAAGAACAAAGTAATAGGAGAATTGGAATTTAAAATATCCTGGTGGTTAGGATGATTAATAAAAAGAGATAACCCTCAATTTGGTCTCTAAAGTATTACCCTCTCTCCTACTTAGTCCCTAACATACGTAAAAATATGAAAATATCCCTAACGTTTTTCTCCATCCATCAATTTAGTCCCTCAGTTAACTTAACCCCATTATTGAAATGTTAAGTGCCAAGTTGGGAATTTTCTCTCTCCTAAGTATATTCAAAATAGTCCCTAATGTTTCTGAAATACATCATATTAGTCCCTAATCCCTAAAATAGTTTTGTTATGACATCATCAGAGTTAACTAAGGGACTGATATGATGTATATTACAAATATTAGGGACTATTTTGAATACACTTAGGAGAGAAAATTGGCAACTTGGCACTGAACATTTGAAAAACGGGGTTAAGTTAACTGAGGGACTAAATTGATGGATGAAGAAAAACGTTAAGGATCTTTCAATATTTTTACATACGTTAGGGACCGAGTAAGAGAGAAGGCGATACTTTAGGGACTAAATTGAGGGTTATTTCTAATAAAAATAGTTCTTGGCAGCATTAAAAAATGTATACATAATTCGGTGATTTGTTTAACATAATTCCGCCAATGATAATTGGTGACAAAAAGAAAAAAGAAAAGCAGTACCATCAGTTGTGGGCGCATTCTGCATGTCATCATAGGAGATAATACGCTCAATCTCCTTTCTCACCAACCGCTGCTTTCTCTTTATCTTAACCTGTAAAGTTAAAATTAAAAACAAAAAAAAAAGTTAAAAAAAGATTAATCGGGTTGAAGAAAGTTGTTGGTAGTATTAGAAAATAAAAAGTACCCCTTTATCGATGTTGCAAACATATGGGCAAGCCGGACAATAAAATCTTGCGGGGCGACCCATACTAGGTAGCTCATACTGCAGCATGGTTGTGCAGGTAGGGCAAAACTCCATCTTCTATTTATTATTAATTTTATATCTGCACAAACACAGTCACTGTCATTAACATCGCTTAATTTCTAGTTTGTTTCTTTCCTCAATCATCAAGGTGAGATGATATTTGTTTTTGTCTACCAAGGTAAAGTGGTAAAACAGAGAGGGAGAGACAGTAATAAAGTGCTTACCAGATTGTAATTGTATAGGGAGACCAGAGAGGATGTCGATGTTTAATGAAGACTAGGGTTCCAATTTCGCTTTGCGGGTTTAATAGTTGGGCTATATTTGAGTTTGGACTTCGACTATCAACAACAAACAATGGGCCTTTGCTCACTAATCGTGCCTACATATGAAGTAGATGAAGGGATAAACCCAAGTTTTTTTTTTTTTGACTGGGAAATCACGTTTATATTAGTTTTTTTTTTGACACACGTTTATATTAGTTAAAATGAGACAATACTAATTTTAGGATGAAAATGAAATTTATAATTTATAATAAATACAGACAAAAAGTGAGGACTTTGTCCCGCACTGCCTAGCACAGTGGTGTTTGGAACGTGTAGTGTTGTGTTGGGACGGGGTTCGATCTCCCAATGTCCCTCACCCCACCCCTGTGTGTGTAGACCACTAGGCCAGCTATACCAAAAAAAAAAAAAAAGAGAGAGAGAACTTTTCCATGATGAGTTTTATGCATAATTTTTACAATAGTGATAAGCAAAACTCGACTAATATAACAAACAAGTCTAGATTTTTTAACTTTTTAAATTGTTAGCCAATCAAAAGAAGCAAGCTCGTAGGCTGGCTTGGCTTTTTGCCAACCCTACATTCAAGCATCAACAATCGCAAAAATTCGCCAACAAGAATAATCCTTTTCACAGCGTGGTAAGAATAATCATTAGTGAAACCTCTTATTCAATCTGCTTCTCAAATTATTTTTTAAAAACGTGAACTGAACGAATTAGCAAGATGAAGAATAATCAACAACATGTGACGGCGAGCGCAGATAGGAAATAGGAACAAGAATAATCAATATGAATACCTTCAGTCCAGATGCGACGGCGAGCGCAGCAGGGAAGACGACGACGACGGCGCTGTGAGACTGTGAACGACGGGCGACGCTGTGACCTGTGAACGACGGGCGGCGCTGTCAGCACTGTTGCGGTGTTGTGGCCTTTAAGCAGGAGAGAACGGCGCTGTGAGCACGGAGAGAGCCGCCGCGGCAGAGAGAGCAGGGACAGAGAACGGCGCTGTTGTCAAGGTCTGTTGCGGCCGAGAGAGTAGAGGAGAAATTCGGGTTGGCTCTTGTGTTGCTGTCGCTGAGTAAGTGACTCAACTAAATGAGTATCTCAAATTTTTTTTTGGACGAAGCATTCAATATCATTGAGACAACCAGCCCAAAGGCCAGGAAACGGGGCAAAGCCCAAATACAGGCGACCATAAGCGGTGAGTCTAATAAGACCAGCACCACAGGATCGCTACAAATTAGTTTCCTATAGTAAATTCAATAAAAACAATTGGCCATTATTAAATGCACCCCCCCACCTGGTAGGTACACCCCCCCAATTTGTGAATTTTCCAAAATACCCCCGAAAAAAAAGCAATTTTTTTTTAATTCTGAACATTTTACCGGAAATTACAATTTCCGGTATACAAATTGTATACCAGAAATTACAATTTCCTGTATACAAATTTTAATCACAATGTTCCCGGAAATTGCAATTTCCGGTATACAAATTGTATACCGGAAATTGCAATTTCCGGTAACATTGTGTTTAAAATTGTATACCGGAAATTGTAATTTCCGGTAATATCACGTTTCCTGGAGGAGCTCGACGTGCCCAATGTCTGCGAGCTCGACGTCCCCAATGTCTGCGAGCTCGACGTCCCCAATGTCTGCGAGCTCGACGTCCCCAATGTCACGTTGACCAATGTCTGCGAGCTCGACGTGCCCAATGTCTGCGAGCTCGACGTGCTAAACCTGCGCGCTTCTTTTGTCCCCAATGTCACGTTGACCTCGACGTCGAGCTCTCCATTCGCACATCTGCGAGCTGCAGCAGCCAATCGCAACGAAGCGCAACTTTCAAACACAAAGGGATACACCTCTACTCAAGACATTTCACGATCCTCTTATGCACTTGGCCTAAGTAATTTGAGGCAAGATTCAACAAATGTGTGAGAAAAGAATTTAATACACATACTTGTAACGACGATTACGCGATAACTGATTTCTGAAACAATTAGCGGCAACTGATTCTTATCTTTCTTTTTTTATTTTATTTTTAATAGTTTTATTAAAGGAAACTGTTGCACGGGTCCTAATACTAGTTACATTACATTGCATAACCAACAACATAATTTAGTCTGCCACCAAACCCACAGAGAAGCGCGCAGGTTTAGCACGTCGAGCTCGCAGACATTGGGCACGTCGAGCTCGCAGACATTGGGCACGTCGAGCTCGCAGACATTGGTCAACGTGACATTGGGGACATCGAGCTCGCAGACATTGGGAAGTCGAGCTCGCAGACATTGGGCACGTCGAGCTCCTCCAGGAAACGTTATGTTACCAGAAATTACAATTTCGGGTATACAATTTTAAACACAATGTTACCGGAAATTGCAATTTCCGGGTACATTATGATTAAAATTTGTATACCGGGAATTGTAATTTCCGGTATGTTACCGGAAATTGCAGTATACAAATTGTATACCGGAAATTACAATTTCCGGTAAAATGTTCAGAATTAAAAAAAATTACTTTTTTTTCGGGGGGTATTTTGGAAAATTCACAAATTAGGGGGGTGTACCTACCAGGTGGGGGAGTGCATTTAATAATGGCCAAACAATTTTGGTCAAAGAAACATCCATACAACCGGGTCAAAAGCCGGCCCAAAAGCAAACAACCCAAGGCGGAATAGACTGGCCTCAACTCCCTAAGGAACACATGGGCAGTAAAACACAGGGATAACCAGATAAAACCATCTCAAGTACAAGAAGACAAGCACAGAGAACTGAAACTCACACCCGGACAGAACCAAACCCGCTCAATACAACCCTAGAAAGCCGAACTACAGGAATCCAGAGGCAACTACCAGATCCTGAACTACAATCGCAGCACCACCACCAAAACCGGGCTCCAATCCGAAGAAAAAAAAAACCACGGCAATCTACTGAAGATCAGAAGAGACAACGCAACCGGGAAGAAGAGCAAAGCCAAACAAATCCAAGCCAGAAGTCAAGGTTTTACGAAGAGAGGGGTTACCGCCGAGAGTCCTCCCACAGCACACAGACTAACTCAAGAGGAGTGAGAGCACGCTTCAACGCTAGTTGAGCCACTACGTGGGCTGCAGAGTTTGTAGATCTATGGACCCAGGTGAAACCCCATCTGTCAAAATCTCCTTTGAACAAATGAATATCTCTCGCGATTTGAATCACTTCACCACTCTGACTCTCATTCCTGCAAGCTCGAACTAAGTCCAAGGAGTCACTTTCTATGGTGATATTACGCAAATTTAAGCTCTTGGCTAGAACAATCGCATCTCGGAAGGCAGTCGCCTCTGCCATTAGAGGAGAAAGAGAAGGGAAGACCCGCGCCGATCCTGCAAGCAGCTTACCCTCATGGTTTCTAACCACAACCCCCGAGGTGCCTACTATACTAGCTTATCAATTACAAAACTAGCATCAGAGTTGAGTTTTATAGTACCTTCCATCGGGGGTCTCCATTTAGCACGCTGACTACTTGGTCTGTTGTCTCCTTGAGAAGAGCTGTTTTTAGAGGGTTGAACTTGGAAACATTCTTTCACTCCTTGAATGCTAACTTGCAGGGTTGCAAACGGGTTAGGTTTAGAGGCAGAGAAAACTGATTCATTTCGGGCCTTCCAAATATTCCACATGGTCATGCAAACCAAACACCTTATAGTCGGGATAATTGTCCAAACTTTTAATAATACGTCCAAGCCACTCCTTAACAGTAGTCACATTGTTGGTGGAAGGGACACTCTGAATCTGAGATCCAAACCAAGTAGGGCCATCCACGGGCATAGCAGCAACGCATGCTCAACGGACTCAGTGTGCTCTGAACAGATTACTCAAAATTCTCCTCTTACATAAATTCTCCAAAACAGGGATACTATTATGACAAACTTTCCAGATAAAGATCTTAATTTTTTGGGGTATTGGACTTTGCCAAATAGCATTCCAGGGAAATTCATAGTCAGCACTAGAAGTAGAGGAGCCCTGAAAGCTAGCCTGGGAATCCCTGCACACAAACTAGTAACCTGATTTAACATTGTACACACCAGTTTTTGTATGAGGCCACCAGAAAAGATCCTTAGCATGGGTCCAGCTCAAGGGAGTTTGGAGAGCCGCCTTAGCCGAGTTAGGAGACAAAGAATTCCTTAAGGCATTAGCATCCCAGGAACATGAAGCATGTTTTATGAGGTCTCCCACACAAACATTAGGCTGGTCATCTAGCTGGCACTTCAGCGCGCTTTCCATTGGCTAGCCACCTATCCTCCACAATGTTGATAGCACTCCCTTTTTCAGTGTTATGAACAAACTACTTGATTAGATTATATACCTGAGAAGATATGCTCTGATCGGTGGTATTTTGTCACGGGTATAGGGCCAACTTGTGTCTGGCACTTACAAGGTTTTAAATTGCGGTCCGCAACCGCAATTGCACCCACAACATAACGGTTTTTTGGGTATCCGCAATCAATATCGCATTCACAGAATCGCGTCAATCGGCCGCATTTGACCGCAATTTTCCGCAACGTAACGGTTTTTGAGGTCTCCGCAACCGCGACCGCAACCGCAATTTAAAACCTTGGGCACTTATGTTGTTTAATTGACCAGTTTTGTTTTGGCTTTTGATTGTTAATATTTTTAAGATATTAGATGTCATTTACTGCTTGATTAGATTAGATTATATACCTGAGAAGATATGCTATGTTCTGTGTGTATTTTGTCACGGGTATATGGCCAAATTGTGTCTGACATTTATGTTGTTTAGGAGTGTCAAAATGGATAGATTGAATAATTTTTTGAATAGATCCTAATGGATGGATCCGAAACAATCTATTTATCCATTTACCATCCACTAAAAGTTTATTAAAAAAATCCAATCCATCAATCATTCGTTTAAAAAAAACCATCAAATCCATCCGTTAACAATATTTTATGGATGGATATCCAATCCATTATAAAAATTATTTTTAATCACTAAAAATATTTTTAATCATAAAAAAATATTTTAATTAAAAATATTTTTTTCTCTCTCTCTCTTTTTTCTCTCCCTCCCCTCTCTCTCCCTCCCCTCATCTGTTCCTTGGCCCATCCCACTAAGTTAGTGCCACCAAAGTCCAAAGTCCTTATCAGTAGGGCGTTATAAATAAGCCGTTCCAATACTGATATATGCCCACCGATTTTTGTATAGCATTTTTAGAAGTAGTAATTTATTATTTAAATATTCATTACTAGCCTCGTTAAGTCATTATTCTCGTAATACATGTGGCTAAGTATGGTACTTAGTTAACAACGCAGAAGTAGCGTAAAGAAATTGACATGCAAGCATCTTTATCCCTCTATTTATGCTAGCAGTCGAAATTTGGTGAGAAAAAATTTACTGACACAGATGCTTACTACAGAGAGGGGAGAGGGAGAGAGAGAGAGAGGGGAGGGAAAGATAAGAGAGAGAGTAAAATATTTTTTGTAATTAAAATTTTTTTTATGATTAAAAATATATTTTATGATCAATCTAAAAAATTATCCACTCCATCTATCTGTCACCCCTAGTGTAATCGAATAGATTTAGAAAATTAGTGGATGAATGACTAACCATCCATTAAATTAAATGGATTGATTTGATCCAATCTATTTAGTTTTTTTGTTTATAATGGATGGATTGGATGAATTTCTTTGTGAATGGATTAGATGGATGATAAATAAATTGATGACTTTATCACTCCTAATGTTGTTTAGTTGAACTGTTTTGTTTTGGCTTTTGATTGCTAATATTTTTAAGATATTATATGTCATTTATTTTTGTGATAAAGGAGAAATCATCGGTCTGACTATGCTTCCATGCTTCCATTTATAATTTATGTATTAGGCTAGGCTATTACATACTTTTCTCACCGAAATCAGTAAGTGTTTTTTGTATTTGAAAAGGGCTCAAGTAATCTTTTGGTTAATTAGTTATTATTCAAATATTAATTCAATATTAATTTAATTAGAACATTAATTAAAACAAATCACAATCAATATTAATTCAATCATTGGTCTGACTAGCCCGTTTAACATATAGGAAAAATAATATGTGATCGTTATTATAAAAAAACGCATAAAAATATTATAGGTAATACATTAATTCGAAATAAATTTGTCAGACTAATACTATTATACAAAAAAGGTGATGGTAATGGAAACTTTCCAATTGTATTACCTGGCTGCCAAATGGTCTCATGATATAGAATAAAGCATTCAATTATATCAAATTAACCGAAAAATTTGAGGATAAAATTGGTCTGTTGCAGCAAATGTAATAAAATGCATTTATATCACCATACGCGTGAACTTATGGATTTGTTTCCAAATAATATTGGTACATATGATTTGATATTTTCCTATTTGAGATCATATTCAATCGAGTTATATTCAGTCTACTTTAGATTGTGTGATTGACTGATATCTTAAATTTTTTGGATATTGACTGATATGAATGAGAGATTGACAAACAGATTGAGTTTTTTTTTTTTTTAATCTTTGATCACAATTAACTGTCGTTAGGATTGAAAGGTGTATAAAAGGAGTAGTGACCTCCACAAAAGACATAACAATCATTGCAAAAAACGAAAGTTTCATTTTTTATTTTATATGACCACCTAGCATTTTGTGTAGGTTTTTTCTTTGCCATGTGGAAGAATTAATCCCATTCTGAATGTATTTTGCTTAATAATAATAAATAGTAACTCGAAACACAGTAGACCAAGAGATATTCTGTACAATTCCAACATTTACAGAAATGTTGAAGAATATCCAATCTTTCACATTATGAGTGTAAAATTCAGAAGCAGAGTTTGAGGGCATCAACCCACTCCAAACCCGAGAAGCATACGGACAGTCCCTAAGGACATGGATGAGAGACTCTTCTTCTCTGTTACACCAACTACAAGTAGGTGATATGTTGTTGTTCCATTTGTGCCGTCTTTGATTGGTTAGCAGCCGCCCATGCGCACTCAACCAAGTAAATGTTTGAATCCTATGTGGTCCTTTCCAACGCCATATAAGCTCCTAATTCCCGGTCAACCCTTGTTGTTCTTCTTTAAGAAAAGAAGGCTAAATTATAAAATTGGTCCTCTAAGTTTATTTTAGGTTTCAATTTGATCCTCTACGTTTTATTTTAGTTTTCAATTTGGTCCTTTCCGTCACTAAAAGTCAATTGTCCGTAGCTAGAATTAGGCTTTTAGCTACGGATAATTGGCTTTTAGTGACGGAAAAGACCAACCGTTGTAACTTTTAAAACGTAAGGGACCAAAACGAAACAAATAAAACATAGTGGACCAAATTGAAACCTAAAATAAATATAGAGGACCAATTTAGTAATTTAGCCAGAAAAGAATAAGCACTCCTAACAGTAAAATGACCCAGTTGCGTGGCACCCCATCTAATTGAGTCATCACCATCACAGATTAGAGGAGCTGGCAGCCCTCGAATTTTGAGTTGCAAGTCAGGTGATAACCATGTACGTAAGAAATTAGAGTCCCAGTCACCTGCAGTAGTCACAATATCAGCAACTTTCAAAGTGGTATCAATCACTTCATTGGTAGGACCAAGTCTCAGAACCTTGGTATTTGTGGAAATGGAGGAACCAGTTGATCTTTGAAGAAGGATTTCATAAGCCAGCTGCACCCATAATACCTATTCTTCATTATGCCCAGCAGATTGAACATAATCCCTTCAATCGGGAGGCTGGTTCGTATAGAATTCGGGAGGTAAGATACATTAGGTGGCTCTACCCTCCAGAGGGCTGGATTAAGCTTAATTGTGATGGATCCGTCAGGAATGAAGGAGCCATGGCAGGGTGTGGTGGTTTGTTTAGAGATGATTCAGGCTGTTGGCGGAAGGGCTACTCTCGTAAACTTGGCCATTGTAATCATCTTCAAGTTGAAATGTGGGGCATGCTTCTGGGCTTGGAGCTCGCGAGGACTGAGGGGTTTGAGAGGCTTATAGTGGAGAGTGATTCCCAAACCCTTATTGCTATGGTTCAAGATAAAAACCTTCGATGTGATAGTGGGCCAACTTCGGTTCGTAGAATCCGTTAGCTTGCTCAGCTAGATTGGCAAATTCAGTTTCATCATACTATGCGGGAGGGCAACAGGTGTGCCGATTGGTTAGCTAATCACAGTGTTAGCCTATCTTCTTTGGATCTGCAAGTCTGGAACCAGCCTTCAAGGGAGTTAGGACAGTTGCTTATTGATGACATATCTGGGGTTTCCATACCCAGGCTTTAGTTTGGTTTTCTTGTTGTTTTCGCTTTGGGCTTAGGCCGTCTTTATGTACCAAAAACAAAAATAGTAACTTTGTAAAAAATAAAAGTTTTTGGAAATAATGCCAATACCCTACATACGCGTGAACCATTGTTAAGTTACTAAACATTCGTTTGTAGGATAACACATTTTAGGTTCCAAATTTCTATTAGTGTGAATAAAGATTTCATCTATAACATTTTAGGTTCTCTACAAACTTTTATTAACTCTTAAATTATAAAGAAGAAAATATATTCCATAAAAAAAAAATATATATTATATGGAGTTTGAATATTTTATATGAGAAAACATTATTATCTAAAGTTTTTCGAAGAATATTTTAATAGGAATAACAAATAGAGTATTAAATATTTTACGTAAAATAACATTATTATTTTATTTATCATGAATGAAAAATTTACTATAAGTAATCCATTAAGTATACAATTTATTACTTTTTTTAAGTATACACCCATCGTAATATTGATATATTGTAAAAAATGGGGATGGAAATTATACAATAAAACATAATTTTTTGTTTTTATTTTTTTTACAAAAAATTTAAACCATAAACAAGAAATCAACAATGACATATTTTTTTAATGAAATCCTAAAAATGAGCATATTTTTTATGAATATTTTAATAGAAATTACAAATTTATATAAATTTTATAAGATAAAGCTTTTGTTTTTTTTAACTATATATCATGTGGAGCACAGGTCATCACACTATAGATGTAAATTTTCTATTAGTGAATATTCTTATTGGTTATTATTTATATCTAATAGAGTGATGAACGTTTTACATTAAAACACATTAATATTTAAATTATATTGTAAAAGTATATCGTAAAGAGATTGAGCATTTTACATGGAAAAAGAATTAATATCCATATTACAATGGATAAATATTTTAATAGAAATCACACATCAATATAACTTTTAATGTTTTTAATATACATTGTGCGTAACATAGGCGATTGTCTTTTCATACTAGTAACACTTTAAAACAATTATATAATTGTTATGTCAATACAGCGACTAATCCCTGGATGTATTAATATGTATTTAACATGATCTTATCTAAATATTTACAAAAACAAGTTATGTAACGCCCCAAGAATCCCTCAATTTTAGTTTAGAATTATGTGCATAAGCTTAGTGTAGTTTAATGGTGAATTTCAAGTAAATCAAGTTGATTTTCATAATTGGGAAGTGCGGATATTGTGTCTTTGAAGATTCTAAGTGATTAGATGAGTTGAATTAGCTTTAAAGTGATGTTATGAATGTATTTTGAATTACTTTAGCAAGGATTAGGAAGAAGGACTCAAGAAAAGGTGTTAGAATCAAGTTTCTTTGATTTTTCCACAGTGGGAATCGATTCCCAGGTCTCATGAATCGATTCCAGCATTTAAATTTCTCTGGGAATCAAATTTGAACAGCTGTGAATCGATTCACACACCCTGTGAATCGATTCACACAAAAACAAGCTGCTGGGACTCGAATTGGGGAGCTGCAGGAATTGATTATTCACTTAAAAATTTGAATCTGCTGTTTTTCTAACTGAGTGAATCGATTCACCCTATGATGTGAATCGATCCACAGCTGTAAAATTTGCTTAAAAATAGCAGAATCACGAACATAAAGAAGAGGAAGGAAAAAGGGAAAGGAAAAGCGATTTGGAGAGAAGAGAAAAAAGGGAAAACTCTAGGGTTTCATAATCCTATAAGAGATTTGTGAGATTCTTGCTAGATTACTTCAAATACTAGCTTGAATAAGAGATTGGAGAGTTGAGATTGAGTTGAAATGGGGGATTTGGAGGAACCCTAGAAGATGGAAGAAGAGGAACATAATGAAGGAGGAAGAAGATCAAGATTATTCAAGAGTGGCTCAAGTTATTGGGCATGAAGAAGAGGATTAAAGGTGTAGATCAAGATTTGGGAAAAGTTGAAGAAACCCTAAGATGAAGAAAGAGGAAAAACATGAAGAGGATCAAAGAGGCCAAAGCTCCACCCTTCTAGCTTAAGGTCTTGAACAACCAATGTCAGTTCTTCAACCCTTAGGTAATGGGTAACCAATAAGTCCTATATATAGGAATTTTATTTCCTTAAGTATTATGTGAATCCTAGGTTAAAGTTAGGGATTTTGAATATCCATATGACGTAGAGTCTATTAGTATTATTATTATGATTTAATAGTGGGTTTGTCTTAAAGAGGTTGGATGGCTGCCCCCAACCCCCCACACTTGATGGTATGTTTGATGTTTGCTCTCTTGTAAACTCCATAGAGTTTCAAGGGATGTGTTTAATGTATGTGTTGTCCATTAATTTGGTCAATTGTGAGGCTTGTTAATGAGCCCTAAGTGTATGTCCATGGTGTCAAAGAAAGGACCCTAGGAAAGTATGTGATAAGTAAATGTTAGAAGTAGATATTCATAATTTGGTATGAGTCTTATTATGAGTATAGCATGTTTAAACCTCTAAGTGAGTAGTTAGCTAGAAACGAATGTTGTTAATATTAAGCTAGATTCATTGAAATGGTTGTAAATTTCTTTGAATAGTTAAATGAGGATGATGTTAATAAATCCTAGTTAGCTAATTTGCATTTCTATAAACATGCATAAGAGCATAAGTATAAGTTAAAGTCCATGTCAAGACTCCTCTATTTAAAGGAGAAGCACAATATGGTTAGCCTCGTGGGACGCCACTTGGACTGTTAAGACGTCTGACCACCATATCGTAGACGTTACTCGAGGTCTCGGGATGAAAGTCTTGACAAAACCCGGTAACGAAGATTCCCTATTGAATATCGATTCAACCGGTGGGAATAGCTAGAACACGCTTAGTAGTAAAGCAAAGCTGACTATGAACTTAATGATGTTCAAGTCTATGAATGTTAATGAATTCCTTTTATATATATATGTATCTTTGGAATTAGCTTAGTTAAGTAAATGTTATTATGGATTGAAAATCCTTAGATGCTAAATTACTTAATAGTAATGATGCATAGAAGTAGAAAAAGTTGTGATAGGTTCACTTAAGAAAGCCAACAAGCTATATTGATTGGAGTCTATAGAATAAAGTTTATGACCAAATCCAATTACATAAGAGAAAAGCAAAGATGCTCTAAGCATAGAGTAAGTAAGAACAATATGTTTTTAGTTAAGAAGACTACATTTATAATACACCAAGTTTAGCCGTGTTAAGTATCAGTTAGAGAATGAATGTTTATAGAGTTAATGTGTGTTTGCTATACAATTTTGTATTATTCATAAGCCTTTAAGTGGTATATTGGACTTAGGATTATCCTACCTCTCAATATACTAAGTTGTAACTTCAGGTTAGCACATTTTAGGGCGTTTTTGCTTAGGATATCTAATAAATTCTCAACCAAGTCCTTATATTATCGGATAAGTATGTGTAGGTGTATAAAGCCTAAGTTAGTCTTGTCACATTAGCATGATTCGATGAGCAAATTGTGAGGAGTCCGTAAAGGGCTCACTGAGATTTATAATCTCATCCCGTTTATTTTATTTATTTTTCAGATAACAGGTATCGAAGACTGATGAGGCGAAGCTCCAGGCTTGGACTCATAGACTAGTTTTATGTTATAAAGGAATTTTACATTTCAAGTATTGTATGAGTTGTAATCTATTCATTAGATTAATGATTGAAGTTTAATTTATGACTTGGATTACTGTTACCAAAGTTTTAAATTATTAGTAATTTCTGTGCCTTAATGTAATTTGTCGTACTTTCAATTATATTGAGGTATGGGTGTTACATGTTTCATCATATGTGTTAACTATTTTTTAATTTGCTAAAAAGACGATGTATACTCGTGCATTGCACGGGTAAAACACACTAGTATATCCTAGATATAAAATTTTAAATATAGAAATAGTTTAGATTGGAGCTAGTGTGCGTAAAAAAAATAGATGGGAACTGAAATGAATTGGTGATAACACGTGGCGTGAAAACTTTCTTTTATATATAGAACTAGAACGTGACCCGTGCGATGCACGGATTTTTGGTCTTTTTTTTAGATGTGGTTGAAGATACTAATATAATTTAAAGGAATTTAAAAAGATATTTTATCGAACGGAAGTGGGTTTTTTTATGTAAAAAGTTGTATTTTAGAGGCGTGTCACTAATTGATGATAAATGTTAGTATACAATTATTTTATTGAAATGTAAATATGATAGATACGTTGTTTGATCATTTCTAAGAAGTAATTATATTTGCAAGACATAAGTTGGAAAACATTTTTTTTAAAACTATTTTTTTGTAATATATAAATGGAAGTATATTGGAAATACATGGTTTTGGTGATGTAACATCCCGCCTAATTTAACTATCCAGTCCCTTAAATTAGGACTTATATGTTTTGTTACTAAATAATTTAGTAGATTATTTGGAGTGTAATACATAATATTGGGGGTGCAACTAGTAGTGGCAATGTGTAAAACTAGAATCAAAGAGGGGGTAAAACAGTAAAACACCAAGACCTCACTCCCTACTTCCCTCTCACTCTCGCCCAACCCCCATTTTTCTCTCCTCTCTCTCTCGAAAATTCTGAAACAAAAGAAGAAAAGAAGAGGAAAAGAAGAAAAAAGGGGAGCTAGGGTTTGAAGATTTAAAAGGAAGGAAGGGGAATCTTGGACATGCAACCACACTTTGTCAAGAAAGGAAGGTAGATTCAACCATTGGCTACCATAGGAAGGTTTGAAGCTGCTCTAGGCTAGGTTGAAGAGGAAATTTCGAAAATCACAAAGGGAAAGAAGAGGAATAGGAGAAATTGCAAGTTCTTGTTTCTTTTCTTTGATCGAGGAGAGTCTTTCTCAAATTAGGTGATGGGAAACCAATAAGTCCCTCATTAAGGTTTATTTTCATATACTCTTGCATGCTCTCATAGCTTTTATGTTGGGTATCATATGAAGTGATTGAGTCTCAATGGAAATGTTCATGTTGAAATGCATTTTATGGCATGCGATTCATGATGTTGTTTGTGATTAATATGTTATAGGAAATTTCGTCATGAATGTCATGTTTAAAACCTTAAATTTGAGCTTTAATTGCTTGGAATTGGTTTGATTGGAGGAGAAAAGGATATTGGAGAAGTGAGAAGACAGAAAGGGGCGTTCTGCAGGATTCTGCAGACGTGTGAGCGTGATGCGCCCTCTGGGCGCCCATGACGCGCATGGAAACAGAATGGGCTACCAGAATGCGCGTGACACACCCCAAATGTACGTGGCGTACGCCCTTTGTTAAAAAAAATTATTTTTATTTTTATTTTCTTTCCTTCCTTTTCCAAGTGATTCTAGGGTTAAAGATACATGATGTTGAGATTCTAAATCTTATAAGTTAATGATTGAATGAGGATTTAATCTTTGAGGAATGGGATTAACCCTAAACGAAAGCACATGAACTTACTTTAAGTATGATGTTGTGATGCTTGAAAAATTGATTGTTTACAGAATGTTTGTTGTCTGAAGTGCACTTCAACTACATCTCCGTCGATTGTGAACCGTTACAACGTTTATCGACAGGGACTCCCTTGTTTTATGAACCTTAATGGTTTTTATGCTCAAATTGCAATTGAGAGAGGTCAAGGGAGTACATTCAAAGGACTAAATGTGAAATTGAATTGTCTTTTATGTATAATGCCATATGAATTATGATGCCATGATTTGAGGAAGTGACGGTGAGGGGTCTGTGAAGGACTCACTGGGATTTCTTTAAATCTCATTCTTTTCTATTTAATGTGTTCAGATAAGCAGGTTTAGGGAGACTGAGGGTAGCTTGAAGCAGTTTCTCTTAAGAGTAGATTATTATGTATTTTGGTTATGTAATGACCATTAGAGAGTTAAGAACTCTACGTTATTTTGTTATTCAGAACTTTATAGTTGTATTTTGAGATACAATCCCATGGGTTGTATTCTGCTGGATATACACTCTATATGAATTATGACTTGGTGAATGGCAAGTTTTAATTTATCCGTAATTTTGGTATCATTTAATGTTAAATGTCTACGATTCAATGTAAATTGAGTTTAAAGTGTTACATTTATGGTATCAGAGCAGTTCGATCTTATCGGACTGTGGAGTAGATAGAAGTAGTTAACTTAGTGTGTCATTGGAAACTATTGTTATTTTTCTACTTACTAATGTCTTCCCAAGGTGCCTTGGGAATCAGAAGCGACATGTATAACCCTGTATTTTGGCTTTTAGTCTTGGCTAAGTGGCAAATTCTGCACCTTTGAATGTGCCTATTAACATCTCTTTCTAGCTTCGGCCAATTGAAATTCTCCTTAACTAAGGCCACAGTTTTGTCTCGCCCAAAATGTCCTGCTAATCCTCCGTCATGGGCCTCCCAAATGATTGCTTACCGTAGTGAGCATTGCAGAATGAGTAGAGTTTTTCCTTTGAACAAGAATCCTTCATGCTTATAGTATCCTTGTGGCGATTGCAGTTCAATGGTACTCCAAATTTTACTGAAGTCAGGATCATCTTGGTACAATTCCTTGATAATCTCAAACCCGATAACTTTCGTTTGAAGAGTAGAAAGAAAACTATGACGTCAACTGAGGGCATCAGCTACAATATTTTGAACTCCCGCCTTGTGCTTGAGTAGGAATGGATAAGACTATGGAAACTCACTCCAAGCAGCATATCGGCGATTGATCTTTTGTTGCGAGTTCAAGTGCTAGAGGGCCTCATGGTCAGAGTAAAGAATAAACTCTTTATTCAACAAGTAATGGCTCCAGTGTTGTAGGGCACGAACAATGACATAGAACTCCTTGCCATATGTAGAGTACTTGAGTTTAGCATTGTTTAGTTTCTCACTGAAAAAGGCTATAGGATGTTCCTCCTGACTTAAAACAACTCCGATTCCAGTGTTAGAAGCGTCACAGCTAACTTAGAATACTTGGTCAAAATTAGGAAGGGCTAACACTGTCGCTTCAGTCAAATGGCGTTTCAGCTCGTCGAAACTTTTCTATGCGGCCTCGGTCCATTGAAATTTGTCTCCTTTTATGCAATCTGTGAGTGGGGCAGCAACTGAGCTGAAGTTCTTGATGAATCTTTTATAATATGAGGCTAATCCGTGGAATCTTCTCACATCATGGACTGATTTTGGGATAGGCCGGCTGTTGATTGCTTCTATCTTTTCTGGGTCAACTCGTATGTCTTCGGCTATGATTATATAACCAAGAAAAGTAACTTCATTGGTTAAGAAAGAACATTTCTTCAAGTTGGCATAGATTTTCTGCTCACGAAGAGTATGTAGCACTTGTCAAAGGTGCTCTAAGTGTTCTTTTTTGTCTTTGCTGTAAATCAAGATATCGTCAAAATAGACGACTACAGATTTACCAATGAAGGGTCGAAGGACTTGATTCATCAGGCGCATGAATGTATTTGGGGCATTGGATAACCCAAAGGGCATAACAGTCCACTCATAAAGCCCATCTCTGGTTTTGAAGGTAGTCTTCCATTCATCTCCGGGCCTTAGTCTTCCAGAAATTGCAATTTTTGAAAAGATAGTGGAACCATGTAATTGATCCTGTAAATCATCAAGTCTGGGTATGGGAAACCGATACTTGATGGTAATCTTGTTGACAGCTCGACTATCAAACACATTCTCCAGCTTCCATCCTTTTTTGGTACTAAGATTGCAAGAACAACACAAGGGCTAACGCTTTCCTGTATTAATCCTTTTTTTAACAATTCTTCAACTTGACGCTGGATCTTAGCATGCTCCTGAGGACTCATTCTGTAGGCTGGTCTGTTTGGAATGACTGCTCTAGGAATGAAGTCAATAGCGTGCTGAATGTCTCGTAATGGTGGTAGTCAATGTGGAACTTCTTCTGGTATAACATCTGGAAATTCTGCAAGTAGCTTTTTTATTTCTACTGGAATGATAGTCTCCTCAGTTGACTCAAATAGTAGAATAAAGCTCATGGTCTGAACTTCCTCTGTAGCTTCTTTAGCTTCTTTAAGTTGTTCCTTCGTGACTAAGGACACCAATGGCTTAACTTCTTTCTTGCCTTTATCATGCTCACTTGGTGGTAAAGGAGCTAGCTTGATCTTTACTCGATCTTTGACAAAGGAGTAGGTGTTGGTATAACCGTCATATAGTGCATGACGATCATATTGCCAGGGTCTTCCAAGGAGGAGATGACAGGTATCCATAGGTACAATATCACACCAGATCTGATCCTGGTATTTTTGGCCAATGGAGAAAGTCATAAGGCATCACTTGTCAACTTTTACTTCACTTCCTTTACTGAGCCAATGCAACTTATAAGGGTGTGGATGTATCTGGGTTGGTAGATCCAATTTCTCCACCATGTAGTTGAAAACTACATTTTCACAACTTCCACTGTCTATAATAACTTCACAAACTTTTCCAGCAGAAGTTCAGCGACTGTGGAAAATATTGTGCCTCAACCAAGGTTCTTCCTTTGCTGACATTGTATGCAAGCTTCGTCTGTTCACTAAGGATTCACCATGGTCAGCAACAGTGAGTTCTTCATCATATATCGGATCTAACTCCTCTTCTCTTTCAGCCTCTTCTTTTTCTGATACTTCATATGCTTCTCCCTTGATGATAGTAATGGTTCTCCGTGTTGGTCAATTGGAGGCTATATGACCAAAACCTTGGCATTTGAAACATTTGACGACCTTTATTTTGTTTTCGGGGGTGGTGGGTTTGGCAAGAGGTTTACTTGATGAACTGGGTTCATTTGTGGGTGTTTTGCAGGGGTACGGAGGATTATTAGCAAAGGAGAAGTTTATGTAGGTAGATTTTCTGGGCAACTGCTTCTCTACTCGCGTAGCAAGGCGAATAACATCTTCTAACGACCAATATTGCTGAAGTTCAACACGATTGGAAATATCAGTGTTTAATCCTCCAAGGTAACGGGCTATTGTCTGCTCCTCTCTCTCTTGCACATCACACTGCATCATCAGCTTCACAAATTCTCTGGTGTATTCTTCTACTGAAAAATTCTTCTGACGAAGATTCTGCAGTTGAATGAATTTTTCTTGATAATAGTGAGGAGGTAAAAACATCTTAGATAGTTCTTGCCGCATTTTCTCCCATGTCTTGATCTCGCCTCTTTTTAAGGTTTTCCCACGAAATGGAAGCAAGTTTCTTTAATTTTACAGTAATGATCTTCACCTTCCTTTCTTCCTTAATCTCCTTATATTCAAACACACTTTCAACTGTTTGAAGCCAATCAACAAAGTCATCTGGGTGAAGTCTTCCTTCAAAGTCTGGAATGTCAACTTTGATGTCATCGTTTCTGGCTGGTGGTCTCTGGGGACGTCGGGATCTGGGTGATGAAGAATCACTGGAATATTCTTCCTCTTCTAAAGGCTGGTGTCGTTCATTTAAGAGGACCTGTTGTGCCTGTAATACGTCTTGTAATTTCTGAATTTGTCTCCGCATTTTTGCCATTTCAAGATCTCGTAGAGGTTGTCTTCTAGGAGGCATTTTGAATGTAAGATAAAATTTGTGAAGTACCGGGTTACCAGAATAGAGATTGTAGTTTTATAATTAGAACACCAAGGAAGTTCCCAAGAAAGAGAGGTGTCGCTAAGCATACTTAATAACCTTGTCTTTCCTTAGCCAGACCTTTCTTGAAATGCACTTTTTATAATTCCACAATTTCTTTTCCAATAACAAAGAATAATTCTTTTCTCGTGAATTGGTACTTTACAAAGGTGTTTGGGGCAAAAAATACAAATTTAAGCAAAGGGGTAATTTCATAATTTTAAGAAGTTTAGGGGTCAAATTACAATTTTCAAAAGTTTTGGGGTGAAACTATAATTAAGGGAAGTTTAGGGGTCGAATTGCAATTTTAGGAAGTTTAGGGAAAAAATGTAAATATAGAAAGGTAAGGGGCTTATCTGTAATTTCAAAAAATTATGTTGACTGGTCAAATGTTGACTTTGACTGGTGGCTTGGCTCCTCTGACACGTGGCACGCAGGGAGTGGTTGGGGATGACACGTGGTGCTGATGTGGCAGTTGACGTGGTCATCTTCAACCTCAGATTTTTCGGCTACACAGGTGGTGGTCCGGCGGCGGCGTTTGAGAATTTTTTAATTAAAATGAATAAATGAGATATTATTGTGTAATATTTCAATCACTATATCTATTTTTCTATTTTTTCAGTTAAAAAAATTAACTCCCCTTGTTCTTTTTTTCAAAACTCTTAATTCAAAACATGGATATCATGTCATGCCTTGATGCCAGGCCTTTCATATTTCATGAATGCCTTGATGTAAGTCATTTCATTTGGCCCTTGGTAATTTTCATGCAGCTCTGTTATTCACTTCCACGTGACGCCATTTATCTAAAGTTCTAAACCCTCTTAACTACTTTAATTTTGAGCTCTTACACATGTGAAACAAACTTGGTCCTAAACTATGATATCATTCTCATATTGTGATAAAACACCTGGTTGGAATTTGAAACTAATTCCCTAAGTTGTTTCTTTTAGGAGATTCTGTTGTGCCAACATGTGCAGTGCAATCTTCATTTGATTTATGATTTAGAGAATGTAGTGAGGCATTGAGTAATGAGGCTTGATAATCTTTTTTCTTGTACATGTTCTTTTTTCTTCTTCTTGATTTTGCGTTTTTAAATTTTTATTTATTTATTTTGTTATGGTTGCATGATTTTTGGATCAGGGGGCATTATTTTTTTATTTATTTCATTTGATTGTGCCTGTTTATTTTATTTTTTTGCATACTTGCTGAAACCCATTTACAGAATACTTGTTGAAACCCATTTTTTTGCACACAGCTTTGCCGCACACAGCTCCGCCGGCACTGCACCGTTTGGGTAATGATTTGGTTTTTCTGTTTGTATTTGCTTTTGTTGTTCTTTTGTAGTTCTTTGAGTTTAATCTTGTGTTTGTGATTACTACTGCAGTGACACAGGTCCGCCTCTTTCTTCCTCCGCATGCTTAATCAACATTAAATTGTGGTAGAAACAAAGCATAAGTTAGGAATACATGGTGATTTCCACTTCAAAGAGAATAGAAAAATTAGATAATCTAGAGGATTATCACCACCCAAAACTTAATCTTCTGCTTGTCCTCAAGCAAAATAAATCAAAAACCAGGGGTTGGAGTGGAAAACATGAAGCTATCCCCACTCTACACTCTCATGCATAACTCAATCACCATCTCAAATTTTCTACAAGGCATATGCAATCACCACAAGACAAAGTCACTTCGTCAACACTCATGCATCACAATCAAGCAAGTTTAGTGACTCAAACCATTCTCAACCAAGAGCAACACAAAGCAATCATTCCCCACACAAAGTTATGTGTTTCTCTCATCTCTCAAGTGTTTAAGGAAGCACACTCATCATCATTCACAAGCAATCCCTATCATAAGCTTGGCAAACTTCTAGACACACAAATGCAATATCAATGTCACACACTACAAGAGGACTTTATTGGTTGTAACGAGGCTTGGGTAAGGGTAGGATAAAATTTGGGAACTAGCTAACCTAAATGAAGTTAAGAGACACTTTTTCCTCGCTAATGTTCCACACCTTCTTCTTCTTTCTTTTTTTTTCCAAAAAAACCCCAAAAAGGACAGAAAAATAGAGGATTAAGCACAATTTTGTTTGTCTTTTTCCTTTTTTTTGTATATGCTTTTTTCGGCTCATATAGCATTCTCTCAATTTTCTTTTTCTTTTTCGGTACTTGACTCTTTTTTTTTTGAACAAAGAAAAAAATAATAATAATAAATACCAAATGTATACCCACCCCAAACTTAGAATGTTGCTTGCCCTTAAGCAACCCCAAACTTAAGATAAGACCATACCTCTAAAGAAGACACATCTCCCAACTCCAACTAGGAGGGACTCATTGTTTTTCAGGGTATTGGCTTGTAGCGTGGCTCAAGTAACCAGAAAAGTGGGTTATAGGCTCAAAGGGCTCATACAAAGGATAACATGCATGGGTAGGCATATTTGGCTCAAGCTATCTACAAAAAAAATGGTGTCTCAAGTATAAGTGTGTGCAACAAAATCATGCAAAAGCGGAAAGAAACAAGCCAAGTTCTGCAGAGAAATACATGGAATTACGCTCAAGAGAATGAAAAATTACTGTTTAGGTTCAAACACTCACAGGTCATGAAAATCATGCATCATGTGTCCTCAATCTCAAACAGTCCAGTCACATCAAACAAACAAGAAAGATCCACAATTATGCATTGTTTTTAAAATTTAAGCCCTATAGATCATACAGAAGCTTGCATCCAACTGTTAACAGTTTTCAAGCATGGACAAGAAATGCAAGCATAAATTTCTATAATGCAACCACTCAAAATTAGGTGACCACCACCCCAAACTTAATATCATGCCATGTTTCTAACCCAAAACATTAAAGCTTAATTAAAGAGATAAGGATCAGAAAACTTCTCCGCAAGAAGAATATTGCATGAAGCATAACAGAGCTGGCAGTCAGGAGGGTGAGGTCACCGCTTCTACACTTGTACATCTTTCTCTTTCTCTTTTTGTGACCCTGAAAAATGAATTTATGTCCAGCCTCTCCAATTATTTTTAGTCCAACTAAGAAAAAGAAAAAAAAAATTAAAAGCTAAAACAAAATGAGCATAATAAAGCATGGAATCAGAAAATTTCTTGGGCTGCCTTCCAAGAAGCGCTTATTTAACGTCATTAGCTTGACGCTTCAATACCCACGTTAGGGTGGATAATATGACACAAAGAACACATCACCCTTCTTCTTTCTTTGCATAGGCAGGAACTCCATGAACTTGAGATATAAATGATTTTTCTTCCATGCCCTCTCAAGGTGGAGGATGATGAATAAGGCATTGAGGGTATCTAAAAATCGATCAAACTTTTCATCCCTCTCTTCCTTGTTACTCAAATGATGAGAAAGAAAATTGATTTGGTGGTGAGTTACTTGTTGCGTCTCCACATCTTCCCAAATTTGGGAATTTCATGTTTCTTTCCAAACTAGATATTCATCCAATAACGTCGTTTTTCCTTCATCATCTTTCTTCTTTAATTCCTCTTCTCCTGGGCCATTTTGCAGATTTATCTTCTAACTCAACAATTTTAACTCCATTATCATTTAGGATGATGTCACTCAGTAGATAACCATGAGACCTTTCTTCTAATTGCTTGACCAGCTACCCAACTTGAGTCTCTAGATTTTTGATGGAAGCCTCTTGATTTCTGGAGCGTGTCCTTGTCTCTTCCATAAAAGATGAAGATTGCATAGCCAATTTTTCAATAGCAATTTTCCAAGGCTGCTTTTCTTCATCGGATGGTGAAGTGGAAGAGCCTCCTTGTCCCATATTTGGCATAACATCATCCTCATAGTAGTCATTTGGATGATCTCCTCCCTAATATTCACAAAAGTGAGGTTGAGCACTTTGCTCACATACATAGTCCTCCGTATAAAAAACCTCATATGGTTACTCACAAATGTCATTTACATGATCTCCCCCACAAAAATCACAATTAAGTAGGAGGGGTTGGATGACCTTCACTTGCATAGCTTGGAGTTGGTTAGACAACAACTCTAATTGTTGAGACATACGCTTTTTCTGAACAAGAATAGTCAACAACTTTAATTGTTCAGACATAAACTTTTGTTGATGAAGAATAGTGTCTAAAACAGATTCCATGGCTTGAAGTGGATTTACCTGAGTTGCACAAAATTAAGAGAAGTGATAGCGATTTGGGAAAATGGGAGATTAAAAAAAAAAGCACAAGCAAGAAAAATGAAGGTTCAAAGTAGTAATCTCATAGGCTAGATGATACTTGAAATAGCATTCCCCGGCAACGGCGCCAAAAACTTGATGGGACCACGACAAGTGTACCGGATCGTTGTAAGTAATAAAATCGGTTAAGTACCGGATATCGTCCTCAAGGATTGCGTGTCAAATATCAACTTACTATTTTTATTACTATTTGAACAAGAAACAATATATTTTGGTGTTTTGAATTGATTAACAATGAAATTAAAGAAAGCAAGAAACAATGTTTTTGGGCTTTCTTGTATTGACCAAATATCAAACACTTGGTGTGCGTCAACAATACCAAATATCAAACACTTGGTGTGCACAAATAATATGGATAAAAGTGGCTAGGATTTGGATCCCCTTTGTTTTCCTCTTCTCATGCAATCAAACTCAATCCCAATACAAGTCAAATTTATGCAATTGAAGTTCGAATTCACTTAGTTAGACTAATCTCAATTCCTTAAGCAAAAGCCCCTTTAGATTAAACCAAGAACCCTAGCTAATTCCTTAGGCCTTCCTAATTCAACTAAGCATTAAGTGTGAGAATTCAAAGGAACACATAAGCATGAAGTCCTATCCCTAGGATCATCACAAATATGGCAATCAACTTCATATCTAGCATAACAACTAATTTTCCAATTGTGAAATCATATTTAGAATCAATTCAAAGATGGCCAATCAATGAAAAGCATTAAGGAGGGAAGAAATTACTCAATCAACACAAATACAACAAGTATTAAGCATTAGAAGTCATATTACACAAGAATCCAACAAAGGTTCATCATTCCTAACCAAATGGAAAAACTAGAAATGCATAAAAGAGAGAGGAGAAATAGAACTAGATGGATGGAGAGGTGGTGGATGATCCATTGAAGCTCCAAGGTCTCTTCCAAGGCTTGAATCTTCAAGAGAAATGGAGATGAGATGGATTTAGGGTTGTCTCTTGGCTCCCCTAGGATTTGGGAGTGAGAACATATGAAATGGAATGACTAAAATGAGTTAAAAAAGTGTTTTAATAAGTGTCAGGCCGAGACGAGGCGCAGGGCGCTGGGTTCTGGAGCGTAGGGTGCCCAATATTGACCAAAATGATTCCCAGCAGGCGCAGGGCGTCCTCCTGGGCGCAGGGCACTCTCCTACACCCGTTCTTCCATGTTTTGATGCATTTTTCACCTCTTTAAAGTCTGAATTAGCTCAAGGTGTCTTCATGAAAGTTGAAGCTATAGATCTTAGCTTTCCAATGGCACCAGTTTTAGCTCAATTGGACACCTAAAACTCTAGATGTGATTGAAACATCGAACAGGTGTTTGTTTGATACAACATCACCTTGTCAAAGTATAGCACAAATTATCCCAATTTAGAGATTGATTTAGGTCTCGAGTTCTTCATCAAAGTTGTAGATAATTCTTCTATATTTCCAACAAGACCAAGATCATCTCATTCGAATTAGTGTGGCTCAAGATATAGCTTTTGGAATCTTTTTTGTTAGTGTTCGAAACCACATTCTTATCAAATTGTGCACCATTCTTGCCTCTTTCAACACCTTCAATCAAAACATCACAAATGAGGTTATTATGCTCAAGATTTCCGTTCCAATCAACCAAATCCTCAAAATGAATTAACAAATGATGCATGCTTAATCAACATTAAATTGTGGTAGAAACAAAGCATAAGTTAGGAATACATGGTGATTTCCACTTCAAAGAGAATAGAAAAATTAGATAATCTAGAGGATTATCACCAAGAAAATTGATTTGATTGATCCAGAACCGGTACTAGATCTGAAATGTTCTATGATTTCTGATATCGTTCCTTCAGTGTTCAATTATCATCGAGTCTACTATGACAACATCTTCTCTGATCACAACACCTCTTCCTTCGTCAACCTCTTTTCCAACTTTGTATAACATCCCAATTTTTGAGAATAATTTCTTAGTCACGTGGTAAATTAATTTCTCGGTAAATTAATTTACGTGACAATGCAAAATTATGACACTTGAAATTTTCTTATTAGAACACTTAGCATGGTGAGTAATTATGATTAGGATGAGTTATGAAAAATTATGTAGTTATAATTAAATTAGGATGATGAATCATAAGTTTAGGTGTGTGGTGTTTTAATGTAATTGGTTATTAAGTGATTATGTGATAAATATAAAAATTAGTGGCTAAAAATTAAAGTAAGAATGATGAATCAAGGTCTTGGATAAGGATTGACCAAAGATATCCACTTAATGGATATGAATGGTGAGTTGGATGGATAATGAATTATTTGTGTGGTTAATATTAATTCAAGTAACACCATAGTTATTTGACAAGTGTCTTTAATGGATAAGGTTGATGAGTCATTAAGGATAAGCTTGAACTTTTGTTCTACAAGATTGTGACAAGTGGCACCACAACTTTTAAGCAAGCAAAACTGAACTTGGCAAAAACACAAGAAAGAGGGGTTTAAATTGGGTTTTAGAAATCTTTTTGCAAAACTTGAGTGTTTATGAAAACCGTTTCAAAACAACTTGTTAATAAAATAACAAAGTAAGTAAGTAAGGAGAAGAGAAGAGAATGACATAGTGATTTATACTAGTTCACTATCACCTAATAGCTACGTCTAGTCCCTTCACACACTTGAAGAATTTTTCCACTATAATTAACCTGATTACACTTGAGAGTATAATACTTCCAAACTGGCTATACTCATAACTTCTTAGAACGACTTAGTGCAGTCAAGCCTCTAAGGAATACTGCCACTACTAGGCTAGATACAATGTTCAAAATGGTTTGAAACAATATCAAATAACTCTCAACAGAGAGGATATACAATGAAAAACTTATGTACAAGAAATAACTTTCAAACAGAAAGAATAAAAAGATTAAGTGCTTGTTCAATGTGATCTCATATACTTGGAATGATTCTTGGTTGCTCACTTGTATCACAACGTTTTTGTTTCGGTTCTCTTTTTTACCTACTTCAGTGAGAGAAGTAAGGTATATATAGCTACGGTTGTGAATAGTGCCGTTGTGTCCTAACAACTCTTTCACCAATGGACAAATCTTTAGATCCCCTTTTTGTGGCTTTAGCAAGTCAAATGTTTTCCACTCTGCTCTTGCATACTGACACAGCAGATAAAATCCGGATCTTTGTCCCTTGTGAGCTTTTTGAATATTAGACACTTCTTGAGCAAGTTTTTTGATGATTATAAACGTTGACATTCCCTTTGACCTTTGATTCCTTGTACATTAAAATACTCATCAATGAGGTCTCTTTAATACATGAAGTAGCCTTTAATGAACACTCAGTCTGATTTCCACTCAGAGCATCTGTCAAACAAACGATGCTTGTTACTGAGATACTCTGTTCACCAGAGAGAGGTTGAACCAGAGGCAAGTTCTTCAGTACAGAATTTGTTAGCCTTTCATATAACAGAGTCTTGTAGAAACAGATGAAGACTTCCACTGAGTAGTCTGTTCATAGTCTATTGAGCGTTGACCAAGACAGAGTATGGTCTCACCAGAGCTTTGACTACTAACAAAGCCTTGACCAAAACAGAGTGAGGCTATCAGATGATGACGTAAGCAACTTTCAGAGGATTAATGCCAGACTCAGATTTATGAAAGTGAGAGTGAAATACACATTTTCACTTAGTCTTCTAATATAATTCCTTATGATAAATAGTGACTTTCGCACACTAACAAACACATCAGAGGATAAATTGTTCTATTAACTATTTGTTATCATCAAAACAATTAAGGGTCATTGTTTCTGAATCCACATGATTCCAACAATCTCCCCCTTTTTAATGATGACAAATACATAGATTGATGAACAATTTTCCATTAGAAAAATATTTACTTAAAAGAATTTCAGAGGCTCCCCTTGAATTAAGCACATATAAATATTTTCTAAGTGTAAAGTCACATCAGATGAATGTATCACATCAGAGCATTCCAAATAAAGTATCAGAACTTTCATAAATAGAAAGATTTATCGTAGCATATATATATATATATATATTAACACATCATCAGATTATACATTACAAGTTAATATATCATAGTAAATAATGCAAAAATTCAATGCATGAAGACACTTGGTTGATACATCGGGTTCATCAATTACTCTATATTTCTATATTTTCTTCTCCCCCTTTTGGCATCAAACAAAAAGGTTAAGAATAAATAAAGAACATTATAGTCAAAACAGAGTTTGAGAAAGATAAAGTCAAAACATAATAAGTATCAAACGATAATGATTTCATTTCTCAGGTAAAAATACCATAGTACAAAATTGTTTTCAAACTAAAAAGATAAAAACAGGTACAAGGCTAAAAACAAAAGGGTGAACAAAAACCTAAAGGCTATCTAAGGTTTCTTCAACTAATCCACTATAAACTACAGCATAGAAGTGACATCCTCATGTCTCTTGTTTGAAATTTCCATGAATTCCTTGAAGCTTTTGTTGTCTTTAACAAGTTGGTCCAAGACCTCTTTAGGGACAACAACAGAATGACTGGTGGATACAGAAGCAAACCCAGAAGCAAAAGGTTGAGTCACCATTGTAGTTGAAGCAGGAGGAGGATTTACTTGTTCTGGTGCAGGTGGAGGAACATTGGCAGGTGGGAGTATGGGAGCAGGTTCTGGTTCCCAAACAGCAGAGGTTATAACCCTTTGAGGTACCCTCCAAGCAGAAGCAGTTAGGAGTCTTCTGTTTCTCTCAAGTTGATCCCTTTTGTGTTTCTCAAACCAAAAGTTCACAAAGTACCAGTTATCCATGAAGTCTTCTAGAGCCAAAGCAGATCCAACACCATCCATTCTGTCTTCTTCAATGTATTTCTCTATATGTAGCTCAAAAGTCCTTTTAGCCTTAAACACCTCATATCTAGCAAAGAGGCATGGATTAGGAGGCACAACTACTGCCTCACGATGGTTGGGAGAAGGTTCACAACCAATTTGAACAACTGGAGCAGAAGGTTCAGGAAAATGCAGGGTTGGTGGATCAATGATGGTTACATCATCATTTTCCAGTTCAAGTGCTTGAACTACTTCAGCAGCAATTGTAGCAGCAATGACCAGATCATCATCTACAATTGGTTCTGTAGTAGATTCAGGCTCAGGCAGAAATGGTGAATAAGGTGGAGAAGGGATTTGTGGTGGTGAAGGTAGTAGTATAGCAAGGGGCTATAAGGTAGTGAGGGGTTGAACATCACAAATCGTATCAGACCTAGGTGTAGCGGATTGTGGTTTCTAGATAATAGGCTCAGGTTCTGTTTCAGGATGTGATGGTAGGTTTAGGTCAGGTTGAACTAATGAAGGTGATTTAGGACTAGGTGGAGGAGTGGTAGGTTTAGGTTGTGGTGATGGATTTTTAGTGTGTTCTGATTGTGGTGGTGTTGTGGTAGTTGTTTGTGGTTGAGGTGAAGGAATTGGTGTGGGTTGTGGTGAAGATATGGGTGCAGTAGTGGTTGTTGTTGGGTGTGCAACAACGAGGGGCTTGATAAATCTTCATCATATGTGGACTTACAGCACTTAATTGAATTAAATACATGATGAATTGGGAGAGTTGAATAAATATTGAGCTTAAAATGTGAAATTCTTTGCACTCTGTTGATTGATTGCATATTTTAAATTATTCTCATGTGTTGTCACACTTGATTTGTCAGGAATGAACGCAAGATCAAAAGAAATGACTATCAAGAACTCAATGGAAGGCAAAGAAGAGAATTCGCGAGTGCCTATGATTCGAACGCATCCGAATATGCGAAAAAAAGCCAAGTATCTGAGCTTTAGCGTGTGGCGCGCTGCTAGAGGCATTGGATTACGCGTCACGCGCATCTCAGGTTTTTGCTCTCTATTTCTGTGCGTGTGACGCGCACTTGTGACCATGTAACATGTGCGTGATGCGCATCGACACTTTTCTGCCACCGACTCTGTGCGCATGGCGCGTACCTGAGAGGTGCTGGGAGTGCTCTGTTCAGCAGAATTCATATAAATAGCGTGCTGTTCACTTTTTGAATGATCTTGGACTTTTTCTGAAACCTTAAACACCATGGGCTGTGACAAGGAGTGCTAGGGTTCCATTTTTCTTCATCTTCATGGAGGATTCAATCTTGGGAACAAGGTTTTGGATCATCAATGGAGTTTTCTTCTTCCTTATGTTTGTTTTTCTCTTTTACTACTACGAGTAGTTAAATCTTTTAGATTAGGATGAGATGAATCTTGTTGAAACTCTTATGTAGTTAGTTCTCTTATATTAATACAAGTATATTTCATGTAATTTGAGTTTCCAATCTCTATGCTTCATGCTTTTCAATATTTGATCACTATTGCATTGATTTTAGGATTTTCATCTTAATTGGAAAATTGGATGAATGAACTTGAACTGAGATTGGTAGCCATAATCATGATGAGTATAGGAATATAACTTTGTGATTATGTGTTCTAATGAATCATTATTCTTATTGCTTAGTCTAACTATAAATCACTTAGGGATTAGGGGTTTTGGTTAGAGTAAATGGTTTATGAGGCAAAGGATTGCCCTTAAACTAATTTAGTTGATTTGAACTTCAATTTGTATGAGATTGCTTAAATTAATGCTGAACTAATTGCATAAGAGTGGAGACAAGAGGATTCAACCCCTAGTCGTTTTTACCTATTGATATTTCATTTCAAACTCTAATTTCACTTTGTTCAAGTTACAGTTGATTTCAAAATATCCATATCATTCTTGTTCAAAGTAATTACATACTTGTTTTCGTTGATAAATGTCACAATCCTCGTGGAGACGATACTCTACTCATTATTATATTACTTGATGCGATTGATGCACTTGCCGTAAAAAGTAGTGTATTGAAATACGCTATCAGGGCTCAACATAAGGAATTGAGACTTTGGATATAGGTCTCTTTCTCTGTCTCAATGGGACATGATCTTCTTCATCACCATGAGATAAAAAGGAGTCAGAGGGTAATGGAGGCAAAGGCTTTTTAGGAGGTGAAGGTTTGGGAGAAGGAACAGATTTAGAAGGTTGTGGAGCATGAATAGGTTTTGATGGTTAGATGGGAGGAATAGGGTTTGATGGTTGGATGGGAGAGGATTGTGAGGGTTGTGTTGTGAAGAAGATTTCCTTCTTAAACTTGGCTGGGTTTAGATGATGACAAGATTACTGATCAAAAAGAAGAAAAGCCTCCGATAGATCAAGTCAAAGATTCTACAGAGACTTTAATTATGTATTGTCAATTCTCTGTAAGTATGGTTTGTATCTTTGACATATTACAAGCTGTGATTATATAACTTAGATGTGCTCAAACAAATCATTCCTTAAGTTTAAAACTTAATCTAAGTTATTTTCAAAGTTAAGTGTTGAAGCAATCCTTTTGAAATCTCAAGAAAACACTTTTTCATTGTGTGTCGATTACCCAGTATGTCGATTACCTAAAGTCTCGATGATGTGGATGTAATCGATTGCCTAAAATGTGTGTCGATTACATCAACTAAATTCCGAATATCGATTTTCAAGCGTGCACATATGTCGATTACCACAAGCGGCGTGTCGATTAACCTTATTTCAAAATCAAATTTTCTGAAGCGTTATGATTTCAAATGGTGTGTTTTGGCCCCTGGAAAGTTGTAAGCGATCACCTTAACTTGAGATATGATCAGATGGTTATATATATACCTTTCTTTTACATCGGAATATATAGAACTTTCATTCTTTCAATCATAAGAGTTCAATATCATTTTACAAGTTCTAAACCTTCAAAACTTTCTTGCACAGAACTTAGATACTATTTTCATATCTGAAAAAGTTCTTGAGCACTAAGTTGTATAATTACAAAGTGATATTGATACGTCTGACCATATGCTTTACCATTCTTCACAATTATTAAACTCATCCTTGTGTTGGGTTTGGTTTGAAAAAGATAGTGGGGTGCTTTATCTTGTTGTATAGAGATTGTTAAGGAGCAGGGTGAGGCTTGCTTGTAACAAGAATTTCTATCATAGTGAATTGCTCTGCCAGTGTGGAAAAAGCTGGATGTACCCAGTGGTTAGGGAACCCGATATAAATTCTTGTGTCTCAATCTTCTTCCTTATCTTTTACTTTTGTTTATCAATCAAACTCATCTATCATCCATAAAACAAGAGCAGAAAAATCTCTAAAAGTCACTCGAAAATCGTTGACTAATTCACCCCACTCTTAGGTTGTATACGGACTTACATTTGGTATCGAGGCGAGTTAAGGTAACTTTGCTCCTTGATCATAGCTTGCCAAGCAACAATCCTACTTTTTTAGAGATGGTGGCGATGTAATGACCTCCAGTGTTTCGTTGGAGAACAGCTATGACCACGGAAGATTAGCATGCAATCCTATCTTGAAGCCACAAGGAGAAGAAATATGGGATCTTTGTAGAGAATAGTCCTTATGTGCCTACAGCAGTCATCAACAATGAAGTGTAAGACAAAGTCAAAACATCATGGACGGATGATGACAAGAAGAAAGTACTCTCGACAAAAAGGCGAGAACATTCTGATCGGCATTAGGTATGGATGAATTCTTTAGTATCTCACATTGTAAAAGCTGCTAAAGAGATTTGGGATACTCTAGAAGTAACCCATGAAGGAGCGATGAAAGTAAAGAGATCTAAAGCCCCGAATACTTTATCACAAAAGTATGAAATGTTTAGAATGCAGCGATGAATCAATACTTGATTTGCAAAGAGATTCTCTCGTTTGACAAATCCTTGTAACTCTTGGAAAGACCTTTACCAATGATGAGTTGAATCTTAAAATTCTTGATCATTGACTCGGCAATGGCAACCAAAGGTTACATCAATTTGAAAAGAAAAATCATCAAAAATGACCTGCGGCATTATTTGGAAAACTCCAAGAACATGAATTGGAACTTGGAAGATTGGAAGAGGCTGAAGTCAAAGAGAAGAAGAACAAAAGCATTGCCTTAAAGGTTGAAACGAAAACAACATGAAGAAGAAAGCACGATGAAGATGAGAACATCACCCTCCTGGTAAAGGTTTGGAAAATTTCTTAAGAAAGACCAAAATATTAAATTTGATAACAAAAAGAAATTTTCAAGAAAAAGGGATACATCACACTTCAAATCAGAACTTCACATGTTTTGAATCACGGTGAGAAAAGGACATATGAGCGAAATGTCTGTCGACAAAGAAAAAGTACTTGAAAGGGAAAAAGAATTCAAATCCAAAAGGCCTACATTGCATGGAATGACAATGAAGTAAGTACATCCTCCGATTCGGATAGTGGAGAATCGAAAGTCAAAGCACTAATGGCATCACATCACTCGGATGATGAACAAGAGGATTAGTTCTTACATGACTAATGAAAAACCATCTTATATAAATTCTGAGAATGCATTTCATGAGTTACATGAAGAATGTTTGATACTTTCTAGAACAATTTGAAACAAAAGAAATTAATTTTAGAAGCCCCAGAAAGAAGTTCTAATATTACGTGTGGAGTCGAAGAAAATGTCAAAAATTACGTATGTAATAAATGTTTAAGATATGAATCTAAGATTGTTGGTCTAAACCAAGTGATCAAAAGATATGAAAAAGGTCAAATTGGTTTAGAAGAAGTGCTTAGTAGACAAAGGTATTCAAGCAACAAACATGGTCTTGGTTTTCAAATTTTCAAACACAAGTCTAACAAAACTATATTTGTCAAAGCAAGCACAACTACTAACAACTCGGAATCATCTAAATTGCGTATTGGAAACTCTTCTAAAGCAAACTCTAGAAAATGAGGTTAAGAATGAAATCATTCAATTTCTAGAAATATAAAAAGAGACAAACTCTAGTAGTTACATCACTTTAGTCATATTTATAAAATTGTGATTCTTGTATGTCAAGGCCATTACCCCCGATGCTTGCTACATAAGAAACTTTGGAGTTCATATGGAGAATTCATATGGGTAAGGAAGGCATTAACCCATCGGGACCCAAATCACTTTGGGTACCTAACGCATTACGATTAAATCTGTTTTGTAGAAATGCAAACGACACCCGTGACACATGGTATCTTGATAGTGGTACATTACAGGCACATATTTTATGATCGTACAAAGTTTACATCTCTGAAGCTGAAATCTAAAGGATATGTCACATATGGAGAAGAGAATAGAGGAAAGAATCTTGGGATTGGAAAGACTGGAGCTTCTCACTTCCATGACTATTGATGATGTCTATATGTTGAAGGTTTGAAATATGATTTGATTAGCATAAGTCAACTCTGCGATAAAGGATTGAGTAAACTTCATCAGGAAAAATGTATCATTGAAAATGAAGCTTCTCCTAAAGAAAGTTAGTGGGAAATAGAATCGACAATTCCTATAAGGTATGTCTAGATGATTTATCTTTGAAGATTAAATGTCTAGTGGTAAACAATAATGATGCATGGCTTTGGCACAAAGAATAGCACATATTCACATGGAACATTTGAATAAGCTTGTCAAACATGATCTTGTTATTGGATTACCCAAAATGAAATTTGTCAAGATAGATTATGTGGCCGCATGCCAAAGGGGAAACAAAGCAAAATCCTCTTTCCAGAGCCAAAGAATGTGGTATCGACTACAAGACCAACCATTGATTCATGGATCTTTTTGGTCCCTCAAGAACTAGAAGCTTTGGAGGTAATGTTTATGCTTTAGTTATTGTTGATAATTTCTCTAGATATTCTTGGACTCTATTTTTAGCACAAAAAGGTGATGCATTTAAGGCGTTCAGAAATATGCAAAACAAGTGCAAAATGAAAAATCTATGAAGATTGTGTCAATTAGAAGTGATCATGGTGGGGAGTTCAAAATGCTCTTTTTGAGAGTGCAGCGAAGAACTTGGTATCACTCACTGCTTCTCGGCACCAAGGACTCCTCAACAAAATGGCGTGTGAAAGAAAGAATCGATCTCTAATTGGGTAGCAGAACAATGCTTTCAATTGATTGAGTCTACCAAAGTACTTACAGGCGGAATCACGATAAAATCTGACTTGCTATGTTACAAATCGAGTCAATATAAGGCCGATCTTGAAAAAGACTCCTTATGAACTATATAAAGGAAAGAAAGCCAAACATCTCGCATCTTCATGTCTTTGGATGCAAATGCTTTGTACTGTGATAGCCAAAGACAACCTAGAGTAAGTTCGATGAGAAATCGTGAAGGTATATTTCTTGGCTATTCTCTTTCAAGTAAAGCCTATAAATTTATAATAAAGAACCTTAGTTATAGAAGAATCTATGCATGTTTCCTTTGATGAAACTAACTTAGCTATGAAAGTTTCTTGTGGCGATGATGATGATATAATGGAAGCATCTACAAAGACACTACTAAGGATCTTTGAGTCGAATTACTAGGAAGACTCGACAAGAAAAACAAATTAATTCAATCGATCACCAAGGCGACAATCTTCAACAAGAGGCGAGAATCATCAGTCTACCTCTTGAATGGAGAATTCATCGGGATCATCCTCTTGACAAAGTATTTGGTGATATTGAATCGGGAGTAAAAACAAGATTAAATGCAGAAGGAAGCTTGCCAATACATGGCTTTTGTCTCTCAAATAGAACCTTGAGATAAATGAAGCTCTTGAAGGCGATCAATGGATTCTTACCATGCAAGAAAGAGTTAAACCAATTTGAAAGGAATCAAGTTTGGGAACTTGTCCACTGAACCACAGACAAACACATCATTGGTACAAAATGGGTGTTTAAGAACAAACTTGATGAAAATGGGATAATTATTAAAACAAGGCAAGGTTGGTTGCTTTCGAGGCTATAATCGAGAGGAATTGATTTTGAAGAGACATTAGCTCTGTTGCAGAGATGCAAAGCGATCGAAAAAGTACTAGTGGCACATGCCATATCCTTGGAAATGCCTTGATATCCTGGTCTTGCAAAGAAACAAGCGGCGTTGCTCTCGGCCACCATTTGAGCGAGAATATTGCATTTGGTGAGTTGTTGTGCTCAAAGTCTTTGGCTAAAAAACAGCAACTATGTGATTATGGAATCAATCATGGATGCATTCTATAAGGTGTGACAATACAAGTGCTATAAATATTTCAAAGATCTGTTATGCACTCTCGTACCAAGCATATAGACATTCGACATCATTTTCTCTGAGATCATGTTCTAAAGGAGGCGTGGAGATTACATTTGTTGATACTCATGCTCAATTATGAGACATCTTCACAAAACCATTAGCCAAAGAACCTTCTTCAAAATAAGAAGAGCTTGGCATTTTGGATGAAAAGGATATATGAGACCAACACATTTGGTGACAAGTTCTTTCATTTAACCTATATGTTTTTATTGTGCCATTCTAGTGTATGTATGTGTTTTAATCATAAATCTATGTGATATGTATGTTAAACATAGAATAGATACTCATACATTGCATGTTTTATCAATAATTTACCATGTAATGTCGATTCTGATGTCGAGTGTCGATTACATGTTCAAAAAGTTCAGTTTAACTTTGCGACGTCGTGTAATGGTTACCACTTGGGTGTGTCGATTACATCATGGCAGCAGTTTCTGCATAAAATCAGTTTCTAAAACATTTCTTTCACTCTTGCAATCGGTTTACCTCTCATCCTCTTTCGACCACGCTTGATCCTCATTCTACCATTGTTGCTCAAATCCTTCATACAATCACTAATCATATTCCCATTGGTGGCCACTCTTACGGTTTTTCTCCCCAAAATTTGAACCACTAACTCTCTTTCCACACTATCATCACCATGGAACATTCAAGGAAGTTGAGCAAGAATCATGTGGTGATTCAGGAGGCGAATCCCGATCCTCTGGACTTATCGAAATTTGTTGGCTAACTTGATCAAAGAACTGGCTTCAGTTCATTGGTAGAGCTCATCACTCAGTATGTGAGTCTTCTTGCCTTTGCTAGATTCAATTTTCCTTCATTGCTTGAAAGTCGAGGAAGTGACACCACTTGCTATTGATTTTGGAACCTATTACCACTGATCTTGTTAGAGTGTTCTATTGCAATTTAGAGGCTAAGGGTAGTGGTGCGGTTTCTTGGGTGAAAGGGTCACTATTAAATTATCCTTGAAGCAAGTTGGAGAGTTTCTTGATATTCCATTTGAGGAGAAAGGATTCATCTTGATTTCTTATGTGATTAGGAGAGTATGACAGAGAGAATTCTATTTATCCATGTGTCGATATAGTGAGGTGAAATTGCCAACAAAGACAACGATGCAGTGCGGCCTCCTGCGCTAGAAATATTCTCTCGCAGGACACACGAGCGTTGATGATAGACTTCTTCATTTATGTTACTGCTATGTCTTAGTACCTAAGGCCTCCAACTACTCTCAAATCAATGATTTTGACATGAAAATCATGTATGCTATCAAGAATAATAAACCTATCAAGCTGGGCTATTTGGTTGTGAATCACGTGTTGTCCTTGAGCGATGAACTACAAGTTTGCCTTATGCTGAACAAATCTCCCGATTGTTGGAGTCTTTCCATGTAGACACCATGATGAGGTTTCTCTGGAAATGACACCTGTTGAAAATGAAATCCATATGGATATCTTACCAAAGATGGGTATAAAGCGGGATCTTCTTGCAGTCTCTAGGACATGAAGCGATCTGCTACACCTCACTGCCGCGAAGATGAAGAACCTCGAGATGGTGAGGTCACTGAATCAAATGATTTTGGATGAGCTTAGGAGTGTCAGTGGCTACATGGTGAGAGGTTTGATCAATTGTGCTCGCATGGACACGCCTTGAAGCTTTTAGAAATGATGATGAGGAGGATGAAGAGTAACTGATTTGCTTCATCATGCATGCATCGTATTATCATTATGTCATACTTGTTTATGTTGGATTTCCAAATCTAGTTATGTATTATTTCTTTAATTTTACTTTGATATTTTTATTTTTTGGACTTTACTAAGTAGGACCTTTGCAAGTTTGTATGGATGTTTAATATTAAGTATTTAGGTTGTGTTTGAATGAGCTTGGTAAATATATAAGCTATATATTGTATTTATGCTACTTTTTCTTCTTTTTGATGATGTCAAAGGGGAGAAAGGAGATATTATCTGTATATCTTGTATTTTACTAACTTTTCAGGTTTCCCAAACTCCAATACAAAGGGAGATATGTCTGATCAGAGGGGGAGCTTTTAGTTCATGACCGTTAACAAGATTGGTGTTTGTCATCATCAAAAAGGGGAGATTGTGAAGATTTCCTTAAACTTGGTGGGTTTAGATGATGACAAGATTCTTGATCAAAAGAAGAAAAAGCCTCAGATAGATCAGTCAAAGATTCTCTGAGACTTTAATTATGTATTGTCAATTCTCTGTAAGTATGGTTTGTATCTTTGACATATTACAAATTTGTGATTATATAACTTAGATGTGCTCGAACAAATCATTCCTTAAGTTTAAAACTTAATCTAAGTTATTTTCAAAGTTAAGTGTTGAAGCAATCCTTTTGAAATCTCAGAAAACACTTTTTTCATTGTAATGTCGATTACCCCAAGTTGTGTCGATTACCTAAAATCTCGGTGATGTGGATGTAATCGATTGCCTAAAATGTGTAATCGATTACATCAACTAAAATTACGAATATCTGATTTTCAAGCGTACACATGTAATCGATTACCACAGCGTGTCGATTAACAGCTTTATTCAAAATCAAATTTTACGAAATGTTATGATTTCAAATGGTGTGTTTGGCCCTGAAGAAGTTGCTGACGATCACCTTGCTTGAGATATGATCGATGGTTATATATATACCTTTCTTTTACATCGAGAATATATAGAACTTTCATTCTTTCAATCACAAGAGTTCAATATCATTTTACAAGTTCTAAACCTTCAAAACTTTCTTGCCTAGAACTTAGATACTATTTTCATATCCTGAAAAAGTTCTTGAGCACTAAGTTGTATGAATTACAAAGTGATATTGATCGATCTGACCATATGCTTTACCATTCTTCACAATTATTAAACTCATCCTTGTGTTGGGTTTTGGTTTGAAAAGATAATTAGGGTGCTATCTTGTTGTATAGAATTGTTAGGGAGCCTTGGGGTGAGGCTTGCTTGTAACAAGAATTTCTATCATAGTGAATTGCTCTGCAGTGTCCCGGAAAGAGCTGGATGTACCCAGTGGTTAGAGGGAACCAGTATAAATTCTTGTGTCTCAATCTTAACTTCTTATCTTTTTTTACTTTTGTTTATCAATCAAACTCCATCTATCTATCCATAAAACAAAAGAATGAAAAATCTCTAAAAGTCACTCGAAAATCGTTCAACCTAATTCACCCCCCCTCTTAGGTTGTATACCAGACTTACATGTGTTGTAGAGGAATCTGTAGCAGTAGTACCAGTACCTTACACAAAGTCATAAAGATTAACAACTTGGTCAAGTACCTTTGGTTTCTTAGCAGTAGGGAGATCAGCTAACTTGGTTAATCTCTTCAACTTTGTGGTGGTTGCAGTAGCAGTAGTGGTGGAGGCAACCACAGGAGGAGCAGTTACAGCAGTAGAGGCTTTATCCTGAAGCCTTTTCCGTCTAAGATCCTCATGGAATAAGCGTCATTCCTCTTGAGATTTTTTAATCATCTCTTCAACCTCAACCTTCTTTTCCTCTATTTCTTCGGGTATTACTGAGGGCATGAAGGTAGGGACCTATGGAGGTGCATGGGAGCCAATCGAAATATCAGTACTCCTTGTTACTCTTCTGGTAGGCTCAAGAGAGGCAACCTCAGTAATCTTCCTCTTTCCCTTCCTGGTGGGCTTGGCAGCAGCTTCCTCTTCCTTCTGGATTTCAGCAATAATTTCTGAAGATAAAACTCTCATCCTCTTCAAGTTATCACTGTTGAAGGTTGGTACAGTCATGGTTTGGAGTGCAACTCTAGCTTCTTCAGTATTTAGCCCTTGAAGATGCCTAATCAGGCCTTGATTATCCAGAATTGCAAAAATCATCCTTCCATAAGGTATGTTCAAGTTCTTTACTTTCCTGGAGAACATAACATTTCTGTGCAGGTGGTCAAAGATAAGAATTGACATATTGAGTTTGGATTTAACATCATAATGCCGTATGATGAACTTGTGGTCACTGGTTACAGTGTCAACAGACCCAGATTTTGGCACAATGCAGTTCATGATGATCTTGAAGAGCACCCTGAACTTGTTCTTCATATCCACGGCCTTTGAACCACCAGGCTTCTCAATGATTGTATCGTTGATGGTATCCATTCCAACATACTCGTTTTCCCAGTAATCCTTGATTACTCTTCCAGAATTAGGACATTTGATAACATCAGAAATTATATCCTGAGTTATCACAATGTTTCTTCTTTGAATGTAGCTGTGGATGGTGTTGTCTTTACATTTAGCATATATCCAGAGTTCCTTCACTAGTTCTTGATAGACGGGAAAATTCTCCATCCAGAAGAAATCAATGATTCCCATATCAGCAAAATCAGTTCTGAATGCGTACCCATTATCAGCCAAATCTTTGAAGTCCACTTGATGTTCACACATCACCTTCAGTTGGTGTTGCTCGACATTTGCCATAGTAGGTTGGGGTTTCGGTTTAGGACCATACACGACTTGCTATGGAGCGGCCATTATAGAGAAGCAGAGAGATACAGAGAGCAGGTAACGAGAGAGAGGTTTAGGGTTTCAAGAGTGTAGTTTCTCAGAGAGAGATAGTGTGAGTAGCGGGTGAAGTGAGTCGGGTGAGTGGGAAATAAACGTGTTGAAGAAACGAAACCGCCTTGTTCAGTTTTCAAAATAAATGAATTAAAAAAATTTGTCGTTTCATAAATGAAACGTGTCAAGTAAAGCAATAAAGAGGTGCAGTAAAACTGTCATCGGCAGTAAAAATAATAATAACTCAGTGAGAGCAAATCTCAGCCACTAACGCATCAACCGATCTCAGAGAGACACATGTACACCAAGATTCCCGGAGGGAACTTGTAACTGACTCACATAAATATGAACAGTTAAAAACAACAGATGATGCAAATAAGAATAAATAATAAAATAATGAATAATGAATATATATAAAACAGAGACATATTAAAAAAAACAGACGCTATAACTAAAACAGATGCACATGTCAAAAACAAATGCATACATAAAAACAGAGGCACATATGCAGAGGCACAAAAATCAGAGGCACATATATATTCAAATTAAACACTTATTCCTTTATAAGATGAAAATTCAAGTTCATTCTTATAAAGTTGAATCTATCTTCAGTAAGGGGTTTTGTAAAGATATCTGTCAATTGATAGTCAGTATCAATAAATTTAATTTCAAGTATCCCTTTCTGAACATAGTCTCTAATGAAGTGATGTTTAATTTCAATATGTTTAGCACGTGAATGCAAAATAGGATTTTTAGTCAAACATATTGCAGAGGTATTATCACAGTATATAGGAATGTTATTCTCTTTAATATGATAGTCCTCAAGCTGATACTTCATACATAGAAGTTGTGAGCTACTGCTTACAGTAGATATGTACTTAGCTTCTTCTGTTGATAATGCAAGTGTGGTTTGTCTTTTGCTGGACCACGAGATAAGGTTTGCTCCAAGAAATTGGCAACCACCACTTGTGTTCTTTCTTTCAATTCTATCTCCAGCAAAGTCAGCATCACAAAAACCTACTAACTTGTAATTTTCTAAATTCTTATAAAGTAATCCAAGGTTAGTAGTTCCTTTGAGATACCTAAAGATTCTCTTGACAGCAGTTAAGTGAGATTCTCTAGGATCAGATTGGAATCTTGCACATAAGCACACACTAAACATAATATCAGGCCTTGAGGCAATATGATAAAGGAGTGAACCAATCATACCTCTATATACCTTTTGGTCTACCTTTTTATTAGATTTATCTTTGCCGAGAGCACATGTTGGATGCATTAGTGTTCTCATTGATTCGGCTTCCTCAAGTTTGAACTTCTTTAAGGTTCTTTTACATATTTAGTCTGATGGATATAGGTTCCATCTTGACATTGCTTGATAAGGAAGAATTTTAATTCTCCCATCATACTCATTTCAAACTCATTCTGTATAAGCTTAGAGAATTTCTCACAAAGAGATTCATTAGTAGCACCAAAGATAATATCATCAACATATATTTGAACTATAATAAAATGATTTTTAGATGATTTTCTAAAGAGTGTAGTGTCCACCTGTTCTCTTTCCAAACCATTTTACAATATTAAAAAGGAGTTCAATCTGTCATACCAAGCTTTTGGGCTTATTTAAGACCATAGAGAGCCTTTTTAAGTTTGAAAACATGCTCTAGATAAGCAATATCTTCAAATCCAGGTTGTTGTTTTACAAACACTTCCTCACTTATAAAACTATTTAAAAATGCACTCTTTACATCCATTTGATATAAAGTAATGCCATGATGTACAACAAATGATAATAAAATTCTAATTGCCTCAAGTCTAGCAACAGGAGCAAAGGTTTCGGTATAATCTATTCCTTCCTCTTGTGAATACCCTTGAGCAACAAGTCTAGCTTTGTTTCTTACCATTTTGCCATCTTCATCAAGTTTGTTTCTGAAAACCCATTTGGTTCCAATGGCTTGCTTATCCTCTTGTGGAGGCACAAGCTTCCAAACATCATTTCTCTGGAATTGATTGAGCTCTTCTTGCATAGAAAATATCCATCCATCGTCTGTTAGGGCTTCATCAATTGTCTTAGGCTCAATTTCTGAAATCAATGCAAAGTCAGAGTGTTCCCTAAGAGATGATCTTGTTCTAACTCTATCACTCGGTTCCCCAATGATCTGGTCCTTTGGGTGATGAGTTTTGAACTTCCAATCTGTTGTGATCTCTTCTTAAGTCTTGTCACCAGACGTAGAATCAGAGCCAGCACCTGTGACACTATCATCTGTTTCTTTGCTTATCTGCATATCTGCAAAGATCTCGTCTAGCTTTGACGTTTCATTGTCAACCTTCTTATCATCAAATCTCACATGCATAGACTCATCAATAATTAATGTTTTTTTGTTGTATAATCTGTAAGCTTTAGAGCGTTCAGAATATCCCAAAAAGATAGCTTTGTGTGATTTTGAATCAAATTTTCCAAGACTGTCCTTTGTATTGAGAATAAAGTAGTCACACCCAAATTGGTGAAAATATGAAATGTTGGGTTTTCTTCCTTTCCACAATTAATATAAAGTCTTATTCAAAATAGGTCTAATATAGATTCTATTTTGAATATAACATGTAGTGTTAACTGCTTCTGCCCAAAAGTGCTTTGCAACATTAGTTTCGTGAATCATGGTTCTGGCCATTTCTTGAAAGGATCTATTTTTCCTTTTTATAACACCATTTTGTTGTGGTGTTCTACATGATGAAAAATTGTGAAAGATGCCATGCTTTTCACAGAAGTTTTGAAATTGTTCATTTTCAAATTCTCCACATGATCACTTCTAATTGTTGTAATACAAAAACCTTTTTCATTTTGCACTTGTTTGCAGAAAACAGAGAACATTGTAAATGACTCATCCTTGTGAGCTAGGAATTTTACCCATGTCCATCTAGTATAGTTATCAACAATTACAAGACCATATTTCTTTCCAGACAAAGATGCAGTTCTATTTGGACCAAATAAATCTAAATGCAAAAGCTCAAGTGGCCTTGAGGTGGAAACAATATTTTTGGATTCAAAAGAAGATTTTGTTTGTTTTCCTTTTTGGCATGCTTCACAAAGAGCATCAGATTGATACCTAAGATTTGGTAAGCCTCTAACAAGTTCTTTCTTGTTAAGCTTTGAGATTAACCTCAAGCTGGCATGACCCAATCTTTTGTGCCAAGTCGATTGTTCTTCATCAACTGACAAAAAGCACTTGATATTTTGATTTGCCAACTCAGAAAGTTTTATTTTATAAATATTGTTCTTTCTCTTTGCTTTGAAGAAAACTGATCGATCTTTCTTGCTCTTGACTATGCAAGCATTATCACTGAAGCCAACATCATACCCACTATCGCATAATTGACTTACACTTAGTAGGTTATGCTTCAGGCCATCAACAAGTAAAACATTATCAATTAAAGGTAGAAATATCTCACCAACTTTTCCACTTCCAATGATTTTACCTTTTTGGTTTCTTCCGAAACCCACTGTTCCACTTTCTTTAAGTTGGAGTTCTTAGAACATACGCCTATCTCTCATCATGTGATGTGAGCAACCATTGTCCAAGTACCAGGCCTAGTGTTTCAACTATGTTGCTAAGCAGATGTGCAATATATTCAATCTTGTCCTTAGGTACCCAAATCTTTTTGGGTCCTCTTTTGTTAGTTCTAGAATTGTCCTTCTTATTTTTTAGTTCATAGCAAGTACTTCTTATGTGTCCTTTCTTATCACAGAAAGTACAAAGTAGACAATCACTATGATTGTTGGTATCTTTGGATTTCAAATTCGTGTTTTGAAACGTGGTTCCTCTGGTTTGTAACCAAGACCCTTTTTTACCATTTTGGCTTACACCCCAAATCATAGATGCTTGTTTGCTTCGTGTAACACACTCAGCAAGAAATCTTTGAAATCCTTCTTCATATTTTAAAGAGTTACATTCAATCTTTTCCTCAGTCTTAGAGCTGTCACTCACCAGACGGTGGTTTTTAGCTTTGAGTTTCTCATTCTCTTCATTGAGTATTTGAAATTCTTTTGAAAGTTTTGAGAAATTTTTTTCAAAGATTTATACTCAATGTTGAGCTTAGAAGACTCATCTAAGAGTTCATCAAAAGCTATTTGAATATCAGAAGATGAGTTAGAATCTACCTCTCATCTTCTTCTTCACTGCCTGATCCTATGGTAGCCATCAGAGCCATGTTGGCTTGTTCCTCATCATCATCAGATGATGATGAATCAGAATCGTCCCATGTTGCCATCCTTTGAAACCACCTTTCCTTAGTTTCTCTTTCTCGAGTTGTGGACATTCAGACTTGAAATGTCTTGGCTTTTTGCACTCGTAGCAAGTAACTTGACTTTTGTCCTTGTTGTCCTTCTTATCCCTTGAATCTTTCCGTTCCCTTGAGTCCTTCTTGTGGAACTGCTTCCTGAACCTTCCTTTGTTTTTCCACATATGTTGAATTTTCCTTGATATTAAGGAAATTTTTTCATCAGTGTCTCCACCACTCTCATCAAATGATCCTTCGTCTGCTTCCAGTTCAGCTTGAAGTGCTTTGGAGGAGGATGCTTTGGTTGTAGATTTTAAAGCAATGGACTTTGATTTCTTAGGAGGTTCTTCTTCATCTAGCTCAAGCTCATGCGCTCTCAAGGAACTCAGAAGATCTTCAAGACGCAAGACATTTAGGCCCTTGGCATCTTGAATAGTCGTGACCTTAGGTCTCCACTTCTTTAGCAGGCTTCTTAAGATTTTCTTTACGTAATCAGCAGTGGTATAGCTTTTCTTAAGAACCTTTAGACCATGAACTAGTGTTTGGAATCTTCCAAACATAGTTTCAATGCTTTCACCCTCTTCCATTTTGAAGAGTTCGTATTGTCTAACCAAGATATTAGCTTTGGTTTCTTGCACTTGGAAAGTACCCTCATAGGCCAAAGCCAATGAGTCCCAAATTTCTTTGGCAGTTTCATTCTTTCGGCATTTCTCGTATTAAGATAAGGTAATATCTTGCTTTCTGATGTAGTTGATAAGCTTTTTTTGCCCATCTTCCCATTTGTCCCTAGGAATAGGTTTATTCTTGGAATCAACCGGTTCATTGTATTGTTTTTGAACCATATCCCAGAGTTCAAATTGTTGAGACTCGAAGAAGGATTTAACTTTATCTTTCCAGTAGTCGAAGTTTATTCCAGTGAACAAAGAATAAGATTTTTCCCTCTTATACTGATAAGTGCTCAACTAAGAGGCCGAGCTCTAGTACCAATTGAACGTGGCAAAAACACAAGAAAGGGGGGTTTGAATTGGGATTTAGAAATCTTTTTGCAAAACTTGAGTGTTTATGAAAACTGTTTCAAAACAACATGTTAATAAAATAACAAAGTAAGTAAGTAAGGAGAAGAGAAGAGAATGACACAATGATTTATACTAGTTCACTATCACCTGATAGCTACGTCTAGTCCCTTCACACACTTGAAGGATTTCTCCACTATAATCAACTTGATTACACTTGAGAGTATAATACTGCCAAACTGGCTATACTCACAACTTCTTAGAACGACTTGGTGCAGTCAAGCCTCTAAGGAATACAACCACTACTGGGCTAGATACAATGTTCAAAAATGGTTTGAAACAATATCAAATAACTCTCAACAGAGAGGATATACAATGAAAAACTTATGCATAAGAAATAACCTTCAAACAGAAAAAATAAAACGATTAAGTGCTTGTTCAATGTGATCTCAGATACTTGGAATGATTCTTGGTTCCTCACTTGTATCACAACATTGTTGGAACCTAAACGATTGAGAAGTTTTGACCCTCATTAATTTTGAGGACAACAAAGTATCTTCTGATAAGTCTTTGAGTGTGCAGGTATTAAAATCTCTTATGCTTTATCTCACTCAAACAAGAAGAAGAAAATTCACAAGTATTGAATACATTCCATGTGTGTGCATCCGGTTCACTCTAGCATCTTGTATAAAGCGAGCGTCCGGTAGAGTTACTTTTTGACACGTGGATTATCCAAATGCTGCGAGCGTCCATCCAGTGAACTGAGCGAGTATCCGGTCTCTTAAATGAATCACGTGTTAATCACGTTGTTACTCTTTACCTCAACTACTTTTGGAACGGAATTCGAATTTGATTTTTGTGCGCTTAATTTTATGTACGGGGAATCAAAGGTGACACCTTTATAATAAGACAAATTCGTACAAGGCAATTGTGTGAAAAGCAGATAGTACAAAAACGATAATACGTACTATTCTGATATTCTCTGGAAAGGAAGAAAATGACAGAATTTCAAAATTACCTCACCCAATGATTTGGAGCTGAAATATCTGCAACGGTATTATCCTCAAGACTCCTATAAATACCATATGGTATTCATTGAGAAAAAAAAAACTACATTCTAAAAAAGCTATTACTCTAAGCGAGCAATCAAGTTTCGTGCCAAGTCTCTGGACTTACAAGAACTGAACCTCAGCGTTTGATTCTTTCTGTTAGAAAGTTATTTGTTTTGAGCTTAAACTTTTCATCCTCTCTGTGAGAGTTATTTTGATTGTATTCAAAGCTATCCTTGTGAAAGTTGTATTGCCTAGTTAAGGCTTTGTTCCTCAATGGCTCGAACGTACTAAGTCGTTTTGAGAAGTTAAGAGTATTGTCAAGTTTGTGACAGTAGAATACTCTTAAGGAAATTTGTAATCAGGTGATTATAGTGAAAAATCCTTCAGGAACGAAGGGACTAGACGTAGTTACCAGGTTAGTGGTGAACTAGTATAAATCTCACTGTCTCTTGCTTTACTGCCTTATATTTATCTTTATCTTGCTCAATAAAACAAGTTTTCATAAATCGTATTTCCAGCGTCTAGTTTATTCCAGCGTCCGATAACTACCAGTTTTAAAATCAAGTGTTCAGATAGTGTTTTTAACTTAAAGTTTGCGAAAAGTTTTCAGCACAATTCAACCCCACTTCTTGTGTTCACATTTAGTTAGTACTAGAGCTCGGCCTCTTGGTTGAGCACTTAACAGTGTTAAGAGAAAAGATCCTATACTGTGAACATGTCTGCAGAAGATGGTCACATGAACCGCCCTCCTCTATTTACTGGAGAAAAATTTGACTACTGAAAAGATAAAATGAAAGCTTTCTTTGAGATACAACAACTTGAGTTGTGGGATAATATTGAAAGTGGTTACCTTATTCCCACTAATGCTGCTGGTGTTGCTATTACCAGAGAAAACTGGAATGATGAGCAGAAAAAGAGATATCAAATCAATCAAAAAGCAAGATCCATTCTTATCTGTGCCATGTCTGAAAAAGAATATGACAAATATGGCAAATTTGATACTGCTAAGGAAATCTGGGATTCACTTGCATAATAGTCATTTTAGTGGTTTTTACCCATAGTTTTCATGCATTTTGCTTGGTTTAGATAATGCACTTGGTTTGAGTTCAATTGTACAGAAAAGAAGGTTATTGGCCTAGGAAAGCGGAGCTAAATCACTTAGACGGATGTTGCAACCAGCTCGGATGCCAAAATACCAAAATTTGGCAAGATTTAAGAGCAAAGACGGCCGCCTGTTGCTTCCACGACCGTGCCTTGGTGGATGTGAAGAATTTCAAGTTGAGCAAGCAGGTGAATAACACGGCCAGCCGTGTTTTTCACCAATGCGCCCTGTATGTTCAGAAGAACAACACGGCCTAGTCGTGTCCTCCACCATGCCCGTGTCGGTCAAACCTCGCTATTTTGTGTTTTAAGAGCGTACGGCCGGCGCAGTGCTCCACTCCGTCTTGCGACTCTTTGCGACTCGAACTTGTATTTTCTTGCGTTTGACTTATTTTGGAGATGTTTTTCAACCCTTGGGTGCGAGAACTATAAATAGATGGAGAAAACATTGACCTAGGGTTGGGTTTTTTGTTGGCGAGAGATTGAATCAAGAACAAGGGTCAAAGGCAAATTTGAGGAATCAATGGAGTCTTTGGCAATTTCTTCATCTCAATTGATTAGTTTCTTCTCTTCTATGAGGAACTAAACCTCTTGTACTAGGGTAAGATGAACTTTTCGGATACTTTTATGTAATCGAATTCAGAATTTCAATGCAAGTATGATTTATGTTATTTGATCATTTATCTCTTTTCTTAATGCGATTCGATGCTTGATCACCATTGGGTTGAACTAGGGTTTTAGCATCAATTGGAAAATTGAGGTTTTAAACTTGCTTTGGGATAATTTGACATGCTTAATAAAGTTATAGGAATATAATTCTTGTGGTATGAGTTTGCATGAATCCTTATTCGTTATGCTTGATTAAATTAATTTGGACCTAAGGAATTAGGACTCGTTTATTTAATCAAAGGGGTTATTAGAGAAGGGATTTTCTTTAATCTAAACTTGTGGATTTGAACTTCAAATACGTTATCATTGCTTGCATTGGAAAAGAATTCAAGAGCATAAAAGTTGAAACAAAGGGATTCGAGCCCTAGTCATTTTATTCTCCTTAATATCCAAATACATTGTCTCGTTAGTACTGTTTTTGTTGCTAAACAAACTTTTCAAACACATTCGTATTCGTCAATAGTTCAATTAGTTACAACTTTTGTTTAGTTAATAATTGGTCACAATCCCTGTGGATTCGATCTTTTATTACTTAACGACGAAATCGTACACTTGCGATTTTGACCAACATATTTATCTTTATCTTGCTCAATAAAACAAGTTTTCATAAATCGTATTTCCAGCGTCTAGTTTATTCCAACGTTCGATAACTACCAGTTTTAAAATCAAGTGTTCACATAGTGTTTTTAACTTAAAGTTTGCGAAAAGTTTTCAGTACAATTCAACCCCCCTTCTTGTGTTCACATTTAGTTAGTATTAGAGCTCGGCCTCTTGGTTGAGCACTTAACAGTGTTAAGAGAAAAGATCCTATACTGTGAACATGTCTGCAGAAGATGGTCACATGAACCGCCCTCCTCTATTTACTGGAGAAAAATTTGACCACTGAAAAGATAAAATGAAAGCTTTTTTGAGATACAACAACTTGAGTTGTGGGATAATATTGATAGTGGTTACCTTATTCGCACTAATGCTGCTGGTGTTGCTATTACCAGAGAAAACTGGAATGATGAGCAGAAAAAGAGATATCAAATCAATCAAAAAGCAAGATCCATTCTTATCTGTGCCATGTCTGAAAAAGAATATGACAAATATGGCAAATTTGATACTGCTAAGGAAATCTGGGATTCACTTGTTCTGTCTTAAGAGGGCTCTGCCCAAGTAAGAGAAACAAAAGCTAGCATATTGGTTCACCAATATGAATTGCTTAAGATGGAAGATGGTGAAAACATTGAATCTATGTATGGAAGATTCCAAACACTTGTTCATGGGTTACAGGCCCTTGGAAAGAGTTATACCACACCTGACCATATGAGAAAAATCCTAAGAAGTTTAACCAAGCAGTGGAGACCTAAAGTCACTGCTATTCAAGAAGCAAAAGATTTAAACGTCTTGAGACTTGAAGATCTTTTAAGTTCTCTGAAAGCTCATGAACTTGAGTTGAATGAGGAAGAACCTGTTAAGAAAAGCAAGTCTATTGCTTTGAAAGTCAACAAACATAAAGTCAGTACTTCTAAAGCCCTTCAAGCTGAAGAAGAATCAGAAGACGAAGCTTCAGAAGGAAACGTTGATGGGTCGGATGATGAGCTCCCGTTCATATCCAGGAAGATCCAAAGGATGTGGAAGAAAAGAAACTTCAAGAAGAAATTCCACAAGAAAGATGTCGAGGATAAGAAGGAAGGCAAAGACAAAAGCCAAGTTGTCTGCTATGAATGTAAAATGCCTAGACATTTCAAATCTGAATGTCCTAATCTTATAAAGAAGCCCATAAGAAGTTCTTTCAAAGGAAAGAAGAAGAGTTTCATGGCTACATGGGAAGATCTAGATTCATCATCCTCTGAGGAAGATAATGATGAAGAAGCAAATCTTGCCCTCATGGCAAACACTGACCCAGACTCTGAAGAAGAAGTTGAAGAGATAATAATATATGATTCTTCCTTTGAACTTCAACTTGCATTTAATGATCTTCTTAAGGACTCTGCCACCCTCTCCACTGAGTATAAAGCCTTGAAAAAGAAATTTTCAAAATTATCTCAAGAATTTCATGTTTTAAAAAATGAAAACTCAAAGTTCAGTGAAGAGAACTAGAAGCTGAAAACTGAAAATCAGTGTCTGGTGGATAGTCAGCGTCTGGTGACATGTCAGCAACCAGAAGTTGAGAGCTCTCAACCTGAAAGCTCTGAAGCTAAGGGCAATCCTAAATGCAAATCAAATAATTATGAATATGCTTTTCAAAAGTTTCTTGCAGAGAGTGTAACTCGAAGCAAGCAAGCTTCAATAATTTGGGGTGTCAGTAAAATGACAACTCAAGGTCTTGGTTATATATCAAATTGTCCCTCTTTAGAAAATGAAAATTATGCATCTGATAAATCCAATAATCACAGTGAATGCTTGCATTGTACCTACTGCAACAAATCTGGTCATTTGAAAAGTGCGTGTACTGCTTTTAAGATTAAGAAGGACAAGTATCCTTCAAGAACTAACAAGAAAGGATCCAAAAAGATATGGGTACTAAAGATAAAATAGTCTATATTGCAGACATGCTTAGCAACAAAGTCAACACACCTATCTTGGTACTTGGACAATGGATGCTCGCGTCACATGACGGGAGAAAAGCATATGTTCCAAGATCTAAGGCCTAAAAAAGAAGGATTTGTTGGTTTCGGAGGAAACCAGAAAGGTAAAATAATTGGAATTGGTCACATTGGTAAATGGTCTCTTCCCTCTATTTATAATGTACTTTATGTTGAAGGACTAAAGCATAATCTATTGAGCATAAGTCAATTATGTGACAATGGTTATGATGTTATTTTCACAGAAACTGGATGTTCAGTAAAAAACAAGAAAGATGGCTCTATTTTCTTTACAGCAAAGAGGAAATAAAATATTTATAAAATTGATCTTTTTGAACTTGCAAAACAAGATATCAAGTGTCTCATGTCTGTTGAAAATTAACAATGGATTTGGCATAAAAGATTGGGTCATGCCAGTTTGAGATTAATCTCAAAACTAAACCAACACAGTCTTGTTATAGGCTTACCAAATCTTAAATTCCAATATGATATTCTCTATGAGGCATGTCAAAGAGGAAAACAAGTTAAAACTTCTTTTCATTCTAAAAATATTGTTTCAACCTCTAGACCACTTGAGCTTTTGCATCTTGATCTTTTTAGTCCAACAAGGACAAACTCTTTAACTGGAAATAAATATGGATTAGTCATTGTTGATGATTTTACTAGATGGACATGGGTTAGATTCATTGCCCACAAGGATGAGTCATTCAAAATATTTACTGTTTTCTGCAAATCAGTTCAAAATGAAAAAGGAATCTGTATTTCTTCTATTATAAGTGATCATGAGGGAGAATTTGAAAATGAAAACTTTCAAAAATTTTGTGAAGAAAATGGAATCTCCCACAATTTCTCCTCTCCTAGAACACCACAACAAAATGGTGTTGTAGAAAGGAAAAATAGGTCCCTCCAAGAAATGGTCAGGACCATGATCAATGAAGCTGATATTGCAAAATATTTTTGAGCAGAAGCAGTAAACACAGCATGTTATATTTAAAATATAATTCTTATTAGACCTATTTTGAAGAAGACTCCATATGAACAGTGGAAAGGTAGAAAACCAAACATATCTTATTTTCATCCCTTTAGTTGGATATGTTATATTCTTAATACTAAGGATCAGCTTGGAAAGTTTGATTCCAAAGCTGACAAAGGTATCTTTTTGGGATACTCTGAAAGATCTAAAGCTTTTAGAGTATACAATAAAGAAACTTTGATAGTGGAAGAATCCATTCATGTCAAGTTTGATGACAAGAAGCCTGACATTGCCATGTCAGAGCTGGATGAGTTATTTTTAGATTTAAATATTGGTGGTACTACAAATGGTGATCCAGCATCTTCAGCATCCAGCGGTAACCAGACTCTGGATTCTACTCAAGCAGAAGCTGAAGTTAGAAAGAATTGGAGATACAAAACCAATCATCCTAAAGATCAAATCATAGGAGAACCTGGAGATAGAGTTAAAACAAGATCTTCTTTCAAAGAGCATGCAGTATTGCACTTCTCTTTGAAATGGAACCTAAAACGATTGATCAAGCCTTGGAAGATGAAGGTTGGATTCTGGCTATGCATGAAGTGTTGAATCAATTTCAAAGAAATGATGCTTGGAAGTTAGTCACTCTACCAGAAGATAAGCAAGCTATTGGTACTAAATGGGTACTTAGAAACAAGCTTGATGAAGATGGTTAAGTTGTGAGAAACAAAGCAAGATTAGTTGCTCAAGGTTACTCACAGGAAGAAGGTATAGATTTTGCTGAAACTTTTGCACCTGTTGCAAGGTTAGAAGCTATTTGTATTTTGCTTTCATTTGTTGCACACCATGAGATAACTCTATCAAATGGATGTGAAAAGTGCTTTGTTGAATGGTTTTATAACTGAGAAAGTCTATGTGAAACAACCTCCTGGTTTTGAAGATATTAAATTTTCAGAATATGTTTTTAAACTTAAAAAGGCTCTGTATGGTCTTAAGCAAGCTCCTAGAGCTTGGTATGATAGACTAAGTTCCTTTTTAATGGGAAATGGTTTTACCAGAGGTCAAGTAGACACCACTCTATTTAAAAAATCATCAAACAAACATTTTACAGTTGTTCAAATTTATGTTGATGATATTATATTTGGAGCTACTAATGAATGTCTGTGCAAGGAATTTTCTAAGCTAATGCAGACTAAATTTGAAATTAGCATGATGGGAGAATTAAAGTTTTTCCTTGGAATTCAAATCAAGCAATGCAATGATGGTATTTATATACATCAAAGCAAATACATCAAGGAATTGCTAAAGAAATTTAAGATGGTGGATTGCAAGCCAATGTGCACACCTATGCATCCCACTTGCGTTCTTGGTAAAGATAAACTGGTAAGAAGATAGATCAGAAAATGTACAGAGGTATGATTGGATCTCTACTTTATCTTACTGCTTCAAGACCTGATATTATGTTTAGCGTCTGCCTGTGTGCTAGATTTCAATCTGATCTTAGAGAATCACACTTGAGTGCTGTTAAAAGAATATTTAGATATTTGCAAGGATCTACTAATCTTGGTTTGCTTTATAAGAAATCAAAAGATTACAAGTTAGTAGGTTTCTGTGATGCTGACTTTTCTGGAGACCGAATTGAAAGAAAAAGCACAAGTGGAGGCTGCCAATTCCTTGGAGCAAATCTTGTGTCTTGGTCAAGCAAAAGACAAAGCACTATTGCACTCTCTACAGTGGAAGCTGAATACATCTCAGCAGCAAGTTACAGTTCTCAACTTCTGTGGATGAAATATCAACTCGAAGACTACTTGATAAAAGAGAGTAATATTCCTATCTTATGTGATAATACATCTGCCATTTGTCTCACTAAGAATCCTATATTGCATTCTAGAGCAAAGCACATTGAGATTAAACATCACTTCATAAGAGACTATGTTCATAAGGGTATTCTTGAAATAAAATTTGTAGACACTGATCATCAGTGGGCTGACATTTTTACAAAACCCCTTGTTGAGGATAGATTCAATTTTATAAGAAGAAATTTAAATTTTCATCTTATAGATGAATGATTAATCTCAGCATCTTATGATATGCATCATTCAGCATCTGGTATGACATAAGCATTTACATGTGTACTCATATGATATGTCATTCATAATGCATAACTCAGCGTCCGGTGAATTCATTTGCGTGCGTTCGAACACACACGTGTTGAACTCATGTGAGTCATGATTATTTATGTTTTCAATAAAATCCTCATTTTGGCAACTACATTTATTGAAAAAGGGGAATCTTTATTTTTATTTTCTTTTTAAATTATTTTTATTCAGAGGAAATGTGAAGAGGTTTTTGAAAAGTAACTGTACTATTTTGACAAAGCTTTCCCACTACTCCACCTCTTTCGCTCCACACTCACTCTGCTTTTATTTGCAAAAACTGCTCTCTTTCTCTCTCTTTCTCTCTGTGTGTGAATTTCTCTGAAACCTTAAACCTCCAGTAAATTACTCTCCAAATGCTACCATGGCCAACGTTAAGGTTGGTAACTACACTGCTATCTTCGATACCATGAAAGAAGCAAAGCTTTTGAATGAGAACATGATTGATTTGGAGAAGTTCAAAGCCTATGGTTTCAACTTCGATGATGGTTTTGAGGCTATGGGTTAGTCAAAATATTTCTTCTTGAGTTCTTCTGTTGAAGTTATGGTTAATGCTATTAAAGAACTTTGGGGAAATATCACTTTTCTAACGAAGGCTGGAAATATCACTTTTCTAACGAAGGCTATGTTAGAGGATTTAAGTTAGAGTTTACTCTCAGCAACATTGCTGATGTCACTGGTTGTTCATTGGAAGGAATTAGTTTTTACAATGGCTGGAAAAAAGCTTTCAATGGTATGGAGAAAGTGAATGAAGCCTTGTTTGAGAACTATAAGTAGTTGAAGGAATCTGGGGAAACTCCTATTGCGAAGCATCTGAAGAGTCACTTCAGAGTACTTCATAAGATCATAGTCAAGAGTGTTCTTCTGAACGCTAGGTCTAGCGACATAGTGAACTATGAGCAAAAGTTCATTATGAGGATTTACTTGGCAAAACAGAAGGTGAACCTGCCTAGATTGGTGTACAACAATCTGGTTCAAGCCATTATGAGTTCGAGGAAAGGCACTGTAGAAAAGAAGAACATCTATAAGAAGATATCCTATGGTGTTCATCTTACTGCCCTATTGATTAAAGCTGGTATTCCCGAAAAGCTTGGAGCTTTGGAAGGAAAAGAAAGGGAAAAGTATTTTGGTGTTGGTGCTCTTGTGCGTCCTGATGTATTTGGTGTATACAGTCTGGTAAGAATGTAGCTGGTAACTGGTGAAAGAATGAAGGAAGTAAAACAGGAGCAACAGGAAGAAAAAGCTGGTACTTCTGTTGATAAAGAAGCTGAACCCACCAGAAGCTCAGTATCTGTTGTGAAGAGAACTGGTGAGTCTCCAGCAAGAGAGACAAAAAGCAAGAATCAGAAGGTGCCTCCTGCACCAGTAAGAAGATTTGAACCAGAAGATGATGAGCACCAGGTCCCTATCAGGAAGATATTAGAGAAGAAGAGAAGGACAGAAGCTGAGAAACCTGTTTCAGCGTCTGGTCCAAGGAAGGAAGTTCCTCCACCTCCTCCTCCTCCTGCTGCCTCTCAAGGAAAAAGAAGGAGATTGGTTAAGCATTCTGAGCTTAATCCAAAGGTACTAGACTTTACTGTTAATGATTCAGTACCTATATTTGAATCTGATGATACTATTCTTGCACCACCACTCTCTGTTTTACCACCGAAACCTACATCCATTGAACCACAAACCTCCCTATTATCCTTTAAACCCAAAACACTTACACTTTTCTCACCATAAACCTTCACCTCCTCATAGACATCCCTCTCCACATACATTTCATCACTTCACTCTCACCCTTTCAACCTCATCTTCAAAATCCATCCAACCAAGCCCATAAACTACACTGTCAAGAAAACTTCATATATCCCACTTACCCTCACCTACAAACCTACCTCTTTTTCTGGTGCAAAGAAGGTTGTATCTGCCATTAACAGACCTAGGTTTGTTAAAGAAGACGTCTATCACTCCATTTATGAACCACAAACCTCCCTATTATCCTTTAAACCCAAAACACTTACACTTCTCTCACCACAAACCTTCACCTCCTCATACACATCCCTCTCCACATACATTTCATCACTTCACTCTCACCCTTTCAACCTCCTCTTCAAAATCCATCCAACCAAGCCCATAAACTACACTGTCAAGAAAACTTCATCTATCCCACTTACCCTCACCTACAAACCTACCTCTTTTTCTGATGCAAAGAAGGTTGTATCTGCCATTAACAGACCTAGGTTTGTTAAAGAAGACGTCTATCACTCCATTTATGATCACCCCTCTCTATGGCATTTGAAAACATTCACTTCGGGAGTTGCAAGACTGGAAGTTGCCTCTCCAACAAGAGTTGTACTCAAAGAAGGAGATGAGCAAGTTGATATGTCCTTCAAGGGAAGATTGAGACCTCAATCAAATAGTAGAACAGTTCCTTTCTCTGTTGATCTTCCCAGGTTCCTACCTCAAAATGAACCTCTTACTCTTGAAGAATGCAGAAAGTGGATAACAGATAAAGAAGTGGCCTTTATGACTCATTGCCTGGAGATGAAAAGGCTTGAGCTGATTCGTCAATACATAGATCCTGCTTCAGCTTCTGTCAAGATTGTACCCGATAGGCAAAGGTGGTTGCCAGTCTATTCCTGGAAAAAGGAAGGAACCAGCCCCTAGGAAAATGCTCTTAGAAGATTTGATGTCAAATCATTCTCTCAGCTTCCTGTCAACAAGCTTGATGAAGACCATGCTCGGCGAGTATACCTGAACTTGCTCAAGAAAGATGCTTCGAGCACTGGTTCTTCTTGCTGCTGCAATGCAGAGAAAGCAACCATTCCTACAGTTGGCTCCATCAGCAGGGTAACAGACACAAAACTTGGTACTATTCATTTCGATGATATGTTTATGTGTTCTGTTGTAAGGCCTCTGAATGCTATGAAAATAGAAGATCAATGGGCTGCTGTTTGCAAATATTTTGATATTGGCTTTAATTGGAGACAATGGACTATGTCTTGGAAAGACAAAGCCATTCTGCCCTGTTTTAAACCTCTCAAGATTGAAAAAGATGATAGGGAAAATCAGCATAAGTTATTCCATGTTGAAAATGAAGGACTCACATTCATTTTTGATGGAATGGCAGTTTTTATCAGAAGAATTTATGGAGAAGCTGCCTTGGAGCAATTTAATGCTTATACTATAGATCTGCTTCAGCACAGGAAAACTGTTTTTATGCTTATGTTGTACCCTGAAGAACTCGTGAGTAGATCGGGATGGGGATTGGAACAAGAGAAACTGAAGCTGGGAAGACTCATCAAATGGTCCTTACCAAATGATGACCTCCTTCAAAAGGCTAAAGTAAGAAAAGAAAGGAAATTGAGATTGTCACAGGATGTGCTAGCAGAGCACCAGAAAATGAAATCTCAAAGGGCTGTTACAGTGGTTCAGAAGCTGATGTTGAACATGCACCTGCAAATGCTGATGTTGTCATTTTGCCTCGAGCAGAATTTAAAGTTATCATGGCAACCAATCAAAAAGTGGCTCAGTTGGAAAGCACTTTGAAATTCATCTTGGAACATTTCAATCTGGATCCTCCACCTCCACCAAACCTCTAAAATTTTTTTGTATTTGTGTGCTAACTACAATTTTTATTTTTGGTTCAATCAAATATTTATGTTACTTGATACAATTATATTTCAATTGATCTGACCTAATCTTCAAATTTTTATAAGTATTACTACTTACTGTTTTGACTATGATGTGTTTTACACTCTTTTTGTCTGATGACAAAAGGGGGAGTAGAAGTATAGGTCTGATGAACACGTTGAAAGTCCACGCTAAAGTATCACAAAATCTCATGCATAAATCATATACATAGCATGATTCCTTAATTGCTCTGATACTCATTAATATTCATTGTCTGGTGCTTTGATAATCTTCAATATCTGTTGGCACAATTTTTTATTTTGTACAATGAATATCAGCATCTGATACTTGAGTATATCCATTATCAGTACAATGTTCTCAGCATCCGATCTCAACGTTTAAATCGAATATATGCTCTGATACTTGTATGTATTTTTGCAATCACATAAATGCTCTAATTATAATAAATCGCTCTGATACCTGCTATTTTTAATTTTATCTGAGTTGTTGAACTTAGGGGGAGTCCCTTGAAATTACTTTTGAAATTAAATTGTTCATCAACCTTGGATATTTGTCATCATCTAAAAGGGGGAGATTGTTGGAACCTAAACGATTGAGAAGTTTAGACCCTCAGCAATTTTGATGATAACAAAGTATCTTCTGATAAGTCTTTGAGTGTGCAGGTATTAAAATCTCTTATGTTTTATCTCACTCAAACAAGAAGAAGAAAATTCACAAGTATTGAATACATTCCATGTGTGTGTATCCAGTTCACTCCAGCGTCTTGTATAAAGCGAGCGTCCGGTAATGTTACTTTTTGACACGTGGATTATCCAATTGCCGCGAGTGTCCGTCCAGTGAACTGAGTGAGCATCCGGTATCTTAAATGAATCACGTTGTTGCTCTTTACCTCGGCTACTTTTGGAACGGAATTCGAATTTGATTTTTGTGCGCTCAATTTTATGTACAAGGAATCAAAAGTGACACATTTAGAATAAGACAAATTCGTACAAGGCAATTGTGTGAAAAGCAGATAGTACAAAAATGGTAATACGTACTATTCTGATATTCTCTAGAAAGGAAGAACAACACATAATTTCAAAATTACACCACCCAATGATTTGGAGCTGAAATATCTGCAACGGTATTATCCTCAAGACTCCTATAAATACCCCATGGTATTCATTGAGAAAAAAAAAGAAACTACATTCTGAAAAAGCTATTACTCTAAGCGAGCAATCAAGTTTCGTGTCAAGTCTCTGGGCTTACAAGAACTAAACCTCAGCGTCTGATTCTTTCTGTTAGAAAGTTATTTGTTTATTCATCCTCTCTGTGAGAGTTATTTTGATTGTATTCAAAGCTATCCTTGTGAAAGTTGTATTGCCTATTTAAGGCTTTATTCCTCAAAGGCTCGAACGTGCTGAGTCGTTTTGAGAAGTTAAGAGTGTTGTCAAGTTTGTGACAGTAGGATACTCTTAAGAAAATTTGTAATCAGGTGATTATAGTGAAAAATCCTTCAGGAACGAAGGGACTAGACGTAGCTACCAAGTTGGGGGTGAACTAGTATAAATCTCTGTGTCTCTTGCTTTACTGCCTTACATTTATCTTTATCTTGCTCAATAAAACAAGTTTTCATAAATCATATTTCCAGCGTCTGGTTTATTCCAGCGTCTGATAACTACCAGTTTTAAAATCAAGTGTTCAGATAGTGTTTTTAACTTAAAATTTGCGAAAAGTTTTCAACACAATTCAACCCCCTTCTTGTGTTCACGTTCAAGCGTTTTTGTTTTGCTTTTCTTTTTTTCCTACTTCAGTGAGAGAAGTAAGGTATATATAGCTAGGGTTGTGAATAGTGATGTTGTGTCCTAACAGCTCTTTCACCAATGGACAAAACTTCAGATTTCATTTTTGTGGCTTTAGCAAGTCACGTCATTTTCCACTCTGTTCTTGCATACTAACACAGCAGATAAAATCAGGATTTTTGTCCCTCGTGAGCTTTTTGAATATTAGACACTTCTTGAGCAAGTTTACTGATGATTATAAACGTTGACATTCCCTTTGGCCTTTGATTTCTCGTACATTAAAATACTCATCAATGAGGTCTCTTTAATACATGAAGTAGCCTTTAATGAACACTCAGTCTGACTTCCAATCAGAGCATCTGTTAAACAGACGATGCTTGTTACTGAGATACTCAGTTCACCCGAGAGAGCTTGAACCAGACAGAATTTGTTGGCCTTTCATATAACAGAGTCTTGTAGAAACAGACGAAGACTTTCACTGAGTAGTCTGTTCATAATCTATTGAGCATCGACCAAAAATAGAGCGTTGACCAAGATAGAGCATGGTCTCACCAGAGCTTTGACTACTAATAGAGCGTTGACCAAAACAGAGTGAGGCTATCAGACAATGACGTCAGCAACTTTCAGATGATTAATGTCAGACTCAGATTTATGAAACTGAGAGTGAAATACACATATTCACTTTGTGCTTATCAAAAAAAAAACACATATTCACTTTGTCTTCTAAGATAATTCCTTCTGATGAATAGTGACTTCTGCACACTAACAAACACATTAGAGGATAAATTGTTCTATTAACTATTTGTTATCATCAAAACAATTAAGAGTCATTGTTTCTGAATCCATTTGATTCCGACAAGAACCACAAGATTGTGACAAATGGTACTATAGGAATTCAACACGTGTCCTTGTGTTTGCCTATAAATATCAAGGCAATGTAGGAGAAATTCATAAGTTCCATTTGTGAGAAGTTTTAGAGAGAGAAGCTCTAGAGTTTTAGAGAGAGAAAATGAGAGAAAAGTTAAAAATTCCTCTACTCTTTCTTGAGTGAAAACCATGGCCTTGTAGTGAGATTCTCTAACCTTTTTGCTTCTATTTTTTTTTGTCCTTCTTGAGATAAGCTTGGTGTAGGTGAGTGTTGGTGAGTAAGAGATCCAGAGAGTTTGGAGAATTTTTGGGAGTTGTATTCTTCTCCATTTGTCTTCCCTTTAGCCGTGACTTGTTCCATGGTTTTGGGGTCGTGTGATCGTATTCGTGATCGTGTTGAGGAAGAGATTGAGATCGTTGCATGGGAAGTAAAGCTTGTTGGTAAGGGCATCTTCCATTATTTAATTTAATTATTTGATATGTGTGAATGTGATGTGAACGGTGTTAGAGTCGGTGTTCTAGTGAAAACTTGTTTTGGAGAAATGATTATTTTGTGTTAATATGTTGAGATTGTGCATTAGCATGCATAAGTGTACATCGACATTAGAGATCCAGTGTAGGACTAATGTCGAGTGAGTGAAATTCAATTGGTATGAGAATAATAAGACACTCCAATCTGAGAATCCAGTGTAGGAGCAAAATCGGTAAGTCATGACCTGAGAATCAAGTGTAGGACCAGTGTCAGACCTAGAAATCCAGTGTAGGACCAGTGCCATTAATGCCTATTGGTATGAGTAAATGTGATATTCCAGAATCATGTACAATGGCATATAGAATGCATCATTAGGGAATTATGTGTATCCTTATTGTTTTGTATTATGGAAATACTTCATGCCAAGTTGCTCTTATGTGTTGTTGTCATACTGTGATATCTTGTTTTGGCTTGTATATTTGTGTTATTGTTGTTATATGTGATTTGTCTGGAATGATGACCCTTGCCTGTGGTACTCTAATTTCAATGGATGATACCCAAATGATAAAGATTGCAGAGTGATCGCGACTGCTGACAAGCATTGCTATGGAGGACTTGATACGAATATATTTTTCTTGGAGTCTTAGTTGTGAAACTTGCTGTGAAATGCAATAAGGGTATAGGATTGACCAGCTATAGGAGTCATTGGTGTACTTCTTTGATATTATATTTTTTATAATAAATCTTTCAAAAAAATTCATTTGTTTACGCATAAATGGTTATACAAATTTATTTGTGCGGTTACTATATTCGTGGTTATTGAATTTTGCTGTACATCACGTTTTCGAAAATCCTGCAATACTCTGATAATTATTTTGAAAGAAGTTTTAATCTAAAAATTTAGACCCTTATTTTACAAAAATTATGCTAGCAGAGTATTGTAACTAAAAATATATCAATATCTCTATGTTATATTAGATCAATAGCGCTCTGAAAATTGGGGTGTTACACTTTGGATCTGACATTTTTGAGTTTGATCAAAAGGTGATCCAGTTATTCTTGATTGAGGTACACCATGGTTTTGCAAGCACCATGCCCATCATCACCTAGTTCTCCATCAGCGAGCATAAACAACAGGTCTTGACCATCGTGTTCGCCATCAAAAGCCGTGTTCGACTCTCCATCTCACTGGCATTTGCATCGATATCTTCGATCCCGGCGAAACTCTCACACCCGTTTACAACTCCACCATGTGTTGTTTTCCCCACGATCAAAGATTCCAGAAGTCTCGTTTTCTGTTTAAGCTCTTGCTTTTGTCAAGCTATGTTTTGATTCAGGTTTTGCCTTCTCTGATCTCTTCGATGATGATTTCTCCTCTTTCCACCATGATGAATGATAAACCAATATTTTGAGAGTTTTTTTATGGTATTTACTTGCTAAATAACCCTTTTTTATGGTTTTGATCCCTGTTTCTCATCCATTTTCCTTTATATTTGCAAAATTAGCTTGGAGAAGAGAAAAGTTGCAAAATAATACAAAATAGAGAAAATTTGATGCAAAAAATGACTAAGTTTGAAGTTCCTGCACATATACATACTCCATGCACAACATCCAAAAGCTCTACACAGTCCTACACATATGCAAAGGCTATATAATCGAATCTGCAAAGCCCTGAATGAAGAAAAGCTCATTCCAGCCAAGCTTGAGGTTGCACGACCTTGCATATTCATGCAACACGATTGTGTAGCATGTAGAGCCTGTGCAAATCTGCAAAGCCTGAAGTGAAAAGTCAGAATCTCGCCACACAAACGAGCACGACCGTGCAGACTGGAGCCCAGATTTGTCTGTTTTAATATGCAAAGGCCGTGCAGTATATGTAGAGCCATGCAAAAGCATGGAAATCACTGTTTTTAGGGTAATTTTGTGTTTTCTTATAAATAGAGCCTCCTCCCTTCATTCTATTCATTCAATGGATCATGGGATATTTTCTAAATTATTCATTAGGATTAGAGGAGGCTCGAGAATGACCCTGGGACGTCGGTAGCAAGCCGAGACGCCTCCAGATTTAGTTTTTATGCTTTATTTTATGGATTCCTTTGTGATTTATGTTTGCATTATTTCTATGATGTGTAACTAAATTCCTAACTAGGGTTATGGTGAATCTTATGTCATTACTTGGTATTTTTCCTTATTAATTTAGGATTTCTTGCTTTCCATATATTATTGAATTAATTCTTGTAATTGAATCCGTGTAAGACGTAGCTAACCTTTAACAAGTTAATTAATTAAATAGGTGATCATACCATAATTAATTAATGGAACCCTAGGATTAATTGGTTTTGGGGGTGGTCTGATCATAATTCAATTCCCTCAATTTAAGTCGGTAATTAAGTTACGAGTTTGTTGGTTATTAATGCTTTTATTAACTGATGTCTTACACGAGAGCGAGAGTAATTGATTAGGAAGAAGACTGTTATTATTCATCAACCATAATGGGCATTAATAACATTAGAGCAAATGGCTAACATCAATTGGAAGCAAAAATAATAGATTAATTTGGGAAGTACCTTGTTAATTGGCATAAGTGAAACCGGATACCCCAATATTTTCCTAAATTGATCTCAACTTATTTGCTTGATTTCCTTTTCCCTATTACTCTTCTGATTTCAAAGTCTTTCCAAAAAATACTTCGATAGTCTAAATAATATAGGAACTCAACTAGTCTAATACTTTTTATTTAATCATGTGAGTACGATATCTAGGACTCGAATCCTATAATTACTACTACGAATGGGGTGCACTTACCCTTAAGTATGCTTTGAGCGCATCAATGAATTTGTCACTCAGAGCATCCTCTGGCTTTCCATGGATGCCTTGGAGCTTTGGAACACAGAGAAAGTTGGGATCAATTTCTAATGATCCAGAAAGTTAGGGTTTGCCATGGGTGTCTCATTGCTCTTGCGCTTCAATGTTTCGCAACTGACTCAACAAAGTCGTGTGTTTTTTTTTCCTTTCGTCTCTGCATGTTTTTTCTTGTTTGGGCCTCATTACCATTTTTTTTTGTTTTAGCCTTTGTTACTGATGTTAGTTTTGTAAAAAAAGTAGGAAACATTTTATTTCCTTTTTTTTTTTTACTTCAAGCTGGTTTATGGTATGTTAACATATAAAGTTATTCTAAACATATCATTAATATATTTTTTTAAAGCAAAGGAAGGGAAAGGAACCTCGTTAAAACCTTCTGATGCAAAACCCTCCTTAGGGAAAAAAAAATCTAGAAAGAAAAAGAGTACTCCTCCCTAAATTTTATTAATAATAAAAAAGGAAAAAAGATAAGCAAAAATCATGGGAGGACTAGGCCAAAACCCATGAACAAAAACAATAATGAATCCAATAGGAATGAGAGGCAAACCTACAGAAAAGAAACTAAATCTAAGAAAAGCAATAATGGTGTGCAAAAGCATCACTATAATGACTTTCATCCTAACTATTTTGGCACCAAAGACATGAACAATCATTTGCAGCACACCAAAATCAAAACAGTAGGGATAAGTCCCACCAAACACTAGGCAAACCTAACCTATTTCTGAAAAAATCCTCAGCAATGAAACTAGGAATAAGTCCCACCAAACAAAACTACTGATACTAGACCCATGATCGGCGAGCTTATCAGCGCAAACATTGCCCTCTCGATAAATATGAGTGCAAACAAAGATCATCTGTCTGGTCAAGTGAACATAATTATTCCATCTATTTTTGAGCTTCCAAGGAATCACCTGACTATTCTTGAAAGCAGAAACAACCAACTGATAATCACACTCCAACCACAGATAATTCCAACCTTTGTTAAAAGCTAATTCAATTGCCAACATTGCTCCAACAAGCTCCGCATGAAGCGCATAGTTGCTATTAATGTTCGCAGAGAAGCAACCAAGGACAACATCACTTTTATCTCTAAAAATACCACCACAGGAGGTTGGGCCAGGACAACCTTTGGCAGCCCCATCAGTGTTGCACTTAACCATAAAAGGAGCAGGGGGATCCAAGTAACCTCTTTGAGGTTCGAAGAGCTTCTATAATTACCATTAATCTTGAAAGCCTTTAAAATCATAAAATCAGCAACCGAAGAGGACATGGGAGAATTGGAGGCATTACCTGCTAAAGCCCCATTGGAAAGGATTAAGCTAATGATAGAGTGCAAATGGATAATAATATTATCAAACCTGGCAACCTGGCCTTGTTTCTGCAGTGCCAGATCGCCCAACAAACATTAACATTAATCTTGAAAGCCTTCTGTAATTACCATTAATCTTGAAAGCCTTTAAAATCATAAAATCAACAACCGAAGAGGACATGGGAGAATTGGAGGCATTACCTGCTAAAGCCACATTGGAAAGGATTAAGCTAATGATAGAGTGCAAATGGATAATAATATTATCAAACCTGGCCTTGTTTCTGCAGAGCCAGATCGCCCAACAAACATTAACAATAGCAGCAGAGACAATGTCACAAATCTGAGGGCTCCAACCATGAAGAGGCAAAGATAAAATATTATGAAAATAAGAGCTATCTATCGAAGTGCTCAGAATACCTCCAAGCCAATTCCAAATAGATTTGGCAAAAGCACAGTCAAGAAAAAGGTGATGAGTGGATTCTGAAGCATTACCACAAAGACTACAAACTGAAATAACAGTGCAACCTCTGTACCAAAGCTCATCATTCGTCGGCATCCTGTTATGAAGAATCCTCCAAATGATGAAGGATTTAGAAGGTGGAATAAAATTCTTCCAAACTAACTTGGTCCAGGGATAGCTTACTTTCTCTTGAGAAGGAGGCTCAGAATAATTACTAAATAAAAAAGTATTTATTGCTAACCTGGTGCCGAGTAGAGTCTGCCGGCGGGACTCCTGTGACAACTCCGGCAAAGAGCTACAAAAAAAATGTGTTTCGTGTTAGTGAACAATATATAGAGAAATGAGAGAGACGAGACGGTGAGGGAGGGAGAATTACTATGGCAGTGACGAGAAGGACCGAGAACAACACAGGGGAGGGAGGAGACAATGCAAGGAAGTGAGGAAGAGGGAGTAGACTGAGAGGAGGGAGCAGAGTGAGAGGAGGGAGCAGAATACACTGTAAGTGGAGAAGTGAAGGGAAGAAGATAAATTTCGTTCTGATATTGAACATTACCTACGGACTTTTCCGTAGATAATTATCTCCTTTAATGCCTATGGCATTTTCCGTCGGTAACTGGCAATAGTCAATTTGACCGCTGGGAGTTACCTACGGCTTTTTCTGTAGGTAACTTACATACGGAATAGTCCGTAGGTAAATTACCTAAGGAAATTTCAGTAGATAATGGCCATGGATTAGGAGTTACCGATGGTATTAAAGGAAAACTTAATTTCAAAATTCAATTTTTCTCGCCTAACGTTTCTGACGAAAATTTTGGTCGGTATTGCTCTCCAGTCATTTTCGACGGAATTTTCTGTCAGTAACTATTTTCTACCTACTTTTCCGTCGGTATTTCCAACAGATCGGAATCCGTCGGTAATGTTACGCATGTACAACGTGAAATTCTTGGGGTTATTACCTTTTACGAGCTTGTGGGGGGTAACAAAATATATGATGAGTTTATTACTGGGAGTTAGATACTCAATCTGTTAGGCCAATTGAGTTATATAAATAAGATAGTCGTGTACACATTCCACATCTTTTAATCAATCAATTACAACGTTACCTCATGAGTATAACTATGCTCTCCAGCTTGTTTATGACTATGGCCTCTATCTCAATCACCCTTGAATTCTTTTAAAGGGGAGTGGGGGAGGAGACTATTATTATTAGAGAAAATTACACTCCCATCTCCTGATAGATGCTTGAATTACACACCCTTCCCCTCTTATATTAGAATATACAATTCCCTCCCCTCTTATGTATACATATGAGAGAAAATTACACTCTCCTCCCTTGAAAGATGCTTGTATTATATTCCCATATTCTCTTATGTTAAAATCTACACTTCCATAACTTGAAAAGAAAATATATATTACGCTTTAATCTATTTTAATATAATCAAACTTCTTAGGCATATTTGTTTCTCAATTTTTGATTTACAATATCATAAACATATTGTTTTAAACCCTATTATCAACTATGGAACACTAAAAGATAAAATAAAATTTTGGGCAAATTACTAAAGCTGATAAAAGAACTATTTGACACTGAATTTTATCTTCTAAAGTCATAAAATTAACAATAAAGTGTTCAAAATTAATTATCATTGATATCAAAAGTTATAAAAAAGGGGGGGAAAAACCTCCTAAATGATGATTTAAAGTTACTTTTCACCATTAAAATATATGTTTATGTTAAAATGGATTAAAGTGAAATACATATTTACTTCTTAAGGGAGAAGAGTGTAATTCAAGCTTCTGTTAGGGGAGAGAGATATAATTTACTCTCCATATTTACTTTTCAAGGGAGAGGAATGTAGATTTTAACATAATTAGAGGGGTGGAAAATGTAGTTCAAGCTTCTCTCGGGAGAGTGCACCGTAATTTACCCATATTATTAATACTAAGGGGGAGAGATATATATTAGAAATGTTATTTATGGGAGATTGAACATGTCCCTATAAAGGCTAGACAGTACAACCACCGCATTGACCCTGGGATAATCACTCGTGGATTCTTTACAATAATAAATTTTGCTCCCTCCGGAATAAAATATAAACAAAAAAGAATTATGTTAGATGATCTAAAATATAAACAAATTCTAACTAATTTCATCTTATTTAATGACATTCTCAAAATACCCTTCAATTAATATTTTTTAATAACATTTTTTTATTCTCATGGAACAAGTTTCCATAAAAAACTTAAATGAATGGGAAGAACAGTTTGGAAAATACAATTAATTTTTTGATTATATCAAAAACATTAAATATAGTTAACTAATATTTTTAATTAACGTGAATTTAGTTTTTATTTCTTTTAAGAGAGAGTAAATTTTAGGAAATCTTATTATCGTAAGAAAACCACTTTATCTTCGTACTATTACAGTTGTATAAGATCAGGTGTGAAATGTTTTCTTGTTACAAGCACAAGTAATTTCACCCCAAGCGGCTGCTGTCCCACAATTCTGCGTAGCAGGACAATTATTGACATTAGGACAATGATGATGGAGTGACCGGGTGCCGTGTTTTGAAGTGTAGCATCCCAGCTTTCAGGCACCATTATTAGCAAGGAGTAAGCCCCACATCACATGCCCATTGTTAATGGTAAACTGTTTTATGACCCAGGCAAATCCTCGCTCAGAAAAAAACACAACGAACAAATATTATTATTCTTTATTTATATGATTTTATGCTGTCCAAAAAATTATTATGATTATAGATTAAGTTATATATTACTCCCTCCGGTCCAATATATAAGAAATAAATACACTTTCTAGGTTTATTGAATAACTGATGTATCTGGTACCTAGAAAATGTATTTGTCTCTTATATATGGGACCAGAGGTAGTACTAATTATATTTCTTATTATAAGAAGAAAAAGCAAAAAAACACAAAGACTAATGAAGCTTATTTAATCATATACTTTGAAATATCATTCCAAATATATCCCTCACATACCCATCATATCATTAATTCATAGAAACAAAAAAAATCTGAAAATATGTAAAGTCACAATACACGGGTATAAAAGAAATTTTTGTAATAAATACATTTTGAAATTAGTTACTTTTTCTTATAATTGAAACAAAAAAAACTTTAAAAATTTTCTTATAATAAGAAACAGAGGTAGTATTAAATAAGTGTTAATTCTTTTATTTTTGTCAAAAGAACGAGTTAATTCTTTTACGGATTTAATATGGATCTGGATTCACTATAGCAGTGAATCACGTAGTTACACGCAGTAATAAATCTTGACCATTAATGTGAGATCGGATGGCTTACAAGATTTGAGATCCAAAACGATCTCGGCCCTTGATTGAGATCGGACACTTGAAATCAGTAACCGTGTGGCATGGTTATTGAATCTAATCCGTTTTCGATTTAATATACAGAAATCTTATCGTATTAGTATATCTCTTTTATCTTATGCAGTAGTAGTAATATCTGATATTTGGGTTACATTTTGTGTTTTCTGCGGCAGTGGACGAGACATCCATTTGTTCCGTACCTGTGATTTATCTTGTTCTGTTTGTCATGATTGTTATGCCTCAAGATTTTTATTCCATTTTTTGTGGGGGAGGGGCAAGCATGGTATAATATGCGTATAGCTTCGATTTGGCACTCTGCTTTGTGGGTGTTCCGTGAGATGAGTAATGGTTGCATTTTATCTAATCAGTCACCGAACTTCGGTAGGATAATGGACCTTATAAAAGTTAGGTCCTGGAAATAGTTTGTGTCGAGTGCAAAGTCTAGCACATGTTTCTTTTATATATGAATTGTTTGTTAATCCCTTAGGGCTCGTTTGGTTATCAGGATAGGAGAGACATGGTATGATAAGTAATTATATCCTGTCTTAATCCAGTGTTTGTTGAATTAGCAGGATATGATAGCTCAATCCTGTCACCTATCATATCTTGTCCATCTAGTTAAAGTTTTATCCTGAGGGAAGGGCTGGGTTAGAAACAATGGGATATGATAAGAAATTTGTCTCTATATTCACCCTTATAAAAAATAATTTAAAATCTAATAAAATATAAAAATATTATAAAAAAATAAAATTGAAAAAAATAATAATAAAAGTTATAGAAAATATAATAAAAATTATAAAAATTTTACAAATTATAAAAATTAATTTAAACTATTAAATATTTAAATACTTAATTTTAAAAAGGAAAAAACTAAATATTACGAACCATAAACGCACCAAATGCGTTGTTATCCGTTGGATTACAATTTCTTTTTTAATTAGTTTTGACTTTTATTCATTTTGAAAATCTAAAATCATGGCATCCTTTTATTCATGTAAACTCGCGCGTTGTTTATTCGTACGATATAACATCTCTCTTTTAAAAATTATATGTAATTGTGTCATAAGATTAATTTTGTTATTTTATATTATTTAAAAAAGGCAAAGTTATGATATAATGATATTTAAGTTGTCATCTAGTGCGCACCAAACACATGATATGATAAGACCTTATTATGTCTATATTATATCATTTCCTTATCTAGTTTTCTATCATATTCTGTCCACCAAACGAGCCCGTAGAGTTTTTAGTTATTGGTAGTTAGGTGGGTTGTCTGGTCCTTGGAGTGTTCACTTCGAGCTCTAGTTGTTTGATCTGTTTTTAATATAATTTGGAGTACCCCTTAAATTCTTTTTTAGTATATTCTTTTGGTCGTTAAAAAAATAGTTGGTTATTATGAAAGTGCCTTGCATCTCACACAATTTTTTTTGGCGATATAAGGTTTTAACTTATGAGTTTATCGATGTGAAGAGAATTTCAACCACGAATATAGAGAATATTAAAAATTTAAAGAGAACTTTAAATCTAACCACATGCACTCATGGCTTTGTTAAAACCTTTTAGCTATATAATTTGTAGTTTATTTGATTAATTATAAAATTATTTTATTTACCAGATTATCTTTTTATATCTTTTTTATTTTGACAAATTGATAACATTTTTTCATAAACTACTTCAACTAGCATTTGAAATAATTCATTATTTATTATTTTTTCTTTTAGTTTTACCTTTGTTATTTGAATTCCATTATTTCTTTACCCAGTATTTAATAGAACAAAAATATTTGGAAATAAGAATGTACAACAAAGATATTTAATTTACAAATTATAAAAGTTATGCTTAAAATATATAAATATATATATGTATTTAAAAATAAGTTTTCATATGAAATATTTTAAAATTAAATAATAAAATATGTATTTGAAAACTAATTTCACTATATATATATATATATATATATATATATATGCAGAATAAAAATAACAGAGAATATATTTTGTCAAAAAAATTAAATTAAAGTTATATAATTAAAAAAATCAAATGAACGTGCCATTTTAATTATATTACCTCAACTAATTTAATAAAAATATTTTAATATGTGATGAAACGAGAAAATTTAATATTCTAACTTTTATGATGATAAATAATTTAAAATAAATTAAAATATTAAAACTAATAATTGTTCTAAAATAAATTATATAAAAAGTAGAATTTATATTAAAAATATTATTAATATGTAATTTCGCTTTAAATTTAATTAAATGGCTTTTTATTTGTTATGTTTAAGTTATATAAGCCTTTAACTAAAAATTAATTTATCCGTTATTAACTAGTTTATTATCATAAATTAGTTTATTCACCATTTTTGCTGAATAAACCTAAGGTCTTCATTTTCCTTATTAACTGTGTGTGACTTGTGCTGTCAGTTGGGGCGGTGGACCCGAACCGGACAAGCAAGTGTTTTTTTCACCTCTCCACTCGGCCCGTGAGTCATGAAAATTAGACGTGGTGTTCACAGAACAAAAATGTAGATAGAAAAAACATAAAAATTGAACCAAAAAAACAAGCATGTAAGAACACATTTTCTTTGGCATAGTGAGTTGAAAACAAAACTGAGACACCTTAAAGAAACAGGTGGAGCTATTGCTACCTTATGTTTAATACCGAGCAAAGAAACAAAAATGCTCGACTCAGAGAAACAAAGGATGTTACCTTATTTACACAATGATTTTGCAGATTGTCATAATATTAGACATTTGTATGTACACAATTATCGGGTTACCCAGTATTGGACCACTGGCTTTCAGCATCTACATCATTCATACAGTGACTAATGAACGTTACCAAGGAAAGAATCAACTTTAGACCGTTCAACTGATCTTTTGAATATATCAACAAGTAAACCCTCAATATACACATTCTTTCCTATTTAGTCTTTAAAATATATGTATATAATATTTTGTGTTTATATTAAGTGTAATACCGATGGTGCAGCAAGGGACTCCCCAGGACACATAGCTACTGGAGGTCTTTTTAGAAATTCAATAGGCGCTATTCTTGGCTGCTTTGTATCTTATTTGGGTATCTCCACTGCTATTTTTGCTGTATTTTCTGCTTCTATGATAGCCATAAAGACTGCAAAGGGTTGGCATCATCTTTGGCTGTAATATGATTCCAAGCTAGTAGAAGATGTCGTCTCTTCGAATTATTTGGTGCCTTGGAAGATTCGAAATCATTGGAAGAATATTGCCTTATTCTTTGCCAAAAAATTTAGTTTAGAGTTTCTCATATTTACGGGCAATAGTTCTGATAAGTTAGCTATTTTTGGTATCACTAGTCATTGTTATATTGGTGGAATCTAATACAAAACTTCTTTAGTAAGAACTTTATTCGCATTAGAATAGGTTTCCTTAGTTATAAGTTTCGTTGGTTCGTTCTATTCTTTCATAGGTTTTGATTTAGTACCCTATGCTTTTGGTTCTCTTTCTATATTTTTAATAATATTTTGACGTGCTGCAAATGATTGTTAGGATATGGAATGGCAACATAGTTAGGAATTCCTCTCCCTATTGTCAAAAAAAAAAAAAATAATCCCTAAACTTTTTTGAAATCGGTCTCATTAGTCCTTAAAGTTTTATAAGTAGTTCCTAAAGTTTTGTGAAATCCGTCTCATTAGTCCCCGTAAGAGACTACCTATAAAACTTTAAGACTAGTTAGACGGATTTCACAAATTTAGAGACTACTTATAAATTTCATATCCTTCCCATAAAAAATATATATATATATATATAAATTTCATATCGTTAGAGACCATGTCAGAGAGTGTAAGTTTATGACAAATTAAAGGTTTACCCATGTATCAATCCTGCGTATTTAGAAGAGTGCTTGAAAATTTAATTTTAGAAGATTAATTTTAGTTTAAAGTGTATTTAAAATAAATAAATTTATCTTTAGATTTCAATCATTTAAACACAAAAATTAAATAGAATCGCTTATGCTAGAATCATTTTTATTATATGCAATTTTTTCTGTTCGAGAGACTGATACAATGGTGGTTTTTTTTTGTTTTTTTTTTTTTTGTAAATAACGAAATCATAGTAAAAATTCTGAAAACATTGCAGCACTAAATTAGACTCGCGAGTCAACTCGTCCGATTCTACCAGTTTACGTTTCTACATAGACGAAACGAGTTGACTCGCCCTGTAACTCGTTTCTACACAAACTCGGGTGGACTTGTGGTAGACTCAGACTGACTCGCGAGTCTGAGCCGAGTCAGCGAGTCTGTACATTTTAAAAAAATCTCAAAACCCTACCATTTCATGCATTTCGTTTTTTTAAACAAATACTTAGTCGACAAGTTTTGCTCCATACGCGTACGAAAAAGAGAAAGATCAATCGTTTCCTTATTTTGGGTTTTTTCATCTTTGCTCCGTACGCCCTATAACTCATTTGCTCCGTACTTAGTCCGCAAGTATTTGTGATATGCAGATTTGTTTAATATTATTTTAAATATTAGGTAAACTCATACGAGTCTACGAGTCGAGTCTACATATGCTCCACGAGTTTGTCAAGACTTTCTCATTAATATTATTTTAAACATTAGGTAAACTCGTACGAGTTTACGAGTTGAGTCTACGAGTCGAGTCTACCTATGCTTCACGAATCTGTCTAAATTCTCGTGTTTCACAACCTTGCTTACATCACTCTTTCAAAAATCTAAAAGGTCATTATATTCGCTAGAAAGTGCACGCACCGATTCCCATCTTCAATGAAGTGTTTGGCTGAATAAAATGGACCAATCCTTTGATGCCAGATCCTTAATGTTATAAATAAGGCTAAATTACAAAATTGGTCCTCTAAGTTTATTTTAGGTTTCAATTTGGTCCTCTACGTTTTATTTGTTTCGTTTTGGTCCTCTACGTTTTATTTTAGTTTTCAATTTGGTCCTTTCCGTCACTAAAAGTCAATTGTCCGTAGCTAGAAGTCAATTTTCCAAAATGTTATTTGGCTTTTAACTACGGACAATTGGCTTTTAGTGACGGAAATGACCAACCTGTTGTAACTTTTAAAACGTAAGGGACCAAAACGAAACAAATAAAATATAAAGGACCAAATTGAAACCTAAAATAAACATAGATGACCAATTTTATAATTTAGCCTACAAATAACGGATGCATAATCGTGGAGCTTTGATGTAGGACAGTGGAGATGTGCCAAAACATGGATCGCATCAGATCTACACAACACGTGGATGAATATAAGTGGCAGGCTCATATCTCTCTCAGTAAACTATTAATTGGGCCAAGTTGAATCAAAACCTTACTGATACATATCAAGGCCTTTAGTATCCGCACCCCCTTTCCAATAGGATACAACCCCTGTGAGGTTTTATTTTTATTTTTCAAAAATGTCCCTGTTCGGAAATGTATTTCCGCATGTGATAAACCCAGGTCACATTTGATACACCCCCATTTACAACTTCCATAAATATATTTACAGAACTCATCTGTAATTATAATTACAGAAGTTGAATTTTTTTTTCTAACACCCCCTGATACGTCAGTGCCAGCCAGTGCCAACTTATAAATGAATAGAAGTCAGTAAATGAATAGATGGAATCATACCGACACTTTGAATGGTTGTGATCGCACCAAAACTTGTATAAATGGAAGTCATCTGTGACACCACAACATCAGAGTTCAATCCATCTTCCTTCTTTCACTCATTCACCTTTGTTATGAACATGAGTTCTAGACTTGTTGTTGTGCATTACAATGGTCATATTACAACAACTGATAAAGGGATCACATTCAAATGTGATGTCCCTAAAATATTTAGGGTAAACAAAGGCATCATATTTGATGCCTTAAAGAAAACATTTTATGCTAAGATCAGAGATAGAGATACTAAAATGGCGATGGATTTCCACTATCGATGCCCTATATCTATGGGACATGGATGTGTTGAATACGGAGCTCTCAAACTTGAAGATGACAGTAATGTGGAAAATATGTTCTCAGTCTTCGCCAAATATGCTAGCCTCAGGCCGATTGAGCTATACGCAAATCTAGTTAGATCCAGCGAGGAGATCATCGCTTGCTTAATGAAACCAAATTTTCCGTCAACGAATTCATCGTTGGTTTGACTAAACCACAACCATCAACCAGTTCTGATGACCGTAGCATCACCAGCTTGACACAACTATGATTTGTATTTTCAAGTTTGTTGTTTTTTAAAAATGTTTAAGTATGCTTTATTTTTAGTTTCCTGTATTTAAATATGTTTAAGTACGCTTTATTTTTAAGTTTGTTGTATTTTAAATATTTTTAATGTTGAAAGTGGTTTAGGCATGTGTACATAAGCCAAAAATACTGACTCAAAATACAATAAGCCAACAATAACTGATCCAAAATACAACATCATAAATATATACAAAAAATATATACACTGATCCAAAAATAAGGTAACAATAAGGACGTCACTGCATCTATGTTGATCCTGCCCTTGTCCTCCTCCTCCACTGATAAGGCAGTACATCCTTGCCTCACGCATCAGAGCCCTAAGTGCCGACCAGGCAGGGGTCCCCTCTTGCACGTCCCCTCTGTCTAGTATACCCTACATGCCGTCCTAGACCAACGTGAAGAGCCTAAGTCCAATGAAGAGCTCAAGCTCAATGAATAGTCCAAGCCCAGTAAAGAGCCTCAATCCCAATCCAAAAGAATGAGTACTTAAATTGAGCCCAGTAATCCAAGTGAAGGCCCAAGCCTAATAAAGAGCTTTATGGGGGACACAATTTTAATTAGTTGTTTTTAATTTATTTTAGTCATTTTAATTATGTAATTGAACTACTAGTTGGTTGTATGTTTTTAATTTTGGACCAGTTATTATTAGGTCTTATTTACTTTATGGTTAGGGTTAGTTTGCACCTTGGCATAGCCATGTGCTCCCATTATGGAAATAAGGGGGAGTTATGCTCCTACTTAATGCCTATAAATAGGCTTGTATTCTCCTCATTTGACACCTTTGATTTTGAGAAATATAATTACTCCTTGTGAGTTTTTGAGAGCTTAGTTCTCTTAGGATTCTTGGGTGAACTACTCATGATTTTTGTCAAGAGTATCCTTACTCTTGTGACGAATCCCCACTTGACTTATCACTCTCTCAAAGAGTGTGGCGTCTTCCTCCCATTTCTCTTCTTCTCTATATTTTATTTTTTTGTTCTTTATCTTTCTTGTCTTTATCATTTATGTGCCTATTTTAAAGTTTCAATTTTTATGTGCATAGTTCATCATCTTCTCCGTATTTGTGCGCTATTCTTCCATAAAGCTTAAAGCTTGAATTTTTATTAGTTCTTCCATAGAAGTGTGCGCACAAATTTCAAGGATTAAAGAATCATACTTAAAGTTTCTATCTTTGTTTTCTTTAACTCTTGAAACAAGAAATGTAAAAACTATATTAATCCAACTTGGATCATATGATACTTATACTCCAATTAACATAAAAGAAATGACACAACTGCATAATGAATGAAATAGCTGTCCCTATTGTAACAATGCCTCCCTGTAGCTGATACCCTTGTCCTCAAAGTTGAAAATGAGGGTATTTCCAGGGGAAATCATAATCAAACTCTCAAGTATTCTGCTCAAGAAAACTTTTTTTTCTCTTCACCAATAGTTTATTAGTAGCTTCCATGCCTATTTTTCTATTAAGAATGAGATCATGCTCTTGCTGAGAGGCCTTGAAAGGGTTATGGTAATTTTTGAGTTGAGAGACATATAAAAGACAACATGAATTGGAACATCTACTAGCAATTCCAATTATACAACAGATCCAATACTGTCAACTACGCGATAAGGACAATAGTATTTTTTAACAAACTCAGAATTGGTTTAAGGAAATTGAAATTCTGTTTGTGTGGTTGTAGCTTCAGATTCACATAATCTCCCACCTGACAGCTCCCATCAATCATCATCGGGACCGGAGCCAGACTTTTATCTTAGGAGGGGCCAAGGCAGAATTAAGAATAAAACTTTCTTTAAAAAAGAGTGTTAATAATGCTTTTTCTTATTGTAATATTGTAATAGAGCGAAATTTAATTTTAGTCTCTGTAAAATTTTTATTTGATTTTGGTCCCTGTAATATAGAAATTTTTATTTTTGGTCCTTGTTGTTTCGACTTTAATCCCTGTAATAGTTTTTCATGATGGTTCTAGTCCTGTAAAATATAGTGTATATTGATTTTAGTCCATGTAATTGGATCATATAAGAACTACATCTAAAGTAAATAAATATTATAGGGACTAAAATTGAAACTACAAGGACTAAAAGCAAAAATTTCTACATTGTAGGGACCAAAAACAAATAAACTTTTTTAGGGACTAAAACTAGATTTCGCTCATATTATAAAGGGACGAAAAATACTATTAACCCTAAAAGAGATTATGACTAAATGTTGGGTTACAATAATATTGTGCTGTTAAAATATTTAAAAGCTAAAATGTCCAGAAATAAACCAAAAATTTGTGGGAGAAAGAAAAAAATGTATATGTCAACACTGCACCGTCAACTAAAAATAAACAAAATGCTACACATTTATAAAATGGTTGTGACCATAAAAACAGTAAAAAGAGCACGTCTTTATGCTTTTATGTACAAAACTCATCAAGATGATGATAAGCCACCAAGGCACGCGTCTCTCATACTTGTTCGGATGTTCTCATTCCACTTACCATTGCTACTTCATACTACTACGTGGTTTCATCTTTTGCTTCTTCGCCATTATATGTGTATTTAGTGAAGGTGAAAAAAGTCTTTACAAAAATCTATCTGGGGCCCGGGCACCTGAAGGACTATGCATGCATCCATCTCTGATCGTCATGTTTGGTGTTTATTGAATTATTCAGCTTTTTGATCGTGCAAGATGAAGTTCAAAAAAAGTTGAAATGTACTATCCTTCTTTTGAAGGCTTTTGTCAATCACAGGAATAGATGGCTCTCCTGGTGAGTGAGGCAAGTGGAGAAGGGGGTGCTTGCCCATATAGAAGTCCAAAAGGAGTAGCTTGAGTGGCTGATTTCGTTTGGGTTCAGAAGCTCAGCTTAGGAGAAGCAGGGCGACCCAAGGATAAGGCGTCTCAAGCAATTGCTTTAGGCCCATAAATAAAAAATCTTTTTTTTATTAGTAAATAGGCCTCCAAATAAATTTTTCTATTAGTAAATAAGTTAAAACAAATGTGTTGAACACGGATTCTCAAGTTTTAGCTAGAAGTCAGTCAAAAAAAGAAAGTTTTAGCAAGGAGTTTTCCACTACACCAACTCACAGTAGTAATATATGAACGACAAATAAAGTATATGTACATATACTTTATTAAATTTATATATACCGAAATTTCATTTTGCTACTTTATGGTTTAAAAAAGACTTAAATATGAAATTGGTCCTCCAAAAATTCAAAAAGTTTGTTTTTAGTCCCAAAAAAAAATATACAGGTTTTTAGTCCCCAAAATTTGAAAATGTTTTTCCGTCAGTCCCTCTAGCTGATGTTGTTTGTCTCGCTTATGTAGCACTTATGTGGCGGGGATTGAAAACGAACTTTTAGAATTTTTGGGGACTAAAAACAAACTTTCAGAATTTTTTGGGACTAAAAACGAACTTTTAGAATTTTTAAGGGACTAAAATCATAAAAGCGAATTTTTGAGAGACTGACAGATAAACATTTTCAAATTTAGAGACTAAAAACCTGCAGATTTTTTTTGAGGGATTAAATACGAACTTTACGAATTTTTGGGGAACCAATTTAATATTTAAACCTTTAAAAAATTATAAGTGTTGTTCATATAAGATTTTATTTTTATCATACATCCGTAATTTTTGTTACTTTCTCTCACTTAAAAATGCCTCATTTAAAAATATGTTGAGTCAACCCTACGGAGAAGTTAGCTCTGCTTTGCATTCTTATTTTTCTCTCGTCTCTAAAATTTGAGAAAATAATTTTTCTGATTTTTCTTGAGAATATTTTGGCTTATTTTTAGTGTTTTTTTTTTTTGAAAATATTTTTATTTTTAGTGTTTTGCTGGAAATAATCATGTGACAATTTGAAAATCATTAAAAATTAATGAAAATTCAATTCGTTTAGTTATTCATATAATTTCTTTTTTTTTTTGAATTTTAATAAAATTATTTAGAATTTAGGGATAACAATCTCCCACTATAAACAAATAATAACAGAATTTCACAAATTTTTCTAGTATTTCTCTGCAATTGACAATATTTAAGACAAAAATTATTGTCACATAAATTTCAATACATAATCCGATGGTTGAGAATATGAGGTGTACATAATGACACCAAAATTCAATCTAAAGCCACCAGCAAAATATATAATTCTCTTATCACTAGTAGTCTACTACATCTAGGAGCTTATCTATTTTTCACAACAGAATCATTAAATCTTGATAGCTTGAAGAATACTGATCTTTAATAAACTTTTACATTTATTGACTAATACAAGGTATCCTAGGCTTACTCTATAGCCACTGCATATATATTATGATCTAATAACCTCATTTACCCAACATTTGATGGACACCATAGTGAACATTCTGTGCTGAACAGCTTAAGGTAAACCCTCCTTGTACATTTTTTATGACAACTACTATCATTGACGTATATACCCAGAACCAAGACTTTTCACACTTTCAAAAAGAAGAATGCAGGCCTAATGCAAGGAACATCTGATATACAACATTAGATTGAACCATACTCCAATGATTCCCAGCTGAAGGGCTGGAATACATAGTAAACTCTGGGTGAGCTTTTGAAGAGCAAAGCCACACAAACACATACAGCTGCAATGGCCACCATCGACAGCATCGCCGGCCTATAAAGCAGTGCCCTCCTCGCACCGCCATAGGCCAGCTTGTGCTGGCAGAGTCCGCAATGATGTGGCATAGCTGTTACTGCAATCTTCTCAGTATTCAAACTGGAAACTTTTGATGACCTATGCCCATCTGATTGCTTCTTCATGTTACCATCTACAAGGGTGCCTGGGATGTCAAGCACATGTTGACTCTGGCATTTCTTGTTTGTTTTCCTCTGGACAAGTTGAATGTAGGAGTAGTAGCCCCGCATCGATGCGTAGTCATTGGGTGTCAAACCTGTATTGTCCTTAGCACTTTTCCATGCCTCAATTCCCAACTGAATATGACACACATAAGGGTAAAACATTTTGTAATAACTCCTTCCAAAAGTAATTCAATTAGAGATTCACAATGTACTGAAAATCATAAATGCTTTTTGGAACAAGAGCTCACCTACAAAGATGAAAAGAGGGGAACCAGGAGATTGCTATAAAGTATTAACAGAATAAAGGCTCAGTTTAGATTAGTTTCTAGCTTAAAGGAACTCCTCAATTGAGATAAATAAGTATTTGGTTCTTGACTTTAAAAAAAGTCTTTATAAGTTTATAGTTGTTTATGGAGAAGTCAGGTGAGGAAACTTTATAAAAAATTGATGTACAAAGATCATTTCAACTTATGCAAGAAGCTACTATTTAAGAGACTCAATAGTCACTGTAAGACCATTTTATTCAAAAGTATATCCATACTGACTCTAAATTATAATGGTTTTACTGTAGTCTCATACCATACATCCCTCTCCCATCCCTAGAGTGTACTCCGTCTGTCTCATATTATCTGTCCAGTTTGGAATATTTGCTTGTCTCAAAGCTTGTCACTTTAGAATATCGAAGAGTATTAATTACATTTTCTCAATAATACTCTTACTTATGTGTATCTCAACTACCCTATATTAACCAATCTTCCACCTAACTCCTACTACAATAAGGATATTTTAATAAAAAATTGTTTTATCTTGAAAATAAGTGTGATTAATGATTTTCTTAAGACATGTGCATTATCTTAAATGACAGATAATGTGAGACGGATGGAGTAATAGTTAAAAAAATGAACTGAAGACATATGATGCATGCAGAAGTGAAAAGAATTACCATTCCTGGATCATCAGTTAATGCATCCAATACATTCTCAAAGCCATTTGTACTTGCTACAACATGCAGGGGAGTCAAACCAGCAGGCCCAATGGTATCAGGTCTAAATAAGAATCTGTCAGGAGACTTGTCGACTTGCTTCTCTTTACCCTCCCCACAATCTGGTTCTTTATCTGGCACAAAATTTAACAGTAATTGCACCATAGGCCTGCAATTTCTCTTTACAGCTTTATGTAGAAGACCCATGTTTAACAAAGCAAGCTCTGCAGAGGTATGTTCTCCTGTATCAACTGCACCTTCAAAGATAATGTCCAAGAGTTTTTTCATCACGGCACACCAATCATGGTCCATAGAGAAGCCAACAAGCCATGTATATCGATTAAAATGGAAGCGATCGTGAACAGGTGCTATTGGCCCTAGCCTAACTTTCACGCGACTTCTATGAAGGAGCCAACCCATTTCTTGTAGGAAATATAAAGCTCGAGTCTTTTCTTCCATTAATTTGGTTTTGATCTGGATGTCATCAGTGGTCACTGCTGCCTCAATGACAGCCTCCAGCTCACATATCTCTGAACAGATTCCATGTTCTGCAACTATGAATGGAAAGGAACAGCTGCTGAGACCATTATCTTCAACCTGAGTAAAGATCAGCAAATCAGCGACGAAAATATGGCTTCAAAAGCTAGCAAAATATATATATATATATATATATATATATATATATATATATATATATATATATAGAGAGAGAGAGAGAGAGAGAGAGAGAGAGAACACATTTGTGCAATTCCCTGCTTCATCTGCAGAAATGATCTATTCCATATGCTTTCTAGGTATAAGTTACTTGCCTCTATTAAGCCATTTCTTAAACCATTTTCTAAAAGATTTGAGAATTTATAGTTTGATGTTTGTCATGAACAAAGTACCTCTTTTACATAACTAGTTTCTCCTATGAAAAAGCCACATGATTATATATAACTAAGGTCTCCAGAAAGGAAAAAGTGGGAAGGGGGATGTCAAACATAACACTAATTCATAGATTGGTCTTAAATAGATTGTAAGAAAAACTAGAACTATATAGGATCATGAAAAACTCGGTTTACTAAAGCTGAAGTTACCAAATGGCAGGCATCAGTTGTGAAGTTTGGTGTGCCTTAAAATTATGTTGGAGATCATTGGAAGTCATATAAATGAGTTTTCAACATGTGTGAATCGAATCATGGATCCCTGGAATCGATTCATGATGTGTCTTGGAGAAGTTTTGGACTTACTGTGAATCGAATTGAAGTAGTGGGAATCGATTCACTCACTTAGGATCACAAAACGCGTAAGGTTTGTACGTGTGAATTGATTCACACTTACTGGTGAATCGATTCACCACTGCTGTTTTTAAACCAGAATGCTGTTTTTCATTCCGTGAAAGCGAGCAGTTTTCTAGGGTTTTGTGCAGCCGTTCTTGAGCGTCCATTGTGAGGTTTTAGGGGCTGGGAAACACATTCAAACACCTTGGAATCTTAGGGAATCATAGAGGGAGGATTGAAGGCTTTCTCTATTGTTGTTCTTGAGTGTTTATCATAGAGGGAAAGAGAGAGGGGTTGAAAGAACTCTTGGGCTTGTTCATCTTGAACAATTGGAAAGGGTTCAGAACATTTGTAATCTCTTGTAAAGACTCTTTGATAGTGAAACGGAGGGCTGCTCTCTCCCACAGACGTAGGCCATTTTCTTTGGGGCCGAACTGCGTAATTAAATTGCGGTGTTTTCTTCTCTACTCTCTACTCCTTTTGTTTGTGTTATTTTATTGCATCTTGTTGATTGTTTGGCTGCTATTATTTAGTTATTGGTTGCTGTTGAAGGTTGTTCCAATTATCTTGCTTGAAACTCAACAAGTGGCGCCATCTGTGGGAAGGAACAAATCATTCAAGTGAGTACCATGGGTACTAAATGGGACATCGAGAAATTTTCCGGTAACAACGACTTCGGTCTATGGAAGGTGAAGATGGAGGCAATCCTTATTCAACAGAAGTGTGTGGATGCTCTGAAGGGTGAGACAAGAATGTCGGCCACCTTGTCTCAAACGGAAAAGAAGGAGATAATAGATAAGGCAAGAAGTGCCATTATCTTGTGCCTTGGTGATAAGGCATTGAGGGAAGTTGCAAGGGAGAAGACCGCGGCGGAGATGTGGGCCAAGTTAGAATCGTTGTACATGACCAAGTCATTGGCTCACAGGCTATGTCTGAAACATCTCTACTTATTCAAGATGGTAGAGACCAAATCTATTGTGGAGCAACTAACGGAATTCAACAAGATTATTGATGACCTACAGAATATTGATGTGAAGCTTGATGACGAGGATAAGGCTCTGCTCTTATTGAATTCACTGCCTAGGTCCTTTGAACACTTTAAGGATGCACTCCTCCATGGCAAGGAGTCCACTATCACTTTGGAAGAGGTCCAACAATCAATTAGGACCAAAGAGCTAACCAAGCTTCAAGACTTGAAGGTGGAAGATAGTGGTAAAGGCTTAAGTGTGTCAAGGGGAAGAAGTGAGAGTAGAGGAAACCATAACAAAAGGAAAAAGCCTAGGTCGAAATCCAAGTCTAAGGCAAAGTACAAATGCTTTAATTGTCACAAAACCGGTCACTTTAAGAAGGATTGTCCCGAGAGAGGGGGCAATGGAAATTCCGTGGAGGTTGCAATTGCTATGGAGGATGGTTATGAGAGTGCAGGGGCTCTAGCGGCGTCGAGTTTGGAAACGGAAAAGAACTGGGTCATGGACTCAGGATGTTCTTATCACATGTGTCCTAGGAAGGAATACTTTGAGACTTTGAAGCTTAAAGAAGGTGGAGTCGTTCGCCTGGGTGACAACCGAGCTTGTAAGGTGCAAGGTATGGGTTCAATTCGTCTTCAGATGTATGACAACCGCGAATTCCTTTTACAAGATGTGAGGTATGTTCCTGAACTCAAACGAAATCTTTTATCTATAAACATGTTTGATGGATTAGGCTATAGTACTAGAATTGAGCATGGCATGATGAAGATTTCGAATGGTGCATTAATAATTGCTAAAGGGACTAAAATGTGTGGCTTATACATATTAGATGGTTCTACTGTTATTGGACATGCATCATTAGCTAGCCAAACTCCACATGATAAAACTAAAGGCTAAATTACAAAATTGGTCCTCTATGTTTATTTTAGGTTTCAATCTGGTCCTTTATGTTTTATTTGTTTCGTTTTGGTCCCTTACGTTTTAAAAGTTACAACAGGTTGGTCCTTTCCGTCACTAAAAGTCAATTGTCCGTAGCTAAAAGCCAAATTCTAGCTACGAACAATTGACTTTTAGTGACGGAAATGACCAAATTGAAAACTAAAATAAAACGTAGAGGACCAAAACGAAACAAATAAAACGTAGAGGACCAAATTGAAACCTAAAATAAACTTAGAGGACCAATTTTGTAATTTAGCCTAAAACTAAATTATGGCATTTAAGGTTAGGGCATATTAGTGAAAAGGGTTTAGTTGAACTAGCTAAACAAGGTTTGCTAGGTAGTGATAAATTGGATAAGCTAGAATTTTGTGATAATTGCATACTAGGCAAACAACATAGGGTTAGGTTTGGAAGTGGCATGCATCATTCTAGTAAACCCTTTGAGTATGTTCACTCGGACCTTTGGGGTCCTTCAAGAGTGACAACTCATGGAGGGGGTTCCTAGTTTCTCACTATGATTGATGATTTCTCTAGGAGAGTATGGGTTCACATTTTGAAAAATAAAAGTGACACATTTGAAAAATTCAAGGAATGACATACTCTCATAGGAAATCAAATAAGAACTAAACTGAAAGTTTTAAGGACTGACAATGGCCTGGAGTTTGTTTCAGAGCAGTTTAATGAGTTTTGCAGGAAACAAGGAATTAAGAGGCATAGAACCGTGGCAGGCACGCCGCAACAAAATGGCCTAGCGGAACACATGAACAGGACTATTTTGGAGCGGGTCAGATGTATGCTTTTGGGAGCTGGGTTACCTAAAAGTTTCTGGGGTGAAGCTGTGAGTACAACAGCTTATTTGATCAACAGATGTCCATCAACGGCGTTAGACTTCAAGACACCTATGGAGGTTTGGAGTGGGAAACCAGCAGAATACTCAAATTTGAAGGTTTTTGGGGCTTTGGCGTTTGCTCATGTTAGACAAGACAAGCTTGAAGCTAGAGCTGTGAAATGTGTCTTTATTGGCTATCCGGAAGGTGTGAAGGGATACAAGCTGTGGAAATTAGAATCTGGAGGGTCAAAGGTTATCATAAGCAGGGATGTCACTTTCGATGAGACCGCACGGGATGAAGTGCAAAGACCTGGAGAATAGTAGCTCGTAAACAAAGGTGGAAAAGACTGGCTGAGGTGGAGCCTTCCACTAGTGAGACCGGGGATGACAGGAGGAGGGCCCTCCACCATCAGGTTCTAGAGGAAGACAACCAACAGTGGATCCTGGCTATCAGTTGGCAAGAGATAGGGAAAGGAGGGAAACTGTGGCACCTAAGAGGTACGGCTATGAAGACTTAATTTGTTATGCTCTAAATGCGGCTAAAGAGATGCAAAGCTCAGAACCAAAGACATTCAGGGAAGCAGTTGAGAGCAAAGAAAGTCAGAAGTGGTTAGAGGCAGTGAATGAGGAAATGAATTCATTGGAGAAGAACCAGACTTGGAAACTTGTGAAGCTACCTAAAAAACAGAGGGTGGTTGGATGCAAGTGGATCTTCAAGAAGAAGGAAGGCATTCCGGGAATTGAAGAACCAAGGTATAAAGCAAGACTTGTGGCCAAGGGTTTTACACAGGTTGAGGGAATTGATTACAACGAGATTTTCTCACCTGTGGTGAAACATTGTTCCATAAGGGTTCTTATGGCAATCGTGAATCAATACGATCTTGAGTTGGAGCAAATGGACGTGAAGACCGCATTCTTACATGGAGACCTAGAAGAGACAATCTACATGCAACAACCGGAAGGTTTGGTAGAGGACAAGTCTAAGGTGTGTCTTTTGAAGAAATCTTTGTATGGGTTGAAACAAAGCCCTAGGCAATGGTATCTTCGTTTTGACGATTTTCTTACGAAGACTGGATTTGTGAGAAGTGGAGTACGACAGCTTGTGTTTACATATTGAAGAGGGTGAGGAAGTTGTTCTCTACCTACTTCTCTATGTTGATGATATCTTGATGGCAAGTTCTAGCAAAGAGGAGATCAAAGAAGCTCAAGGAGAAACTAAATTGAATTTTAGATGAAGGATCTTGGGTCGCAAAGAGGATACTTGGGATGGATATCGTGAGGACCTAATAAGGGTGAATTGTTCTTATCTCAGCAAGGGTACTTGAAGAAAGTGGTGGAGCGGTTTAGGATGCATCAAGCTAAGCCGGTTAGCACTCCTTTGGGTCATCACACAAAGCTCTCGATGACACAAGCTCCTAAGTCCGAAGAGGAGGTGAGGAAGATGGATACTACTCCATATGCTAGTGGGGTAGGAAGCATCATGTACGACATGGTTTGTAGCAGACCGGACTTAGCATATGCGGTTAGCATAGTGAGTCGGTTTATGGCAAATCCGGGCCAAGCACATTGGGAAGCTCTGAAGTGGGTTTTGAGGTATTTGAACGGGTCACTCAAAGATGGTTTGAAGTACACAAGAGCAACTCAAGGAGAAGACGCTTTGGAGGGTTATGTAGATGCGGATTATGCGGGAAATGTGGATACAAGGAAATCATTGTCTGATTTTGTGTTTACATTGTTTGGAACGGCAATAAGTTGGAAGGCAAATCAACAGTCCGTTGTGGCGCTATCTACTACTCAGGCGGAGTATATCGCCCTAGTTGAAGGGGTGAAGAAGGCCATATGGTTGAAAGGTATGATTGGAGAGCTAGGAATTACACAAGGGTGTGTGAAGGTACATTGTGATAGCCAAAGTGCTATCCACTTGGCAAATCACCAAGTGTATCATGAAAGGACAAAGCACATCGACATCCGCTTGCATTTCATTAGAGACATCGTTGAATCTAAGGAAATTGTGGTTGAGAAAGTTGCATCGGAGGACAACCCGGCGGATGTGTTCACCAAGTCACTACCTAGGTCAAGGTTCAAGCATTGCTTGGACTTGATGAATTTCTCTGAAGCGTAATTCCAGTAATGGAGAGAGCAGCAAGTGGTTGATGGCTAAATGTTGAACATCACCACGGATTTGAAGTCAAGGTGGAGAATTGTGGAGTTTGGTGTGCCTTAAAATCATGTTGGAAATCATTGGAAGTCATAGAAATGAGTTTTCAACATGTGTGAATCGAATCATGGATCCCTGGAATCGATTCATGATGTGTCTTGGAGCCTTGGAGAAGTTTTAGACTTACTGTGAATCGAATTGAAGGAGTGGGAATCGATTCACTCACTTAGGATCACAAAACGCGTAAGGTTTGTACGTGTGAATCGATTCACACTTACTGGTGAATCGATTCACCACTGCTGTTTTTAAACCAGAATGTTGTTTTTCATTCCGTGAACGCGAGCAGTTTTCTAGGGTTTTGTGCAGCCGTTCTTGAGCGTCCATTGTGAGGTTTTAGGGGCTGGGAAACACATTCAAACACCTTGGGATCTTAGGGAATCATAGAGAGAGGATTGAAGGCTTTCTCTATTGTTGTTCTTGAGTGTTTATCATAGAGGGAAAGAGAGAGGGATTGTAAGAACTCTTGGGCTTGTTCATCTTGAACAATTGGAAGGGGTTCAGAACATTTGTAATCTCTTGTAAAGACTCTTTGATAGTGAAACGGAAGGCTGCTCTCTCCTGCAGACGTAGTCCATCTTCTTTGGGGCCGAACTGCGTAATCAAATTGCGGTGTTTTCTTCTCTACTCTCTACTCCTTTTGTTTGTGTTATTTTATTGCACCTTGTTGATTGTTTGGCTGCTATTACTTAGTTATTAGTTGCTGTTGAAGGTTGTTCCAATTATCTTGCTTGAAACTCAACATCAGTATCAGAAAATGACGAATCACCAAGATAAGTTAATAAACCAAGTCTAAAAGTATGCTCCAGTTCTTTCTGAGTTTCATGTAAATTCAAGAAGCTCAAAGTGGGAAAAAAAATAAAATAAAATAAAAAGAATATATTTCTTCATCAACTTTAAGCAGATTTCACTTTGCTGAAAGAATGCCAAGCTAAAAATGTGTTTAAAAAAAATTGGTGTAGGATACCACCTCAATAAACCCTCTTCCAGTCATATTTGGTATATGACAAGAGAAACTGAGATGCTGAAGCTCATGACGTCCAATGGCTGCATCAGCACCATCAATCAAATCATAACACCTATCCTGTACCAGATACTTCCCTTCAAGTGCGCAGAGCAACCTGAAATCAAGAGGAAGGGCTTAACTTCTGGCCCAATTTCCATAAAATGTAGAACATGAATTTTCTTCGCTTCCCAATTCATAGACAGGGCATCCAGGTAATATTTCCTACTCTCTCTGTCCCTCACACACACATTCATTTTCGAAACTATTTCAGTGCCTAAAAGTATTGCATAATAATATTAATCATATGAAGTTATATTTTCTTTCAAAATCCTATATAATCATTGCTGTTGGGGCATATATCTCCATCAAGCAACAAAAAACATATAACTAATTTCTTATAAAATAGTGCTGTATGGCATGAATATTTCCATAATTTCAGCTATTAGGGCAGATTTTGTTTCCTGTAATTTTAGGCCAGCAATTAACAGAATTTATGTATATTTGTCTATATAAAATAAAGTTAAATAACACTAATTACACAGACATCCAAATATATTTCACTATTTTGTCACCCCTGCAGAGACATTCACAATGCCGAAAAAAGATGTGGCAAGATGGTGAAATGCACATCTGTGTAAATATGCTTAATACAATCGGTGCATAGTTATTAAAATCTAATATAAATAAGGCCTGCATTATCGGTTATCAGTGAATAATATTCAGATTACTATTTCCTTCCTCTTTTTCAAGTAGTAGTATATTCAGCAGCATGATAACTGAAACAGACATATGCCTCTACGGCTCCGCCAATGCTCCTTTGGAACTAAACCCTCTCAAGTCTCAAAAAAAAAAAAAAAAAAAATTTGAATATCATCAGGTGTATGGATATTTACCTTGTACTAGACAGTAAAAGGTTGAATCCTTTCACAACAAATTTTGCACTTGCACTTGCAGAAACAGCAAGTGGTTTAATGCACAAAATCTGACAATTCTGTGGGCTTTCAAGGCACAATGGCAAATCTAATACCACCTGACCTGCAGGAGATATACAAGGAATAAAAGATATATATTTTAGTTACTTAAGTAAGACTAGAAGATTATAATGATAATGAAATACAATCACATGAGAAGAATGCATGCAAAACACAGTAAAAGGGAACAAACCATTATACATAAAAGCTACAGAGTGCCGCACCCTTGTATATACCCATCCTGTTCTCCAAAAGGAATCACTTGATGCAGCAAGAAGCTTTCTCAAGCTGGATCCTAGATTATAGCATAGCTGCAATATCAAATAGTAATATGTACAATTAAATTTATTGTTTCGATGGTTCCGGTAGGCAACCAACATATGGTATTATATCAAATTATACCTCCTCCCATGCAGAATTTTCTAGGCGGAGATATATAGTTAATATGATACAGCCTGGCCTTATATAGGTCTCTATCTCTGTGGGACTGTGGGATAACCAGTTAAGGATCTGGTGCTCAAAAAAAAAAAAACCATAAATCAAACACCATACAGAGAACTAATGCAGTGAAATTGTATATAGCAATTTCAAGCCAGGAAAAAAAAAAAAAATACCTGTGATCGGAGAACGAGAGGGAAATCATTTGGATCCTTGCCAAAGAGTTTGAAAACAATTCTATCTGTGCGACTCTGTAAACAGAAAACAGTAAACCAATAACATGTTGTCGGGTGGAGTGCTTTATTCTCTACATATATCATGATCCAGGAGTTTTGTGAACACCGAAGTACATTACTTTATCGATTACTAAGAAATAAATAAATCATATACACAAATTGTAACTAATTCCACGAATTCTGCTATAGCAGACAATTCTATATGAATATTCAGATCAGAAGATAGACAAATTGCTGATCAAAAAAAAAAAAGACAAATTAAAGCATTGAAAAAATATGAATTATAAGGTTGGTACCCAAATAAACATAATGTGTCCATCTAAGCATGCACAATAACCTATATAATAAATCAAGTTCCATATAAATCTTACTTCTTCTTTCAAGAATCACACATATCTGAGGCACACTAGCAGCACCGATAAATACAAACGAAGGCAAACATGATCAAAAAATAGATAAGATTTTTTCAACACAAAATAATCCCCTCAATAATGGAAAAGAATATGAAGCTGAAAAATAGACCCCAACTGATGCCCTTGGCAGCAAACCTCCTTGGGTTTGGGTACAGTGTTTGTGCTAGCCATCCAGCAAGAAAAGATATTAAAACAAAACAATTATGGGAAATAAGCATTCGGAAAACCATAACGTCTTTGATACAAAGGTAATAGGAACATTATCGAATTATACAATAATAAGAAAATGAACTCAAGTCACTAAAATAATATACCTGAGCTTCTCCGCTAGAACTAGATGGTGACTGGGTAGAAGTTGAATCTGAGTTTCTACTTGTCTGTGGTGGACTTGACTTGAGAGAGTCACTTTGTACCCTCAAAGGATGATCAAGAGCCCCAGCCCCTGAAGCCACAGGTGGGTGAGAATTCCTTGGGTTCTCAACATAATCCTGCACGTCATCATATACATTATTCAGGTCAATATTAGTCAACCCATTTCTTCCAGTTGTAGTCTCTGCTGCGACTGTTTGAGGCGGAAGGCTACCCCGTGAAGGAAGTACATTTGAGGACTCTGGTTCCAAAGGAGATTTTAAGCTTCCTATTCCACCACTGCCTGAAGGTATACATTTTTGTGCCATATGATTAGCAGGAACCATGTCACACTGTAACCTATACTCTGGAGGGTCCTGATGGATTAGACCACTACTAGTCTCAATAGAAGAACCAAAAGGTCTGGATGGTTCAGGAACATTTGTGTTTGTGTTTGGAACATTCTGTGCAGCTCCAGATGTCCCAGCTTTTACTAAATCTTGAGATCCCTCCAATAAGGATGCTATATTTCCTCCATTAATTGTACCAGCCAGACCTGCCAGGTTCCCCAGCAGACGAGATAGAACATCCAGGTTTCTTGTATGATCTGGGCCATTTGCTGCAATTTATACAAGGTATAATATGAGGAGTCAAAAAAAAACATGCCAATGATGAAATTCACAATAATTGTAGATAGACATAACAGTCCCAAAAGCAGAGATAATTTGAATAAGCTCCAAACGAAACTTTCATCCTTTTCAAGAAATGATTTACTAAGAGAACAATCACGACAAGGGAAAGCCTTTCAGCTTTTTAGTTATCCTGTATTTACGTGCCCAAAATTTAAAAGGCATATGGATACAAAATGAAATGATAATGACAGTACAATCAGGAAAGACGGCAAAACAGAGAATCATTGTAGTACATTTCGACCAAATACTTCACGCCAGTCGCAGTTTTGGTGAATCAATTTTAACCAGATTCCAAAGCAGATGATCAATTCTGGCTAACTCCCATTGCCCAAATGATTTTCCCATTCTTTCGGCGGTTAAAAATCCATAGTAGAACAATGGGGTAAAACTTAATTGTTCAAGATAAACCACCTAGGTTTCACGTAGTATTTACCTGCTATGAAGCTTAAGACTCTCAGCAAATTGGGGAAAATTATATTCTTTAAATCATCAGTGACTATGCAAGTCTTCTATTTAAATGATCCCTATTAACATCACCAAAACCATCACTACAATATAGCCGCACATCGTAACTCTATGGATCCACATATACAAATCATCCCTATTTGCTACAGCAGTTCTGCCCTGAATTACCTGTTGAGACTTTAACAATCCACTCTTTAAACTCACGAGTGTTGAGCATCAAAACACACTATACTTGTTACTATAATAATAGAGAAAAAAGCAAATCATATCAGACAACAAAAGGAACTTTATAAACATCAAGCAGTGTTCATTTTTCTGATGTTTTGTGCAAATAAAAGTTAGTAATAACTAACAGCTTCCTGAACTTAGAAAACGATCAAGAAGACAACCAACCAATCTACAGACCCTTATGGAGCTTGGAATTAAAGTTGGGTCTTCCAATACTAAATTTAATATTTTGTATCCTTTCAGATTCAAAATTAGAGTTCTAATTCCAAATGATAATTCCTAGGAAATGAAAAACAACTATCTAAAGCCCTTCACAATTCTAAACCCAAATACCAATTCTAAATCCAAGAAGGAAGAATCAATAAGATGCTCTTTACATCCCACATACATATTGACACAACAAATCCAGTCACCTAAGTTAAATACTTCAACAACCTTCCCCCCTGCCGTTGCTGCCATTGCCACCACTACTTGCACGACCACAATCCCACATATTATCACAATAATAATAGCCTTGTAAACTAGGCAACCCAATTCCTCGTGGCATTGACCAGTAGACCTTTGAACCAAAAAAAAAAAAAAAAAAAACAACTGATTCCATCAATAGGGTGGAAGTTGCCCTCTCATGAGGATTACTATGGGACTAATCAAAGTTCCTTGGTAGGTGGATAACTGGTGCACAAAAGATAATTTTTTCTCCTGCAAACTAAGAATACGAAGTTATTCTACTCTTTTGGGAGCAAATATCACTCAACCAATGCATCAACAATTTAAAAAAGGAATATTTTCCACGCACATCTTGGGAAATAATCCCAGGAATTAAAACTAAGTGTGAATCTATGTAGTCTCAACAACATAATTTTGGCAAATGACATATATACTAATTGTAATGTAACAGCTTAGGTATGCAGAGGCATTAGTATTTTGGTGAAGATCTTCAACTTCTTAACATTATCAATTTATCATAGGAACACCATGCAATCTTTCTAGAGAATTATCCACTCGGTACAAAACAAGACTGGACATGATACTCTCATAACTAGGTGTTTGACTTTCAGTTCCCATCAAACTCAGATCTTAGTAGTTGTTACCTAGAGATATAGGTACCTGTACCACCTCTTCAAGACAAAAATTAGTTATTTCCATTTTACTCTTCAGAAAATTCATTTACGCTACAAAAGTTTCAGCATTGAAGCATAAATCCCAAGAGCAAAGGTATCAATTAACACCTTCCATCAAGGTGTCATCCATGCAGCACCTTTCACTCATCTTATGATTATAGGACTTTCCTCAATCCAGAGAAGATTTATAGACAAAACAACGAGCAAATAAGCATCATTTCAGTTTCATGAATCAAAATATAGAGTAAATAACAATCGCGACACACAAACTCACAATGCATATTGGACAGTATCCTTAGCAGACTCATCAACAGATAGCTACTGCCCCTTTCTTCATTCAGAGAGCCTCCATTAACTCCAGAAGCATCAGGATGCGCCTTCCTCCTCCTCTTATTGTGGCCTGCCAGGCGCCTACGACAACTTCTCTTCCCTTCATCAAACTCTTGAAGAACATGAAACCTGTCATAAATTTAACAAGTTGCACCAACTGGGGTGCCAAAGTAAATGTTCTGGAAACTAAAAATGCATGTAAAGGAGGTTTGAAACAACCAACTAAAAGAAACAGGAAGGGCTAAGGCCTAAGAGGGTTAAATACATCATGCAACACAGACCCTAGACTCTTCATCTTTCTCTTCAGAACATGTTCCAGAAAATTAATGTGGTGAACATATCATAAGTCGGAATTGTGCTCGCAAGAAACTTATCATTTTAGAACCTAACTGACCTGCTACACTGTTGACAGAATCTTTGCAGAACACTTCCCACCAGTGCCTTGCTAGCCTTAGAATGTAAATCACAAACTTTGTGGCGACGATGGTAATCCTTTGCATTACTAAGATCAGCCCGACAATCATCCACCTGACAAACAGCACGGTTCGAAGTAGTCACAGTCATCATCTTCGTCTTCTTTCCACTTTTTTCATCCCCTTCCATAATAGGGTACACTTGACCCCCAAGGTTCAAATTAAGAGAACCAGTTTCATCATTTATCTCCAACTCTTCAGAAACAACCCCCCTCCTCCTCTTCTCCAATTCTCTCCTTCCTTCGTCAGTGTTGATATCATCCAAACGACCAGAAGCCAAATTGTTAAAAGCATCAGCAACATTTTCAGGTATTTCAGGATCAATTGGGAACAGTTGACGACTCCTACAATCTGACGGCAATGAATTGAGTTGCCTAGCAGTAAAAAGATCCCCATCCCATTTCCAATCATTCAAATCCCACTCCAAACTTCTATTCCCAGCACCCTTCATCTCTGGTGGCACCACTGGTCCATACAAATACTGATTTTCCCCCTCAAATTTAGCCTCCATGAATCAAACCCCCAAAACAAAAACAAACAAAACTACAAACACCCAGATTCCAAATCCACCAGAATAAAATACCCAGATGAAGAAATTGCACAAAAAACTTCAAACCTTACATCCAAAAACTCAAACTTTAATCATCCGTACATCCTGTACAGAAGAAGCATGAGCATGGATCCAAACAATAGGTGCTCACCCAAAACCAGAAAATATGCCAGAAAATCTCCTGAAATCATATACAATTAATTGACCCAGAATTGCAAAATCCAAGCTTGCATCATTTCACAAGACCCCACACTCCAATGTCCCTTTTCAACTGTGGAAGGCATCAAAAGTCATGGGGGTGAGTTGAAAAGAAGAGAAGAGAACAAGATGAGGTGGAATTGAAGTGTAGAAAGGAGAGAAAGTGGGGTGGAGATAGATTATATTATAGAATATAGTATAGTATAGGATAGGAGGAGGTGGCCACAGAAAGCACGCGTATAATAGAGGGAAATTAGGAAAAGGTTAGGAACGAATTTGTTTGAAGAAAAATGCTGTTTCTGTGCTGAGACAGTACCTGTACCTGCCTCAACCTCCCTCTCTCTTTCTCTTTCTCTTTTATATTTCAGTGTGATGCCATGCCATGGTAAAAGCAATTTTAAGGCTACAAAGAACAAAGAACAAACTCCCTCTCTCTCTTTGGTAATTGGTAATAAGTCAAAAAGGCACGCACCGGCTGCGGAAGGTAACTTTCCTGAATTAGTTTAATTTAAATTTATTATTATTATTCAGTAAATTTAGCTTAATAGTTTAATAAATGCTTAATTAATCTTTTTAAATTTTTTTTATTGAATCTGTTTAATTAAGTTATTTATCCAAATGTGTCTTAAGTCAGAAATTGAAATAGAAAAATATATAAATAAAAATATATTAATTTATATATCTATCCATATATATCTATATTGATATCTATCTATATAACTCTTTCTGGTCTATATTATAAGAAACAAATGAGTCCAATTTTTTAATTCAAAATATAAGAAACAAACATCAATACTTACATACATTATGCCCTTATTTAAGTTAGTGAAATTTGTGTGAATTAAGTGTCATTAATTATCAACCACCATTTATGAAAGAGATATATTCGGAAAAAAGTTAAATTTTTAGGAGTATTAATTAAAATTTACTAATTTTAAAGTATTTGCTTGATCTGTGTGAATTAGAGTTTTGTTTCTTATAATATGGACCGGATGGAGTATATTACATAAGTAAAATAAACTTGAGTAATTGTATATTACATATCTATCTATCTATATTGATTAAGTTATTTAGTCCCTCGGATGTTATGGTCTATGTTATCCTTCTAAGTGTTATCCCATGCCAACTAACTGACGCTCCCAAAAACACATCTAAATATACACTTAAACATGCTCAGTCGTTCACTAACATGTAAAATATTAGAGAGACAGAAAATTAGGGTGAATAGGAAAGGAAGAGAGAAAGGAGCTCATGGGAGAGAAAGAGGAGGAGAACTGAAAGAGGAGAAAGAAGTAGGAGAAAAGAGCCTGGGGCTCCATTTCTACGCCTATTCACCTTGATCTTCTAATAGGTGAGTTATGTCCTTGTGTGGGGATGCATGTGGGTTTTGGGTCTAGTGATTTCAAAAAAAAAAAAATTTGGGGGTTTTGCGAAAATTATTGATGTTCTTTGAACGTGTGCTATGTTGTGGTTTTCTCGCTAGTATAGTGATAAATTGCTTGAAATCTTTGATTTTGTAGTGTTCTTGCTTGTGTTTATGGACTATAATATTGTTAAAACTCGATCCGTTTGTTGATTTCAAAATTTGTATGAGTTGTGGGGTTGCATGTGACTGTTAAGGTTGGCTAGGGTTGAGGTAATTGGTTTCAATCTCATCTCTATAGTTGCATGTTTGAATCTTGTTCAAAGTTGGTATCTTTGCTAGTTGCATGTTAATTTTGAGTGTGAATATGAGTGATATCAACCTATCTTTAATTTTATGGGTTAGTACTTGAATAAAGTCGAAAATTAGTTGAAGTTTTTTGAATTTTTGCATGTTTAGATGGAGTGAAATAAATTTTTAAAGCTACATGTTGATGAACTCAGATTTCTGGAAAATACTATGTAAAATAGTCTTAATGCGTGATTTTTCCTGAATTAATAGCTTTGAATTTTGAGATGGTACCAATTGCATTGTGTTCGTATGTAAGTTGGCTATCTCCAATAAAGTTTTCAAAATGAGGTGATTTGACCCTTTGTTCATAATCTTTGGAAAATTCTACTGTATGTGTTCATCCAATTTTGAAAGGAATTATTGAGAAATTCAAAAGGTAGTAATGCAATCTTTTTTTTTTTTTGTTCTTAGTACAAATGGTCAGAGGGCAGGGGAATGGGGAGGGAAAAAGTTAAGTGCTGGGAGTTCGAACCCACGCTCTCAATATCCCGCAACACTTTATCACTCGGCTGTCTTCTCTAGGACAATAATGCAATCTTTTAAATGTGTGTTTATGAATTCTTAAAGTGTGTTACGATGGATTCAAAATGAAATTTTAGCTACTGGCATATCTAGTTATTTGCATTTTAATTAATACTAGACTCGCGGAATAGTTGATTTGAATTTTTTTTTTTTGGTAACATAGTATATTTGATTTTTGTTAAATAAGAAAGTGATATATTAAGTGATGAAAATATTTAAAAATTAGACCACAAGGTATTTGGGCGACAATATAACATACAAATGAAAACTAGAAGGTTGTTATTGATCCCTATATAGGCCCTTAGACCCCTATTTCAGCAAAATAATAATAATAATAATAATATAAGTCCGGAGGTTGTCAGATATTGAGACAAGAAATTTTTATTTTTTTTTTAATTCAAGAAAAGACAAATTTATTGTTAATTTAATTATAGATGTATAGGCATAAATACCACAAAAGTGCCAAATTAACTTCTGCCATCCCCCTCTTCTCTGTTCGCAAAGGTATTTGTGGTCCAAATTGGGAACCATTGACATAAAAGAAATACCATAAAAAATATTAATGAGTATGAAGTATCTCAAGACATAGATATATGATGGTTAAAAAAGAAAGCAATAGAGAAAAAAATTAAAAAACTAAATGAAATGAAGTTTTTTTTTTTGTAGACGTGAAATGAAGTTGAATAATTTTTAATGTCAAACTTGTGTTGAAAAAATGGGTCCTCTAGGATGAATCAAAAAGCGTTGTGTCATCTGGTCCACAAATCCTTGCAATGGCACTTCCAGTCAGATTAAACTTTGTATAATTTTTTTTGAAAATCAAACACAGTTCAAACTTGCAATGGTACCTCCAGTTAGATTAAACTTTATATATATAATTAGAAATGAATTTACTGAACCATTTTTTGGTTATCATCGAGTGGAAAGAATAGTAGTCGATGATAAAGTAGTACCATTTATAATTATAGGAATAAATGCAATGACAAATAACTGAACAAATAGGATTTTGTATCGAAATACAGAGTAATATAACTAAGTTATCATCAGTTTATTGAAGTGTTGCATATTAATGAGAAGAAAGAAGAAACCCTTTTTCATTTGCTTGTTGGTACCATAGGAACTTTTTCAGCAAGTAAAAGCTATGAAAATTGTGTCTGTCTTCACTGAGTCACCATAAACTGATCCTAAAGTAGCTCTGCTAATGGATCCAACATCTCACCCACTTATCTTCAACCTGTCCTAAGGGTCATTCTTTGACTAGTTAGATTTATTATCTATTAATTGTAAATACATTCTGTTTTATTTAATTAGAAGAGTTAGTTATTCTAACTAACTTTGTAAGTAGCTGTTAATAGTTGTAGCTTAGCTGGCACTCTTAGGAACAGATGTATATAAACCAATTGTATCTGCCTTTGTGCATTAGATTGATCGATACAGAAAATTCCCAAATTCATTTTCTTCTCTGTTCAAGTTTCTTCAATGGATTCTTGAACATTTACATGGTATCATTCGCTAATCCTTTCTGCTTCCGCAATTGATCTCTGATTTGGCGCCTTCCGCCATTGTTACCTCTTTCAAATTCTTCACACTCTGCGATTCTCGTTCTTTTCTTCGATTTCCTTGCTATTGCTATGGCATTCCCGAATTACATAGACTATATCACCAATGCTTCAGATCCTTTCTATCTGCACCCTAACGAAAATCCTTCTGTGATTCTCGTTACTCCATTACTCGACAATCGAAACTATCACAACTGGGCGCGGTTAATGCTCATTGCATTAATCTCCAATAATAAAGACAAAATCATTGATGGCACATTTCCGTAGCCAGCGAGCACCCATCCTATGTTTGCACAATGGACACGATGCAATAATATGGTTCTTGCATGGTTTCATCGTTCTGTTTCTGAATCCATTGCGAAATCGATTCTTTCGATTTCCACTGCTACTGGTGTTTGGCGTGACCTAAAGAGCCGATTCTTTCAAGGAGATATCTTCAGAATTTCTGACATTCAAGAGGAATTGTACCGTTTTTGCCAAGGTAATCTTGATGCCTCTGAATATTTCACTAGTTTGAGGGTATTTTGGAATGAATTAGAAGATTACCGTCCAATTCCTTATTGCAAATGCTCGATAGTCTGTTCATGTGGAGGATATGCATCCATGAAACAATTTCGTGAGCAAGATTATGTAATTCGGTTTCTAAAAGGTCTGAATGATCATTTCTCACACACTAAATCACAAATCATGGCTATGGACCCTTTGCCTGATGTTAACAAAGCCTTTTCTCTAGTCTTGCAACAAGAAAGGGAATTACTTGGTAATATTACTCCTGCTTCTGAAACTATTGAGAATCCTATGGCTTTGGCTGTTAATGCCTCTAAGAATTCCAATTTTGGTTCTGTTTCTAATTGGAATTGAGGCAATTCTAGTAATACTGGTGCCAATTCTAGCAATTCTAGCAATTTTAATGGTAACACTGGTGCAAATGGTCAAGGTAGAGGAAAGAATTCCTATGCTAACAAGGGTCCAACTGGTCATAACCGCGTGTGTACTCACTGTGGCCGAACCAACCACACTATTGACACTTGTTTTGTGCTTCATGGATTCCATCTTGGATATGAACCTGAAGGTAAATCTCAAGCTAAATGTGCTCAAGCTGAAGTTTCAGTAATTCAACAAGGGAATGCACCTACTTTACAGCAACAATCATCTCAATTCAATGGCTTCACACAGGAGCAATTTCAAGGAATCTTGGCCTTGATTCAGCAGTCTCAACAGTAGGCTGCAGCCTCAAAACCAAAAGTGCAGTCAAATTCTGTAATAACACATCCTTTTGCCTTCAATTCTGCTTCCAACACTGCAAATGGTAAGAACCCTCTTATTTGGCTCCTTGACACATGTGCAACCGACCACATTTCTTTTCATTTCCAATCTTTTACCAGTTTTAAATCAATTAAACCAATGGTAACAAATTTTTTACCTCTATTTCTGGCAATGTCCAACTCACTCCCACTTTGGTTCTGCATAATGTTCTTTATATTCCCAATTTTAGTGTTAACCTTGTTTCTGTTGCATAGTTAGCCCATACCAACAATTGTTTTCTTCAATTCACTAATGATTTGTGTCACATTTTGCAGAACACTATCAAGAAGATGATTGGTACAGCTAAATTGGCTGGCGGTTTGTATGTGATTGAGGCTGATCCTTCTTTAGACAATACACACACCTGTAATTCTGTTTTTACAAATCCATTCAATGTTTGGCATAAAAGATTAGGCCATGTTTCTAGTTCAGGTTTGTCTATCATTTCAAAACAGTTTCCTTTCATTCCTTATATCAAAAGTGCTCCACCATGTGACACTTGCCATTATGCTAAAGAAAAGAAATTGCACTTTTCTCTTAGCTCCATAAAATCTTTGGCTCCTTTTGACTTTTTGCATGCTGATTTATGGGGACCTTACTCAACCCCTTCTTTTCTAGGACATAAGTATTTTCTTACTCTTGTGGATGACTTTTCTAGCTTTACTTCGGTAATTTTCCTTAAAACAAAAGATGAGACCCAACAACACTTAAAGCATTTCATTGCTTACATTGAAAACCAATTTCACACCACCTTAAAATGCCTAAGATCGGATAATGGCACTGAGTTCACTGTCATGGCTCATTTTCTTTTATCAAAAGGTATTCTTCATCACAAAACTTGTGTTGAAACACCCCAACAAAATGGGGCGGTTGAAAGAAAACATCAACATATTCTAAATGTTGCTAGATCCTTGTCTTTTCAATCTGATATTCCCATCACTATGTGGAATTTTTGTGTGCAAAATGTTGTTCATATCATTAATCACATTCCCTCACCCTTACTGAAATTTGAATGTCCTTTTGAATTACTTCATAAGCAACCACCTTCTTTAATTCATTTGAAGGTCTTTGGTTGTTTGGCTTATGCCACTACTTTGCAAGCAAATCGCACAAAGTTCAATCCTAGAGCTAGAAAGGCTATCTTTCTTGGCTATAAAGAGGGCACAAAGGGGTTTATCTTATATGATCTAAACTCTAATGAGTTGTTTGTGTCTAGGAATGTGATTTTTTATGAAGATCACTTTCCCTTCACCCCTGTATCTCAACCTGCCCCCACTCATACTCCTATTTCTTCAATTGTTGACCTTGATGATCCTCTTCTATATGCCCCTGCACTTGCATCTCAGCATGCAGTGCCTGCATCTTAGCCTGCAACTCTGTTTCTCAGTCTGCAGAATCTGCTGTTTCTCAGCCTGCAGCACTTATTTCTCTGCCTGTAGTTTCTGCAATTGCACCTGAAATTAGAAAGTCCTCTAGAGTTAAACAAACTCCTAGTTACCTTGCTGATTATCACTGCAATCTCCCATCCAAGAGCTGCTCTAATGTGTCTTTAGGTATTTCCTCATATCTTCTTTCTTCTTTTCTTTCATATGACAATTGCTCACCCAATTATAAACATTTTTGCTGTGCCATTTCTTCCATAACTGAGCCTAAAACCTTTGCCCAAGCAAATAAATCTGACTGTTGGAGGCAAGCTATGACTGTTGAATTAAATGCTCTTGCTAAGAATAACACTTGGAGTTTGGTTTCTCTCCCACCTGGCATGATTCCCATTGGTTGTAAATGGGTCTATAAGGTAAAGTATCATGCCAGTGGCACAATTGAGAGGTATGTTAACACACCAATTTATCTATATTTATGGGGCATTTTTAGTACCTAATTACATTATTTTGCACTGATTAATGCACAGAGGTACTCATTTATGTCTTATTATGCAGAAATATCATGAAGACACCACTTGGAGCAAAAGATGCAAAAAAGGACAAAAAACTGGCTAGTTTTGGAGAGTTTTAGCACTACTGGACAAGCGGTACGACCTATCTCCCAATTGACGAATTTCTGAGTCAAGAGCCCCGATTGAGATCTGATAGCAAACCCTTGCCCATTCCAAAGAATTCCTATCTCCTTAAAGCTTGGTGCCATCTCGAATCGCTACCAGAGCTTGTGAGGACACGAAGAAGGTGCTTAAGGACCGTCGTCATACTGAAAGGGTGTCCCGGTTTAGAATTTATTCTCTTGTTATGGATTGTTCTGAATTCATATATTTGTTTATGTTATTATCATTAGTAATGAGTAGCTAAATCCATCACTAGGGGTGATGGGGGATCCTTTACAATACTCTTGATATTTTATTATTTAATTATATGAGTTTCTATTGATTGTTTGAGTATTTTATTCCTATTATGCTTATTCCAATAAGGCCTGATCACCCTTTATTTAGTTGGCTTAATTGTGGTAACAGGATCATGATTAGTTAACGGAACCATAGGATAAAAGAACTCGCGCTATACGCCGGATAGGTTAGGGCTTGTTTCTAATCAGTTATTAAGTTAGCAAACCCACCTGAGCTTAATGTTCTTTCCCTTAGTTATTTCCTGGACCAAACGAAGTAATTAGTTGGGAGGAAGGCTATTGTACGCAAGGACAACCACTAGTAATTTAGAGTGGGTGGTTAGTGCTCTTACATGATAGATAACTCATATCAATTGATTAATAAACTCAATGGTAGAGTATTGGTGAACCCGGTTATCCCTAGGTCCCTCATAACATAGTTAAACCGTTCTAGCATTTAATCTGTTTATTGCTTTAATTCCTACTTTCTTAATCATAATCTTTGCTCCCCTAATAGAATAGAATCATAGTAATTCACTGGTACTCGCTCATTCTCTGTGGGTTCGACATTCGGAGTCCTAATTATACTCCACTTTTATTACGAGTTACGATCAGGTGCACTTTGTAACGACCCGTTTCCGGACCGTTACCGAGCTCAATATACCGAGCTCGAGTTACCGAGCTCAACACACCAAGCTCAACAAAACCTATATGAGATGTGTTTTAAAAACAAAACTCTTGTGCCTTTTAAAAATGCGATATATATTTTTTTCATATAAAACCAACTCGTGCATCGTAGTAATTACAAACTTTAGAAACATGGTGCAACAAAGACCCAATACTTACATTAAAAAAAAACATACATGCATATCATACACATATATATATCACCAGAATAATAATGTATACAAATACAGAGTAGCAAATGTGCAAAGAAAATACACCTAAGGTACGACAACTTCAAAAGAGCCATCATACCACAGGTACTTCCAAGTAGACTTACCAGTGCTCCAAAAAGTAAGACCACCCGATCTACCCTCAGAGCAACAAAAACAACACTTGCCCAAAATCGTCACGACCTCGAACATAAAAGAAATACAAGAACAGTCCCTCGGAAAAACCAACATCCAATAAATAAACAATCCACGACCAGGTAGAGGTCGTCCACTGGTCCTCGCCGACCTCCCTCCTCGGCATCGCTTCATCGCCGAGTTCCTGCGCTTCGACATCGCCCTGGGTAACCGCATGGATTGAAGGCACCACGGGAAGTGGTCAACTTCTCAACAAGTTAAGATAAGCTCGACATAAAAATATAAGCAAAGCAAAGAAGTATAACATTCACCGACGTGACTCGACCATCTCACTCTAAACTCGACACAACTCACAATTCCATTTTCTCTCGACACCGACAATTTCCGAATGCACGCCGCATCGTATGTCGGAAAAGTCAGCCAAAGCCTTGGGATCTCGCTACTCCCTAGATACCAACTCAGTCCCGTGAGCAGTAGGGCGACGTCTAGTCAATCTCCCGTAAACAAAGGGGACCTAGCACCCCTCGATTATCCGGTCACGGCCAAAACGCCATACGACTCACCTAGCTCGCTCACTCGATGAACAATTAGCCATACGATATTCAAGGAGTTAAACACAAAATATTCAACCGCATGTCAAATAAAAGAGCAAGCTCGATACATGAAGAAACGCAATTCAACATGCAATACACACTTCACGACATATATTCAATCACATATTAAATACATGCAAAACTCAATCATATCACAACATTTCATCTCGACACACAAATCGCAGTAATTCCATACACAATAACATAACCACATAGAATATGAAATGCCCCACATACTATAACAAATATAAATGTGGCGCCGCTGCGAACTTCAAGTTAAATCTTTGCTCGACAACGACCTCGACACATTACCTGTCTTCAAAGAACTTCGACAACGACTTCTCTTACTCGATCTCGACACGGCTGTCTTCAACTTGAACTCGACAACGACTTCGATCGTCGACGCTTCTCGATCGACCTCGACACGTCATGTCTCGCTCGATTCATTGCGCTGCCGTCCTTGGATTCGCTTTCCGTACACCTCGATTCGAATTCACTCGATCTCTGAATCGGACTTCCTAAAACAAACACAACTCGGATCGATCTATGGTTCTAATACATCTAGCTCTCTCTTCCCAAACTCAACCACAACCTAAAATATAAAACTCAAGAATGAAAGATATTTTTCCTCCAACACAAAGTTAGGGATTTCGATCGTAATTCATGAAAAGTTATCGATGCTTCAGCATGATAGATCGACAACAACAATAATCGTCGAAACAGCGAAGCGAAAAACCAGAAATCGAGCAGAATCAAAAATGGAGGTTTTACTGGGCGTTAAGTATTGCAGAAAATCGAGAAAGAAATTTTGTTTTACAAGCCCAATTAATCGGTTAAAAGATAGGTAATATTGTGAAGAAGAAACCCATCAATTTGATATGATTTGGAAGCATAAAACTGATTAAAAATGGAAGAAGATTTAGCGCTAAACAAGAGTACGGATGAAAGAAAATCTGTTCTTCATACCTCAACGGTGATGGCTTCGATCGCAGGCGAGATATGGGTCGAGAAGTTGATGATGAACAAAATTGATGAAGAAATCTTGTGCAGAATCTCGGCTGGAACTCACGGTTTCACGATGAAGATTTTAAGGAAACAGCGAACACAGAGCGAGAAGGAAGGAAGAAGAAAGAAGAAAAGAGAAATGAGTGAAAGCGGCCGTGGTATACCGGTGGCGAGAAAGGGAGTAAAACGTGAACTCCAGCTATAAGATGCCAATCCCAATAATCATCTACCCGTTAACTTCGTTCCTCTCATGATTACCTCTACTCGGCTTGGTCAACGACAAGCCGACAATGTAATAATTACAAACAATATAATAATAATACTGTAGTAACGTTAGAAATAATACGAGGTGTCATCTCGACACGATGTCGACAAGAGTGCTCGTGCAAATGTACAAAGTTCTAACACGAGTTCGTGAACGCGGTCTCTCAAATTTCGACTTGCGTCCTCATCATTTCGATGCACGCGACTTCATCAACTCGACACCCGACCTCCTCAAATTTCGGCCGAAGCTAGTATGCGTGGTCTCATCACCGACAAAGATCTCTAAACGATCTGATGCGGGATCTCGACACAAGGTCTTGGTCGAGGTCTCGATACGTCGTCCTAATACGATGTCGATCTCGTCCTCAGGTGTTACACACTTGCCTGAGCCGCAACAAGTTTTTGGCGCCGTTGCCGGGGAATGCTTGCGATATTAATCGAATTATAGATTTTATTCGCATTAGGCATAATTTTAATTAGTTATTTAATTTAATTTTCTTTTATTTTTGTTTAATTCTAAGACATTTTAATTTGGTTTTCTTTGGTGTATGCAAACAAGGTCTCAACATCATGAATTGATTTTTGATCCAGAAATTGAAAGACACTCAGATTGTTGAGAAGACAACAGTTAGCAATGACTGAAGAACTAACATTGAATGAGTACTTCACACCAACTTCAGATGTGGCAGATAGTGTTAACTATCCGGCAATTGAGGCCAATAATTTTGAACTGAAGCCAGCACTGATCTCTATGGTATCTGCAGTGCAATTCTCTGGCTTTTTTTTTCTGAAGACCCAAATGCCCACCTTAAGAGATTTCAGAAGGTTGCTAATACTGTCAAATGTGAAGGAGTATCATCGAAGGCAATCAAGTTAAGACTGTTCTCTTTCTCGCTGCAAGGGAAAGCACAACTATGGTTGGATTCATTCCCACCTAACTCTATTACTACTTGGGAGGACCTGAAAACTAAGTTTTTAAACAACTAATTTCCTCCCGCAAAATCTGCAAAGCTGAGAGCTGATATATCTAGATTCACCCAGAATGAAGGAGAATCAATGCATGAGGCATGGGAAAGATTTCAAGACTTATTGAGAAGCTGTCCTCATCATGGTTTCACTAAGTGGCAATAACTTCAGATTTTATATAATGGGTTCAATATGCAAACAAGAGGAGCTATTGCCGCTGCTTGTGGAGGATCTTTCGGAAAAAAAACACCCATTGAGGCTTTTGATATTATAACTGAAATGGCTCAGAACAATGCTCAGTGGTCAACTAATGATAGGCAGCCCGGAAAGAAGAACAAGGAAGCATGTATCTACAAAGTTGAAGCCAACATAGCTCTAAAAGCAAAATTGGAGGCAATGACTAAGAAGTTAGAGACTTTGATGGTAGCACAAACCCAGTCTAGTTCTAAGAATGATTGAGGTTGTATGGCAATTGAAGGACAATTAGAAGAAGTCAATGCTATAGGCCAAAAAGATTTTGACCCAAAATTGGGGATGCAAGAAGCTATGCTAAAATACATGCAAAGACACGGACACCCAAAAGACTGAAGAAAGATTAAAGGCTATAGAAAATAAGACAGTTAAGACATCTTGCAATTTCTGTAGAGTTACAACTCATGATTCAAAGGACTGCACTGAGGAGGTGAATTTTATTGGGCATAAGCAAAACGACCTATACTCAAACACCTATAACCCCGGTTGGAGGAATCACCCAAACTTCTCATGGAAAGATCAACAGAGATCTCAGGGCCAAAATCAGAATACTTATAAGCCCCCACATATGCAAAATCATGGCCAAAATGATAAAAGTCCCGAAGAGAATGATATTAGCCATGTTATGGGACAGATGAATGAGAGGTGTAGCAACTTGGAGAAAATAGTCACTGAGCAAGCAGTAGGCCAGAAAACATTGAGTGAACAATTGGCACTCGTGTTAAAAGCAGTGACTCAAAGAGAAAAAGGAGCACTCCCAAGTCAAGTGGAGTCAAATCCCAATGCGAAGTGCAATGCAATCTTCATGGAAAAAGAGGAACCAAAAGAGGAAAAGATTCAAACCGAGTCTCAGTAGGTAAGTAAATCTTCCCAAGGTTGTAAAAATTGTTGTAAGGATAGGCAAGATAAGAGGTTACTAGAAAAATTTAAAAAATTGCCTGTTAATATCCCTTTGATTAAAATTATCTCTGAAGTCCCTAAATATGTTAAATTTTTTAAAGAAATAATTTCTAACAAAAAAAAGATAGAAGATGAGACCGTTAGGTTGAATGAGGATTGCTTTGCTATTCTTTTGAAAAAATTACCACTTAAGCTTAAAGATCCAGGAACTTTTATTGTTTCATGTTCAATTGGTAATAATACATTTAAGGCACTATGTGATTTAGGCTCAAGTGTAAATTTAATGCCTTTGTCTGTTTGGAAGAAACTGAATTTGCAGAAACCACAACCTACTTACATGTCTTGCAGTTAGCTAACAGAACTCTTGTTTACCCAAGAGGAATAATAGAAGACATGCCAGTTAAGGTAGGAAAATTTATTTTCCCTGTGGATTTTATAGTTTTGGATATGGAGGAAGACAAAGATGTTCATATTATTTTAGGAAGACCATTCTTGGCAATAGGAGATGCTACCATCCAAGTGAAGAAAGGAACCATGACTCTAAGAATTGAGGATGAGGAAGAAATATTTAATATATATAATTCTAACAAAATTTCTCCCTCTAGTGCTTTTTGTTGTTTTTTACAGGATACAAAAGTTGAAAAAGGTAAAGAAGTGCAAGTTGCAGAACAAGATAGTGATTCTTTAGAGCAGGATAAAGACATAACCCCCTCTTTGATTTTGGATGCATTATGTATTCCTAAGTTTAAAGGACTTGATAATGATGAACCTTCTTGTCATTTATTGAACTTTTATGGCTTGGAAAAATCTAACAATCTTGCAGGAGCCAAAGCTGAAAGAATAAAGCTCAAATTATTTCCTCTTTCTCTAGGAGGAATAGCAAAAGAATGGTTCTCAATATACCCCAAGTACCACTTCTCAAGTTGGGAAGAATTAAAAGAAGAATTCTTAAGAGTTTTCAAGTCCACACCAGAAGATAGAATGGACCTATTCCAATTTTTCAGAGGATCCAAGAAAGATACTCAAGAGGAATTTACAGGTTTTAAATTAGATCCATCTTTAATCTCGAAAGTGTAAAATTTGCTATTCAAGGGAACCACAGGACAAAATCCTATTGAGCACATGAGACAGTTTTACAAAAAGACAAGGAATGCAAAGTTTGAAGGCTTATCTCCAGAAGAAGCAAAACTAATGATTTTACCATTCTCATTAGATGAGGAAGTCAAGATTTGGCTTTATCTCCTACCAGTTGAGGAAGTAAAAACTTGGAACAACTTGGTGAAGAAATTCATTAAGACCTTTGCACCAAACTTAGAAAAGTCAATTTACATCTGTGAAGACTGTGGGTACACAATGAACCCACCAAAAAAGTGCTCAGGTCCTTCTTGGATGGACCACTCAGAAAAAGGTGACTACTCTGCTGTGTTGCCCAATGGTGAGAAGATCAAAGGTAATGTCAAGAACGGGCCATTGCCCGCTGAGGACTAATTTCTAAGTCCTCCGACCCGTCAGGCTCTGGACGTTAAACAAGCAGGAGGCAACCTCGGTTACTAACAATTTTTATTTCCTATCTGTTTGTTTTATTGTTATTCTTATTTTACTCTATTTTTATTCGTTTTAGGAATATTTGAAAATACAAAAAAAATTATACAATTTAAAAATAAAAATTTTTCCAGAAAACCAGTAGGTACGGGCACACCTTGCACCATATACGCCCGTACCACACGGTTCCATCATAAAAAACGCAGAGAAATAGACAGGCACGACCGCACATAAACTAGATACGGTCGTACCCCGTGTCTAGAGGCTGAATAAAAGTAAACAGTGAGAGGTAAGGGCATACCTCCACATCGTACGTCCAAAACCTCTCCATTCGAGCACTCTCTTCTCTCATTCTCTTCGCATTTCCACTCACAAGATCATCCAGGTACTGATTCGAAACTCAATTTGGGGATTGATTGGCTGTTTTACTGGTTATTTTAAGTTTTTAGTTAGTTTAGGTTTTTGGTTTTGTTTAATTCTAACTTTAGGTGATTAGGAGTAGTTTTTGCTTGGTTTTGCATGCTTAGAGGCCCTAGGAATGATTAGAGACTTATAATTTAGGCTTAAAATTGAGAAAATCTAATCATAGGGTAGATTTTTCACAAAACAGTAGCGCAGTACAGCCGTACCTATCAAGAATAGGCCGTACTGAAGGCCGTACTGGTGGCCTTAGGGTTGAAGACAGCCCATAGGTACGGGCGTACCTATGGTAGAGTACGGTCGTACACAGACCTTAAGTGAGGCCGTACTGACCCATTGAATCAGGGCGTACTTAGAGCATAAGTACGACCGTACCTAACGAAGCACGGCCGTACCTAACACAGGTTTTACTTAAATTCTAATTTTTTCTATTCAATTTTTGCAGGACAACGCCTAAGCACCAGAAGACCGACGCTTCTTATTCTTATGCTGCAGCAGCTCGTGGATCTAGGCCTGTGCCTAATTTTATCCCAGCCCAGTTCAGAGACAGATACAAGCAGCTACGGGATTTCCACACTCACACTCAGAGATATCTAGATTTTGATGCCCTTTAGCAGGTTGGCCTACGGGAGGAGGTGGAGACCCTTCTGCGAGGGATAGGATGGCTCCAGGTAGCCTCTGTCAAACAGCCCTTCTACGTGGAGGCGGTGATAGATTTCTTAGCCACTTGTGGCTATCATATGAGGGACAGAGAGCCTCAGCGTGCAGACGGAGAGGAGGAGCCGGAGCAGGAGATCGTGGTTACATTTTGGATCTGTGGGACTCACCACGAGATCACGTTGGCCGAGTTCAACATTGGACTTGGATTCGAGACGGTGCAGTCAGTTCAGACGCCGGAGTATATGGAGGCCCTTCTGGAGATCCCAGAGGGATGTCAGAATTCAGAGAGTTAGAGAGCTCTCACTGGGATGGCCACTACATTCCCAACCGCGCCAAGGCTAGCAGGATCAGAGACCTAGTTGTGCGTACAGTGCACAGATGGATTGCCCGTTCCATTAATGGGAGAGCCTTGAGCGACGACATGGTGACGAGGTCGGACTTATTTTTGCTTTGGGCTATGACCACAGGACACCGTTGCGACGTCGGGATGTTTTTCCTACGGACATGCACCCAGTTGGGCGTTCATCTTCAGATCCAGAACACGAGGCACATCGTCTTGGGTTCTTTCATCTCCCGTATAGCCCATCACCTCAGAGTTCGTGTCGAAGCTGGAGTTACGATGATTGAGATGGATCCCATTGGACTTCAGACCCTTCTCAACATCGGTGTTCTGCAGAGATTGGGGCACGAGGATTATGAGGTCATCAGACTGGAGGAGCAGCAGCAGCAGCAGGACGAGGCCGCTGATTTTGTCCCCCTAGCAGAGGAGCATCCACTGCCACACCCTCAGCCAGCAGCACAGGGCCACTCCTATGAGGATGTCATGATGCGTCTTGACCTGATGCAGACTAGCTTTGTGGAGCATAAGACGCATGTGGACCAGCAGCTGGCACTTATTTTGGAGCACCTTTAGTGCATCCAGCCTTTCCCTCCTGCCGAGTGATACGGGACCTTTCTTTATTCTCTGTTTTAGTACTTAGGCTTTGCTTTTGTATTAAAAAGAGATTTATATATTTTGGCATGCTCGCAGGATACACATTTTATTTTATTGCTTTACTTTTATTTTATTTTATTTTATTTTATTATTTTCCTTTTATTATGTTCTAAACTTTTTAGTTTTGTGTTGCACAATTCTTCCGCCACTTACCAGCTTCATCGGTATTGCGACAAGGAAACGGAATATTTTGCCAATATCCCCATCCAATTTGCTCGTGATATTTTTCAGATGGGAGTCTTTTTCCATATTCTTTTACAACACTTATTTTTAATTTTTTATCTTATACTGTTGTGCTTGCTTTAAAATAGTCGCAGTGGGGACACTACTAGAAATAAGTGTAGGGAGGGAGTTTTACATTATACTTATTACTTGGCTGTGCTTATAACTGCTTACAATTATAGAAGAACTTTAAATTTTTGCTGATTTAGGGGCTATACAATTTTTTTTATGACAACTTTTGATTGAATCAATTCATTGCTAGTTTTGGAATTTGCTGAAAATTAGCATTAAAGTTCTGTGAGTTTGACTTTCTGTGTAAGCTATTAAATGTGAGTTTTGAGCCTGAAATAAGAGGCAACATCATGCTTTTGTCTCTCTTCTTTGTTGAATGATATTTTTCATAAAATGTGCATTCTAGAACTTGTGCTGAGACCATTACGAAACGAATTTGAATTTATTTGTATGTGAATTTGGAAAGGGCAATTTTAGGAATTCTTCAGGCCACTACCATTTGAATATATGATCTCACTAGTTTCCCACTTTTGAGCCTAAAAGTATTATGTTTAATTTCTTTGGTACCCTTCTTGTTATTATTGATTATCTTCTGTGAAGTCAACCTTGGAAAAATTCTATTTGAGAGCATTTAGTGGCAAAAGTTATTGAATAATATTGCAAAATCCCTTTTATTTGTTTAACAAAGAAAAGAAGGCTTATTTCAATTTGTTCCCCTCCTAGCTCTTAAAAATGATTGATCGCTGCATAAATGCATGAAAGGAGGAAAGGAAAAAGAAAAAGAGAAAAGATAGAGCATAAAAATAAAAAATAAAAAGAAAGAAAAGAAAAATTTGTGATAATGCTCATGCCTTCATAAATTGCAAAAAGATTTTTTGTTTGAAAAATTGGGATTATTGCCTGCTCTTGAAAGCGGAAAAGAATTAGATTGCTTGTTTTGGTTGATTTGTTTCTAACCTTTTGCATGTCCTTTTCTTTCTTTTATGATACCAAACATTATTACCTTGGCCCCATTACAACCAATGAAAGACCCTTATTCCTCTTTTGCATGTCTTATAGATTCTGATAGTAGAGTTTTTGGTCAATGTACAAGCCTATGGTAATGCCTTTTCATTTGAAAAATCTGAGTGATAATGACTATACCTACAAACACTTTGAGATTGGTGAGAGTGTGACTTGAAAATCACATATTGTTAGCTTACTTGAATTTACACCTCTAATTGGGCATTCTATTTACTACATGTTTTGTGATATCATATTGTTGTCTCACTTATTTTTCTGCCCCTATTCAGTAGAAATAGTTTTTCTTACTATAATTATCCAAGTAGTTTGCTTGAGGGCAAGCAAAGTTCAAGTGTGGGGATGTGTTAACACACCAATTTGTCTATATTTATAGGGCATTTTTGGTACCTAATTACATCAGTTTGCACTGATTAATGCACAAAGGTACTCATTTATGTCTTATTATGCAGAAATATCATGAAGACACCACTTGGAGCAAAAGATGTGAAAAAGGACAAAAAACTGGCTAGTTTTGGAGAGTTTTAGCACTATTGGACAAGCGGTACGGTCTGACCTACCAACGGTACGGCCGTACCTAGAGCAGAACTTCAGTAAGGGCGTATCCCCTCAGTTTGTACCACCTGATGCCGATCAAATAGTTCAGTATGGCCGTGCCCAAGGCAGTACGGCCGTACACAGGTGATATCAGGGTAACAACACGCATGGGTAGGGGTCAACGTTATCTTTGAAGCTCGGTACGGCCATGTATATATGCTGTACAGCCGTACCCCATCCCTAATTAGTGCAGATTTGAAGCCAGAAAACCTAATTCGCAGCCTAGTCTATAAATAGGGGCTCTTAACATGTTACAAAGACCTTTTGACGAATTTCTGAGTCAAGAGCCCCCAATTGAGATCTGATAGCAAACCCTTGCCCATTCCAAAGAATTCATGTCTCCTTGAAGCTTAGTGCCATCTCGAATAGCTACCAGAGCTTGTGAGGACGTGAAGAACGTGCTTAAGGACTATCGTCATACCGAAAGGGTGTCCCGGTTTAGAATTTATTCTCTTGTTATGGATTGTTCTGATTTCGTATATTTGTTTATGTTATTATCATTAGTAATGAGTAGCTAAACCCATCACTAGGGGTGATGGGGGATCCTTTACAATGCTCTTGATGTTTTGTTTTTTAATTATATAAGTTTCTATTGATTATTTGAGTATTTTATTCCTATTGTGCTTATTCAAATAAGGCCTGATCACCCTTTATTTAGTTGGTTTAATTGTGGTAACAAGATCATGATTAGTAAACGAAACCATAGGATAAAAGAACTCGCGCTATACACCGGATAGGTTAGGGCTTGTTTCTAATAAGTTATTAAGTTAGCAAACCCACCTGAACTTAATGCTCTTTCCTTTAGTTAATTCCTGGACCAAACGGAGTAATTAGTTGGGAGGAAGGCTATTGTACGCAAGGATAACCTCTAGTAATTTAGAGTGAGGTGATTAGTGCTCTTACATGATCGATAACTCATATCAATTGATTCATAAACTCAAGGGTAGAGTATTGGTGAACCCGGTTATCCCTAGGTCTCCCATAATATAGTCAAACTGTTCTAGCATTTAATCTGTTTATTGCTTTAATTCTGATTACTTTCAGTACTTCTTAATCATAATCTTTGCTCGCCTAATAGAATAGAATCATAGTAATTCACTGGTACTCGCTCATTCTCTGTGGGTTCGACATTCGGAGTCCTAATTATACTCCACTTTTATTACGAGTTACGATCAGGTGCACTTACCTGAGCCGCAACAAGGTACAAGGCCAGGTTAGTGGCCAAAGGATACACCCAAATGGAAGGTGTAGATTACTTTGACACATTTTCTCCTATTGCAAAGCTCACAACTGTTCGGGTTTTGCTTTCTTTGGCTGCCATCAAAGGTTGGCATCTTGAACAATTAGATGTTAACAATGCATTTTTGTAGGGTGATCTTCATGAAGAAGTGTATATGGTTTTACCTCCTGGTTATCCTACCACTAATTCCTCTCAAGTTTGCAAGTTGAACATGTCCCTCTATGGCTTAAAACAAGCTAGTAGGCAGTGGTACTCCAAGCTGTCCACAACCTTGATTTCTCTACGCTACACTTAATCATTGGCAGATTATTCCTTATTTGTGAAACAATCTGGTGCTTCCTTTACTGCATTACTAGTGTATGTTGATGATATAGTTTTGGCAGGGAATTCAATTTTTTGAAATCGATTCTGTTATGGCCTTCTGTAACAGCCCACCCAATCGGCCTTCGGCCACCTGGACCCGGGTTAGCCCAAGTCCAAGCCTAACGGGCAGCTGGGGAGTTTTTGCCTCCGTGGTGTAACACCTCGAAGTCATATTCATGCTTTATTCTAATAATTAGCCTAACTCACGTAATTAACGGGTATAAAAAAATACGAAGGAATTAAAATCGCAACACGAATAAGACTACGACGCGCTACGGTGAAATAATACTAAGTGTCTCACATGCAGGTATATAGATAAGTACTTACTATTAGAGTGCAAAGTGCGTAGTATAGATAGTAATGATACAGTTATCCCAAAAAGAAGTAAACCTGTGAGGCTAACCTGCTGCCTCAACTAAACAAAACAGTAAAACATAGACATAACATAGTATCAAAACTCCTGGCCAACAAATAACCAAACACCTCAGCGAGGGGGAAACTGAGAGCTCCCACTCTGAGAACCCGCCCGCCTAGGAAACAAGCGCCGATAGTCATGAGCTGTCGGGTGGCGAGAAGGACCAGATGTCACTCCTCTCCCACGCCTCTATCGTCCACGGTGGCTAGACTCGCTGTGATGGCTAACAGGTCGCACCGGCATCGGCTGAGGAGGCATCGGAGGATAACCTTCGTAACCAAAGCCTGGTGGAAACCCTGGAGCCTGCCACATCTGCTGAAATGGTAGTCTCTGACATATCCGGAAGTCTCCTGAAAAGCTGGCTATAGGAAAACTTGGAATCCTGAAATAGATGGAGATGGTACCCGTATAGATCACTGCTTGACGTACATGGTCAATCTCCCACCCCATGCCATCGAAATCATGGTACTGAATCTCAAAATCACCCGATACGGGAATCCGTGGGGGAAGGAGCATCGACGGGTGCATCAGTGTAAACTGCTCCATTGGGTACTACTGTGGTTTCATCCTCCTCCTCAACAAAGTCTAACATACAATAATACATATACACACAGGCATACAAAGATAGGGAGGTAAGAATAACACAATCATCAAAAAGCAGGAAATGCATAGGTAGAATGAATGATTGACAAACCAGACAAACAAGCACATATAAACAAATATGACCTAGCTACCCACTTTCACTTACTCCCATGTCTCTCAATGAATAAATGAGTTGTGTGCTTCGGCATCTTTTCTTTCTATTGTCACTGTACTCCCCATTTCCGTTATGAATACTTATTGGCGAACCCCTTTTCCGTTAGGTTGCCGTCCCCCATTTCTGTTAGGGACTCCCGTCTCCCTTTTCCGATAGAGCACGGGACGACACTAGCCTAGTCCACGAGGTATTCCCCTTTTCCGTTAGGAATCCTCCTCCCTCTTTTCCGATAGGGAAGTCCGTTTCCCCCTTTTCTGATAGGGAATGGAGTGGATCAAACTAACTAGGTGAGATATCCCCCATTTCCGTTAGGGATTCTCTCCACATCACATTCCCGTCAAGAATGGAGTCGTTACTAATGCAATATCATGTGCATGCATCTCAACACCACATAATCATATGTCTCACATCAGATTATGCACACATTCCTAGATATACCCTTTTTATCATATTAATGTATATTAGAAACTATACTCAGGCATATAGTATGCTAAGGCAACGTACAACACATATTCCACATAATACACCTTTAATCATGTCACCCTAAGCATGTCACTATTCACATAGAGCACATATGTCACATCTCACAGTTTAGCATATTATCAGACAATCACATTTAATAGTAAAATAATCCTAAGTTAGTTGATGGGTCTACCATGCCTATCCTTAGAGGTGGCATACCGTAACCCCTATCGTTAGGTGTTACTGACATCAACCCCTAGTAGGGTTTAGGTTACCCTACACATGCCAAACAGTCATATCTACAATACAGAACCCAATAAATGTGCATTCTTCCCCCCCACCTGGTAATAGAAGCACTTGGAAGAAAACTGAGCACCGGGACGTAACCACGAACTCACCAAAAAACACACCAACACTCCCGCACTATGATCCGGTTCAGCCAACAACAAGAAACAAGTTCAGAGTTACCAACAATGTTACCAAACAGTCCAGAACAGTCCACAGTTAACCGGAAACACAAAACGCACTCGGATTAGAATTAGGGCAACTAATAAACTAATTAAAACACCAAGAAAGACCACGGCTAGGGGCTGGTCTTCCAGTTCCAGAGCCATAACTTACCCAAAAATAACTCCAGACAAGCTTCCACAGTCAACCAGTACCCGTACTATTGCCAAAACCCTAAAATACGAAGAATAGGTAATGAGGGACCATTCAAACCAACAAGTCTACCACGAAAACAGAGCTGGGACATGAAGAACAAAGACTCCTATCTCTGTTTCGTGACCCATGGAATCTCTTCTGGGAGTTCCGGCAAAACTCTAGCTCGTTCGGTACCCGCACGGTCAAACCGGGGTCCAAAATACAGTCTGATTAGGGTTAAGAACAAAAATCAATCTAAGATTAAGATTTGGCAAACTAAAACAGAGGTCATCAGAGGACAAGTTTAGAGTTTACCTCGACGAAACGGCGATCGGAGATAAGCTCTAACATGCTCGAACGGTAACAGACGAATTAGCACCGTTGGATTGAAGAACGGATGAACAAGATTGCTTTGGATGGATCACCAAAGCTTGGAAACCCTAAAAAATGGAGGTCTCAGGTTGAAGAGGATGCTCTGGACGTAAAAATGAAGAAGGAGGTGAAAAAACTGATCTGAGGGGTTAATTGCCTTAAATAGGCAAAATTCCCTACAGTGCGGCGCCACGCCGCATTCCCAGCGTCTCGGTGCGCGCCAGCGCATCGTTACAAACACTTCGCTCCTCGTCGTCCACGCGTGCAGCTGGCGCGCCACGCGCACCGTTCAGAGGAAACTTCGTCCAGAAGTTTGCTGTTGCATGCGCGCTGCGTGTCACGCTGACTCAGTTGCTGGCCCATGGTGCACCAGCGCGCGCCACACGCATTCTTAGACATAGCAGGCGCACGTCACGCGCTCCTGCACACACTTGTCCATTTTCGCGCGATTTCTTCGATTTTGACTTCCGTGCGATCCTGAACTCGATACCCTAACACTTAAACCTGATTCCTAACACAAGAAGACATCAAATGGACTTAAGAACAAAGGTTTTAAGCCTCATATACTCATCCGAAAACTCTCACTCACTCAAAGGTACGAACACCTAAAATCCCTAATCTAAACTCCGATCGTTCTCAAACTTAACCAAGCTTCCATGACTCAAACCAAAACCACATAACACACTATACCAAACTCAAATAATATATCAAACCTCGAAACATGCTTTCACACAACACAGAAAGCGAGCACACCGCCAAAAGGCCAAACATGCAGTTAAAACACACTAATCCCTACCTAGGGCACACAAATACACTTAGTCACAGATAAACACACATTAAGCAAGTTTAGAAAAATGAGGATGTTACATTACCACCCCCTTAAAAGAGATTTCATCCTCGAAATCACGCACCTGAAAATAAATGAGGATACTGCTGACGGATCTCACTCTCACGCTCCCAAGTCATGTCACCTGTCACCTCATCCCATAGAACCTTAACCAAAGGAATAGTTTTACCACGAAGTTCCTTCATCCTCGTATCTAAAATCCGTACAGGCAACGCTTGATACTCTAAGTTCTTTTTCAATTGTATTGACTCGGGTTCAAGTATATATGATGGATCGGAAAAATATTTGCGAAGTTGTGAAACATGAAAAACATCATGAAGTCTGGAAAGATTAGGCGGTAAGGCTATATGATAAGCTACTGGGCCAATCTTACGGAGAATTTGAAAAGGTCCAATGAATCTAGGGGTTAGCTTTTTAGATTTGATGGCTCTGCCAATTCCAGTTCTAGGTGTCACTCTAAAAAAAACATGGTCTCCTCCTTTTGTCGCTATAACTCGTCTACCTATCCTGTGATGCTTTCATCTTCTCTCTAATCTTCCTAACTTGTTCCGTGGTTTGCTGTACCAACTCTGATCCTAATACTTGTGTATCTCCTGTCTCAAACCAACACAAAGGGGTCCTACACTTCCTTCCATACAGTGCCTCAAAAGGTGCCATACCTATACTTGAGTGAAAACTGTTGTTATAGGTAAACTCTACTAACGGCAAGAATTCATCTCAACTTCCTACGTGCTCCAACACACAAGCTCTCAACAAATCTTCTAGGGATTGGATTGTTCGTTCCAACTGACCATCCGTTTGAGGATGATAAGCTGAACTCAATCTTAATTTGGTTCCTAAAGCTAGTTGCAACTCATTCCAGAACCTTGAGGTAAATCTAGGATCTCTATCACTGATGATGCTCAAAGGAACCCCATGCAATCTCACAACCTCCTTAATGTATATCTGAGCCAATCTCTCCAAAGGGTACTTCTCTCTGATCGGAATAAAATGAGCATTCTTGGTCAACCGATCAATAATTACCCAAATTGCATCAAACTTCTTAGGCGTCCTTAGTAATCCTACTACGAAATCCATTGCTATTCCATCCCACTTCCACACGGGAATATCCAACGATTGCAACAATCCTGCCGGCATCCTATGTTCAATCTTTGCCTTCTGACACACTAGACCAGACATGACGAAGTTTGCTATGTCTTTCTTCATACCAGGCCACCAAAACATCTTCTTCAAATCCTGATACGTCTTAGTAGTGCTCGGATGAAAACTAAGCTTGCTCTTATGGGCTTCTTCTAGAATCGTTCTCCGTAGTTTCGAGTCATGCAGAACACAAACTCGGTCTCCAAACCTCATCACTCCATCTTTCTTGATACTAAACTCCGAAGTCTCACTGTCCTTCATGGAATCTTTAATCTTTATCAGTTGATCATCAAGTCCTTGCTTCTCCTTCAACTCTAGTAGAAACTCATTGGTCACAACTATCTGCCCCAAGCATATCTTGTCCTTATACAGTTGCACTCCCAAATTCAAATCTCTGAATTGTTCCACTAACTTTAACTCCTTCACCATCAAAGCTGACACATGTAGGGATTTCCTACATAAAGCATCAGCTACAACATTTGTTTTACCTGGATGATATCGTAGTTCAAACTCATAATCCTTAATTAATTCCATCCACCGTCGTTGCCTCATATTTAGCTCCTTCTGGTCAAACAGGTATTTCAGGCTCTTATGATCACTGAATACCGTGAACTTAGCTCCATAAAGGTAATGTCTCCAAATCTTCAATGCAAAAACTATAGCTACAAGTTCAAGGTCATGGGTAGGTAGTTCCTTTCGTGAATCCTTAATTGTCTTGATGCGTAGGCCACTACACTACCTCCTTGCATAAGAACACATCCTAACCCTCGATATGATGCATCGCAGTATACTTCGAATCCTACTGAGGGATCAGGTAAAACCAACATAGGTGATGTGGTCAGCCTCTTCTTCAGCTCTTGAAAACTCTCTTCACACTTATCTGACCATACAAAAGGGTTCTCCTTCCTCGTCAACTGGGTCATAGGTAAGGCTATCTTCGAGAATCCTTCTATAAATCTCCTATAATACCCAGCCAAACCCAAAAAGCTTCTAATCTCACTCACTGACTTAGGACTTTCCCATTCGGTCACAGTTTCCACCTTCGAGGGATCTACAACAATTCCATCCCTATTAATCACATGTCCGAGAAATTGCACCTCTTCAAGCCAAAATTCACACTTTAACAGTTTAGCATAAAGCTGTCTGTCCTTCAAAATCCGAAGTACAGTTCCCAGATGCTCCACATGCTCTTCTTTCGTTTGCGAATAAATCAGTATATCATCAATGAAGACGACTACAAATTTATCTAAGAATGGACTAAAGATCCGATTCATATAATCCATGAACACTGCAAGAGCATTAGTCACACAAATGGCATAACCAGATACTCATAATGTCCATATCTAGATCTAAAGGCAGTTTTAAGGATATCTTCTTTCTTGACCCTAATCTGATGATAACAAGATCGCAGATCAATTTTGGAAAATATTACCGCTCCCTTCACTTGATCCATCAAATCGTCTATTCTAGGCAAAGGATACTTGTTCTTAATCGTGACCCGATTAAGTTGCCTATAATCAATACACATCCTTGCAGATCCATCATTCTTCTTCACAAATAACACCGGTGCTCCCCACGGTGAAACACTGGGTCTAATGAACCCTTTCTTGATTAAATCATCTAATTGGGATTTCAACTCTGCTAGTTCTGCTAGTTAACTTAACAAACTTTGTAACTATTTTGAACGAGGACCCAAATTTTGGTATTTGAAATTTAGAATATTTGTAACAACTGAAAAATAACAATAGCAACGATTTGAAAATCAAAGGATAAAAACGACTAGGGATCGAATCCTCTTGTTTCCACTCTTATGCATTCAATCTACATCTAACTCAAGTTATTCCTTACAAATTGAAGTTCGAATCAACGATATTAGATTAAGTACAATTCCTTGTCTCATAACCCTTTTAACTAAACCAAAAATCCCTAATTCCTTAGGTGACCAATGATAAAGTTAAGGATAAAGATCAATGATTCATAAGAACACATGCTTATAAGGTTATATTCCTATAATCCTGCTAAACATGACAACAAACTCAGTTCAAGTTCAAAACCTCAATTTCCCAATCGTGAGAAGAACCCCAAATCAATTCGATAGCGATCAATTACTAAAAAGCATTAAGAATAGAGGTGAAGGCTCAATCATAAATGAAATAAACTTGCCTTGAAATAATAGAATCAAACTACATAAGAGTTTCCACAAGTTCATCAACCCTAGTCTAAAAAGCTTAGTTACTCATAGAGAACAAAGAAACAAACCAGAAAAATAGAGAAAAGATAGAAGTCCACTCCATTGGAGACTTAAATCCTTGTTCCCAAGCTTGAATCCTCTTTGGAGATGGAGGAAAGTGAATCCCTAGCACCCCTTGACAAGCCCCACGGCGTTTTAGGTCTTTGGAATAGTCAAGAATGATTAAAACATTAAAAATTCGTGTATTTAACGCTAACAGCGCGACCAGAGCGCTCCGAGTGCGCTCCGCGTGCAACCTGCGCGCTAAGAAATAGAATGGCATCAGATTTGGCGCTCTAGGAGCGCTCAAGCGTGCTCTGCGCGCGCGGGGTGCCCTCCTGCACCCGTTTTTCCATGTTGTTTTGCATTTTTCACCTCTGCAAAGTCCGAAGTAGCTCAAGGTGTCTTCATGAAAGTTGAAGCTATAGATCTTAGCTTTCCAATGGCATTAGTTTCATCTCATTTGGACACCTACAACTCCAGATATGATTAAAATATCGAACATGTGTTAGGCTGGGACAACATCACCTTATCAACTTGTAGCATAAATTACCCCAACTTAGAGATTGATTTAGGTCTCGGTTCCTTCATCAAAGTTGTAGATAGTTATTCTATCTTTCCAACAAGACTAAGATCATCTCATTTGGATTAGTGTGGCTCAAGATATATCTTTTGGAATCTTCTTTGTCAGGAAACAGCGCTTCTAGGCGCGCTACCAGGCCAATCCTTTGGTTATGCTCCCATTCCTGTGCACTTAGAGACAAAAAAATTATAGAAAACACTAATGCACAAACTTTAGAACGGGATCAAGTGAATAAATTAAATCATACAATTTAAGCAAATAATCACTTTGAACTCTCTTCAATCACAACACAAATATCCAATTAAGCACTATAAATCTACATGTGATGAAGGCTTATCAGTACTCTGGAGATTGGGGGTATGAGCTTCGTAGTGGATCTGGTGTGTCTACCTCTTCGAGAGTTAGAAGTCATACTCAGGATGGATTGGTTGGCTACCAATCAATTGTTCTTGAATTGTTTCAACAAGACGGTAATGTTTGTGGAGCCGAAGCCTAAAGACCCAAGCGTTGTAACTGCTAAGTGTGTGAAGTCGTCTTTGAAAGAAGGAGCCCAAGCCTATACGGTGTTGTGTACCATGGTGGCAGAAAAGAAATTACAAGTGAAGGACATTCCGACCTGCGAGTTCCCAGGAGTCTTCGAAGAAATCAATAGTCCACCATTAGAGCGAGAAGTGGAGTTCGCGATTGACCTTGTTCCTGGTACGGGGCCTATCTCCATGTCACCCTATAGAATGTCTCCACTGGAGTTAGCAGAGTTGAAGAAGCAGCTGGAAAAAAAATGTTGGAGAAGAAATTTGTGAGGCCTAGTGTGTCACCGTGGAGAGCGTCAGTTTTGTTAGTAAAGAAGAAAGATGGTTCTATGAGGTTGTGTGTAGACTATTGGCAACTCAACAATGTTACGACTAAGAATCGTTACCCGCCAGCTACCACGGATAAATGATCTTATGGACCAGCTGATTGGAGCTTGTATTTTCTTGAAGATTGATTTGAGGTCTGGATATCATCAAAATCGAGTGAATCAGGAGGGTATTTCGAAGACTGCGTTTCGAACGCGTTATGGTCAATACGAATACTCTGTTATGCCCTTCAGCATGACTAATGCACCAGAAGTATTCATGGACTATATGAATAAGATATTCAGCCCTTATTTGGATAAGTTTGTGGTCGTGTTCGTCGATGACATCTTAATCTACTCTAAGACTCGGGAAGAACTCGAAGAACACTTGAGGGTTGTGTGGCAAGTCTTGCAGGAGAAGCAACTGTATGCAAAGCTATTGAAGCGTGAATTCGGTTGGAGGAGGTGACCTTTCTCGGGCATGTGAATTCTAAAGGAAGCATGGCAGTTGATCCAACCAAGGTTGAGGTTTCCTTGCATTGGGAAGCTCCTAAGTCTGTGACGAATTCTTAGGACTGGCTGGGTACTATAGGAGATTTATCGAGGGCTTTTCCAAGATTGCACTATCGTTGACTCTCCCTACGAGAAAAGGGCAGGTTTTCTTGTGGGATGCTAAGTGTGAGGAGAGCTTCCAAGAGTTGAAGAATAAGTTGACTTCGGTGCCGGTGTTAGTTTTACCAGACCCTCGTGAACCGTTTGTGGTGTATTGTGATGCTTCTAAGCATGGATTAGGAGGAGTGTTGATGCAAAATGGTACGGTGGTGGCATATTTGTCACAGCAGCTGAAGGTGCATGAGCATAATTATCCCACTCACGACTTGGAGTTAGGAGCAGTGGTTTTTGCTCTAAAGATCTGGAGACACTATTTGTATGGAGCTAGATTTGAGGTCTTCATCGAGCACAAGAATCTAAAGTACCTGCTTGACCTGAAGGAGTTGAACATAAGGCAGCACTGGTGGATGGAGTTCTTGAAGGACTATGAGTTTGAGCTGAGCTACCATCCCGGTAAGGCTAACATAGTGGTAGATGCTTTGAGTAGGAAGGTCTTACATTGCTCAGTCATGATGGTTAGAGAGATGGAATTGATAGAAGAATTTAAAGATATGAATTTTGTTTGTGAAAGGACTCTGATGAGCGTTATGCTCAGTAAGTTGAAGGTGACTTGTGAGTTGATGTTGTGAAGGGCAGAAGACTGACTTATTCTTAGTTGATCAGAGGACCTTGATGACTCAAGGAAAGTTGGTGGATTTTATCGAAGGCATGGATGGTATTCTGAGGTTTCGCGATCGAATTTGTGTTGGGGATTTGAGAGACCGACATTTTAAAATTTCTTTCAAAAACTCTCTCAAGCAAAAAGAACCCCATACCCACGGATCATGCATTGCTCATGAATCACAAATAAGATTATTGTTTGTAGCATTTACCTCTTGAAGCATAGAGGAAATTGATCACCAACACCACGTAATGGCAATGCCTCTATTTAGTCCACGCGAACGATTGGTCTCGGATAAGGCTGTGCTAGGAGATGGCTACCGGGATGGATACACAAGTGAGAGTGTCAAGCATACTTTTTGAGGGAGGCATGCCACACTAATCTTATGTGCTCCCTTCCCTCTCATTTTACCCTAATGGGCTTGTCAGCTACAAGTCCAGTCCCAATATTTAACTAAATCTTATTTAATTAAATATTATTTCTCTGATTAATCGTTCTACGCGTGTGACACTATAGGTTCCCATCAAACTGGCAACAATATAAAATATTAAAATAATATTGAATATTAAATTAATATTAAATATTATAAATAATGAGTGTCATCTAGCAATGCATCATTGTTACCCAATTTATGGAAAAACCGGTGATCCGATTTAACCTTACTGCAACCAAGATTACTGTAAAGCCAGTATCCCTTCGTCCATATGGCTTGATTGAACATGAGGCATAAATGTGTCATCCTTGTTAAGTCCAATCATATGTTTCTCGATCTTCAAGTAGATGTGTAATCATGAAATGAGCCCAATATCCCATATTGACCCATCTCGGCATGGCCACAAATATTTTCATGTTATACTCTATCAAGAGGCCCGAGATACTACTCCTGTTATGTACGAGGGATGAATTCTATCTACATCACTCACACCCCTCAACATGATTCATTGTAGGCCCAAATACTACCTTTATGATCATCCTGTTACGGATGAAGTTTGATAGCATTAAAACCTACAACTCCTCATGTAGGAATCATAGTGACTTCAAGTCGAAGGATTACTTCACTATGTCGCCATGAGGAGCGCCTATGAGACTTACATAACTATTATGATGCGTCCTCATAGTGGGTCAATCCGGTATAAATATTACACCTAATATTTATACCTGTGTGCCGACTTGATATTACATATCTATGACCCGTAAGATTTGGTCATCATTTTGCTCACATAATAGTTTATATGTATTATTGTCGTCCTAGTTAACAATAATACTTTGACTACGAATACTTTAAGAATAATGTTCTATATGTTTAATGGGGTCTGACGATCAAGTCACACTTGATATTCCATTAAACGAACTGTCTATTCTAAGGACTTTATTATGCTATACACTAATAACATAATAAATGATGCATTTACATATATTAAATATATGACTAAATTCATGATACAAATAATAGTCTATATAAAATACATTGGCCACTACGGCTTACACCAACAATCTCCCACTAGCACTAGTGCCAATTAAGCATCAGTTCAACACCCATTGAACTAGTGTGAGTGTCAAGCTACTATTGAGCAGGAGACTCCTTTAGTGGATTGTTTCGTGTTATCATTCTACACCTCTTCACATCTTCTCTATCATCTATCGAATGAGATGGAAGCGCCTATGTATATGTTCGGATCACTGGTGAGATCAAGTTTCCTTGGCTTAGACGATTACTCCATAATCATCACAATGAGATCAATGGAGTTGGCATAGTTAGGAACTATGCCAAGTTCAAACGAACTTCTTGATCCAAACAGCCTTCTAATCACATTAGAGGCGGCTACATACTCGGCCTCTATAAGTGAAATAGACACTGTCCTCAACCTGGAACTCTTCCAGCTCACAGTGCCACCATATAGGTAAAACATAAATCCAGACTGCGACTTGAAATTACAGTTATTGGTTTGGAAGTAGCATCAATGTAACTATGTACAATGATCTCTTCCTTACCATCATCTGTTAAGAATATATCCTTAGTCTTTCTTAGGTACTCAAGGATATTATTGACTGTGGTCCAGTGACCTTCACTGGGATCATATTGGTGCATGTTTATAATGTTCAAAGCATACAAGACATCTAGTCGAGTACATATCAATGCATACATGTAGTTTGACCTTAGGCCAAGTAACTTCAGCAATCTATCTCTATAGGTCCTGATTCCTAACACTTAGGAAGTCTCGCCTAAGTCCTTCATCAAGAAACATTTCCCAACTATGCTTTTACACTTTGTAGGGAAATCATTTATGAGGAGCAGTATGTTATTCACATATAGGACTAGAAATCAATAATACTCCCACTAACCATTGTGTATACACAAGCTCTTTTTCGTTCTTGATGAATCCCACTGTCCAACAGTCTCATCAAAACGAAGATTCTAGTTTCTGAAAGCTTGCTTAAATCCATAAGTGGATCTTTAACAAGTAGAATCTTAATGGATTTAAGCATCGTGATTGGGAAAAGGTCTCACCACAGTCTATACTATGGATTTGCATGAAACCTTTCACGATAAATCACGCCTTAAAAGTATTCACAATACCATCCATGTTAGTCTTCTATTAAAGACCCTCTTGTACCCTATGGGTTTTACCCACTGGGGTGACTCCATCAAGGTCCAACCTTATTGGTTCACACAGATTCCATCTTAGATTCTATGGCTCCAAGCCACCACTCAGAATCTGGGCCAACTATAGCATCTAAGTAGGTCACAGGCTCATTTTGATCCATGAGCAGCACATCACCTTCTTGAGTCAGGAGAAGTCCATGTCTCTCAGGTTGGTGATGTGACTTGTTAGATCTACATAGATCTTGTGTAACTTGAATCGGTGGCTCATCCATAACACTGTGGAACCAATTCATGTTCCATTATACGCAAGCAAAGTTCTACATTTCTCCCACTAGTTCCTTTGGAGATGAACTCCTTTAAGGAATACTCCAGTCGCGACAAACTCTTTGTCCTTGGAGACATTGTAGAAACAGTATCCCTTAGTTTCCTAAGGATACTCCACAAAGTACATTTATTCATTTTGGGTTCAAGTTTATCAAATAATCTTGATAAGCCAATTCTTCATAAATGTCATACTTGGCTTTTAAGCCCTTCCATATCTCATATGGAGCCCTCTTACTTCCTCGGATGGAATATAGTTAAGGGCGAAAAACATTTGTAAATAAAGCATACTCCAGAAAGAGTCATAAAGTTTTGACTGACTCATCATTGATCGGACCATGTCTGCCAATGTACGATTTAGATAGTCTTCAAACTCTTGGCTTCGGTATTTACCATCACGATCTAATCGTATGGTCTTAATACCCTTGCCAATGCGGTTCTGCACTTCATCCTTGGACTCTTTGAACTTTTCAAAGATTCCCAATTGGTGTTTCATAAGAAACACAAATCATTAGTTACTATAGTCAACAGTAAACCCAATGAAGTTCGGAAACCTACCTTTTACAAACTTGTTTAGTGGCCATATGCATCTCATGTATCTTGCCAAAAGATTACTAGTCCTTTCACCACGATTGGTGATTGGAGCTTAGTCGTCTTTTCTAATAAGCAAGAATTATAGACCTCAAATGATTCACAATCGAATGAGTTCGAGAATCCATCGTAATGGAACTCAGAATTATGTTTCTTACTTATTTGGCCTAAACATTAATGCCTAGCTATGGAAAAATCAAATCAGTTAATTTGACCTTATTCGCATTTATGTCATAGATGGGCAACTTGAGATCAACGACACATGGTACGAGTTTTTCAAGATCTCTAATACCTGTTGAATAATTGGAACAATAATTGTCCTTTTATTACAACGTAAAATTCTTTCTTATCCATACAAGAAATGGGAGTGATGTTTCCATCAATAGCTGGAACATAATAACAATGATTTAGTTCCAAGTAGGCATGGCAACAAAAACCGAACCTACGGGGACCCACCCGAACCGGTCCTGATTTTGACGGGGAAAACCCGGTTTGACCGGGTTCGGGCTCGGGTTCGGGTTTTCCCCGCTTTACAAAGTCGGGCTCGGGGGCGGGTCTGGGATTGTTAATACCCGTCCCGAACCCGAGCCCGAACCGGCCCCGATGTTGCACAATTACCAAATTACCCTTATATATATATTATTAAGAGATTATTGAAATTGAAACCCTAGTTTTACATTCCGCGAGCGGCGGCCGGCTGACCTCTCCCCTCGCGTTTCCTTTCCCCTCGCGTTTTCCCTTAATCGCCGGCTGCAGTGGTCGGCGCTGCACCTTTCCCTTATGCTCGCCGCTGTACCTTTCACTCGCCCGCTCGTCGCCGCTGCACCTTTCCACTTACGCTCGTATTGCACCTTTCCCTACGCTCGCCATTGCTCGTCGTCGTCGCCGCAGCAACACAGGCGACCAACCAACACAGAGGCGACCAACCAACACAGCGAGTGGGCGACCAACCAACACAGAGGCGATTCTGCGTTTACAAAGCTCACAAACAAAGAGAGGTTTTCTTCTTTCTTCCTTTCAAACTTGTTTCAACTGGAGTGGATGGGAAGTTGAAGCATCAGTAAACCTGATTTTTATTTGATGTATTGTGATGATTTGTGAAATTGACATGAAATCCGGGATTGCCAATGCGATAATTTTGTCTCTCATATCTCATGACTTTTGTCTTAAGAGTTTTAATTCCTTGTTCAATTCATGTAGCTCTATGACTAATTATAGTATTGTTTTGAGTATGTTCAATCAATTTCATGGTCGCTTATAATTACGCTGAGAATGCAAAGAAGTATGAGCCCAAGTACAGGCTTATCAGGAATGGACTTGATACTAAGGTAGAAAAGTCAAGGAAGCAAATGAAGGAGAGAAAGAACAGAGCTAAGAAGATCCGTGGTGTAAAGAAGACCAAGGCTTCCGATGCTGCCAAGGCTGGAAAGAAGAAATGAGTTTTCAGACATCCTGTTCTGATATTAATGTTCTTTTGCTGTTGGTATTTTCTTAAAGGCTATTTTGTTTTTTTGATAGCTTCCTAGAATGAAGTATTTTGCTGTAATTGTTACTGCTTTAATTGATGTTCAGTTATAACTTGAGATTGAGTACCAACAGTGACCAGTTTTGAGGTTTTTGTTGAACAAAAAAAAAAAATTTATCATGTATTTTTCCTGCACTCTCATGTGAGTTTGCATCGGTTGATGTCAGTGATGTTCTTGGAACAGTAAGTTTCTATTATTCCATTTTTACAATTTTTTTTTGAATAATAAGACTATAATTTTTGAGCAGGCGGCGGGTAGGAAACCGACCGTCGAGCGAGATGGGACCGTTTTTCAGGCCCGGCGGGGATCGGGGGCGGGTTTGGGCTTTTTCCTGGGGGCGGGGGCGGGGGCGGGGGCGGGGAAGGCAAAAACCGCCCCCGAACCGGCCCGTTGCCATGCCTAGTTCCAAGGTTAGATGTTCCCAAAGGCCATGTCAATGCTCCCACTAGTTAATGTGGCAACTATTGATCCATTTCCCACTAGTATGTTGACCTTTCCTTTAGTCAACATTCTACTCCCTTTCGGGTCCTTCACATTTGTAGAAGTGTGAGATCTACATATGGTATCCAATATCTATGATGTAGAAATAGACAAGTTGACTTCTATGACAAAATTCCCGGAGAGGAAGTCAAACTTCCTTTCTTCAACTTATACTCTTTCTAGTACTCTTTCTAGTACACGTGACATATCTTCCAATATTTTTTTTAATCCTACCGTATTGGAAGCAAGTGCCCTCCTTAGCAACCTTTGTATATCATCTTCAAGGCAGAAGTACTGAGCTTGAACTTGTTCTTGTCCATGTGCTACTCCTTGATAGCAGATTTAGGCTTTTCCCTCCATGACCATTCACATGGTCTGTCCCTTCTGACTATAACCATCGGTCAACTCTTGTAGGATTAAGTCAGTGGCTAACTCTTGGCCCACAAGAGATCCTAACCTTTCTAGGTTCTCAATGCACCCAATATTATGAAGCACATGAGGACCCACTAGGTTACCCTCTTCCAGTTGCAGCTGAAAAAAGGGACAGGAAGCCTCAAACCTTTCATGTCTTGCTTGCTCTTGGTAGAGCATCATGAGATGAATGATCATATCATACGTCTCCATGATTGCAAGCATGAAGTATCCTACATCCAATGTATCGACTTAATGCTTCTCATAAGCATCCTTTTCGATCCTAGTAGGAGTAGGTTGCTCAGAAATTATTCGTTCGAGAACATACAACTTTTTCTCGTACTTGAGGACACTCCTCAAATTGATGCACTAATCTAGAAAATTAAAGTTGGATTTCATGTCCTTCTTAGGTACCCACTTACATAAGGACATGCCTAGGCTTAACTCTATCACTATGTTTAGCCAACCCAGTCATCGTATTCTTCAATTTCTAGCCCCTTAGGGACTGAATGGGAATTACGCATCTTCATCAAAGTTATAGCTTCATCCCATATCTTTCAATTGGCTTTAGTTTGACTCGATTTCGATACCTACAACTCTAGATTTGCCCTCTCGAGTCAATACAGCGCAAGTGTAGGATTGGAAACACCTGAGTCAACTTTAAATAGGATAGGAAAGGACCATGAGACAATATTTTATAGGAAATTCTCTTATCTTTCCAACGCCACAAAGAACACCTAAATTGGACGCCTGTAACTCAAGTTATGTCCAAAACAGACTTTCTGAATCGAATTCAGACTTCTGGGAATCGATTCACTTCATTAAATTCGCGTTCCAAGGAAAAATTACACATGTGAATCGATTCACATACGTTGTCAGCATTTTTTTTTAATCAGCAGATCGTCTTGTTTCGGCCCGATTCGTTCCCAGCCCATTATAGGGCCCTTATGCACGACCTAAAATAAAACCCTAGGCATCTTAAGGCTCTAAACCCTCAGTTACAACTTGGTTAAGAGCTCTCAAGAGATTCCAAGCCTCCAAGTGACATTCTTCACCGTTTTCCTTCGTTCTCGCTCGAATCTCCACTTCTCGACCGCTATTTGTGGGGCTGAAATCGTAAGAGTATCCTCTTACTTTCCATTAGTCTCTTTTCGGTTCAAGGGTTATAATTTCATGATCCTCACTGTTTTGTAATTGCTTTTCCTTTCTAGAGTTCTTTTCCCTCAATCCTAAGTCTAAATCTTGAAGTTTTGGTATCACAAGCCTCGGGACAGCGAAGGACCAAATTTCAGACTCTCTAGGATGATTTCAAAGGAGTGTCGATTCTGAACAAGGTATGGGGGTGGTTGATCATGTGAGAAGAGGCATTGTACTTCAAATTTGCATGTTAGGGATGTCCCATGATCCCTATGTCTCGCGAAGACGTTTTGATGGTTTAATCCCATTGTAGGTGCAATGGAATGTTTGAATTATTGTTGTCTTGATTATATTGTAGCCCTTGTATGAGCAAGGGATCATAATTGTGTTCTTTAATGGATTGTTGTATGATTGGGTATTTTAAAAGTATGTAATTAAGAAGAATTTGGTAGAAAGAGCATGTTCAGGATAAATTGACATTCTTATTGATTTGATGACATGAGATAGAATTGTGACTTGTAATTGTGACTCTTGGCTTGATAGCTAGTTATTTGGATTGTTGTGATTGAATATGGATGTTATAGGTGACAAGTATATGCTCAATGTTGGTGTGCTTATGGTTGCAAGTTTCATGTATATCTTTAGAGTCTAGTTTTATTGAAATGATCTAAATGCATAATAATGTGTGTTGCTCACTGTTTTGGAATTGGTGGAATGGATAGGGTCGAGGATAGTATGGTGATGAAACATGATAATATGGAAATTAGAATTTAAACTCGAGTCGTGTTAAATTGTATGATCAAAATTAGGATTAAATGAGAAGGTCATAACGAACTATAGAATTGTTTTAGACATTGAGATAAGTAAAGGAAAGATGGGTTAAATAGATTAAAATGAAAGGTTATGAACTAAGAGGTTAAAAAGATGATAAAAAGAATAGGTGATCACTTTGAGTAAATAGGGAATCGTTACTAATTAAATGCATGAATTGAATTAAGGATAAATGAGTAGAAACCTTAAGGATAATTTGGTAGTTGTCCCAAACCTTGAATAAGATGTGAGACCATCTAAGAAGGGTCCCCAATGCGTGAATTGCAGAAAAAACTGCTTATTGCAGTTCTCTAGGTTTTGTGAATCGATTCACTATTGTGTGAATTGATTCACACAATTTGATGTCTCTGTGAATCAATGCTGTGAATCGATTCACACCAGTGCAATTCGATTCACAGAATGCTGTTTTGACCCTGAATCGATTCATAGGACCCCTGAATCGATTCCAACCCCTGTTTTATGATAATTTCATGTTTAAAATGAATTGTAAGGGTTGGTTAAGGGTGGTAACCACCTAGGCTTGTTATATGTTGAATGTGTGGCTTGTTTGAAGGGGTTATCGGTTAGTGACCCCATAATTGATGATGGGCGCAGGTGCGTCCAAATATCGTGCACGTTGTTTGGTTTGATTGATTGTTTATGTATGTTGATTAGTTTTGTTGATTGTGGTTTACGTGAGATCCAGCTCTAAGGAGCCCGTTTATGGTACTCTTTGATGAATGTTTGTGGGAGACTCAGCTCTGCAAGGCCAGCTTATGGGACTCAGTTCTGAAAGGCCAGTTTATGGACCCAGCCGATGATTGGCCCGTTTAAGGATCTAGCTTTGAAGAGCCCGTTTATGTGACCCAGCCTCTAGGGAGCCCGTTAATGAGTACCCGACTATTTATGTTGAAAGTAAATAAAGGATCCTAAGGTTAGGTTGAATAGTTATAGATTCGCACTAGCAGGTTACCGATGTAGGATTGTGATTGGTTGCGTGGCATTCGTTGGATTATTGTATGCTTGTTGTTATATGTGTAACATGTTGAACCTAAGGTTGAGTTGAATATTTGTAGATTCACGTTAGCAGGTTGCCAAAGTAGGATTGTGATTGGTTATGAGGCATTTGTTGAATTGTTGTATACATGTTGTTTTGTTCGTAACATGTTATATTTGAACCCTGCCGTTTTCTTTTCACTTGAATAAGATTCCTCACCCCCTATGTTTCGTGGCCACTTGTGTACCTTGTGTACTGGTAGATGAAGGTTTTCCAGGCGACGAGATAGATGTGGATGCTGAGGAGTAGTCAGCAGGACGTTAATTTCATTTTGTTATTATTATAGAATATTATTATTGATTTTGTACCGATGTAAACTAAGGGTTAAGCTCTGAGCAATGTGACATCAGGGTTGGTTTATTTTCGCACTTTGTTTGTGTTTATTTTCGCAAAGGATTTTCGTGATGTGAACTACTACTTCATTTAAGTTTTTATGAACTCGTATTTTATTAGTATTTTTTCGTTTGAATTACGCACGTTTCATATGACGGGGTAGTGGGTGTCACAAAAATGATTAGGTAATAGGGACGTCCCATGGTCTGTAAACCTGGCGCGGTTGTGCATGAGAATCGTCACCATTGTGATGGGAAATTCGTGAGTTTGACAATGTCATGGTGTCCTTGTTAAAATGAAATACTTGATGTTATGTGATTTGTGTTGATTTCATGATCATATGCCATGTTGTGTAATATGTGTTACTTTGGTTGCCTTGATTCCTATGTTGATGATGGTTTGATTGGAAGAGGTGTTGAATGAACTTTCCATTTGGTGTTATATGACTATTCTGAATTGATACATTTGATAAGTGTTAGAATGTGATAGGGAGTGATTTGGTTCTAACTTAGTTCACTTGATGCTATAGTATGGTTATGAAGAAAATTAAGGAATGAGCGGTAGGTTGCAATCGTGTATAAGGTAAATATGGTGTTTTAGTGCCTAAGTTATGATCAAATGGACCTTAGAATCTAGGAGTGATGATGATCTTTATGTGATAATGGTTTGAGTGTATAAGAGTAAGATAAGTGAAGTTTGGTAACTTAGAGAAAAATTATGCAGAAAAAGTTAGCAGAAAATTGACTAAGTGTTGACAGAAATTCACAAAGTTTCACTAGTTGAATTTTTAAATTCAAGATAAGTTGGATAATGACCAAAACCCTTTTGATTTATGTTCCATAATTATTTAGGAGCAGTAGGTACGTCCGGTCTTTCCTGTGGGCTGCCTTAGGGGGTCATGTTCTCACATGTTTTTGATCGTCTGGGCTTAGGGCAATGCCCTATCGTGTATTTCAAGGGTATTTGAGGTTCAATAGAGTATTTTAAGTGATGATCAAACTTAGATGGATTTATTTGGGATTAACCACTTGAGAAAAATGATTAAGGGCTAAGTTAAGTTAGCTTAAACTTAGTGTTGTTGGGTAGGATGATTACTTGGACTTGTTCCAAGATTGGGGGAAACTTGTCGACGTACTGAGAAGTACTACCTTGTTAATGTTGTTATTGCTGATCACTTGCTAAGTTGGTTAGTGTGGTTGATATGTTGTTGTTATTAGACACCTTGTTTTGTTTTGTGTTCATGCATCATAAGGTGTCGTGGTGTTGTTGTTATTGGTGGTGAGCAACGTGGATGCGATATTAGTGGCGGCCATGGTGGACAAGGTGTCCTGCTTCTTGGGTCAATCGGGTAGGGACGTCTTACGTAAAGTCAGTGGATGAGCACTATAGCTGGAGCATTTCCATATAAACTGGGTCACCCTGATTAGACACTATTCGTACTCAAGAGTGACGACATATCCTCACTCACTTGGCTGAGTTGTTTGGATCCACATATTTGGTGAAGTAGATGTTGGTCTTAGGATTGCATAAGTACTCGTAGAATCATGCATTCATGTTGTATTAATGTATGTTGTGCAGTGGTTAATGTTGGCATAATCGCATTGCTTAAGTTATTTCCTTTGCCGTTACGTGCTATTCTTGTAAGTGAAGTTTAACCCTTTTTGTTGTGGCTACTCATGCACTATTGTGTATGTTTAGACGATGAGCTTGTAGGTGAGGACGATGATGTGGCTAAGAAGTGATTCGTGGATGCGATCATGCGTGGTTAGGATTTCCTTCACATTATTCTTAATTGTTGTTAGTTTTCTGATGTAATACTTAGGGTTAGCTCTAAGATATTGTGACATCGGGGTATTTATCGTTTTTCGAAATATAAATTTTACTTGTTTGACTTTGTTATTTTCGCAAGTTGTATTAGCGCGACGACTCTACCTTTAGTTTATGAAATTTTAAAGAGACTGCAATTTTCACTGTTTGTTATTTTATTCATTCTTTATTTTATTCTTTTATTTTGTTCCTGAAAGCACAGAGGAAGGGAAAAAAACACACATAAAAGCAAAAAATGATGAAAATCAAAATCAAAATAAAGCGGGTAACTACAGGTTGCATCTTGCGAAGTGCTTGTTTAACGGCCTGAGCCCGACGGTTGACTTAGGACGAATCAATCAGGGGGCTCTCCAAGAGCAAATTTAACCTTTATGGCATTGCCCTTTCTTAATTTCCTAATCATATGGTTCATGTTGTTCTTCCTCTTTCCTTATGGTGGATGAGCTTCAAAAGATGATGGAATTCCAGTCTCCACACCACTGATCTCTATGCTAGGATCCTGCAAAATAAGAATTTTTTCTATGAGGTCCTGCATCTTTAAATCATTAAGATTATTAGAGGTAACTACATTATCAATAAAATAAGAACAAACAAAAGTAGAGGGATTTTTTTTATAAAATTTAATTCCCTTAACACACCATCTTCCTTACCACACTTCAAAGTCACTTCCCCTTTTGGAGCTCAATTACAGCATCTTCAACAGTTAAAAGTGTCTCCCCAAATTAATTGAGAATTCCTTCTCTTTTTTTATGTGCAAAACCATGAGGTCTTCCTCGTTCTCCTCATAAATGCTCTCTTCAGTAAGAGCTTTGTCCCATTTTGTTGGTGCATGTTCCTCATGTTCAAGCCCTTCATTCAACTCTTTAGCACTCACAAGAGTGGAAAATTTTTGCTTCTTCTTTTAGATTGGGCTCAACATGAGTGGGTAGTGATTCTAAAACTTCTTGAGTCATCAATGCCACCAAAGTAGAAAACTGGCTTTCGAAGAATTTTTGTCTTTTTGCAGATTGACTCACTATTCTTTCCAGAGACTTGGATCTTTCTTCAGTCCACTTTATGTATTTTACCAAGATATCCTCAAGTTCTTGCTCCTCTAGGCTAGGCTCAATTTGAACAGGCATTGGGTCTTGGATCCCTTGAGAAATCAATATAATAGGGTTAGTGATTTAAGTTTCAAGTTTCTCGAATCCGCAATTAAATGTCTCCATAAGTTTAACCATTGCTTCCTCAAGTCCTCGTTCTTGCTCCTCCTCGCAGACATTGCCCCAGTAACAATCTTGCTGGTCCCAGTTGGAGTGGTTGTCATAGTTAATCCAAGGACTGCCTGTCATGGTTCCTCAAGATAACCTGCAAAATAGGATCAACTACAAAACAGGCTTGGAGGGAGAAAAAAATTGGTTACAAAAAAATTTAGGGTGAGGGGATGGCGCCCCAAAGGATGACCTCAGGGCTCTTTGGTGAGGATTCGGTTTGGAGATTGAGATTGAGGAAAGATTTGGTTGATTGGGGAGATTTGATTGAAGAAGAGGAGATGAAATGAGGAAAAGGAGCACCGAAAATGGGGGGATGAAGAGTGGGGGAGCGGCGGGTGCAGCTAAGGTTTGGGGGCTACGTTATGGTTTGGTGGAAGAAGGAAGAGAGAAGGAGAAGAAGAGAAAAGGAAGAAAGAAGGAGACAAAAAGGGGAGGGCACCTTGTGTCTAAAGAATGAGAGGTGAGAGGGTTTCTTTTCTTTTTAGGGTTTGTTTTAGGTTAGGGTTATGTATTGGGCTGGGTCTGGTGGGCTGTGTCAGATGGGCTAAGGGAAAAAGGGGGTGTGAAATAAAAAAGAAAAGGGCACGTATGGTAGAGGGAGGGAGAGCGCTACAGGGGGTGTATGTAGAGATGGGGGTGCGCGTGGCCTGCTAGGTTGTGGCCAACTTCTGGGCCATTGCTATTGGCACTACCCCATATTGTCATTTGCAACCCCTTTCTCTCTTATTTATTTTTTTTCTTTTTTCCTTTTTTTTCTCTTTTTTCCCTTCACTTTTGTTTATTATTTTTTTCTTTCTTCTTTTCTACTTTGAGACCAAATATATTACTATCATTTTATATTTTATATTTAATATTTTTACTACTAATTTAATCAAAAATCAATTTTAAAAGAGGTCCGACAAAATTAGGGTATAACAGCGTTAATTCATGATCACTGTAGGGAATCAATTTCCATATAGTTGGAAAAGGAAGCTCTCGATTTGGGGGCCGTTCTCCCCACCCACCAAAAGCCCATATAAATTAGCTGCCTTAGGGTCAAGAAATTGTGATTGCATTGCAGGTGGGGTTTGTAGAAACAACAACAGATCATAGCAGACAAGCCAAAGCCACTAAGAATCCAAGTAAAACAATGTGTGTATATATAGTACTAGTGGTCCGGGAAGCCAAATGGTTGGCAGCTCATGTGCATGGTATGGACGACATCCTCTTTCCTATAATGTGGACCTAATATTTGTAAAGAGTAAGGGCCAAAGTGCAAACTTGTCTATTATGTGATACGATCTTTTGATATACGGTCAAACTATGCTAGATCGAGAAGCTGCATAATTGTCCAATTCGGAGGACTTTTCTATAACCCTCGAGTTCTTTTTATTTTTAATTTTTTTAAGCACATTTTCTATTTCCATTTATTTCTTCGTGGCAAAGGTAAATCACACTACTAGTAATCATAATGCATACATACAAACAAATCATCATATCACGAATAGGGATTGAAATATTAGCAACTTATAATTTAAGTTAGGCTTAAATATGCTTTTAGTTCCTGTAATATGAACGAAATCAGTTTTTTTTTTTTTAGGTTCCTCCAAAAAAATTTGGATTATCTCCTTATAATGCAAGATTCTTGGTTTTTTGGCCTATGACATCATCTCTCCGTCTAAAAGATGATGATGTGGTTGATGGAAGTACATGTCATCGCTGCCTTGTAGGATAACCACGCCGCATGTCAATGCCACCTGGTACTGACTTGCCATGTCAGTAGTGTCACGTGGCAAGTCAATGTCACATCAACATCCAATGAGTGATTGCCACGTGGCAAGGACGAAAAGAAAAAAAATATTTATAAGGACCAAAAATAAAAAATATTTATAGGAATGAAAAGCAAAAAGAAGTCCCCCATTGCTGGTTGCTTTGGCAATTTCAGCGACATGGGGATGCCGGGACCGGGGTTCGAACCCGGGTGTTGCCGTTTAGACGTGTGTGTGTATTTGTTATTTACCATTTATACTAGCTGACAAAAAAAATGAAAAGCGAAAAGAAGAAAAACTTTATTTTAGTTTCCAACTTCAACCATTGCATACACAAGTCTATTATCACTCTAAAATATTGAATTTTGTGTCTATTTTTTTTCTTTTCTTCTATCGTAAAGTTTATTCTTAAATTGCTTTTTTATCTTTATTGTCGCCCCTTTTCAAAAAACCTCTCCTCACTACAATCCTCATGGGTAAACTTTTCTCTCATAGTTCACCAACAACAAATGGTTAAGGTCATGGCAAGGTACTATTGTGAGCGACAGAGCCAAACATAAATTCTTGGGGGGGCCAACTTGAGCCGACTAAGGTGGGGTGATCTGGAGACACTGTCGTCGCTGAAGAGTTTTAACTAAAGATAATGCCTCTACTTAGAACATGGTGGGAAAAAAGAGAATTCCAAATGGACAGCAGACAAATGAGTTGAAGTTAAAACTAGGGGCTGGGGACCCTGCTGAACAACATATACGTCTCTGAATATAGTACTCGTCCCCGTACCCGCATTTTGAAAAATACTCATACCTAGACCCATACACACGTGGGTAACAACTTTAGTACTAGTACTCTTACCCGCTGGGTACCTAAGTACCCATACCCGTACCTATTGCCCACACTTTAATTAACAATAAAAAATCAATAAATGAAAAAATAACAATGATTAAAAATATTATTATAACTCAATTATAACATTGATTATGAAATCATACCCATACCCAGATTAGATAACACATTCTCAAGGAAGCATTATCTACTCACTACAACAAAAGTCAATTTAGGCAACAACAAAAAACCGTAGCCAGAAATGGAAAAACCGTGGTCTAAGCTTTAGGCAAAGGTTTGGTCACGGGTTTGTAGGCGTGGAGTATACGGCCATTGCCTATTCCTTTAAGCCATGATTTTCAGTTTTTGTCCACGGTACACAGATAAACGTTGCCTATAACACAAGAACAGGCCACGGTTTCAGGCCACGGTTTTCTGATCTTGTTTTAGACCACGGTGGCACAAGTGTTACCTATACATTAAGCCGTGGTTATACTAGCATTGTCCCGTCCTTTAGGCAACACAATTTTAAATGTACGCAACCACTATAGGCAATACTTCTACAATTTATGGCAATTTGTTTCTAACTGTTGCCTATACATTTAGGCCACACGTATGCAAACGTTGTCAACTGTTTTAGCCAACACTTTTTTACATGTTGTCAGATATTTTAAGCAACATTTAGGCCACAAATGTACACTCATCGTCTAATGTTTTAAACCACATTTATTTTAAATGTGGTCAAAATGTCATTTATAGACAACTCATTTTCAATAAAATGATTTCAATGCATAATTGTATAAATATTGTAAATTATCATTTAAAACAACTAAACCATTAATTAAAATTTTTATAGCCATTTAATAATAAACAAGAGTTCAATAAAACCAAGTCTAAATATACAATATATTAGCAAAGGTAAACAACTTTGTCTATGAATATCAAAACATTATAATACAACTATGCATACATAAAATACTAGTACGCAATTACATCTTATTATAATATGTCTAAAAACATCTAAATCTTCCATGGATTCCATTAGCTTCATTCATCTTGAGGATGATCTTCGTCAGGATGATCTACTATGCTGCAAGATTTATCATTAATGTCAGATTCAGGAAGAAAAGTAGAAACTTGAGACTTGGATATGCCACATTCTAAATCTTACTTTCACTCAGCTGGTATTGCAAATGATCATTTACATGTTTTTACAAACACACAAAAATTAATCAGATAACTCATATCTATGGATGTCAAAAAAATAAAACTGAACTTACTAAGACTAAGACAAGATGGAAAGGCGGTCAGGTGCAAATTTGTGTCTGAAACAAGGATCAAACTGGCCCAAGCAGTGTTATATGTGCCACCTTCCCCACCTTCCTCCAAAAGCTATAAAAGGAATGAATAAATGATATCACAGGTTAGTTAGATAGGAGAATAGGTTGAAAAAAAGGTTATATAAAAAAGTTATGTCGCATAGATGGGAGTCTCTTGTCTAAGGCACGTTGTTGCTTAAATCTATATGCAATATTGAAGGCTAGCTTGTATGTCTATGCAGTAGATTTGGCAGATTAATCAATCAAATATATTGTTAAAGCAGTGATATGTAAATTTGATAAATTCAATTTCACAAGCTCACATTTGATCACATAATCTTCTTCAATGATAGAGGCTCATCCAACAAAGTTAAGGAAATAATTCTTGGTCTAAGTAGCAAAACCAAAAATACTTATCAAAATATTCTTGGTCCAATTTTTGCTGCAAAAAAAGAAGTGTACTCAATATCTGAAATATTCTGCAGAATGGGTAGCACAACAATTAAAGCAAACAAAGATAGAGAATAAAACTCTCCAAAGAAAAAAAGATAGATAACAAAATAACCAAAGCACTAGCCATGCCAAACAAACATGTTGTCTTAGTCCTAATAAGAAGCATTAGTGTGAGGATGTTGCCTAAAATTTTTATTCTTTGAAGTCAGGAGTTAAGGTTTAAGGGATATATTACTCAGATAAAGGTTGCAAGTTAAACATTTTAAATTTTTACCCACATTTTAAATTTAGAATGGACTAGTTTTACCCACATTTTAAATTTTTAATTACCAAGTTGTTATTTTTTATTTCCCACCAATCGGGTATTTGCTCAATTTTTTAAGTGGCCGCTCAAAGATATATTCGTGGATAGGCGACAGTGTCATATCTTTATCCCACAGTTTTGTGCATGTTGTTTTAAATCTTTAAAGGCAGCAGTCGAATAAACGTGGTCTAAAACGGGTCTGTAATGTGTATGGCTTGAGACTTTAAGTGTTAGGTGTTAATACTAGTTGTAGTTACTGATTCTGTTAAAGTTGGTTACATCTTGTAACCAATGGTAGTTAGAGAATTAGTTAGTCGTTGAGGTCTTGTATCAATGTATATAAGATGTATTAGTTGAAAGGCAAGGAATGGAATCACGATTCGTTCCCAAATTCTCTACTCTGTTTCTTTCTCTCTACAATTCTGAATGACACTTAGCAGGGATAATTCATAACAACTGGTATCAGAAGCAAAAGGTTCGTTAGTCTTGGGAAGATTCATCGAAAACAAGAATGGGTTCTGCGAAGTTCGAAATCGAGAAGTTCACGGGCAAGAATGATTTCAGCCTATGGAGGTTGAAGATGAGGGCTTTCATGGTTCAACAGGGGGTTGAAGAAGCACTTGCCGGTGAAGCGAAGTTGCCGAATACGTATTCGGAGAAAGAGAAGAAGGACATGCTTGATAAAGCGCACAACACCTTGATTCTGTCACTGGGCGACAAGGTTCTCCAGGAGGTTTCGAAGGAGAAGATGGCGGCGGCGGTTTGGCTCAAATTGGAGAACCTGTATATGACCAAATCTTTGGCCAACAGGTTGTATTTGAAGCAGAAGTTGTATACAATCAAGATGCCATCGGGGAAATCGTTGGAGGATCATCTTGATGATTTCAATAAAATCATTCTTGATCTCGAAAACATTGAAATCAAGATTGATGATGAAGATCAAGCGTTGCTACTACTCAGGTCGCTACCTAGTGAATATGATTCCCTCTCAGATACCCTCATTTATGGCAGAGATTCACTGTCGTTGGAGGAGGTTCAAAATGCTTTGTTTTCTAAATAACTTAAGAGAAAATCCGAAGGGAATGGCGATCAAATTGCAGAGGTGCTGAATGTTAGGGGGAGAACAGACAATAGGGATTTCAAGAATAAGCAAGGAGCAAGATCCAATCAAAAGAGGGCAAGATAAGGCATTGCTTCATTTGCAAGAGTGAAGATCATCTTAAGAAAGATTGCCCTGAATTCTAGAAGAAGAAGAAGAAATCAGGAGAACACAAGACCCATAGTGGAGATGCTGAAGTGGTGTCAGATGGCTATGAAAGTGCAGATGTGATGTGTGTTTTTTAAGGCAGATTTCATCATCAATGGATCCTTGATTCTGGGTGCACTTTTCACATGTGCCCAAATAAGGGGTGGTTCAATTCCTTTGTAGGGAGTCATGGAGGGCAAGTATTGTAGGGAAATAACAAAACTCACAAGGTGATGGGCATTGGATCTATACGGTTCAAGTTATCTGGTGGAGCAATAAAGACACTGCAAGGCGTTAGATATGTGCCTGATTTGAAGAGAAATTTAATTTCTCTTGGAATGCTTGATGCACAAGGATATGTGTACAAGGCTGAAGGTGGAGTTCTAAAGATTATTAAAGGTTTAATGGTGATGATGAAGGGAGAACTGATTAATGGTCTGTACAAACTGAAAGGAAGTGCTTTGGTGGGAACCAGCAATGCGGTTTCAGAATCTGGGAAGACACAAGAAAGTCTCTGGCACATGAGACTTGGGCACATCAGTGAAAGGGGCCTTAAAGAATTAAGCAAGCAGAAGTTGTTGGGTGAAGACAACATTCAATCCCTGGAGTTCCGTGCGTATTGCATCTTTGGAAAGGCAAAGAGGTTGAAGTTCAACACTACTGTTTATCATTCCAAAGGAATCTTGGATTATGTCCACAGTGACCTTTGGGGACCAGCAACAGTTCGATCACACAAAGGAGCTTGGTATTTTCTGTCACTAATTGATGATTTCTCAAGAAAGGTATGGGTTTACATACTTAAACAAAAGAGTGAAGCATTGGTAAAATTTAAAGAATGGTGTACTTTAGTTGAAAATCAATCTGGCAGAAAACTTAAGAAGCTTAGAACAGATAATGGTCTAGAGTTTTGTTCTGATGAGTTCAATCAGTTTTGTAAAAACAAAGGGATTACTAGGCATAAAACTGTTAGTGGAACTCCTCAGCAAAATGGTCTTGCTGAGAGAATGAATAAGACCATTATGGAGAAGGTTAGATGTTTGATGCTAAATGTAAATGTCTCTAATCATTTCTGGGCAGAGGCTGTTGTCACTGCTGCCTATGTGATAAACAGATGCCCATCATTTGCACTTAATATGAAAACACCAGAAGAAATGTGGACAGGTCATCCTCCCAATTTCCAAAATTTGAGAGTTTTTGGTTGTGTAGCTTATGCTCATGTTAACCAAGGAAAACTCGAGCCAAGAGCTGTAAAATGTATGTTTCCGGGATACCCTGAAGGTGTCAAGGGATTTAGGTTATGGTGTGTGGAAAAACAGCTACCAAAAGTCCTTATAAGCAGAGATGCGAAGTTCAGAGAGTCTGAAATGTATTACTCTGTGAAAGGTTCAGGGCAGAAACAAGTCAAGCAGAAGGATAATGAGAGGGTTCAGTTGAAGGTGGAGACATTGCAGGATCAAATTGCTTTGCCTAGTCAAGACAGAATTTCAGAAACAGAACCTGAAACAGATCCTGAAGAGCACAGTGAAGAGGATGATGAGCTGCAGGACTATCTCTTAGCCAGGGATAGAGATAGAAGGATCATTAGACCACCTGACAGGTTTGGTCAAGCTGACATGGTAGCTTTTGCACTTAATGTGGCAGAAGAAGTGGACAATGAAGAGCCTAGAAGCTACAAGAAAGCCATAAACGGCAAGGAATCACAGAATTGGATTGCTGCCGTGAAGGATGAATTGCATTCACTTCACAAGAATAATACTTGGGTTTTGGTGAACAAACAAAAGGGCAAGAAACTTGTGAGCTGTAGGTGGTTATTCAAACTCAAAGAAGAAATTCCAGGTGTTGCTAAAGCCATGTATAAGGTTAGATTAGTAGCAAGAGGCTTTACATAAAGAAAGGGTATTGATTACCATGAGGTATTCTCACCTGTGGTAAAACATACCTCAATTAGAATGATTCTATCTTTGGTTGCTCAAGAGAATTTGGAGCTGGAACAGCTGAATGTTAGGACAGCATTCCTCCATGGAGAGCTTGAGGAAGAGATCTTTATGACTCAACTAGAAGGGTTTGTAAGAAAGGGTGATGAAGACAAGGTATGCTTATTGAAAAGGTCACTTTATGGCTTGAAACAGTCTCCTCAACAGTGGTATAGAAGGTTTGACAACTTCATGATTAAGCATGGATTCAATAGATGCAAGTCAGATAACTGTGTGTATTGGAGGAAATCCAAAGCTAGTGATATTGTCTACTTGCTCCTTTATGTAGATGATATGTTGGTCGCATGTAGAAGCAAGAAAGAAATTAAAGAGGTGAAGACAATGCTAGAAGGTGAATTTGAAATGAAGGATATGGGGGCTACAAGCAAGATCTTGGGCATGCAGATTTTGAGAGACAGAGCAAAGGGATTCTTGTTCATATCTCAAGGAAGTTACATTGAAAGGGTTTTGAAGAGGTTCAGCATGAATCAATCCAAGCCTGTGATGACTCCATTGGCCCAGCATTTCAAACTGTCACTACAGGATTCACCCAAGACTGATGAGGAGACTAAATACATAGGAAAGTGCCATATGCGAATGCTGTTGGAAGTATCATGTATGCTATGATATGCACTCGGCCAGACCTGGCCTATGCTGTGAGTATTATCAGCAGATACATGGGAAAACCAGGGAGACAACATTGGGAAGCTGTAAAGCGGATATTCAGATATTCGAAGGGCGCATCAAATGCTGGATTGTTGTATCTAAGGCATGCAAGAAGCATATCTGAGGTTACTGGCTTTGTTGATTCAGATTATGCAGGGTGTTTGGACACAAGGAGGTTTTTGACAGGTTATGTGTTTAAATTTTGTGGAAATACAGTCAACTGGAAATGTAATCTCCAACATTTGGTGTCATTTTCAACAACAGAAGCAGAATTTATTGCTGTCACTGAAGCAATAAAAGAAGCTATCTAGATGAAAGGAATGACTACTGGTTTGGGAAAAAGAGAATCAGTTACCAATGTCTTTTGTGATAGTCAAAGTGGAATACACTTGGCTAAGAATCAAGTGTATCATGAAAAAACTACGCATGTAGATGTTAGGCTTCATTTTGTAAGGGAAATTGTTGCAAAAGGAGAAGTGAGCCTGCTGAAGATTGTACTGATGATAACCCAGCTGACATATTTACAAAAGTATTACCTGGAGCCAAGTTCAAGCATTGTCTTAGGATTTTAGGAATTGTAACATTGTAAAGTCAAGCCAAGGTGGAGAATTGTAATGTGTATGGCTTGAGACTTTAAGTGTTAGGTGTTAATACTAGTAGTAGTTACTGATTCTGTTAAAGTTGGTTACATCTTGTAACCAATGGTAGTTAGAGAATTAGTTAGTTGTTGAGGTCTTGTATCAATGTATATAAGATGTATTGTAACTAGTTAAAAGGCAATGAATGGAATCACGATTCATTCCCAAATTCTCTTCTCAGTTTCTTTCTCTCTACAATTCTAAATGACACTTAGCAGAGATAATTCATAACTGGGTCAACACTTTATTTACCCATTGCCTAATACAAAGAAGCAACGGTTGCACATTAGAACTTAGGTGAGTGTCCGTCAAAACATATATTTTTGCCAACGCCAGTCAAATTGTTGCCTATTCCAATTTTTTGCCACAGTTTTTTAGCCGTGGACATGTGTAGTGTGGCCTAAAGTAAAAAATGTTGTAGTGACTGTTTGAGATTAGATATCACTTTCTCAAAATAGCAATATCTAAAATTGGGTGGAAACATTATAAGCAATATATAATGTTTGCTTTTATCCACTATTTTTCTCATTCGAATCTTCGAACTCTCTGTCAAATGAAACCCTCACAGACCCAAAACTAAACATATCATCTCCTTCTTCATTTTTGTGGTCACATCTCTGCAATCACATTCAACGTTATTTTTTCATTATTGAGTTTTTATTGTTAGTTAAAGTGTGGATAATGAGTACGGGTATTAAAGTTGTTTCCCAGGTAGGTATAGGTCTAGGTAATTTTATTTTTTTTAATGAGGTTATGGGGGCAAGCTCTAAAGTACCAAACCCAGACCCAACTTATTGTCATCCCTAAAGTAGTGAATGCTCTGCTATTTTTAATATATAAATTAAATGTGCTTAGTGAGTTGTGGAAATTCTGTTATCGGTGAACTATGAGAAAATATGCGCCCATGAGGTTTATGATGAGAAGATGTTTTATGAGAAGGATTAACAACAAAGATAAAAAAAAAAAAATAACTTAAAGACAAGCTTTACAAGAGAAAAAGAGAAGAAAATAGACACAACATTCATTATTTTAGAGTGATTAACACTTGTTATGCAATGGTTGAAGTTAGAAACTGGAAATAATTTTTTCTTCTTTTCGCTTTTCATCTCTGTATTTTATTTTATTTTTTTGCTTTTCGTCCCTGCCATGTGACAGTCATCCATTAAATGCTGACGTGGCATTGACTTGCCGTGTGGCTCTACTGACATGGCATGTTAGTGCCATGTGGCATAGTCATCTTACATGGAAGTGATGACATGTACCTTCGTCAAACACGTCATCATTTTTTGACGAAGAGATGACGCCAGGGATCAAAAAAGACAAGAATATAGTATTACAGAGTGAGAATCTAAAAAAATTTGGACGGACTAAAATCAGATTTCGCTCGTATTGCAGGGACTAAAAACATAAGTCTAAACCATGTTGAGACTTTAATTTATAAAAATATATTTAACTAAAATGGCCATATTTTAAATCATCAATTACGAACCTCATCACAAGAAAATAATATAATTATTCAGTATAACAACCGAAGAGTAATGATACTACTAAAAAATTAGACGATGCTACACTGTTATTGATTTATTTTCGTGAGTATCAAACCACATTTTTTTTACACCCACCTTTGATTTTTTTTTTTTTGCCCCTTTTCCCATCACATGTCTCATCATTACAATCACATTTATAGTGGTGTAAATGTCTTGCAAACATAAGACTTAAATAGCCTTTTTATTTTTGTAATACATATATATCTTCGAGTTTAGTCATTACATAAAAAATCTTACCATTTTTTTTTTTGAAGCAAAAAATCTTACCAATTTTAAATCCTAAAATATATAAAAAATTATTTTTGGTACTTGTTGATTTGGTTCTAATCTCCGTAATATTTGTTTATGTTAGAAATCTTGGTAATATGTTGACTATTGATTTTAGTCCTTAGAATAATCCTTAGAATAGAGACTAGTATAGAAACTAATTAGGGGCAAATTCCAATATGGACCAATATTAGAAGGACGATGACCAAAACAACCAGCATCAAAAGCAATTTTTTCAATATTTCATACACGAAAACTAATGATAATTATTTAAGGACCAAAACCAGAGAAACATAATATTATTAGAATGAAAAAAATTAATTAAGCCAAAAAATAATGAGTGGGAAATAGTTATTTCCCTATTGTCATGTTTGTATTAAATTATTGTCAACGCAACATGTCTGATAGTGCGTAATTGTGCCCAAATGTGGTTTTTCTAAAAGGAGCTATATTGATCTTTCTTCTAGAATTAATTTTCAACCTTGAAATTTTCAACCTTAAAAATCTAATACAAACAGGCTAAGTCTCTAACTCTTTGAACCTTCTACTAGAATTGCTGATAGTTCCTTTAAGAAGGTGGTTGAGGAGGCTTAGAGTGGTCCTTGGTTATGGGTTGAGGCTATTAATGAGTTCTAGATAAAATCTAAGGAATGGCACAAGAAGGAGTTAGGGAATATCTTTAAAAAAAAAAAAGGTTTATGGCACGGCTAGAAGGAGTGGAAAGGGAGAGAGCTCTGTGGAGACAAATTCAAGAGATATCCATCAACATGAAGAAATCTATTGGTATCAATAAGCACATAGGAGTGGAAAATATTTGGGGACAGGAACACTCGGTTCTTCCATAATGCAGCTAACATTTGAAGAAAGAGTAACTCTATTTGTAGACTGGTGAATGAGAGTGGGGAGGTTTATGAAGCTCCTATGGATGTTGCGATGCACACAGTGAACATTTTTAGAGGGCTTTTCTCTTTACAGGGGGTGTCAGGCTCCTAATAAGAAGTGTAGTGAGTTGTGTTCCCAGGCTGAGTCCAGAAGAAGTCCAACTCATAGAGAGCCCTCCTTCGGATTTAGAAATTAAGAACATTTTCTTTGGTATTGGGTTGTTGAAGGCCCCAGGCCCAGGCCTGCATGCTTTGTTTCTTCAACCGCAATGGGAGAGTGTTAGTCCTTCTCTATGTCCTATGGTGAAGCTTATGTTTAGTGAGCCTTCGAGAATTCGTGAGATCGACGAGACTCTCATCGTCCTAGTTCTGAAGGTTCGTAATCCTTTTTCTACAATTGCAGCTTAGAGAATCAGGGGTCATAGGGATCATAAATTTGGTGGCTCAGGAACAGTGTAGCTTCATTCCGGATATACATGATGTTGATAATGTGTCGACCATTCAAGAAGTTTTCCAATCAATACGGACCAAGCGTGGGAAAAAGGTTTGGGTGGTTGTCAAGATCAACCTTGATAAAGCCTTTGATAAAGCCTATGATCGTCTTTGGTGGTTGATACACTTCGTGATATTGGATTGGGTGAAAGTATTATTAAGGTTATGGAAGCTTATTTATCCATGAGTAGGATGTAGGTGCTTATTAACGGTGTGATCCTCTGTCACCATATCTTTTTGTCCTTTGTGTTTACGACATTGATTCAGAAGTTGGTGACCTAGAAGAGGTAGAAGCCCATTGTGTTGGCTAGGGGTGGATTGGAGTTATCGCACCTAATGCTCGCCGAAGATTTGCTTCTCTTTGAAGAAGTGTCTATGGAGAAAATGACTTTTATGTAGGGTTTTCTTGGAGGATTTTTCTTTAATGTCGGGGGAATTATGGAGTCTTGAGAAATCCATGTTCATGGCCTCTCTCAATGTTAGCAATGATTTTGCAGGCAAAATGGAAAGGATATCGGGGTTCAAAGTCTCTAATGACATGGATAAGTATTTAGATATGCGTATGCTTCAAGAATGAAACAATAGAAGCATTATTACTTTCTTCCTGACAAGGCTACGAAGAGAATGAAGTCTTGGCAGGTTGATCACTTAGCTTTTGTGGGGAGGGTGACTCTTGCTCAAACTGTCATTTCTATTCTTCCAACCTATGTCATGCACACTAATCTTCTTCCAAAGAGTGTTTTCTATGAATTGGAAAGGATGACTAGGAACTTCATTTGGGGTGCAAAGAATGGCTCAAGGAAATGGAAATCAGTTGCTTGGGATAATATATGCAAACCAAATCTTATTGGTGGTCTCGACTTTATAGAAATTAATGAGTTCAACAAGGCTTTATTAATGAAAGTGGGGTGGGGTCTCATTAAGAAGTACAAACTTTGGGTGAGGGTGCTTTGAAATAAATACAAATGTGGAGATGAGGTCATTCCTACAGTGAAAGCTTTCCATTTAGCTTCAAATGCTTGGAGGAGTATCAACCATGTATGTGATGATGTGATAAAGGGTGTGTCCTAGGCCATTGGAAATGGTAGATTGATTTGATTTTGGCTTCATGCGTGGACTCCTTTATGGGAGGCTCTTATTGGTAAGGTAATCTTCTTCCCTACTAATGATGATATAGAAAAACCTTTATGTGGTTATGTGAATAATTTGAATGAGTGGAGCAAGAATATTTTGTGTCAATATTTGTTTGTTGAGGCTTTAGAGGAACTAGAAGTGGTTAAACCTTTTATTTCTGACTCAATGGGGAATCCCTTTTTGGACTTTCTCTAGTAATGGAAGGTTTACCACCAAGTCCGATTTTCAAATGATCATCGATGGTTTAGAGGATAATTCTAATGTTGGGTGGCATAGATTGTGAAGATGGGATAGACCACATAGAATTAAGCACTTGTTATGGCTTCCAGTTTAGGTTGAAGACTAATGAGAAGAGATTTAGATGTAGAATGGTTTCTTCTAGTGATTGCCCTTTGTGTTGTATGTTCCCCGAGAAGGTTTTACACATTCTAAGGGAGTGTTCTGTGGCTAAATCAACTTGGGAGAAATTACTAGGCGGTAAAATGCCTAGGAGTTTCTTCAGGAGGAAAGACATTGAATGGATCACTACCTTTGCCTTTCTTGAACCTTGGTTAAAGGGGAGAGAATCTCATGGTCATATTCATTTTGGAATTATGGTGTGGTGTATCTGGCACTATAGGAACAAAGCAGTTTTTTAGAGGAATAATTTTGATGTGGATGTGGTTGTAAGACATAGGGATCGATATCTTGTTGCAACACTCCAATTAAGTAACTAAATTGTCCAAACCTCTAGGAAATATAAGCAAGTTATGGTGGGATAGCAGCCTCCTCCTTTGGAATGGATAAAGTTTAATGTTGATGGCTCGGTTATGGATGGTGGTAATAGGAGTGGTTGTGGCAGTGTGGCTAGGGATAGTTTTGGCTTTTGGAAGGTTAGTTTTATGTGTAATTTGGGGGCTGGATCAGTGTTTAAAGTTAAACTTTGGGGCATGATTCAAGCTTTGGAAGTGGCTAAGTCTAAAGGTTGGAGAAGGGTATGGCTTGAGAGTGATTCTCAATTGGCAATTAGCTTTCCTCAGAAGGGTGTAGCTATGGACCCCCCTATGGGACAGTTAATAAGGAGACTGCAGGATCTTATGCGATTAAGTTAGCAGGTGCGGGTGTCTCATAACTTTAGAGAAGGTAATTGAGTGGGGCACACCACGTTCCTATCGGGCTATATGTATTAGAGGAACCCTTAGGGGATGTAACTTGTTGTTATGGCGTGGCTTGGCTGGAACTAAGGTTCCACCCAGTGTAAAAAGCTGAAATGAATAATATGGCCAAAAGGCCTCGTTTTTATTCACACAAAAAAGGTGTGAGTGACTTTAATTCTAGATCCCAAAATGAATATTGACGGTGATTGCATAAATGGACCTAAATCTTGTATAGGCCCAAAACAAAAATAAACAAGAATTGATTGAGTGGGCCACAACACTTGCAAAAACCCTAGCTTTAGTTATTCGCTAATCTTATATGTTTTGTAACCGCTGCTGCCATGAAAGGGTAGGGAGTAGCAAACTGCCACTGCCATTGAAGGGGCTATGAGTAGCATACAACAACTACCTTAGAAGGCTTGGGACAAAGCTCAAAAATTTGCGATATAGGGGGACGGTGATCGATGGCAAAGCTTGGGATGGTGATCAGCATATTCCCTTTCTCTTATTCTTCACCATTTTCATTTTTCTTTTTCTATAATCGGAGATCGGTTGATTTTCATTGGTTTTGTTGATTCATGACCAATTTTACCAGTCATTGACCAATTTTTTAGCATTCTATTTCATGGTTGTTACAGATCGATCGCCAGACGGCTCATCGGTTTTCCAATCAAAAGGGTATGTCTGGTCCAGTTTTAATAACCATAAAAATTGATGATTTCCACTAGTGATTGCTTTCCAAATAATAGCATCAAGCAAAAAGTTACAGAAAAATTGCAAAAAAGTGTCATGTTGTCGGGCATACCACCATATTAATGACTCCTTAATAAACAAACATATATTGTTAATTTGAATTTTGATAAAACAAGGAAACACATTCACTAAAATCCCATGACTCTCACGAGAAAGAAACCTATCACAGATGGTAAATACCCTACATAACAAGAATAATTGCAAACAAGCTAATAATTTAGTTTGTTGCTAAGTTTTTGTCATTCACAACCATAAGAGCAATTGAAGTTTGATGTGATTCTCAACTAGTGTCTTTGTAGTACTTGGCCCATAAAGATGTCTTGTGTGGGTGATCACACCGACAACTATAGCAACGAGTGAAATAAGGATCAGAAATTATATTATTCCAATGCTTGGAGATAGTTTTGAACCTGAACAAAGACTTTATAGGAAGCTGCACCAGAATCTCCATTAGTAGACCTTTTGGCAAGTCTCCTTCGTTAAAGCTTATTCCCTTGTTATTATCTTCATCTGCTATTTGAGAAGCCTTCTCCATCTTTGGGTGCCTTCTTTACTTTACCAAATTATGACTGTATATATATGTGTGTGACTATCATATAAGGTTTTCAATCTATGCATTGACTATTAAGTAAGCATAGACTGTAATTCAAGATACAATATATCAAACATTAATGTTATTTATGAGGATTACTGTTACGTTCAACTTTTTTCCTAAGAAAAGGTTAGGTTTTTTTTCTCTTAACAAATAAAAAATGTATATAAAAAATACAAAGTCAATATAAACGTTGGCGATATTCATGAAATCAATTCACACTACAAAAAATCAAGTGGTTGAATTTATGGTCTGGGCAGGTAAAGGTGGAGACGGATTTAATAGAGAGGAGAGAAATAAAATTCTCTTTTCCTAGTTTGGTTGAAGGAAAGGGGAAGGAAAACAAAGTAATTTATCATTATACACTTATAAATTGTGGGCGAATGAAAAGAAAAGAAACCTTAACTAGGGTTACTTGAACTGATGTAAAGAAACTCTAAACTCAATTTTGCATGACATAAAAGTGAAGAAGTTTAAAGAAATATATAAAGAATTGTTATGTAATATATATGTAAGGAAATTTTGAAATTAAAAAATAATGAAGGATTATTTAGTTCAACATATATGATCTATAAAGAGTTAACTTATTTTCTCTCCCCTCTAAATTTTTCAATTTATTAAAAAAGGAAAAAAATATATTTTTTTTTAACTTTTTCCTCTCCTCCAATCCCCTCCAAAATTATAAATCAACCATTTCTTTCCTTACTTTCCCCTCTATTCCTCTCAAATCAAATAATTAATTAAAAAAAATATATACATATCAAAACCAACACCAAGAGATGAAAGACATGTAGTTTGTAAATTCCTTATGAATGAAGGGTATTACTTAGTTTCTTCCATAAATATAAAATTCATAATTTGAGATTGATCGTGCGAGAGCTAATTCAAAAAGTTATGAATATAAAAATTTCTTTATAAAATAATTTTCATCAAATTTTGTAGTATTAATCACCTTTAACACATTTAGACACCACGTAACATTGATACTTAGATACATTACAACGTAACATGGATTTAATGTGGATGGGCAATGGAAATTGCTGTGGAAGATGAAGCTCCGAGAGTCAAGCATCTGCTTTGGCGTCTTGGACGTGATGTGCTGCCAACTAGGATAAGGCTGAGGCGTAAAGGAGTCCCGTGTTCTGAGGAGTGTCCGTTCTACGTCCATGGTTCCGAGAATGCTTCACATGTTTTCTTCCTCATGCAGGTGGAGCGAGAGAGTGTGGACCGAGTGTGGGCTTTGGGGATTTATTGAAACCTTGCTTTTTGATACTGAATCTGTTACTGCTTTGCTTTTTAAGCTTCTGGATGCGGTGCCAAAGCAGTATACTCATTTGGTGGGAATGGTTGTGTGGATTCTATGGAAAGCAAGGAACAATAAAGTGTGGGATAATGTAGAGGATTCTATGCAGGCAGTTGTGAGGAGAGCTATGGGATATTGGGAAGATTGGGTAGAAGCCAAGGAGCATGGTCTTGAACCTATAAATATGCGATCATCTGAGCAGGTGGTAAGGTGGTTGAAGCCTTCCATGGGTTGGCTAAAAATAAATGTTGATGTTGGGATTCATTCTTCTAGCAACCAGACTAGTTTTGGGCTATGTGTTAGGGATGATAATGGTGCTTTTCAACTTGCGCATACGGTTTGGTCTTGCCCGGTTTTGGAGCCTCATGTGGCGGAAGCAACTGCTTTGTTGGAGGCAATGTCTTGGGCTATTGAGTTGGATTTAGATGAAGTTATCTTTGAGCTTGATTCCCAACCAGTTGTAAATGCTATGCGTTCCCACAGGTTGGATATTTCTTTATTTGGGTATGTTATAAATAATTGTAAGAGCTTTTGTGAGACCAAACCAAATTTTTCCTTTGCTTTTGTTAGGAGGGGAGCAAATGTAGTAGCCCGTACTTTAGCTAGGCTAGCTACCTCTTGGGCTCCAATCCAAGATTTTGATTTTATTCCTCATTGTATTGCTGCTTTTGTTGGAAATGAGATGAGTAGAGTTTGATTCTGTCAAAAAACAGAATCAAACTAATGACCGTCCCTAGTCTGCTAGGGTTTCTCTGGTACCTAGTGTAGCTAGGGTTTGTCTTCGCCGTTGGGCGGCGCCTGGCCGGTGAACCTGCACCGCGTACCCTCGATCCACGGTTCTCTCCTTCATTTGTGTCCTTCCCATGCTACCTGTACGAGCTGTCCTTGTATTATCAGTGGCGATAGCCGCTTCCACATCCTTGTTCCCTCTTGTCACTTATGGCGGAGGAAAGCTCTCAACCGTCACCCCTGTGGCCGTTCGACCCCCTTCACGGCCACCTGATGAACCCCACCCTATTCATCCCCTGCCAGATCCCCCACCAAGACACGACCCATTTTACTACCACCTGTTTGTCAATCGTCCTCCCTTTCTTGCTACCCCTGCTAACAGCTACCCTAGACATTTCCCTTCACCGCTGTTGGAGCTGATTCAGTTGATTTCCCCGTTTAAGCCTCTGGAGTGGTCCCTTCCTTTTGGGTCAGTTTCTCCCAAATCTCCTCATCAACAGGGTCTCTGTTCTGTGCCCCCTGAACTCCTCAATCACCACTGCTACAATACGTCACCTTCCATCTTAAATGATTGCCATGCCCGTGAGGTCAAGGACCCCCTTTGTACTGGTATAGAAGTGGAGAGGGTTTCCAATGTTTTGGTCTGGCCCAAGAAGGTGTTGGTCGCGGATGCTAAGTGGAGGGCAACAGTTTTTAGAGCTTTGATTTTGCCTGAGACTGAGTTAGGGTGGGTTGATGAGGTAACGCCAAAGAAGGAGACGCTGAACAAAGTGGTAGTGCTCCAGAGAATGAAGAAATTTCAATGCGGGGGAGCTCATCTAAGGTATCATTGCTTTGAGAATTTGTTTGAGGTGTTTGATGAAAAACGTTTGTTAGATTGGGTCTTTAGAAAATTTTGTTGATTGAGCTAAAATGAGTTGGGTTGGTTTTAGATTCCAAGAATCATCACCATCACAGTAACCAAATATACCTTCTTCCACTGCCCTCCTTGATGCACAAAGTTGTCAAAGGTATCAAGGAGTGGACCTTATGACTGTGAAGGAGGTGGTAAAACACTAAATGTGGGCTCTTATCCAATGATTATTGTGTACCAAAATAAGATTCAACAAGGAGATCCTTTCATGTATGGTCTAGTAGCAAGGGATGAGGTTCCTAAGGGTGGTCAGGCTCTACGCCCACCACCAAAACTGCCTGAGCTTATGTGTTTTGGATTGCTGTCTTTGGAATGCTATGTTGGTGGATTGGAAGTATTAGTGCTTAGACTAACCAGAGGTTAGTATCTTAGATTTTTTTTCCTAGTTGTCAGGAGCAACTCTTGTGTTTAACGTTTGATCTTAGAGTTTGCGTTAATTCCTGTATGTTACCCATTACTGGGCTGTGGATTGCACTTGGTGTAATGTTTGGGTGTTTTACCCCGTATGAATGAAATGTTGCACCTTTGCCCAAAAAAAAAAGATTCTGTAAAAAAAAAGATACATTATAACGTATAGAATTAAATTAAATAAATGGTTACCAAACTAAGATTTGTACACAACAATACTTCTTCAAGAGAAATACCGAGTAAACCCAATTTATAAGGACCATGATATAGCTTGACCCCTCTGAAAAAAATTTCGTAAATATTATCCAACACTCACAACCATATATAAAGCCTAGAAATTTCAAAAAAAAAAATCCCAAGTGAGAAACACTATGGGCCTGTTTGATACACTTATTAAAAACAGTTTTTCTGTTTTTAAAAAATTAACAAAGAACAAATTTTGTTCTTTTTAATTAAATTTTAAAAAATAGAAAACTGTTTCGAAAAATGTAATCAAATAGGTTCTAAGGAACAATATTGAATCACAACTGATGTCGTAGGTATAGAAAAATCCTTCCTTTAAACCTTTAGAATCAGACACATAAAAGGCATATCAAGTTCATGATTTGGGACTATATGAAATATGTCTTTACTTTCTTTTCTTGTTATATTGCTTATTTGTTAACCTTCGTCGGGGATAATCATAAGGGTATCATTTTGATGTTTTTAACCATATAGGCCACTTGAACTCAAAGCTTTTCAAGAGGTGTTCCACTTATAGGTCACTTATGGGAATCTTTGGCACTACCTTTGCCTTCGGGACAAACATTATCTTCGTTCCATAAGTTTTTTTTTTTAGAATTTTTTTTTAATAATTTATGTGTGCTACAATTAACTGTTATTTTGGTTTGCAAAAAATGGGCTAATGTTATGACTCATTTGAGGATACTTAAGCCCACTAATATGGTGATCAACCGTAATGGATTTTGGACACTTAATTCTGATCATTGTGGGAGGCAGTGTAGGCCTTAATCTTTAGGCCCATGGTGGGAGATCCATAGGGTTAATAAATAGTATGGTTAGGTTCCCTTTGTTATCATGTTATTATGTTACTCTCGCTATGGTTTTCCCTATTGAGAGCCGAGATCCCGAAGTGTATGATAAGACAAAGAAAGGCTTAACTTCTTGATTTCAAAAGTTGCATGAGACAAAGGCGATTCTCAGTAATTGTATAATCATATCTTCAACAAGTGTCTCTAACGGTGTTTTAAATTCATATAATAGATCACGTTTATGTTTACATGTAGTATCAGAGCTTATTATATGATTTAGGACACATTATTGAACGAAATTATCCCTTTATTCAAATATTTTTGGGTATCATATTTTTTGGCAATTTTCGTTTTAATTTTCAAGTAGAATTTTCAAACAATGATTTACAAAAGTGAAAGTCTATGAAAGTCATATAAGTTCATCCATTTCCTGCTTTAAGGTTATACAACTTTAAACTACATAAAATGTAGTCTATTTAGTGCATTTTGAACGTGAACACAAGAAGGGGGTTGAATTATGTTAAAAAAATTTCGTAAACTTTACGTAAAAACACTACGAACAGAGATTTTTAAAACTGTTTGTTTATCGGATGCTGAGAAACTAACCGGATGCAGAAAATGAAACCGTTTATGAAAACTTGTTTTACTGAGCAGTGTAAAGATAAATGTAAAGCAGTAAAGGAGGGGATATAGAGATTTATACTAGTTCACCACCAACTGGTAGCTACGTCTAGTCCCTTCGATCCTGAAGGATTTTTCACTATAATCAACTGATTACAATTTTTCTCAAGAGTATTCTACTGTCACAAACTTGACAATACTCTCAACTTCTCAAAACGACTTCGATCTGATCGAGCCTTTGAGGAACAAAGCCTTAACTAGGCCAAATACAGTTTACAAAAGAGATTATACTTTTGATTACAATCAAAATATCTCTCACAGAGAGGATGAAAAGATTAAGCTCAAAATAGAATAGCTTTCTAAAAGAAAGTATAAGACGCTGAGTTCAGTTCTTTGTAGACCAGAAACTTGGCACGAAACTTGATTGCTCACTTGAGTAATGTTACTTTCAGAATGAAGTTTCTTCACAGTTTTTTTTGGCTTTTTTCTTCAATGAATACCTTGGGGTATTTATAGGAGTCTTCAAGGGTATTACCGTTGCAGTAAAAATAGCTCCTTTCCATTGAGTGAGGTAATTTAAAATGTAGTCCTTTTCTTCCTTTCCAGAGAATGTCAGAATAGTACACATTACCATTTTCGTACTATCTGCTATTTGCAATTGCCTTGTACGATTTGTATCTTATGCTAAAGGTGTCACCTTTGCTTCCTCGTACATCAAAATGAGCGCATAAAATCAAATTCGAATTTCGTTCCAGAACAGTTTGAGGCCAAGAGCAAAAACGTGATCATCATGTGCTTCATTAAAGAGATCAGACGCTCGCTCAGAAGAGAGGACGGACGCTCTCAGCAATTGAGTATTCCACGTGTCCAAGAGTAATACTACTGGACGCTTGCTGTTAGCAAGACACTGGAGTGAGTTCGGACACTGATACTAGTGGATTGTATTCAATTCTTTTGTAAATTTCTTCTTCTTCCTTGAGTGTTTTGTACATATATATGAAGTTTTGATACCTGTACATTCAAAGATATGTTAGAAGATAAATTGTTCTCTTGAAAAATACTTTGCTATCATCAAAATCAATGAGGGTCTAAACTTCTCAATCGTTTAGGTTCCAACAATCTCCCCCTTTTTGATGATGACAAATATCCAAGGTTGATGAACAATTTAATTTCAAAATAATATCAAGGGTCTCCCCCTGAATTTAACAATTTTGATATATATGAAGAATTCAGGTATTAAGGCGATTGTTGATAAAAAAATTCATTTGAGTGATCGCAAAAAAAAATACGTAGATATCTTAAAGCATATATTTAATAAAGTGAGATCGGATGCTGATTTTCATTTTATCAAAAAGATTTTCATTGTACCAAATTTATTGATCATTATTAGAGTACTGGATCAATGAATATCGACGCATTAATAGATATTAGAGCAACGAATAACCACACAAATGCTATGTATGAATTGATATGTATGATACTTCTGTTTCAGTGTATTTGAACATCGGACGGTGAATTAGTCAATCAGACTTTCACGTGTTTATCAAACCTTTCTTTTACTCCCCCTTTTGTCATCAGACAAAAAGAGTGTAAAGCACATCATAGTCAAAATAAGACTTAGAAAAATTTGAATATATATAAACAGATAATCAGATATAGGTATATATATAAACAGATAGTCAGAGCAAGAACAATGAATATATATAAGAGTATCAAAAAAAATATTTTATATCACAAAAAAAATTAAATAAATTTAAGGGTTTGGTGGAGGTGGTGGAGGGATGTTGAGATGTTCATATAATAACTTCAGGGCATTCTCCAGCAGAGTAACTTTCAGGTTTCTGGCCTTCATTTCTTCAAACTCTGTTTTGGGAATAGTGACCATTTCAACTGTAGGAGTAGAAGTAGAAGGTCCAGCTTCTGATACTGGTGCAGGTTTCATCTTCTGATGCTCTGCTAGCACCCAGTTAGATAGCTTTAGTCTCAATTCCTTCTTTTGTTGAGCTTTTTGAAAGAATGCATCATTTGGTATGAACCATTTGATGAGACTTCCAAGTTTCCTCTGCTCAGATTCTGCCTGAATTTTCCTTCTTTTCTCCACCTCTTCTGGATACAGTAAATCCATGAAGATATTTTCTCTATGCAGAAGCACATCAGCAGTGAAAGCATCAAACCTGTTTCCAACATCTTCTCCCCATATTCTTTTGATAAAGACACTCAATGCTTCAAAAGCGAAAGAGAGTGCTTCATTTTCTGCCAAGTATACTCTTCGCAGATTTTCCCTGTCATTTTCTTCAAGCGCTAGGGGGACGAGGCATAGTAACAAGGCTTTGTCTTTCCAAGACTCAAACCATTGACTCCAAGTAAATCCAATGTCGAAGTGCTTGGTCACAGTAGCCCATTGGACATATATCTTCATGTAGTCAAGAGGCCTGATTACTGAACACCTGAACGTATCATCAAAGTAGGCAGTTCTCAGATTGGTGTCAGTATCTTTGCTGATAGTGCCAACTATGGGAATAGTGGCTTTCTCGGCATTGCAGCAGTTTGAGGAGCCAGTTCTCCATTCATTTTCCTTTAGAGAACTAAGGTAAAACCTTTTGGCATGGTCCTCAGTGATTTTGGCAATCGGAAGCTTAGAGAATTCTTTAAGGTTATACTTCTTAGGAGCCTTATCATACTCTATGAGTCCGATCTTATTGAATGGCAGCTTGCCAGGAGCAGGTTCTTTCCTCTTCTCAGGGATAGACTAAGGTAGCCACCTTTGTCTATCTGGCACAATCTTTACGGATACAGAAGAAGGATCCCTGAACTGTCTGATAACTTCAATTTTCTTCATCTCAAGACAGTGTGCCATGAAGGCAGCTTCTTCATCCGTGATCCACCTTCCACACTCCTCCAGTGTGAGAGGTTCAGTTTGAGGTAGGGATTTAGGAAGGTCAACAGAGAAAGGAATTGCTCTACTACCAGGTTTTGGTCGCAATCTTCCTTTGAATGACATCTGAAAATGGTCTTATCCATCCTTGAAGGTAGAATTCATTGGAGAGGGAATTTCCAGTCTGGCAACTCCAAAGGTGAAGGTTTTCAAATGCCACGTAGAGGGACGATTGTAGATGCTGTGATATGACTCATACTTAACAAACCGAGGTTTGTTAATGCACGAGACATTCTTCCTTCCACCGAAGTCTGTAGGTTTATGGGTAATGGTGGGTGAAGTAGGAGTGGTTTTGGTGATTGTATAGGTTTTAGGTGTGTAGGGTTTGAAAGGATTAATGGGAGGTACTTTGAATAATAGGTTGAAGGGGTGAGAGTGAAGTTTGGAAATGTATGTGGTAAGTGAGGTATTTGAGGAAATTTGTGGTAGGTCAAGGTTGAGTGTATTGGATGGTGTTTGGGTAGGTTTTGAGAGGATGAGGGTAGAGGTTTATCGGAGGCTCATTCTGGTTTTCTGGGTTTGTGGTTGTGAAACAGACAATGGGGGTGCAGGAATAACATCATGAGAATCAAAGATAGATACTGACTCATCAGCAGTAAAGTCGATTACCTTTGGGTTAAGCTCAGAAGACTTAACCATCCTTCTTTTTGTTCCTCTAGGGGCAACAACAGCAGGAGGAGGAGGAGGAGGGGGAGGAGGAACTTGCTTCCCTTGACCAGACGCTGAAGGATCTTTTTCAGCTGCTGGCTTATTCTTTTTCTCCAAGACCTTTCTGGTAGGAATTCTATCCTCATCTTCTGGTTCCTCAACAGTAGGTGCAGGAGCCACCTTCTGTTTTATTCTTCTTGTCTCCCTTAAAGGAGATTCAGCACGCCTCTTCACACCAGCTATTGAGCTTCTGGTGGTTTTTTTTTCAGCTTCTCCTTCTTGTTGCTCTAATTTCACCTTCTTAATCATAGAGCCAGTTATCAACTGCATTCTGACTAGACTGTTGACTCCAAAAACTTTAGGACGAACAACAGTGCCAACACCAAAGTATTTTTCTTTTTCTTCTTTGTTGGTAGAGTCTGCCAGCTTTCTCACAACACCATCTTTAATCATCATTATGAAGAGAAGAACTCCATAAAGAATAACCTTGACGATATTCTTTTTATCGACACTCTTCCTTGAGAAGACAAGAGCATTTATAAGATTATTGGTAATCAACCTTAGCAGGTTGATTTTCTTCCCATCCATATAGTTTCTCATAATGAACTTTTGCTCGTAGTTCACTATGTCGCTTGAACCAGCCTTCAGAATCACGCTCTTAGCGATGATTTTGTGCAATACTCTGTAGTGGCTTTTCAAGTCTTTGGCAGTGGGAGTTATGTTCTTCTTCTTCAACTCACGATAGTTTTCGAACAGGGCTTCGTTGACGTTTTCCAGTCCTCTGTAAGCGTCAACCCAGTTAGCATTGTAACTGATTCCTTCACAAGGGCATTTGATGGTCTGAGCGATAGAGTTGATGGTGAAGCGTAACTTGAAGCCTCTGATGTGTCCTTCTATAATTTCTCCCGGAAGTAGGTAAGCGTTCCCCCAGAACTCCTTTATAGCAAAGCTAAGTACATCAACTGGTTCCCAGATAAAGTAATTTTTCCAGCCTAGTTTCTCCAAACCTTCTTCAAAATCAAAACCATAGAGCTTGAAGTTCTCAAAATCAATTTTGTTCTCATTCATGAGTTTTGCCTCAGAGAAGACATCGAAGGCAGCAGTATATTATCCAACCTTTCTATCGGCCATGGTAGTAGTTGCAGAGAAGGTAATGGGGGTTTTAGGGTTTGAAATCACACACACAGAGAGATAGAGAGAGAAATTTTTGCAAGTAGATGCAGAGTGAAGTGATGGAGCGAAAAATGTGGAGTAGTGGGAAAGTTGATAGAAAATGGTATAGTCCTTTTTCAAAAATCGCTTCGTATTTCCACACAAAAAATTAAATCAAAAAAGAAAAGAACATGAAGATTCGCCTTTTCATTAAGCGAAGATGCCAAAAGAAAAGTAAGATCAAGTAAAAAGATTTTATCGAAAGACATAAATAATCATGACTCAGTAGATGTGATGAGACGCTTAAGTCCTTTACACGTGTGACACATGTGTGCGCGCTCGGACGCACGCAACCGATTCACCAAACGTTGAGTTATGATGCACATGACAAATAAAATGCTTTCAAGTAGACATGCTTATGTCATACCAGATGCTGAGATGATGCATATCATCTGACGCTGAGATTAATCATTCTTCTATGAGATGAAAATTTAAATTTCTTCTTATAAAATTGAATCTATCTTCAGCAAGGGGTTTTGTAAATATGTCAGCCCACTGATGATCAGTGTCTACAAATTTTATTTCTAGAATACCCTTCTGAACATAGTCTCTTATAAAATGATGTTTAATCTCAATGTGTTTGGCTCGTGAATGCAATATGGGATTTTTAGTAAGACAGATTGCAGAAGTGTTATCACAAAAGATAGGAATGTTACTCTCTTTTATCAGATAGTCTTCAAGTTGATATTTCATCCACAGAAGTTGAGAGCTGCAACTTGCTGCTGAAATATATTCAGCTTCTGCTGTTGAGATGCAATCGTGCTTTGCCTTTTGCTTGACCAAGACACAAGATTTGCTCCAAGGAATTGGCAGCCTCCACTTGTGCTTTTTCTTTTCAATTCGGTCCCCAGCAAAGTCAGCATCACAGAAACCTACTAACTTGTAATCTTTTGATTTCTTATAAAGCAAACCAAGATTAGTAGATCCTTGCAAATATCTAAAGATTCTTTTAACAGCACTCAAGTGTGATTCTCTAGGATCTGATTGAAATCTAGAACACAGACATACGCTGAACATAATATCAGGTCTTGAAGCTGTAAGATAAAGTAGAGATCCAATCATACCTCTGTACATCTTCTGATCTACCTTTTTACCAGTTTCATCTTTACCAAGAATGCATGTGGGATGCATAGGAGTACACATAGGTTTGCAATCCACCATTTTGAATTTTTTTGGCAATTCCTTGATATATTTGCTTTGATGTATATAGATACCATCATTGCATTATTTGATTTGAATTCCAAGGAAGAACTTCAGTTCACCCATCATGCTCATCTCGAATCCAGCCTGCATTAGCTTAGAAAATTCTTTGCAAAGGCTTTCATTAGTAGCTCCAAAAATAATGTCATCAACATATATTTGAACAATTATAAAGTGCTTGTTTGATGTTTTCTAAAAAGAGTAGTGTCAACTAGACCTCTGGTAAAGCCATTTTTCATCAAAAATGTACTCAGTCTTTCATACCAAGCTCTGGGAGCTTGCTTAAGACCATACAGGGCCTTTTTAAGCTTGAAGACATGTTCTGGAAATTCAATGTCCTCGAATCCAGGAGTTTTTTTTACAAAGACTTCCTCAGTTATAAAACCATTCAAGAAGGCACTTTTCACATCCATTTGATAATGAATTATATCATGATGTGCAGCAAATGAAAGTAAAATGCGTATAGCTTCTAACCTTGCAACAGGTGCAAATGTTTCAGTAAAATCAATACCTTCTTCCTGTGAGTAACCTTGAGCAACCAATCTTGCCTTGTTTCTCACAACCTTTCCATCTTCATCAAGCTTGTTTCTAAATACCCATTTAGTACCAATAGCATGCTTATCTTCTGGTAGAGTAACTAGCTTGCACACATCATTTCTTTGGAACTGATTCAACTCTTCTTGCATGGCCAGAATCCAACCTTCATCTTCCAATGCTTGATCAATTATTTTAGGTTCCATTTCTGAGAGTAATGCCATATCTGCATGCTCTTTAAAAGAGGATCTGGTTCTTACTCTATCTCCAGGTTTTCCTATGATTTAATCTTTAGGATGATTGGCTTTGTACTTCCAGCTCTTTCTGACTTCAGCTTCTGAAGATTCTTGTGTCTGGTCACCACTGGACGATGAAGATGTAGGTTCACTATTTGTAATATTACCTATATTTAATTCTGAAAATAATTCATCTAGCTCTGACATGGCTGTGTCAGGCTTCTTGTCATCAAATTTGACATGAATGGATTCTTCCACCGTCATAGTTTCTTTATTGTATATTCTAAAAGCTTTAGATCTTTCATAATATCCCAAAAAGATTCCTTTGTCAGCTTTTGAATCAAACTTACCAAGCTGATCCTTAGTATTTAAAATATAACACGTACAACCAAATGAATGAAAATATGATATGTTTGGTTTCCTTCCTTTCCACAGTTCATATGGAGTCTTCTTCAAAATAGGTCTAATAAAAATTCTATTTTGAATGTAACAAGCTGTGTTTACTGCTTCTGCCCAAAAATATTTTGCAATGTTAGCCTCATTGATCATGGTTCTGGCTATTTCTTGGAGGGACCTATTCTTCCTTTCTACAACACCATTTTGTTGAGGTGTTCTACGAGAGGAGAAATTGTGGGAGATGCCGTTATCATCACAAAAATTTTGAAAGCTTTCATTTTCAAATTCTCCCCCATGATCACTTCTAATAGAAGAAATACAAATTCCATTTTCATTTTGAACTGTTTTGCAGAATACAGTAAATACCTTGTATGACTCATCTTTGTGAGCAAGGAATCTAACCCATGTCCATCTAGTAAAATCATCAACAGTGACTAACCCAAATTTCTTTCCATTTAAAGAGGTTGTCCTTGTTGGACCAAAAAGATCAAGATGCAAAAAGCTCAAGTGGTCTAGAGGTTGAAACAACATTTTTTGAATGAAAAGAAGTTTTAACTTGTTTTCCTCTTTGACAAGCCTCACAGAGAGCATCGGATTGATACTTAAGATTTGGTAAGCCTCTGACAAGACTGTGCTTGTTTAATTTTGAGATTAATCTCAAATTGGCATGACCCAATCTCTTGTGCCAAATCCATTGTTCTTCGTCAACAGACATGAGACACTTGACATCTTGTTTTGCAAGTTCAGAGGGATCAATTTTGTAAATATTTTGTTTCTTCTTAGCAGTAAAGAAAATAGAGCTGTCTTTCTTGCTTTTTACTAGGCATCCAGTTTCTGTAAAGATGACTTCATAACCATTGTCACATAATTGACTTATGCTCAATAAGTTATGTTTAAGTCCTTCAACATAGAGTACATTATCAATAGAGGGAAGAGAGCCTTTAACACTGCGACCAATTCCAACTATTTTACCTTTCTGATTTCCTCCGAAACCAACGAATCCAGCTTCTTTAGGCCTTAGTTCTTGGAACATATGCTTTTCTCCCGTCATGTGACGCGAGCATCCACTGTCTAAGTACCAAGATAGGTGTGTTGACTTTGTTGCTAAGCATGTCTGCAACATAGACTATTTTATCTTTAGGTACCCATATCTTTTTGGGTCCTTTCTTGTTAGTTCTTGAAGGAAGCTTATCCTTCACGGTTTAAAAAGCGATACATGCACTTTTCAAATGACCAGGTTTATTACATTAAGTACAATGCAAGCATTTACTATGATTATTAGATTTATCGGATCTTTGAATCATTTTCTAAAAGAGGTTCATCCGATATATAACCAAGACCATGAGTTGTTGTTTCTTGGCGCCCAAATCATTGAAGCTTGCTTGCTTGAGTTACACTCTCTGCAAGAAACTTTTGAAATGCATATTCATAATCATTTGATTTGCATTTAGGATTGCTCAGTAACTTTAGAGCTTTCGGCTTGAGAGCTCTCACTGGTTGCTTGTTAGCGACTGACAGTTATCCATCGGTGATTTTTCGTTTTCACAGTTCTCTTTATTGAGTACAGATTTTTCTTTGTTTAAAGCTTGAAAGTCTTGTGATAATTTTGAAATTTTCTTTTTCAAATTCTTATACTCAACAGAGAGAGTGGCAGAGTCCTTAAGAAGATCATCGAATGCAAGTTGAAGTTCAGAGTAGGAATCATATATTATTACCTCTTCAACTTCTTCTTCTAAATTAGGGTCAATGTCTGCCATGAGAGCGAGATTTGCTTCTACTTCATTATCTTCCTCAGATAAGGATAAGTCTAAATCTTTCCATGTAGCCATGAGGCCCTTCTTCTTTTTCTTGAAAGAACTTCTTGTGGGCTTCTCCTTAAGATTAGGACATTCGGACTTGAAATGTCCAGGCTTTTTACATTCATAGCAAATGACTTGAGCTTTGTCCTTGTCCTTGCTTTCCTTCTTGTCCTTAGTATCTTTCTTCTGAAACTTCCTCCTGAAGTTTCTCTTCTTCCACATTCTTTGTATCTTCCTGGATATAAACGCGAGCTCATCTTCCGATGTGTCAACATCTCCTTCTGAAGCTTCATCTTCTGATTCTTCTTCTTCAGCCTGAAGGGCTTTGGAAGAACTAGCTTTATGTTGAGAGACTTTCACAACAATAGACTTGCCTTTTTTGACAGGTTCTTCTTCATTTAGCTCAAGTTCATGAGCTTTCAACGAACTCATAAGATCTTCAAGTCGTAGGACATTTAGATCTTTTGCTTCCTGAATAGTAGTGACCTTAGGTCTCCACTGCTTAGTCAAGCTTCTTAAGATCTTTCTAACATGGTCAGGTGTAGTGTAACTTTTTCCAAGGGCCTGTAACCCATGAACAAGTGTTTGGAATCTTCCAAACATAGTTTCAATGCTTTCACCATCTTCCATTTTGAACAACTCGTATTGGCGAACCAACATGCTAGCTTTGGTTTCTCTTACTTGGGCAGAGCCTTCGTAAGATAAAACGAGTGAGTCCCAGATTTCTTTGGCAGTATCAAATTTGCCACATTTATCATATTCTTTTTCTGTCATAGCACATATAAGAATGAATCTAGCTTTTTTATTGATTTGATAACTCTTTTTCTGCTCATCATTCCAATCTTCTCTGGCTATAGCAACACCATGAGGATTAGAGGGAGGAATGTAACCACTTTGAACTATATCCCACAACTCAAGTTGTTATGTCTTAAAGAAAGCTTTTATCTTATCTTTCCAGTAATCAAATTTTTCTCCATCGAATAGAGGAGGACGGTTCATATGACCACATTCAGTAGACATGTTCACAGTATAGGATCTTTTCTCTTAACACTGTTAAGTGCTCAACCAAGAGGCCGAGCTCTGGTACCAACTGAACATGAACACAAGAAGGGGGGTTGAATTATGTTAAAAACTTTTCGCAAACTTTACGTAAAAACACTACGAACAGAGATTTTTAAAACTGTTTGTTAATCGGATGATGAGTAACTAACCGGATACAGAAAATGAAACCGTTTATGAAAACTTGTTTTACTGAGCAGTGTAAAGATAAATGTAAAGCAGTAAAGGAGGGGACACAGAGATTTATACTAGTTCACCACCAACTGGTAGCTACGTCCAGTCTCTTCGATCCTGAAGGATTTTTCACTATAATCAACTGATTACAATTTTCCTTAAGAGTATTCTACTGTCACAAACTTGACAATACTCTCAACTTCTCAAAACGACTCAGTACGATCAAGCCTTTGAGGAACAAAGCCTTAACTAGGCCAAATACAGTTTACAAAAGAGATTATACTTTTGAATACAATCAAAATATCTCTCACAGAGAGGATGAAAAGATTAAGCTCAAAACAGAATAGTTTTCTAAAAGAAAGTATAAGACGCTGAGTTCAGTTCTTTGTAGACCAGAAACTTGGCACGAAACTTGATTGCTCACTTGAGTAATGTTGCTTTCAGAATGAAGTTTCTTCACAGTTTTTTTTGGCTTTTTTCTTCAATGAATACCTTGGGGTATTTATAGGAGTGTTCAAGGGTATTACCGTTGCAGTAAAAATAGCTCATTTCCATTGAGCGAGGTAATTTGAAATGTAGTCTTTTTCTTCCTTTCCAGAGAATGTCGAAATAGTACACGTTACCGTTTTCGTACTATCTGCTATTTGCAATTGTCTTGTACGATTTTTGTCTTATGCTAAAGGTGTCACCTTTGCTTCCTCGTACATCAAAATGAGTGCATAAAATCAAATTCGAATTCCGTTCCAGAACAGTCTGAGGCCAAGAGCAAAAACGTGATCATCACGTGCTTCATTAAAGAGATCAGACGCTCGCTCAGAAGAGAGGACGGACGCTCTCAGCAATTGAGTATTCCATGTGTCCAAGAGTAACACTCTTTGGGCGCTTCTTTAGCAAGATTTGGAGTGAATTCGGACGCTGACACTAGTGGATTGTATTCAATTCTTTTGTAAATTTCTTCTTCTTCCTTGAGTGTTTTGTACATATATATGAAGTTTTGATACTTGTACACTCAAAGATATGTTGATGTGAAAATAAGATGACCTCCCCGAATAAAAGAAGAACAAAATTGGGCTTTAATGAAATTCATTGGAAATGACCCGTCTGTCTTCTTTTGACTGAATCAAGAGCTATAGAAGTCCGATTGATATGGTTCTTGATGCGTTCGAAAGGTTACAAAAAGTTCTACAAGTTTTATTTCACGTAATTTAATCAGATTCGGCTTCTATCATGGTGTAAAATGGATGGGAAGTTGAAGACGAAAATCTGGACTAAAATATTTTACTTAATTTTGTGTTATTTATTTTAAGTGAGTTGCATTAGCTTTTTATTTAAATTAAGCAAATAATTGTAGCAGCTGCATGCCTTTTGAAATAACCCATTTAGGAGTTGTTGGATATATGTAACTGCCACTTTAAAAGCACTAGTTAGAGTGCAATTAAGGTCGAGTCATTAGTATAGGAGATACACTATCAATTAAGCTCATTACTATCCATTACTGGGCTGTTTCTGAATGTATTTCCATCCTCCTATATGTATGCACGAAATTCATGAATGAAATATAGAATTTGGATGTTAAAAATTGTGTTTTACACATTATGAGAGACTTGTTTCTCTTGGATTCTGGATTGAGCCAAAACTGACTTATCAAGAAGTTAACTCTTCTTGTGGCGTCTTCATCTTGCTTATCAATTCCTTAGGGAATTGTGGTGCGTCCATCTCTTATCTCTATTCCATTTCTTTTCTATTTACTTGTTCTAAAATTCAGTTCCATAAAAATTCAACCTAAGATCGCTTCAAAGGCTACTATGGAGGTTGGTAGTCATCAAGTGGTATCAAAGCAAAGGTTGGGGTTGAATTTATTTTCTTAAGTTGTTTTAATCAGTTCATCTCATTTTCATCTCAATTCTGTCCAGAATTTTGTAGAAAAAAATGGAAAAAAATTATGTTTGCAACATGTTGAGATATTCTAGAAATGATTTTGTTGTTGAGGGATATCAGGTTGGTATGTGGATGAAAAGAACCGCTGAGAGGTTAGATAGAAAAAAGAAAGAGCAAGAGGAAAAAGAGAGAGAAAAGGAAAGAAGGTGTAGAGAAGAAAATGAGAGGAAGGATAGTGAGATAAGAAGAAAACAATTGGAAGCGAAAAAGAGACGACAAGATCGCTTTGAGAAAAATTTTGAAGAGTTTAGTAAGGAGTTGAAAATTCTACAAAGAAAATATTTAGGAGAAAAAAAGAGTGTGGAAAAAAATGAGAGCTTAGAAAAAGAAGTAGAGGTAAATGAAAATGAGAGTACTGCAAAAGTGGGAGAGGCAAAAGAAAGTGTGGTGAAGGAAATAATCATGGATACTTGTTTTGATTCTAACCATTTACCAAATTGTGTCAATTCTATTGAGGAGCAGGTTGTAGACCATATCACAAAGGAAGCCTACGAGACGACCAATGTATTTGGTAAATTACTTCCAGGGGAAGAATGCAATGCATCAAATAAAGGTGAATTGCAAGTGGAAAATAAGGGAGTGAAGAGCGAATGGCCAACCCTTAAATCTGAGAACGAGTGCTCAAATACACTTGGGAAGTCATTATATGCTATGATTCTAATTCCTTCTCCTCAGTGGTTTTATGGTTTCAACTCTTTGAATTCTTATAAGTTGTTTCTTTGGTCTAACAAATCTTCCCTTGAACATAAAGAGAAGAAAGTGAATGGAGAAGAATTTCCTCAAGAAATGGCTTATTTTCAAGAAAAACAGAGGCAAGATAATTATGTTTTGGAATCCGAAGGGAAAGAGGTGCAAGCTAATCATTCCAATGAACTTGCAAATTACCCTAATGTGGAAGTTACATGTGGTAAGTTCATTAGGCTTATTTTTGACCCCAGAGGGATGGGATCTAGAAATTCGAGGTCTAATTCCTTTGAAGAGGGAGGGAATGATGTGAAAATAAGATGACCACCCCTGACAAAAGAAGAACAAAATTGGGCTTTAATGAAATTCATTGGAAATGACCCGTCTGTCTTGTTTTGACTGAATCAGAAGCTATAGAAGTCCGATTGATATGGTTCTTGATGCTTTCGAAAGATTACAAAAAGTTCTACAAGTTTTATTTCACGCAATTTAATCAGATTCGGCTTCTATCATGGTGGAAAATGGATGGGAAGTTGAAGACGAAAATCTGGACTAAAATATTTTACTTAATTTTGTGTTATTTATTTTAAGTGAGTTGCATTAGCTTTTTATTTAAATTAAGCAAATAATTGTAGCAGCTGCATGCCTTTTGAAATAACCCATTTAGGAGTTATTGGAGATATGTAACTGCCACTTTAAAAGCACTAGTTAGAGTGCAATTAAGGTCGAGTCATTAGTATAGGAGTTACACTATCAATTAAGCTCATTACTATCCATTATTGGGCTGTTTCTGAATGTATTTCCATCCTCCTATATGTATGGACGAAATTCACTAATGAAATATAGAATTTGGATGTTAAAAATTGTGTTTTACACATTATGAGAGACTTGTTTCTCTTGGGTTCTGGATTTAGCCAAAACTGACTTATCAAGAAGTTAACTCTTCTTGTGGCGTCTTCATCTTGCTTATCAATTCCTTAGGGAATTGTGTTAAAAACTTTTCGCAAACTTTAAGTTAAAAACACTTAGAACACAGGTTTTTCAAAACAGTTTGTTAAACGGATGCTGGAAATAAACCGGACACTGGAAGACAGTTAGTGAAAACTTGTTTTTAACACAGCAGAATAAAGATAAATAGAAAGCAGTAAAGCAAGAGACACAGAGATTTATACTAGTTCACTACCAAACTGGTAGCTACGTCTAGTCCCTTCGTTCCTGAAGGATTTTCCCCTATAATCAACTGATTACAAAACCTCAAGAGTATTCTACTGTCACAAACTTGACAATACTCTCAACTTCTCAAAACGACTCAGTACAGTCGAGCCTTTGAGGGAACTGCCTTAACTAGGCTAAAAACAACTTTTACAAATAAGTTGAATACAAGTATGAATAACTCTCACAGAGAGGATAAAAATTAAGCTCAATATAGAAATGCTTTCTAAAGGAAAGGGTCGCACGATGAGTTCAGTTCTTATAGTCCAGAGACTTGGCTCGAAACTTGATTGCTCACAGAAGCAGTGCTTTCAGAGTATTGACTCTTTGTAGTGTATAGCAACAGAGCTTGTTCTTAGTAAATGAAGCAATATATTCTTGTACAGTTTCGGCAGTTTCAACTTCAGTAGTCTCGGCAGTTTCTTCAATGGATACCTTGGGGTATTTATAGGAGTTCTAAAGGATATTACCGTTACGGTAAAAATGGCTCCTTTCCATTGAGTGAGGTGATTTCAAAAAGCTGTCTCTTTCTTCCTTTCCAGAGAATATCGCAGTAGTACATATTACCGTTTTCGTACTACCTTGCTTTTCACAATTGCTTGTACGATTTTTGTCTTGTAGCTAAAGGTGTCACCTTTGATACCTCGTACAACAATTTTGGCGCATAAGATCAAATTCGAAATCCGTTCCAGATGCTTCTGAGAAGAGGAGCAACAACGTGACCATCACGTGATATAAAATGAAGTTCAGATGCTCACTCAGAACGGAAGATAGGACGCTCAAAGCAATTGGATAAGACTGGTGTCATAAGAAGATAATTCCAGACGCTCACGAAGACAGAATGCTAGGATGAGCCGGATGCTAACACATGAGGTGTATCCTTCTCTTGAGAGCTTCTTCCTTCTTGTTTAAGTGGCTTAGAATTATATGTAATATTAGTATCTGCACACTTCAAGAATTGTTAGAACATAAATTGTTCTCTTGTGAATATTTTGTTATCATCAAAATTAATGAGGGTCTAAACTTCTCAATCGTTTAGGTTCCAACAATCTCCCCCTTTTTTATGATGACAAATATCTAAGGTTGATGAACAATTTAGTTTCAAAATGACATCAAGGGTCTCCCCCTGAATTTAACAATTTTGATATATAATATAATTCTAGTATTAAGGCGATAGTTGATAAATAATTTCAATTAAGTGATCGCAAAACAAAATACGTAGATGTATCAGAGTAAAATCGGATGCTGATCAGAAAGATTGATTTTATCAACTTGTACCAAATTTGTTTATCATTGTAAGAGCATTAGTACCAAAAATATTTATTTAACATTATAAGAGCACTAGAACAATGAATATTAGCGCATTAATAAATAACCACACAAATGCTATGTATGAAATGCTATGCATAACACTTCAGTTCCAGCGTATTCATCGGACGGTGAAGATCGGACGGTGGGTTAGTCAGATTTTCACGTGTTCATCATACCTTTCTTTTACTCCCCCTTTTGTCATTAGACAAAAAGAGTGTAAAAACACATCATAGTTAAAATAAGACTTAGAAAAATTTGAATATAAGGCAGATAATTAGAGCAAAAATAGTTATATATATAAGTGTATCAACCAAAAATAAGAAATAACACTTAGTACCAAAAATATATATAAAGCAAAACAAAGTTTAAGGGTTTGGAAGAAGTGGTGGAGGGATGTTAAGACGTTCATAAAGTAGTTTCAGAGCAGTCTCCAGCTGGGTGACTTTCATGTTGGTGGCCTTCATCTCTTCAAATTCTGCTTTGGGAATAGTGACCATCTCAACTGCAGAAGTAGAAGATCCAACTTCTGGTACAGGTGCGGGTTTCATCTTCTGATGCTCTGCTAGCACCCAGTTAGATAGCTTAAGTCTCAATTCCTTCTTCCTTTGAGCTCTTAGAAAGAATGCGTCATTTGGTATAGACCATTTGAAGAAATTTCCAAGTCTTCTGAGCTCAGATACTGTTTGAATTTCCCATTGATATTTCACATCTTCTGGATACAGCATATTCATGAAGATGATTTCTCTGTGAATAACAACATCAGCAGTGAAGGAATCAAACCTATTTCCAGCTTCTTCTCCCCATAAACTTCTGATAAAGACACTCAAGGCTTCACAAGTGAAGGAGAGTGCTTCATTTTCTGCCAGGTAAATTCTTCGCAGATTTTCCCTGTCAACTTCTTCTAGCACTAGGGGGACGAAGTATGGTAGCATAGCTTTGGCTTTCCAAGACTCAGACCATTGACTCCAAGTGAATCCAATGTCGAAGTGCTTGGTCACAGCAGCCCATTGGTCATATATCTTCATGCAGTCAAAAGGTCTGATTACTGAGCATCTGAACATATCATCGAAGTAAAATGTTCTAAGATTGATGTCAGTAACTCTGCTGATTGTGCCAGCTGTTGGAATAGTGGCTTTCTCAGCATTGCAGCAGTTGGAGGAGCCAGTTCTCCATTCATCTTCCTTAAGAGAAGTCAGGTAAAACCTTCTGGCATGATCCTCAGAGATCTTGGCAATAGGAAGCTTAGAGAATTCCTTAAGGTTTTACTTTTTAGGTGCTTTCTCATACTCCTTTAGCCCAATCTTACTGAATGGCTGCTTGCCCGGAGCAGGTTCTTTCCTTTTCCCAGGGACAGACCAAGGTAGCCATCTCTGTCTGTCTGGTACTATCTTTACTGAAACAGAAGAAGGATCCCTGTACTGTCTGATTACTTCCATCTTCTTCATTTCAAGATAGTGTGCCATGAAGGCAGCTTCTTCATCTGTGATCCATCTTCCACATTCTTCCAACGTGAGTGGTTCAGATTGTGGTAGGGATCTAGGAAGATCAACAGAGAGGGAATTGCTCTGCTTCCGGAAGCTGGTCTCAATCTTCCTTTAAATGACATTTGGAAGTGGTCTTCTCCATCCTTGAAGGTTGCACTTATTGGAGAGGCAATCTCCAATCTGGCAGCTCCAGAGGTGAAGGTCTTCAAATGCCATGTGGACGGACGATTGTAGATGCTATGATATATCTCATACTTAACAAACTGTGGTTTGTATGAGATATTCTTCCTTCCACCAGCGTCTGTAGGTTTAAGGGTAATTGTGAGTAAGTTGGGTGTGGTTTTGGTGATTTTGTAGGTTTTAGGTGTATACGGTTTGAAGGGATTAATGAGAGGTATTTTGAATAACAGATTGAAGGGATGAGAGTGAAGTTTGGAAATATATGAAGTGAGTGAAGTATTTGAGGAAATTTGTGGTAGGTTAAGGTTGAGTGTAGTGGATGATGGTTGGGTAGGTTTAGAGAGAGTTGAGGTTTGTTGGAGGCTCATTTTGGTTTTCCTAGTTTGTGTTTGTGGTTGTGAAACAGACAGAGGTGGTGCAGGAATAACGTCATGAGCATCAAATACAGATACTGATTCATCAGCAGTAAAATCAAGTACCTTTGGGTCAACTTCTGATGGCTTGACCAACCTTCTTTTGGACCCTCTGGTGACAACAACAGCAGGAGGAGGAGGAGGGATTTGCTTCCCTTGACCGGACGCTGAAACATCCTTTTCAGCTGCTGGTCTAAACTGTTTCTCCAAGATCTTTCTGATGGGAATTCTATCCTCATCTTCTGGTTCTTCAACAGTAGGTGCAGGTGCCACCTTCTGCTTTGTTCTTCTAGTCTCCCTCGAAGGGGACTCAGCAGGTCTTTTTACACCAGGCATTGAGCTTCTGGTGGTTTTCTTCTCAGCTTCTCCTTCCTGTTGCTCTATTTTCACCTTCTTGATCATAGAGCCTGTAATAAGCTGCATCCTGACCAAACTGTTGACTCCAAAAACTTCTGGACGAACAACAGTACCAACACCAAAATATTTTTCTTTTTCCTCTGTGTTGATGGAGTCAGTCAGCTTCCTTACAATGCCGTCTTTGACCATCATAATGGAGAGAAGAACTCCATAAGGGATTGTCTTGATTATGTTCTTCTTATCAACATTCTTCCTTGAGAAGACAAGGGCATTTATCAGATTGTTGATAATCAACCTTGGCAGATTGATTTTCTTTCCATCCATATAGTTCCTCATAATGAACTTCTGCTCATAGTTCACTATGTCACTTGACCCAGCCTTCAAAATCACGCTCTTGGCGATGATTTTGTGCAGTACACGGTAGTGGCTTTTCAAGTCTTTAGCCGTGGGAGAGATGTTCTTCTTCTTCAGTTCACGATAGTTCTCAAACAGAGCTTCATTGACTCTCTCAAGTCCTCTGTAAGCATCAGCCCAGTTTGAGTGGTAGCTGATTCCTTCACACGGACACTTGATTGTCTGAGCAATAGAGTTGATGGTGAGGCGTAGTTTGAATCCTCTGACGTGACCTTCTATTATTTCCCCCGGAAGTAAATGTGCACTTCCCCAGAATTCCTTAATGGCGTAGCTCAGTACGTCCACTGGTTCCCAAAAGAAGTAGTTCTTCCATCCCAGTTTTTCAAGACCTTCCTCAAAGTCAAAACCATATAGCTTGAAGTTTTCGAAATCAACCCGGTTCTCATTCAGAAGTTTTGCCTCAGAGAAAACATCGAAGGCAGCAGTGTATTGTCCAACCTTTCTGTCGGCCATTGTAGCACTTGAAGAGAAGGTGATGGAGGTTTTAGGGTTCGAAAACACACACAGAGAGAGATAGAGAGAAAGAGAGAACGAGTACAGTTTTGCAGAAAACGCAGAGTGGAGCGAAAAATGTGGAGTAGTGGGAAAGTTAATAGAGAATGGTACAATTCTTTTTCAAAATATCGCTTCGTATTTCCACATAAAAAATTAAATCAAAAAGAAAAGAAAATAAAGATTCGCCTTTTCATTAAATGCAGACGCCAAAATAAAAGTAAAAGATTTTATTGAAAACGTAAATAATCATGACTCAGTAGATATGATGAGACGCTTGAGTCCTTAACACGTGTGGCACGTGTGGGTGTGCTCGGACGCACGCAACTGATTCACCAGATGATGAGTTATGATGCATATGACAAATAAGATGCTAATGCACATACATGCTTACGTCATATCAGATGCTGAGATTTTGTTTATTATCAGACGCTGAGATTAATCATTCTTCTATAAGATGAAAGTTTAAATTTCTTCTTATAAAATTGAATCTATCTTCAGCAAGGGGTTTTGTAAATATGTCACCCTTGATGATCGTTGTCTACAAATTTTATTTCTAGAATACCCTTCTGAACATAGTCTCTTATAAAATGATGCTTAATCTCAATGTGCTTTGCTCTAGAATGCAATATAGGATTTTTAGTAAGACATATGGCAGATGTATTATCACAGAAGATAGGAATTTTACTATCTTTTATCAAGTAGTCTTCTAGTTGATACTTCATCCACAGAAGTTGAGAACTGCAACTTGCTGCTGAGATGTATTCAGCTTCTGCCGTTGAGAGTGCAATAGTGCTTTATCTTTTGCTTGACCAAGACACAAGATTTGCTCCAAGGAATTGGCAGCTACCACTTGTGCTCTTTCTTTCAATTCGGTCTCCAGCAAAGTCAGCATCACAGAAACCTACTAATTTGTAATCTTTTGATTTCTTATAAAGCAAACCAAGATTAGTAGTTCCTTGCAAATATCTAAATATTCTTTTGACAACACTTAGGTGTGATTCTCTAGGATCTGATTGAAATCTAGCACACAGGCAGATGCTGAACATAATATCAGGTCTTGAAGCTGTAAGATAAAGTAGAGATCCAATCATACCTCTGTACAGTTTCTGATCTACCTTCTTACCAATTTCATCTTTACTAAGAGTGTAGGTAGGATGCATAGGTGTACACATAGGCTTGCAATCCAGCATCTTGAATTTCTTCAATAATTCTTTGATATATTTGCTTTGATGTATATAAATACCATCACTGCATTGCTTGATTTGTATACCAAGGAAAAACTTTAATTCACCCATCATGCTCATCTCAAATTCAGCCTGCATAAGCTTAGAAAATTCTTTGCAAAGGCTTTCGTTAGTGGCTCCAAAAATGATATCATCAACATAGATTTGAACAAGTATGAAATGCTTGTTGGAGGATTTTCTAAAAAGAGTAGTGTCAACTAAACCTCTTGTAAATCCATTTTCCATTAAAAAGGAACTTAGTCTATCATACCATGCTCTGGGAGCTTGCTTAAGACCATATAGTGCCTTTTTAAGTTTTAAAAACGTGTTCTGGAAATTCAATATCTTCAAAACCAGGAGGTTGTTTAACATAAACTTCCTCAGTTATAAAACCATTTAAAAAAGCACTTTTCACATCCATTTGATATAAAGTTATCCCATGATGTGCTGCGAATGAAAGTAAAATACGAATAGCTTCTAGTCTTGCAACAGGTGCAAAAGTTTCAGTGAAATCAATACCTTCTTCTTGTGAGTAACCTTGAGCAACTAACCTTGCTTTATTTCTCACAACTTTACCATCTTCATCAAGCTTATTTCTAAATACTCATTTAGTACCAATAGCTTGCTTATCTTCTGGAAGAGTTACTAGCTTCCATACGTCATTCCTTTGGAACTGATTTAACTCATCTTGCATTGCTAGAATCCACCCTTCATCTTCCAAAGCTTGATCAATCGTCTTAGGTTCCATCTCAGAGAGAAGTGCAAAATCAGCATGATCCTTGAAAGAGGATCTGGTTCGAACTTTATCACCAGGTTCTCCTATGATTTGATCTTTTGGATGATTGGTTTTGTACTTCCAGCTTTTTCTTGCTTCAGCTTCTGCTTGAGTAGAATTCTTCGTCTTGTCACCACCGGATGATGAAGATGCATGTTCACCGTCTGACTTGTCACCGAGGTTTAATTCTGAAAATAACTCATCTAGCTCTGACATAGCAGTGTCAGGCTTCTTATCATCAAACTTGACATGAATAGACTCTTCAACTGTCAAAGTTTCTTTGTTGTATATTCTGAAAGCATTAGATTTTTCAGAGTATCCCAAAAAGATTCCTTTGTCAGCCTTGGAATCAAACTTACCAAGCTGATCTTTAGTATCCAAAATATAACAACTACAACCAAAAGGATGAAAGTAAGAAATGTTTGGTTTTCTACCTTTCCACAATTCATAAGGAGTCTTATTCAAAATAGGTCTTATAAAAATTCTATTTTGAATATAACAGGCTGTGTTTACTTCTTCTGCCCAAAAATGTTTCGCAATATCAGCTTCATTGATCATGGTCCTGGACATTTCCTGGAGGGACCTATTTTTCCTTTCTACAACACCATTTTGTTGAGGTGTTCTAGGAGAGGAGAAATTGTGGGAGATGCCATTTTCTTCACAAAATTTTTGAAAGTTCTCATTTTCAAATTCTCCCCCATGATCACTTCTAATAGAAGAAATACAGATGCCTTTTTCATTTAGAACTGATTTGCAGAAAACAGTAAATACCTTAAAAGACTCATCCTTGTGGGCAAGGAATTTAACCCATGTCCATCTAGTAAAATCATCAACAATGACTAATCCATATTTCTTTCCAGATAAAGAGGTTGTCCTTGTGGGACCAAAAAGATCAAGATGTAAGAGTTCAAGTGGTCTCGAGGTTGAAACAACATTTTTTAAATGAAAGGAAGTTTTGACTTGTTTTCCTCTTTGACAAGCATCACACAGGGCATCAGATTGGAACTTAAGATTTGGTAAGCCTCTAACAAGATTGTGTTTGTTTAACTTTGAGATTAACCTCAAATTGGCATGACCCAATCTTTTGTGCCAAATCCATTGCTCATCTTCAACAGACATAAGACACTTGACATCTTGTTTTGCAAGTTCAGAAAGATTTACTTTATAAATGTTTTGTTTCCTCTTTGCTGTAAAGAATATAGATCCATCATTTTTGCTTTTTACTGAACATCCATTTTCTGTAAAGACAACATTATAACCACTGTCACATAATTGACTTATGCTCAGTAGATTATGTTTCAGTCCTTCAACATATAAAACATTATCAATAGAAGGAAGAGAGCCTTTACCTATCCGACCAATTCCAACTATTTTACCTTTCTGGTTTCCTCCGAAACCAACGAATCCAGCTTCTCTAGGTCTTAGTTCTTGGAACATATGCTTTTCTCCCGTCATGTGACGCGAGCATCCACTGTCTAAGTACCAAGATAGGTGTGTTGACTTTGTTGCTAAGCAAGTCTGCAACATAGACTATTTTATCTTTAGGTACCCATTTCTTTTTGGGTCCTTTCTTGTTAGTTCTTGAAGGATACTTGTCCTTCATAGTTGTAAACACATTACACGCACTTTTCAAATGATCAGATTTATTGCAGTAAGTACAATGCAAGCATTTACTATGATTATTGGATTTATCAGATGCTGAATCATTTTCTAAAAGCGGTTCATCTAATATATAACCAAGACCATGAGTTTTCGTTTTACTGACACCCCAAATCATAGAAGCTTGCTTGCTTCGAGTTACACTCTCTGCAAGAAACTTTTGAAATGCATGTTCATAGTCATTTGATTTGCAGTTAGGATTGCCTGTAACTACAGAGCTTTTAACTTGAGAGCTCTCGACGGTTGCTTGTTGGCTTCCAGACGCTGGTTATCCACCAGGCGATCTTCGATTTTCAGCACAGTTCTCTTTATTGAGTACAGAGTTTTCATTGTGTAAAGAATGAAAATCTTGTGATAGTTTTGAAAATTTCTTTTTCAAGTTCTTATACTCAATAGAAAGAGTGGCAGAATCCTTTAACAAATCATCAAAAGCAAGTTGAAGTTCAGAATAAGAGTCATATATTATTACCTCTTCAACTTCTTCTTCTGAATCAAGATCAGTGTCTGCCATGAGGGCAATGTGAGCTTCTTCTTCTTTATCTTCCTCAGAGGCGGATAAGTCAAGATCTTCTCATGTTGCCATGAGACCTTTCTTCTTTTTCTTGAAGGAGCTTCTTGTGGGCTTTTCCTTAAGATTAGGACACTCGAACTTGAAATGTCCAGGCTTCTTACATCATAGAAAATGACTTGGGCTTTGTCCTTGTCTTTGCTTTCCTTCTTGTCCTTTGTATTTTTCTTCTGAAACCTCCTTCTGAAGTTTCTTTTCTTCCATATTCTCTGGATCTTCTTAGATATGAATGCTAGCTCATCATCTGATCCATCATAGTCTCCTTCTGAAGCTTCATCATCTGATTCTTCTTCTTCAGCCTGAAAAGCTTTAGAAGTACTAGGTTTATGTTGATTAACTCTTAAAGCAATAGACCTACTCTTCTTGGTAGGTTCTTCTTCATTTAGCTCAAGTTCATGAGCTTTCAAAGAGCTCATAAGATCTTCAAGCCGAAGAACATTTAGATCTTTTGCTTCTTGAATAGCAGTGACTTTGGGTCTCCACTGCTTAGTCAAACTTCTCAAGATCTTTCTCACATGATCAGGTGTAGTATAACTTTTTCCAAGGGCTCAGAACCCATGACCAAGTGTTTGGACCCTTCCAAACATAGTTTCAATGTTTTCTCCATCTTCCATTTTGAATAGCTCATACTGGCGAACCATCATGCTAGCCTTTGTTTCTCTTACTTGGGCAGAACCCTCATAAGACAAAACAAGAGAATCCCAGATTTCTTTAGCGATCAAACTTACCACATTTATCATATTCTCTTTCTGTCATATACAGGATGAGAATAAATCTAGCCTTTGATTGGTTTGATATCTCTTTTACGATTATCACCCGATTTTCCTAGGTATTTCAACACCAAGGGCATTAGCGGGAGAAATGTATCCACTTTCAACTATATCCCATAAATCAAGATTTTGTGCCTCAAGGAATGCTTTCATATTATCTTTCCAGTAATCAAATTTTTCTCCATTGAATAGAGGAGGACGGTTCATATGACCACCTTCAGCAGACATGTTCACAGTAGGATCTTTACTCTTAACACTGTTAAGTGCTCAACCAAGAGGCCGAGCTCTGATACCAACTGAACGTGAACACAAGAAGGGGGGTTGAATTGTGTTGAAAACTTTTCGCAAACTTTAAGTTAAAAACACTTAGAACACAGGTTTTTCAAAACAGTTTGTTAAACGGATGCTGGAAATAAACCGGACGCTGGAAAACAGTTAGTGAAAACTTGTTTTTAACGCAGCAGAATAAAGATAAATAGAAAACAGTAAAGCAAGAGACACAAAGATTTATACTAGTTCACTACCAAACTGGTAGCTACGTCTAGTCCCTTCGTTCTTGAAGGATTTTCCACTATAATCAACTGATTACAAAACCTCAAGAGTATTCTACTGTCACAAACTTGACAATACTCTCAACTTCTCAAAACGACTCAGTACAGTCGAGCCTTTGAGGGAACAGCCTTAACTAGGCCAAAAACAACTTTTACAAATAAGTTGAATACAAGTATGAATAACTCTCACAGAGAGGATAAAAATTAAGCTCAATATAGAAATGCTTTCTAAAGGAAAGGGTCGGACGCTGAGTTCAGTTCTTGTAGTCCAGAGACTTGGCTCGAAACTTGATTGCTCACAGAAGCAGTGCTTTCAGAGTATTGACTCTTTGTAGTGTATAGCAACAGAGCTTGTTCTCAGTAAATGAAGCAATATATTCTTGTACAGTTTCGGCAGTTTCAATTTCAGTAGTCTCGGCAGTTTCTTCAATGGATACCTTGGGGTATTTATAGGAGTTCTAAAAGTTATTACTGTTACGGTAAAAATGGCTCCTTTCCATTGAGTGAGGTGATTTCAAAAAGCTGTCTCTTTCTTCCTTTCCAGAGAATATCTCAGTAGTACATATTACCGTTTTCGTACTACCTTGCTTTTCACAATTGCTTGTACGATTTTTGTCTTGTAGCTAAAGGTGTCACCTTTGATACCTCGTACAACAATTTTGGCGCATAAGATCAAATTCGAAATCCGTTCCAGATGCTTCTGAGAAGAGGAGCAACAACGTGACCATCACGTGATATAAAATGAAGTTCAGATGCTCGCTCAGAACGGAAGATCGGACGCTCAAAGCAATTGGATAAGACTAGTGTCATAAGAAGATAATTCCAGACGCTCACGAAGACAGAATGCTAGGATGAGCCGGATGCTGATACATGAGGTGTATCCTTCTCTTGAGAGCTTCTTCCTTCTTGTTTTAGTGGCTTAGAATTATATGTAATATTAGTATCTGCACACTTCAAGAATTGTTAGAACATAAATTGTTCTCTTGTGAATATTTTGTTATCATCAAAATTAATGAGGGTCTAAACTTCTCAATCGTTTAGGTTCCAACAGGAGATATGTAACTGCCACTTTAAAAGCACTAGTTAGAGTGCAATTAAGGTCGAGTCATTAGTATAGGAGTTACACTATCAATTAAGCTCATTACTATCCATTATTGGGCTGTTTCTGAATGTATTTCCATCCTCCTATATGTATGCACGAAATTCATGAATGAAATATAGAATTTGGATGTTAAAAATTGTGTTTTACACATTATGAGAGACTTGTTTCTCTTGGGTTCTGGATTGAGCCAAAACTGACATATCAAGAAGTTAACTCTTCTTGTGGCGTCTTCATCTTGCTTATCAATTCCTTAGGGAATTGTGGTGCGTCCATCTCTTATCTCTATTCCATTTCTTTTCTATTTACTTATTCTAAAATTCAGTTCCATAAAAATTCAACCTAAGATCGCTTCAAAGGCTACTATGGAGGTTGGTAGTCATCAAGTGGTATCAAAGCAAAGGTTGGGGTTGAATTTATTTTCTTAAGTTGTTTTATTCTATTCATCTCATCTCCATCTCAATTCTGTCCAGAATTTTGTACAAAAAAAAAGGAAAAAAATTATGTTTGCAACATGTTGAGATATTCTAGAAATGATTTTGTTGTTGAGGGATATCAGGTTGGTATGTGGATGAAAAGAACTGCTGAGAGGTTAGATAGAAAAAAGGAAGAGCAAGAGGAAAAAGAGAGAGAAAAAGAAAGAAGGTGTAGAGAAGAAAATGAGAGGAAGGATAGTGAGATAATAAGAAAACAATTGGAAGCGAAGAAGAGACGTCAAGATCGCTTTGAGAAAAATTTTGAAGAGTTTAGTAAGGAGTTGAAAATTATACAAAGAAAATATTTAGGAGAAAAAAAGAGTGTGGAAAAAAATGAGAGCTTAGAGGAAGAAGTAGAGGTGAATGAAAATGAGAGTAATGCAAAAGTGGGAGAGGCAAAAGAAAGTGTGGTGAAGGAAATAATCATGGATACTTGTTTTGATTCTAACCATTTACCAAATTGTGTCAATTCTATTGAGGAGCAGGTTGTAGACCATATCACAAAGGAAGCCTACGAGACGACCAATGTATTTGGTAAATTACTTCCAGGGGAAGAATGCAATGCATCAAATAAAGGTGAATTACAAGTGGAAAATAAGGGAGTGAAGAGCGAATGACCAACCTTTAAATCTGAGAATGAGTTCTCAAATACACTTGGGAAGTCATTATATGCTATGATTCTAATTCCTTCTCCTCAGTGGTTTTATGGTTTCAACTCTTTGAATTCTTATAAGTTGTTTCTTTGGTCTAACAATTCTTCCCTTGAACATAAAGAGAAGAAAGTGAATGGAGAAGAATTTCCTCAAGAAATAGCTTATTTTCAAGAAAAACAGAGGCAAGATAATTATGTTTTGGAATCCGAAGGGAAAGAGGAGCAAGCTAATCATTCCAATAAACTTGCAAATTACCCTAATGTGGAAGTTACATGTGGTGAGTTCATTAGGCTTATTTTTGACCCCGGAGGGATTGGATCTAGAAATTCGAGGTCGAATTCCTTTGAAGAGGGAGGGAATGATGTGAAAATAAGATGACCACCCCTGAAAAAAGAAGAACAAAATTGGGCTTTAATGAAATTCATTGGAAATGACCCGTCTGTCTTGTTTTGACTAAATCAGGAGCTATAGAAGTCCGATTGATATGGTTCTTGATGCGTTCGAAATATTACAAAAAGTTCTACAAGTTGTATTTCACGCAATTTAATCAGATTCGGCTTCTATCATGGTGGAAAATAGATAGGAAGTTGAAGACGAAAATCTGAACTAAAATATTTTACTTAATTTTGTGTTATTTATTTTGAGTGAGTTGCATTAGCTTTTTATTTAAATTAAGCAAATAATTGTAGCAACTGCATGCCTTTTGAAATAACTCATTTAGGAGTTGTTGGCGATATGTAACTGCCACTTTAAAAGCACTAGTTAGAGTGCAATTAAGGTAAAGTCATTAGTATAGGAGTTACACTATCAATTAAGCTCATTACTATCCATTATTGGGCTGTTTCTGAATGTATTTCCATCCTCCTATATGTATGCACGAAATTCATGAATGAAATATAGAATTTGGATGTTAAAAATTATGTTTTACACATTATGAGAGACTTGTTTCTCTTGGGTTCTGGATTGAGCCAAAACTGACTTATCAAGAAGTTAACTCTTGTTGTGGCGTCTTCATCTTGCTTATCAATTCCTTAGGGAATTGTGGTGCGTCCATCTCTTATCTCTATTCCATTTCTTTTCTATTTACTTGTTCTAAAATTCAGTTCCATAAAAATTCAACCTAAGATCGCTTCAAAGGCTACTATGGAGGTTGGTTGTCATCATATATTAGAAGATAAATTGTTCTCTTGAAAAATACTTTGTTATCATCAAAATCAATGAGGGTCTAAACTTCTCAATCGTTTAGGTTCCAACACATTCTTCATACAATGGTATCTCTGCATCACCTTTCCACCTCTAAAATATCATTAGACAATCATGAAGATCATCATCAACCACACTCATCCCCGCACATAGATGTCTCTGTATTAATCGATGCAGTTCTCCTAATATCCCCCAAATTAGTAATCTAATAGAGGAACATAGGGCAAAGCAATCTAACTTGTGAATAGTAAGAGATAAGGCAAGGATTGGAAATTAGGGTCAAATGAAGGAGATTTCTCTAAGACAGAGAAACTAAGGAGGAACATACGTGCGTAAAATAAAAGAAAATTTTGCAATGTTTTTTAATTTTTATAAATCATGGTTAATTGTTCCTCTAACTAACCACTACATTAATGAAAATTGTGACAGCAATTCCATCTTAGGACCACAGACAATGGCATCAATATAAATTGTTCTAATTTTTTGGTAGCGAATATGTTTGAAACTGTCACAAAATATTTACAACCCTTTCACGGTTCGGGATAGAACCATTGCCAAAGATGTTATTCTTAAAAATCTCTTCTTACAATAGCAGTTTTCTATCGAATCACTACCATTTGGGTGATATGTCAGTTTAAATCTGACCTAGTTAGAGTTTATGTTAAACTATCCATTAAATTTAATTAGTGTTTGAGTTAATATTTTATTTATATATTTTTTAAAAAACTTATTTCATAAATTAAATTATGTAAACAATCCTTATTTTCTTTAAGTAATATAAAATAAATTGCATTCATTTTTATTTGTAATACGATTTATAAAAATTATACGTAATGTCTTACTTTAAAAATTATTTGAATCATTTTACATTTTCATAATATAAAGACTAAACTATATTTCTAGTGAACAAGTAAGAAAATTGATTTTGTCGGGATAAAAATGTAAGAAAAATGATTAATTTAATTTAAATTCATATAGTACTGATTTAAACCTAAAATATTATGCGTATTTCAAATTTAATATTTTATACAATGTAATTATTATTAATTCTTACTAGATTTTTGACCCGTGTGATACACAGGGAAAACAGAGTTTGTGATAATAATTTCATATTTTTCATTTGGAAATATTTTATTTTTGTCATAAAAATTGTAAGATTATTAAAAAATATTATAAATAAATATTAAGATAACACGAACACAATTCTTCTAATTAAAGTAACTCGTACACAATATACTCGTGTATTACATGTGTAACTGTACAATGCACATAGTAATATTATACTATTATACTGCTATATTTGCTTTTGATAAGTATGTTATTACTATTACCCAAAAAAATATAACTTTTTTTATGATCATTACAAAGACAACTTACCAAAAGTCCATGTACGCTCGTAGGCATTATCGGCTTGAGCTAACTTAGTCTCCTATCAAAAAAAAAATTATTTGTTTTTTTTCCAGTGAAATTACAATATTGAAAATAAATAAATCAATTCGAAGTAAAAAAATGTAACATTTTTTTATAAACATTGCAAAAGTAACCCGTCAAAACTTCATGTATGCTTGCAGATATATTTGACGTGAGCTTCCTGATATTCTTCTATGAAAAAAAATTGTTTTCTTTTCAGTTAAATTAGAGTATTTTAAGCATAAATAAATCGATTCCATAAAAAACGTAACAATTTTTTATAAACATTGCAGAGACAACCCATTAAAACTCCATATATCCTCGTAGGCAAGTTCAATGTCATGACCAAACAAAATTTTGTTTACTTTCTTTTCAGTGAAATTATATTTTTTAAGGATAAGTAAGTTAATTACAAAACAAAAAAATGCAATATTTTTTTATGAACATTACAGAAACGGCCCATCAAAACTTTATTTATGCTCGCAGACATATTCGACGTGAGCTTTATCAAAATTCCCTATCAAAAAAAAATTGTTTGTTTTTATTTTCAGTGAAATTATATTATTTAAAAATAAAATTATTCGAAATAAGAAAAAATGTAACATTTTTTTTAACATTGCAGAGGCAACTCGTCAAAACTCCACGTATGCTTGCAGGTATATTCGACGTAAGCTTTCTTACTTCCTGTTGAAAAAAATTTGTTAACAATTTTCTTTTTCGTGAAATTACAGTTTTTAAGGATAGATAAATTAATTTAAAAACAAAATAATGCAACCCTTTTTTGTAAACATTGCATAGATAACCTGTCAAAACTCTATGCATGCTATTCAGCGTGAGCTTTCTCACAGTGTTTTATTCAAAAAATAATTTGTTTGTTTTCTTTTAAGTGAAATTACAATGTTAATTTAATGATAAATAAATCGATTTGAGACCAGCAAAATGTAACATTTTTTATGAACATTATAGAGACAAACTGTCAAAACTCCATGAATGATCGCAGACATATTCGACATGAGCTTCCTCACAGATTCCTATTCAAAAAAATTGTTTATTTTTTTTTAGTGAAATATCAGTTTTTTAGGATAAATAGATCGATTTCAAAAAAAAAATACAATCTTTTTTTTATGAACAATGTAGAGACAACTCGTCAAAACTTCATGTTTGATTGTGGTCATATTCAACGTCAGCTTCTTCCTAGAGTCCTGTCCAATTTCAATGAAACTATATTTTTAAGGATAAATAAATTGATTACAAAACAAAAATTGCAATCTTTTTTTATGAACATTATAGAGACAACAGGTCTTAGTTTTTTTTTTTGTAACATTAATTATTACCATTATTTGGTAGGTAATTGGGTGACCATATTTATTTATTTAACCTGTTACGGACCGGTCCCGAGCCGAGTTCTAATGTGCCCACCGACCAAGGGCAGATCAGCTTGGTTCCTGCTTATCCGAGCTCGACGAGTTGCCGCCGACCTGAGATGCGCCGGGCCCGACTTCCGGTACGGCTCTCCCGATCTAGACACCGAGCAGGGGGAGGGGAGAGCTAACTCGGGACTCACGAATCTTCTAGAACGGGACGTGCCTGGGACAACGCTTGGAGCAGTTGTCACCCTAAAGATTGGAGACCACGTAGCCAGCGCGTAACGGGCTTGGCAGGGGCGAAACATCAGGAAGAGATCAGCTAATCCCCGAATTGTCAGGGAGGAATTACCGCGCGCAGAAATCGGATCGGTGGTTGCCCTCCTTCCGCCCAACTCCACTATATAAAGGGGGCTGGACCCCCCAGGTTTGCATACTCTCTACTTACTCTAAACCCTAATACATCCTGCGCCGCTTCTCCCCCAAAGCCCTATCTAACTTAGGCATCGGAGTGTTTTTGCAGGTACCATCCCCCTTCGTCGGACTCTGGAAGAGAAAGCGCCCAATCCCAAGGAGGAGGAGAGCCCTACCAATCCCAGCATCAACATTGGCGCCCACCGTGGGGCCCGGTAAAACTAACCCAGGCCTCAAGAAAATCCCTAGCTGGATGGCACGCACCAGGAGCACGGCGAATCACAGATCGCCACCGCGAAGTCATCACTCGGCCGGTCCGAGCGAACACCCACCACCAGACCCCGCTTTGGAGCTTCTCAGGGCGGAAAACGAGGAGCTGAGACACCAGATAGCGGAAGCCCGCGATCGCGAGGAAAGACAAGGCCACGAGACACCCTCGCGGACTAGAAGAGATTACCGGGACTCGTCCAGGTCGGACGCATCCAGCGCCACGGAGAGCCCAAGGCGAGAGGGCCACATCCGGCAGGCGCCGCAGCGAGAGAACCGACCCTCCGAAATCGGGCTAACTTTGCTCCCCTTTGACGAGAGGGTCATGGCCGATCCGGTCCCAAGGCGGTTCCAAATCCCCAATATGGACGCTTACGAGGGTAAGACCGACCCCGAAGAGCACATTACCTCCTTCAACGCGCGGATGCTACTGATCAACGCATCCGAGGGCTTGAAATGTCGGACCTTTCCCTGCACCCTGAAGGGACCGGCCATGATGTGGTTCTCTAACCTCCCCCAACGCTCGATCCACTCATTCAGGCAACTCGCCGAGCAATTCGTGGCCAGGTTTACCACGAGCCGAGCCTTCCGGAAAAACTCCACTTGCCTGGTCGGACTCAAACAGAGGTCGGACGAGACGCTGAAGTCCTTCATAGAGCGTTTCAACAACGAAACGGCTCAAATCGTAAATCTCAAGACCGATGTGGCGCCCACGCCATAGTGTCGACACTAAAACCTGGTCCCTTCTCGGACTCCTCGCTCGTCGACTGCAGGATCTTTGACGAGCCGTGAGGCCGAGCGGCGATGGGGTATATCAACATGGAAGAGGTTGCTGCCGCCAAAAGGGAGACCCAGAATCGGCAAGACAGGAGTAGGGATCCGCCTCGAGAGAAGGCAGAGAGAAGGAATGAGCGCCGAGGGCGGCAAGACTACAGAGGACGGTTCACTCCCTTGACCGTGGGTAGGGACCGAGTCTTGAAGGAGGCCTACACGGGCAACCTCATAACCTTGCCCCCTCGGCCCACCAGATGCGGATCGCCAGAGATACTGCGAATACCACCGGATCTACGGGTACACCACCAATGAATGTCAGGCGCTGAAGATAAAAATTGAAAAACTCATACAGGCAGGACATTTAGCGAAGTACATGGACAAAGGGAATGGGGCGACCCCCAGAGAGAACGAAGCAAATCGTAGAAGATCCCGTTCACCCGAGCGCAGGCGCAATCGATCGCCGGCTCGGGGAGGGCGAGAAAGACGTTCACCCGCCCGTCAACGCAGGAAGGGTCGAGACGAAGGTACCCCCTCACTCAATTTAATTGCGGGTGGTTTTGCAGGTGGGGGCGAATCTAGCAACGGCCGAGGAGGCACCGAGATCCGTCAATAGCTCGACGTCAATGCCCCCGCCGAGGCCTTACCGACCATATCCTTCTCGGAGAGGATTATCGTGAATAGATCGCCGCCAAGACGACCCAATGGTGATCACAAGGCACCTCGCCGATTTAACGTCAGGAGAGTGCTCGCCGACCAAGCGAAGCTCGGCGGGCGTGATCTACAAAGAAGCCTTCGACCGACTCAAGTTACCGAGCTCGATTATCGTGCCCTATCGAGGCACGTTAGTCGGTTTCAGGTGCTAAAGCTCGGGTGATCGGATACTTCGACGCCTTGCTCACCTCCAAGGCGCACGTCGGGATCAAGACGATCGAAGCCCACCTCCTGGTGGTAGAAGTCGATTCAGCCGCGGACCCCGCCTACAATATGATAATCGGCAGAATCACTATTAATGGGATCGGGGCCATTGTCTCCACCCCCATTTAGCGATGAAGTTCCCCTATCCGATGGGCGATTGCTCACGATACACGCCGACCGTAAGGAGGCGAGACAAGTGTTATGTCAACGGCCGAGGGATGACAGGAGAAGAGATCGGCCAAGTCGAATCGCATGATTGAGCTCGACCAGGGGAGAGTGATTTCCGGCCGGCCGGTCGATGACATCAAAGAGATCGGGTAAGAGGACCGGCAAGAGCATACGAATCCGACGCAGCTGCCCAAGAAAGCGGCGATCCCGACGAAGGTCCTGCTCGACAACGCGGATCTGTTCGCATGGGGCCCGGAGGACATGCCCGGAATAGGCCTCAGAGTGGCCTGTCACAAGCTAGCCATAGAGCACGCCGCTCGCCCCGTTGCCCAGCGAAAAAGAAGACTTGCGGGGGAAAAGAAGCAGGCAGCCAGAGAAGAGACCTCAAAGCTCTTGAAGGCCGGGTTTATCAAGGAGATCAAGTACCCGACTTGGCTTTCCAACGTCGTATTGGTCAAGAAGAGCAACGGTAAGTGGAGGATGTGCACCGACTTCACCGACCTAAATAAAGTATGCCCTAAAGACCCATATCCCCTTCCTAGCATCGACGCTCTGGTGGACGGCACGTCAGGGTACCAGGTGCTCAGTTTCATGGATGCGCATCTGGTACAATCAGATCAAGATGCTTCCACTCGACGCGCCGAAGACGGCTTTCATGACGGAGACCTCCAACTTCTACAGCGTCACTATGCCCTTTGGATTGAAGAACGCGGGGTCAACTTACCAGAGGATGATGGATGAGGTCTTCGCCAAGCAGATCGGGAAGACGATCGAGGTGTATATGGACGACATGGTGGTCAAGACCTCCAGCTTCGAGGCACACTACCGAGACCTCCAGGAAGTATTTGACATTATGAGAAAATATGACATCAGGCTTAACCCCGAGAAGTGCTCGTTCGGGGTGCTCGGAGGCAAATTCCTGGGGTTCATGATCACCCACAGAGGCATTGAGGCCAACCCCGACAAGTGCCGAGCAGTGTTGGAGATGCGCAGCCCAACCTCTATCAAGGAAGTGCAAAGACTTGCTGGTCGTATCGCGGCCCTTTTCAGGTTCGTAATTCGTTCCGCTGACAAATCACTTCCCTTCTACCAGGTACTCCGGAAACCGATTCGGTTCGAATGGACCGACGACTGCGAAACAGCTTTCCAAAAGCTCAAGGAGTTTCTGGCGTCACCACCGGTCCTTACACGGCCCACCAAAGGAGCCCCTCTCCTCCTCTACCTGGCGGCCACCGACACCTCGATCAGCTCGGCCTTGATAGAAGAGAGAGAAACCGAGCAGCGCCCAGTTTACTTCGTGAGCAAAGTCCTCCACGGGGCGGAGCTAAGGTACCAGAAGGTGGAGAAACTGGCGCTCCTGATAGTAACCTCCGCGAGGAGATTGAGGCCTTACTTTCAAGCGCACACGGTGATAATCAAAACGGACTACCCAATCAAAAGGATCCTGCAGAAGCCCGAACTCTCAGGGCGAATGGTGGCGTGGTCGAGAACTCTCCGACCCAAATCGTATGAGCCCAGAGGACCCATCAAATCACAAGTTTTAGCCGACTTTATTGCGAGCTAACACCGACCCTCGAGGTCGAGCATCGACGCCTATGTGGACGGCTCCTCCAATTCCAAAGGCGTGAGCAGGATCATCGTTGAAAGCCTGCTGGGAATCGGCGTCGAAACAGCACTCAGGTTCCTCTTCAAAGCTAGCAACAACCAAGCCGAGTATGAGGCTTTATTACTCGGTCTCAAGCTCGCATGGGAGCCGGGAGCCCAAACGCCCGAGTCAAGAGCGACTCTAACCGATGATCAACCAGGTCAAGGGCGAGTACCAAAGGTCGAGATGACATACTTGCCCAATACGCCGTAAAGTCAATGCCATGATTCGTAACTTCCAAGAGGTCCAACTCGAGCACATCCTCGAGAACAAAACAACAAGGCAAATCTGGCGGCAAAGTTGGCTAGTATGAAGACCGAGGACAACTCCATACGGTGGTCGCCCAAACTTTAGAGGCACCAAGCATCGCGACAAATGGAAACTACGCAGTTGATCACCGGATTCTTGGATGAAGGACATCGTCGAGTATTTGAAACGAGGAAGACCGCCCGAGGACCAGGCGTAATCACGCAGGTCCAACGGCAACCGCACATTACACTCGATCGGAGATGACTCTACAGAGAGGTTTCTCGCAGCCACTACTCACCGCGTGAAAGTCGATTCGAGTACGTCATGAGGAACTACATGAGGTATTTGCGGGAACCACCGTGGAACTCGGACCCTGGCGGCTAAAATCCTACGAGCAAAGTTACTCGCCGACGCCAGGTCGGATTGCCTAGAATACGTGAAGTGCGACAAGTGCCAAAGGTTCGCCAAACGAGACCATCTTCCACCGAAGTCTCAAGACGGTCGCCGCCTCGCCTTTCAATACCTGGGGGCTTGACATACTTAGCCCTTTTCCCCTTGCACCGGGCCAACTCAAGTTCATCGTAGTCGCCATAGACTACTTCTCCAAGTGGATAGAGGTGTGTCCGCGGGCGGCCATCACTTCTGAGAGGATCAAAAATTTGTCCGAAAAGCCTGGTTTGCCGCCATGGCCTACCCCACACCATCATCACGGATAACGGCACACGCTCACCAAAGACAAACGGTGTTCAAGGACTCCTGCAAAGGTCTAGGAATCCGACCCGTCTACGCCTCCGTCGAGCATCCACAGACCAATGGCCAGGTCGAGGCCGCAAACAGGATCATCCTCAATGGCCTCCGCAAGCGGCTGGAAAGGGCCAAGGGTGATTGGGCGGAAGAGCTCTGCGGGGTGCTCTGGGCATACCACACCACCCCCTCGCCAAGAACAAATGAAACACCTTTCCTGGCTAACATATGGAATGGAGGCCATGGTGCCGATGAGAGCTCGGTTCCACCTCGGCGAAGAGAGCACGCCAGGCATTGATGCCAGAGGAGGCAAGAGTTGAGCTCGATCTCCTAGAAGAAACCCTGAACTTGCCCGTACAAAACTTCTCAGAACTAAACAACAGGCCGCCAAGCACTACAACTCCAGAGTCCGACCAAGGACGTTCAAAAAAGGAGACCTGGTCCTTCGGAAAGTTGAACTGGCTCGAAAAGACGCAAGGCAGGGTAAGCTGGGGCCATCATGGGAAGGGCCATACCGCATCAGGACGGAGCACCAATACGGCGCATACGGACTAGAAGAACTATCCGGAAAGGCAATACCGAGGACCTGGAATGCTACGCACCTCAAGCTCTACTTTAGCTAAACACTTGTAAACGGATGGCGTACTCTTTCCTTTACAAACCCTTTTTCCCACTGGGTTTTTGGTTTGGAAAGGTTTTAACGAGGCGCATCCTTCATTCCCTTTCGTCCCCAATTAATAAAATTCGACCCCCATTATATTCAGAGTGTTTTAACTAAAAATCACCGAGCTGACCTAAACCCAAGTCAGCATAAAGGCTTGGTGGGCTCGTTCGCAGCTTGACCCCTGTGGTCCTAAACCCAAGTCAGCATAAAGACTTGGTGGGCTCACTCGCAGCTCGACCCCTGTGGTCCTAAACCCAAGTCAGCATAAAGGCTTGGTGGGCTGATTCGCAGCTCGACCCCTGCGATCATAAACCCAAGTCAGCATAAAGGCTTGGTGGGCTCACTCGCAGCTCGACCCCCGTGGTCCTAAACCCAAGTCGGCATAAAGCCTTGGTGTGCTCATTCGCAACTTGACCCCTGTGGTCCCGAATTCGCCCGCGGCCCGAGGCTCGGAAACGTGGTACTCGACCTAAACGATACATTCAACCTCAAACCCAAGTTGGCATAAAAACTTGGTAACCTCGTTAGAGGATCCAAGGCACATCATCCGACCTAAAGGTTGCGTAAGAAAACTGATACTCGGCCTATACCGGTACGCGGAGGAATTGTCTCAACTTCAGTTGACACAAGTTTTAGTCGGGGGAAGCCACCCGGGGACTGCCCTAGCCGAGTAGCAGCTACCCGGTGTCCACCCCATCCAAGTACAACAATAACCAACAAATTGCGAAACAAATCGATAAAGCAGAAAACAGAGAAGACAATGTTTAAACTTAGCCATTTTCATTAGCTCGAAGCAAAAATACAAAAGAGCTCACAGAAGAGCGAGTACATCGTCAAGACAGAGCAAAGCATTCTAAAAAAAAAAAAACAAGTTACGCAAGGGCATCCCCTTGGTCTTCGACTTGGGCCCCGACGACCTCCTCTGTCGCAACGCTTGGACCAGCAGCCTCCGAGTCAGGCCCAACTCCGGTGTCCTCGCCCCCAGACTCCTCTTGATCGGCACAGCCTTCTTCCTCGTCCTCCTCTTCCACAATCTTTCCCTCTTTCACCACCTTGGTGAAATCGAGCTCGGAGATGTCCAGATCGGGGGCGATCACCTTCAACTGCGCAACGGCATTATCAAACCCTTCCTTATACTGAAGGGCACTGTACTCGCGGTACTCCTCGACCCGAGCAGCTTCGGACGAGGACTTCTCCTTCTCTTCTCGCAGCTGACGCAACAAAAGGCCGTGTTGGGCCTGGAGCTCCTCCCACGAGCCGCCAGAGAAGCGTTGCTCTGCTCACCTGGTCCCTTGCCTCCGAGAGGCGAGCATAGTCCTCTTGCGGCTTGCTCATCTTCCTCGAGCTCATCAAACGCGGTGGCCTTGCTATGGAACTTTCTTCGCCACTTCGGCCAGAGTCTGTGCCCTTATCCGATCGTAAAGGAACTGGCCATAGCGTAATCTGAGTTCGTAGAGCCCAAAGTGCCTTGCACAAACCCAGCTCGCCCGCTTCTTCCATACACTGCCGTCGGACCCACGCATAAGCCGATCGACTGGTCGAGCGGTCGGCCGACGTTCAAGGGAATCCTCGGCGTTCGCCTTGATCGGTAAATTCTCCGAGGTGGAGGAACCACTCGGAGCCATCAGGGATGTTCAGAGGAATCTCCCCATGAGGTCCCCTCGGCTCCTTTGAAGGGGCTGTTCGGAACCGAGAGTCGGGGAAGCGCGCGGTCGCTTCTTGGAAGCCTTGACAGACGAAGGGGAAGCGGCTGCACAGGAAGGAACCGGCCCGAGAACTTGGGCGACCTTTTCTCTTTGAGCCTTCTTGAGGAGCTCGGCCATCTCTTTCTTGCTCATCTTCGGGGCCATCGTACCTGAAAATAAAGTGAAAGTTAGTACTCACGCCCGGGCTGAAAATCATGCTAAAAGATGACAACGAGACTTACTTAGGTAATCCCTCCACTGGGGCGGATCCTTTAGAGCTCGGGTGAGGAGAGGACCACAATGCAATGTGGGCAAACGAGCAAAAAAGTTCACTATCGTTTGGTTGGTGACCGACAATGAATTAAAGTCCACCTCTTTTATGGGCCGAGGATTGGGGCTCCAGTAAAAAGGAAACAAGGGCTCGTTCTGAGCGGAAAAGAAAAAGGGGTCCCTTCTCTTTACCCGGATTTTGAAGAAATCGGGCTTCCAGTTTTTATAAGACTGGTTGAAAAGCTCAAGAATATAAAAACCGGGTATTTTATTGAGCGAACACCACTTAAGCTGCTTACCAAGTCTGAGCTGAAAAAAGCTGAAGAAAAGAGCAGCAGAGGGGGTAACCCCAAAATACTCGGACACGAGCTTAAAGGCTCAGATAAAAGCCCAGCTGTTGGGGTGTAATTGCGAAGGGGCCGCGTCCAGCCATTGGAGGACCTCGCACTCAAACCCACGTAAGGGAAGACGGAGGCCGATTCGCGTAAAGAAAGTTTTGTAGAAAAAACAAAAGTCGGGGGAGCTAGACTCGCCCTTGTTAAAACATACTCGGTCGTCGGGAGAGCAGGGGAGGCAAGTTACCTCCTCGTCTCGATCCCGGTTCGGCGTAAATGACACGCTAGATCGGGCGGCGACCACCCCAAATGTCCAAAAATGTTGGAAGCCACCCCGAGTATATCTGGGTGCACCCAGGAGTAGGGGAACCTACTATCTCCCACTCGGCGCTCGCCCCCCTTATGAAGTGAATACGAGGGGACGGACGCCGGAGGGGGAGAGGTTGGAACCCAGGAGGTGGGAGGAACCACCTGGAGAGGCACTGGGCCACGACCACCGTCGGACGGTAGCCCCTGGTGGCCAGAGCCTCCGGCGTGGGGTGGAGTAGAAAGGTCAAAGGACGTGCTCGTCGTTTCGGACGACGAGCCACTCCCGGAACTCAAAGGTATGGGAGAAGGGGGACGACGGGAAGAAGGGGAGAAAGCCATTAACGAAGAGCAGTAGCGGGACTTACCGGGAAATGCGAAGGAAGGAGGGTGAGAGCCGTTTGGAATGCAGACACAGGGAAGACAGCGGACGGAGCGTTCACAGAAAGCAAAACGAAGAAGAAGAGAGAAGGGAGGAGAAGGGACGGCTTTATAACCCCCGCGGGGGGGAGATGAAGGGGCGAATTGATCCGAGCCCTCCATCTGCGAAACCAAGTGAAGATCTCGCGGTCCGGGTTGCGTCAGATGATCAACGGTGAGAAGGGGAACGGTTGAGTGAACGTCTCATCTGCGTCCCATCACCTGGCAGAATGCCGAGTAAAAGCGCGACACGTGGAGCGTGGTCCCCCAGGCAAACAAGCTTCTGGGACACGCCCCCGACCTCAATGACTCGACTCGGATACCGACCTAAGGACATTGGATAGACCCTCCGCCCTTTCGTACGAAGAGTCTAGGGGGCTTGTGTTACGGACCGGTCCCGAGCCGAGTTCTAGTGTGCCCACCGACCAAGGGCAGATCAGCTTGGTTCCTGCTTATCCGAGCTCGACGAGTTGCCGCCGACCTGAGACGCGCCGGGCCCGACTTCCGGTACGGCTCTCCCGATCTGGACACCGAGCAGGGGGAGGGGCGAGCTAACTCGGGACTCACGAATCTTCTAGAACGGGACGTGCCTGGGACAACGCTTGGAGCCGTTGTCACCCTAAAGATTGGAGACCACGTAGCCGGCGCGTAACGGGCTTGGCAGGGGCAAAATATCAGGAAGAGATCAGCTAATCCCCAAATTGTCAGGGAGGAATTACCGCGCGCAGAAATCGGATCGGTGGTTGCCCTCCTTCCGCGCAACTCCACTATATAAAGGGGGCTGGACCCCCCAGGTTTGCATACTCTCTACTTACTCTAAACCCTAATACATCCTGCGCCGCTTCTCCCCCAAAGCCCTATCTAACTTAGGCATCGGAGTGTTTTTGCAGGTACCACCCCCCTCGTCGGACTCTGGAAGAGAAAGCGCCCAATCCCAAGGAGGAGGAGAGCCCTACCAATCCCAACATCAACATAACCATATCAATTTGACCTATTTAATAAAGAAAACAAATTGACTTATTAATTCATCTGGTTATTCCTTCTTTTCTGTATAGGTTGAATATTAGGTTTCCTTTTTTTGGGCTGATCAAACGGAGGTGACCCGACTGGAATCCGATCAATCCGAGGCAAAAATTAGCTTTGCAGGCGGTTTAAAACGGTTATCGGGTACTCGGATAACAGAGAGGAGTTAGAAATGGTTCTACACGGACGGAATCGGTTCCGGAAAATGAAAACCAACGGTGACTGCAACCGACCGAAAGGCAACACAGACTTATTGGTTTACAGTTGTATTCATTAGAAACCAATAGTACATCCATTAAACCGTCACATCTCCTCTAAGTGCACCCATGGCCTCTTCAATGCACGTCAATCACAACACAATTCTATCTTATCACACCTGCTCTCTTTTTTGGTGCAATCACACTTGCTCGGCTTATTTACCCCGTTGGGGTAGTTTAAAAATAAAATGACCAAATTGGTGTAGTTGGGGAAAAATTTCCCTGTCTAGTTTAGTCGTAATTGCCATTCTCGACCAATATATTTTTTTTTTGATTTTTTTTAAATAAGTCGTAACTGTTATTCTCGACTGATGTAATAATTTTTTTTTTTAGGGTGAGTCGTGATTAGCAATCACGATTTATATTTTTTTTTTTAAGAAGTCGTGATTACCATTCACGACACAAGTTTTTTTTTTTTTTAATTTTTAGGTAAGTCGAGATTCACAATCTCGACTCCTACATATATTTTTTTTTTTTGCCTAAGTCGTGACCATGAGTCACGACTCACCCTTTTTTTTTTTTAATTTGGACGAATCCGCACGGCTTATTTTAAAACCCTAATTTAAAACCCTAATTAGTCAAACCCTAATAGCAATTACATTAAAATATAGATATATTACAAGAAACAAAAAACTAATAATTTTAAAATCCTAATTAGTCAAAAACCCTAATTTAAACCCTAATAGCAATTACATTAAAATAAAGATATATTACAAGAAACAAAAAACTAATGGTGGGATAGTGCCGCAATGAGGTCGTCTTCTTTGACGTTGTGGTAAAACCCTTCGAGGTTGTTCCACTTATTCTTGGCCACCTCTTCTTCCACGTCGTCTTTGTGGTTGCTGGTTCAGATCAATATTGTCACCGTCGTTGTCATCATCAATGTTAGCATCACTGCCAACATTCATGTCCCTTAATTCTCCAGGTAAGGTGGGACTATGGTATGCAGACGGTGGTGTAGAATAATTTGCAGCAAAGTCTAACGAAGTGGATGCAAAAAAATTAGATGAGCCTAGCTGTTGGAAAGAAGACGTGGGTGCATAGCCTGCAAATCCTCGTAGTGCCGGTGAGTAATTTGGTTCATATCTCAGGAAGTCTTCGGATTGCGGTGTAGGTGAAAATTGAGGCACATATCCCGAGAATTCTTGCGGTTGCTGCGATGGTGAGAAATAAGGCACATGTGTTGAGAAATCTTGGGGTTGTGGCGGTGCTGGGGCGGGCACATATGCTGAGAAATCTTGCGGTTCTGGTGGAGGTGGCTCATATTGTTCCGCCCGTGGGGGAGATTCAGTTGGGAATGCAAAATGCTGAGTTGGGGGAGCTTCCTCGTAGTGCGTTGTGAAAGCTGATGGATAGATCTCATCTTGCAAATTTAACACTTGATTGACGACACTGTCAACGGTGTTTATTAGCTGGTCCACATCAGCTCTTCTACTGGGTGTGCGAATAAGTCTTTTAAGGTAATGAAATAATGTATACTGCAAAAAAATGTTAATATTAGATTATCGTAGTAGTAGTAGTAGTAGTAGTAGTAGTAGTAGTAGTAGTAATAATAATAATAATAATAATAATAATAATAATATTCTCACCGAACGACCAGCAAAACAACCATCGCGAGAAATATATCTCCGAGTATGTTGTATATACCACTGCATATACTCGGAGTTCTCTGGTAAAAGACCGGTGTAAGGAGGCCCATGGATTAATCGATTATTTCGATTGTTCCATATGGCAATCCATTTACGATGGCAGTGCGACCAATCAACATTTGTTTTGCCTCTCAGATCAACTTTGTGCACTTCGTCAAGATTAGGAGGGTCATCTGGAATAGGCTGATTTAATCCAAACTGTCGCATAACCCTGTCAGCCGGATGCCACTCCACAATGGCAAAACATATCAAGGGCACCACAGCACGTGCCACCACGGGGACCAGCAAAACATTATCAGTAAACAACCGCGTTGTTTCTGCATCGTTGTAAGGCATCCATTTAAACTGCAAAACAATAATAATAATCATGATATTGTTATTACACTGTTTAAATTATGTAAACAAAAATATACGAAATATTAATAACACGGACCTCATCGATTCTTAATCGGTCAAACATGCCTCGAATAACGTGAGCTGCATGGCCAGGTGTGTTGGTTGTGACCATTGGACCATCCCACCTGGTAGATTTAAAAGTGATACAAGTAAATCATAAAATTTATAAAGAATTAATAAACTTTTAAAGGTTGGGAAACAAAAATTAATAAACATACCTACGCGCAAGAGGAAATCCATTTCCTTCTTGTGCCGCTTCGTCAGATAGACGATTTACTTGCGGTGCAACACAGGAATCGGTGCCATGCCCAAGATTGGAGTAGTAACAAACACCCACTAACCTCAACCTAGTCGGGATTCGCGTTGCGATCCAAAGCTCGAAACAAACTTGCAAGAACACCGAGCCCCAACTATAATGTTGCGTGCCCAACAGATCTTCCAAAGAACAACAAGTACATCAAGTGAACCCGCACCGGATGTGTCCGGTATGAGGAGACCTCCAATTATCCTCATGATATATGCTCTAGCATGTTGGGTAACCACATCATCATTTGCATCATCAGCAGATCTGTGAACTCGTCTCCAACCAAGCCAAGCTAACACTACCTCCTCGACGAAGTCCGGGAATGGGCTAACCCCAGAAATTTGTACAAGTAGTGTCCCATGAGGCGTAGGTTTTGCCAGTGACAATGTCACCATCAATGGGTAGACCGAGCTGCATATGAACGTCTGCTAGTGTTATGGTTGCTTCTCCGTGCGGAAAATGAAAAGTGTGTGTTTCCACTCTCCATCGCTCAACTAGTGCCGTAATTAGGTGAGCATTAATATGAACTTGTCCGATCGACATAACACGGCCAAAAGCAGTCTGTTGTATCAACTCTGCTACGCGTTGATCTGTTGGCGGACCCCAAACAAGGTGATGCCTTGGTCGAATCGGTCTCTCTTCTTGAGCCCATATATTCGAAGAAATATGGTTATCCTGAAATCTTAACAGTGACGCGTCAAACGGACCTGGTCCCATTTGATCCATATCTTTTGAATAAGTTAAGATGACAAAAAAAATGCTTTTTTTTGGGTGGATGTGAAAATGCACTGTCTGGGATCTTCTTCATTTGCTCATATTTATAGTCTTAAAATTAAAGCAAGACATGCAAAGGTATTTGGCTCACGTCTCCTGCAACACATGCAAATATGAGACCAATTATATGCTCAACTATTCAATATTCGACAAATTATCTATTGCAACTATTCAAGGCATGATATTCTACTGCAAGCAAGCTCAACCATGCGTGACAAACTATTCAAGGCATGATATTCTACTGCAAGCTCCCATGCGTGACAAACGCTTTGCAGTACCTTCTGCATTCATAATTTCATTCATAATTGGGACAAGTTTTTTTTTTTTAATTTTTTTACCTAAGTCGAGATTCACATTCTCGACTCCTACATATATATATATATTTTTTTTGCCTAAGTCGTGACCATGAGTCACGACTCACCTTTTTAAAAAAAAAAAAAAAATATTCCACCAATGTGTTGCAACTATTCAATTCGGCTTATTTTCTCCTGCATGCTCAATTATATGCTTCAATTATCAGTGCTGCACTGATGCCTGCATGCTCAATTATATGCTTCAATTATCGGTGCTGCACTGCACTGATGCCTCAATTATATTCTTTCGTAACTTTTTGTTGAATGCTTCAATTATCGGTGCTGCACTGATGCCTCAATTATATTCTTTTCATAACTTTTTGTTGAATGCTTCAATTATCGGTGCACTGATGCCTCAATTATATTCTTTCATAACTTTTTGTTGAATGCTTCAATTATCGTTGTTGTACTGATGCCTATATATGTTATGACTTGGTGTTTATTTTTCTTGTGTGCTGTTATTGGCTAGGTGACTTGTGCAAGCCCATTTTAAACATATAACACTTTCACTAGGTGAGCGTTGGAAACTCCCGCTAGTAACATACTTACAAAGGTATTATTTTTTTCAGAGTAAATTAAATTATTAGTTATATTATTATGAACTTAAATTTTTAGTTATATATATATATATATATGACTAATTATTTCATTTTAATTTGTCTGTAGATGTCTAATATTCCCATGTCGGCTACAATTTTCGATGATCCAATTATTAGAGACAACGTGAATGATTTTAGTGAAGATGAAGACTTGGAGATATTTAATGAAGGTTGTACAGGTATTACTGACGATGTTGGACCGTCCAATATAGGACCCCATGTTACACCTTCTCCATTTTTCACTAATATTTACAGTCAGGAAACCGAGGATCCGGTGGGTGGTGTGGATTACAGACTAAGAGGCAGCAATGTGTGGTTCGACAACGATCTTGTCGTGGGCATGACGTTTGAATCAAAGCAAGAAACAGTCAATGCCATTAAACAATACCATATTAAAAATTCGTTTAACTATCTTGTAGAAGAATCACGCCCAGATAGGTACGTTGCTAAGTGTGTAATGTTTGGTGATGGATGCCAGTGGCGAATTAGAGCATCGTATAACATGAGGTGTGGCAAATGGCAGATAAAGAAAATTAGTGGCATCCATACTTGTACAACGTCATCGATCTCACAAGATCACACTAAATTAGACTCAGACATCATTGCGGATAGTGTTGTTGGTTTAATAAGTGCACTGGCATACTACCAAAGCCCTTATTGAAGAGGTGCGTAATCATTTTCACTACACAGTAACTTACAAAAAGGGGTGGAAGGCAAAACAGAAAGCAATGGCAAAGGTATTTGGAGACTGGGAGGAATCATATACCGTGTTGCCAAGATGGATGAATGCTGTCCAGAATTCCATTCCAGGGACCATTGTCAAATATAAGTTGACCCCTTATATTGTCGATGGTGTAGAAGACCCTGAGAGTATGGTACTTAAACGTGTGTTCTGGGCATTTAAGCCATGCATTGAAGGGTTTCCATACTGCAAACCAATTGTTCAAGTTGACGGGACATTTCTAACTGGAAAGTATCGTGGTACACTTTTGGTTGCTGTCGCACAAGATGGAAATCGTACCAACCTTCCAATTGCATATGCAATTGTTGAAGGAGAGACCAAAGAAGCTTGGTCATGGTTCTTATATAATTTGCGCATGTTTGTCACACCACAACCAAATTTGTGCATAATATCGAACGAGGAAAAGGTTCTTTGTGACTTTGAAATCCGAACAAGTTGGGTGGGTCAGCCAAACGTACAATCAGTTTATTATATTCGGCATATTGCAAGCAACTTCAATAAAAATTTTCAAAATTCGGACCTAAAAAAATATGTCATCAATATGGGTAAGGAGTTAAATGTTTTTTTAAGTTGTCATTATTTGTTTTCACTTAATCTTGCCAATTGATTTACTTATCATTCTTATATTTTTGTAGGATATGAGATGCAGCAACCACGATTTGAGGCAAAACTTCTTGCCATGAGATCAGAATTCAGACAAGCTGCTGAGTGGCTAGATAATATCCCAAGAGAGAAATGGACTCAGTCTTATGATGGAGGAAAAAGATATGCTCATATGACTACCAATCTTGCAGAGTGCTTGAATTCGAATTTAAAAGGAGCACGAGCGTTGTCCATCACAGCCCTAGTGAAGACTACATTTTATAGACTGACTTAATTGTTTGTGGATGAAGGGGTGAAAGCACTTAGCATGATGAATGCATGACATATTTATTGTGAAGAGCTATCCGCAGCATTGCTTTCGAACAGGCGACTAGCAAACTCTCATCGTGTTCGTAGTTATACTAGGGCGTCATCAGAGTTCGAGGTAGAAGAGATGGCAAATCCTCTAATCGGCCGACGTGCAATGACATGCAGGGTTAATTTAAACAATTGGTGGTGTGATTGTGGAGAATTTCAAGCATTGAGGTATCCATGTTCACATGTTATTGCGTCATGTGCCTATTGCAATGTGGATTGTCAAGTATATATTGACCCAATATACAGACTGGAAAATATCTTCAAGGTTTATCAACATGAATTCCACCCACTTGGGATGAAGAATATTGGCCACCATATACAGTTTCACGTTGAACCCGGATCCTCTCATGCGAAGAGATACCATGGGAGACCAAGGACATCTCGGATACATAATGAGATGGATGCAACGGTTCCGAATCAGAAGAAAAAAAATGTGGTTATTGTCGTACTGAGGGACATAATAGAAGTAATTGTCCTTCTAAACAGACAAATGCTTAAGCTATCAATTTTTATTTTATGGATGTGTAATATCTATCTTTATTTTTAGTGCATTTGTAATATTTATTATCCCAACTGATTAGGGTTTTGTTATACTAAAAAAATTAGGGTTTAAGCTTCTTTCACACATCATAATTGGCTATTAGGGTTTGACTTAATTAGGGTTTGGCATATTTATATTAGGGTTTACATGTAATATATTTTAATATAATTGCTATTAGGGTTTGACTAATTAGGGTTTTAAATTAGGGTTTTAAAATAAGCCGTGCGGATTCGGCCAAATTTAAAAAAAAAAAAAAAAAAGGTGAGTCGTGACTCATGGTCACGACTTAGGCAAAAAAAAAATATATATATATATATATATATATATATATGTAGGAGTCGAGATTGTGAATCTCGACTTACCTAAAAATTAAAAAAAAAAAAACTTGTGTCGTGAATGGTAATCACGACTTCTTAAAAAAAATATAAATCGTGATTGCTAATCACGACTCACCCTAAAAAAAAAAATTATTACATCAGTCGAGAATAACAGTTACGACTTATTTTAAAAAAATCAAAAAAAAATATATTGGTCGAGAATGACAATTACGACTATACTAGACAAGGAAATTTTTCCCCAACTACACCAATTTGGTCATTTTATTTTTAAACTACCCCAACGGGGTAAATAAGCCCACTTGCTCTCTTCCATTAGTTTTACTTTTTTAATAAAATTTTAAATGCCTCTTGAATGATGCACCACCGGAGCACTCCAGTAAATTGTGTTCTTGTTTTTTTAATATCATTTTATTACATAAAAAGATATGTCTTTATTTTATATTAAAATTGTTATTGTTATTGTTATTGTTATTGTTATTTAGCTCTTTCGGTGAGTCATACTCATGGTTGGTGGACATGGCTCACTCATTCCTCATCGGTCATCATACATCTGTTTTTACCTTTTACTTCTAAAATGCATCTAATCTGATCACACACTGGCCTAGCTCTTCCTTTCTGTCCTTCACTCTCATTCGCGTAGTACAGAGAGGCGGCCAGTGGCAGCGCCAAGACAGAGAGCGGCGCACAGAAGTGCGACAGTGAGTGACGGACGAAGAGACACAACTAAAGAGGGGAATGAAGAGAAGAACTGCCACTTTGCAGAGATCCCGGCAACGACACGAGCTTAAAGCTCAGGCGATCTCCTTGCCAGTGCCGACGAGTACCAAGCTTCATCCTCTTCTTCTCCAATGCCTCCACTGCCTCTGGCCACAACTAGTAACTGGACCAACCCACCCGACGGAACCAACATTTCGCCAAAACAGCCAATTCTTTGTGGAGACGATAATCTTTTATACTATAACTTGACGAGATCGTATACTTGCGATTTTGACCGAACAAGTTTTTGGCGCCGTTGCCGGAGAATTGTTATGATATTGATCGAAATGATTAATTGTTAATTTAGACGCTTTTTGTAATTATTTTTCTTTTTCTTATTTTATTTTATTTTTATCTTTTATTTTTTTTTCTTGTCATTTTAATTTTATTATCACCTCCTACATGGATGGTTTTACCTCCTACGTAGACGGTTAGCTTTTATTTTTATATTTCGTCTCCTGGTTGAAAAACTAGATTTTATAAAGCTAAAAAGGGGAGAAATGAGTCAAGAAATGCATCTGCACTAAGAAGGGACATCTTTTACAATGAAACTGCGCTGCTCCTTTTATAGGCAAATATTTGGGTTCGGCACGGTCGTGCTCCCCTGTCTACACGTCACCGACCTTGCCGACATGATTTTCTGATATTTTTGATTGAGCACAGCCGTGGTTCATGATGAAGAGGTCGTGCTTCATGTTAGAGTTCATTCAATTTGTGACAAAGTTGTAGGAAATTCTCTTAGCTTTCCAACGCCACCAAGAACGTCTTAATCTGATAACTACAGCTCCAGATATGATTAAAATACCAACCAGCTATCCGGAGAGCGCGTGGACGCGCGTGAGGCGCGCTCGTGGCTAATTGTTGCTTCAGGTAAGCATGGACATGCTTCATTATAGTATGTGAAGGCCGTGCTTAGCATTCTGGGCCTATTTCAAGCCCAAATTTGTATTTAACCACCATATTGCCTAATTTTCCATTTCTGCACAATTTAAATTAAAAGAGAGTGAATTTCAATTGATAATATTCAATAATTATTCAAATCACATTCTAATATCCTTATAAAAATGATGCAATATTGGTGTTATCAGTCAGAAATGGATGTTATCTTTCACTCTTCGGTTTGTTTCGGATGGAGTATTTTGAGATCGAAACTGGCCGTAACCGACCGGTGCTCACCCCTATCCTTTTTCATTCAGCATTAAAATAATTCTTTGTTGATTGATAAAATCTCTTTTATTTTAAAATAAATCTTTTTAATTTTAAAATAAATCTTTAAGGTTATTAAATGCTAAAATGTTGTTATTAGTAATTATTTTAGTGAATTGACAATTTTACCCACTAACTAATGTTGCTAAACACTACTACTTTTATAAAGATAAAGATAGTAATATGCGATACTCTCTCCGTCCCAAAATAAATGTGTAAGAGAAACAAATTTGACCCAAAATAAGTGTCATTTTATCTTTTCGACATAACGATAATTATTTTATTCAAATTTTACCCCAAATTGATATTTTATGCATCACTCCCAAGTCACTATATTCTACTATACTTTTATGACAATGATTAGTACCCAATAATTAATAAGGATAATTTCATAAAATTATTACACTCTTTCATTTATTTACTAGCATTTCTTGCTATGTGTAAAAAAACCTAGGACGACATCTATAATGGTACGGATCGAGTATATGATATTTAATAGGCTTAAATGATTTTAGTCCCTCAAAATATCTTAATATTCCGATTTGGTCCCAAAAAAAAAATCGTAACTATTTAGTCCCTATCTTTTGGAAATGTACTTCCGTTAGTCCTTCTCCGTGATTTGTCCGTTAAATATCCTACGTGGCAAGGAGAAGTCTACGTCACTCTTTACACGTGTATGACTTTAGTCCCTCAAATATCTTAATATTCGGATTTGGTCCCCTAAAAATCCTAACTATTTAGTCCCTATCTTTTGAAAATTTACTTTTGTTAGTACCTATCTGTAACTCCATTAGACCCTCCAACTCCGTAATCTTTTTCGACTCATCGTCAGCGAGAAACGGCACCACCAATCGCACATCACATGTTCACCATCAATTTAGTAAGCCACCTTCAAAACCAACAACACTAGTAGTAAATCACAACCCATAACAACCTTAATAACAACTGCCACCACCCATTTCACCCACCTCTCCCTCAAACCCTAATCATTCAAGTAACCAAGCACTCATTCATACCACATCAACACATCTTCTTATGTTACTATTATTGATCATCTTGGGTTTCTCTAAAGGAAAAGACCTAACTCTTAGTTTAAGTTCGAGGTATCAAACGTTAGGGTCTTCTATTGGTCATTTTCCTTCCATTTAGTCCATTAGATGGTCCACTACTAGAATGCAGCCTGTTAGCGTAGGCCAAAAGCCTACGCTAATGGCCATATCCATCATATCAACCAAGAGATCTCAACAAACCCACAAAACAGATAAAGTTGTGTCAACGAAACCCACTAAAGAGAAAAATCACTATAGTAGCTGACCCTAATTGAGAAAATTAAAACATATCCCTCAGAAAAGGAACAAAATTGGAAAAATGATTGAACTTGAATCTATGAAAAACAAGGATAATTAGTAAGAGAAAAAAATGAACAATGAACCTTCATGGAAAGAAAGATGTTGCCCTGTCTCTGGAACTTCGCTAGCACGGCATCAAGGTCAGACTTGAGAAACGTCAGACCATGTCTAGTTGGAGCCTCTTTAGATCTTTGGCAACTGTGAGGCCTTCTTTCCTAAACTCCATCTTCGTCCTCCATCTTCGAAGTAGAACTAGAAACAAATCGGGTCAAACAAGTGAGGACGAAAGGCAGAGAAGACGAAATCTAGGGTTGGGGTGTTGGCAAAGATTTGAGAGAGACCCCAAGAGGGAGGACGAAGGGGCGGTGCAGCGGAGAGGGGGCGGAGACGGCGAAGAAAATAAGACAAAGGAAAGAAGGAACAAGAGAATGAAATGAACGATGTTGAAGTGCGTGTTTAATTAAAGGGATTAGCGTCGGTGACTCCGACGCTATAGTTTTAAGAAAATTAAAAACAAATTAAAATTTATAAAAGGGTGTTCAGCCGCTTAGCATGGGCTTGGTCGACACTACGCCGACGCTATTAGCGTCAAAGTCGGGGCCTACACTACGTTTTCGACTCTAAATGGATGCATTCTAGTAGTGGTCTCACAGTTATCTATACATGATTAAGGATGCTACTGGGATTAATCTAATCATTTAGGCTAATTACGACGAGTACTTAAGTTACCTAGGCCTTATAAAACACTATACTTGTATTATGTTTTTTATGTAATTAGTTAGTATTATTTTTGTAATCAGTTTACAATTAATCGGTTAACTTACTAAATCTAATCAGTGACCCACTGGCTAATTCTTATTCCCTATGTTCATTGTTTGTTAATCGGTTACATCTGTTACACCCTTAAGTGCTAATCTGTTAACTATCATAGATGCTAGTTTTTCTGGTTTTTGAATTCCATTAGATCTAATTTAAGACTGCCAGAAAATTTATTTGATTGTTGTTCGATTGTTACTCAGTTACATTGCATAAGTAATCGAAATATTACATCTCTGAGGTTGAAATATTACATTGTTATTGAGGTTGTTACGGTTGCGATTTACTGTTGGTGGTGTTGGTTTTGAAGGTGGCTTACTGAATTGGTGGTGAACGGGAGGTGTGCAACGGTGGTGTCGTTTCCCGATGACGATGAGTCGAAAGAGATTACAGAGTTGGAGGGTCTAATGGAGTTACGGAGAGGAACTAACGAAAGTACATTTCCAAAAGATAGAGACTAAATAGTTACGATTTTTTTTTGGACCAAATTCAAATATTAAGATATTTGAGAGACTAAAGTTATACACGCGTAAGGAGTGACGTGAACTTCTGCTTGCCACATAGCAATTTAATGGACAAATCACTGAAATAGACTAACAGAAGTACATTTCCAAAAAATAGGGACTAAATAGTTACGATTTTTTTTTTAGGACCAAATTCGAATATTAAGATACTTTTAAGGGACTAAATTGATATTTAAACCATATTTAATATGTTATTAATAGTAGTAATTATACATAATAAATGAATAGTAATAATATTTTATTATAGTATTTATTAAATGATGTACTTAAAACTGTTTAATTAAATTTTATATTTAATAAATACTATTTAGCATTTTATATTTAAGCAAAAACATCCACTTATTCATGTTACCAAATATAAGCATATTGAAGCTATTTTTAGTTAATATACCAAATTTACCCTTATTAATTGCTCCATTTTTTCTTTTCCTGGTGCAAGTAACTTTTGGTTTCCAAGCTTTCCTTCTTTGCTTTTAATATGAGGAAGGCCAATGGTCACAGTGTTGAAGGTAAGGAGTTGTAATTTCAATATTTGAGTAATAAATATCAAATAGGGGTAATTTAGGAATCATATTTATTTTTTTTAACTGTTTTTAGACAATAAATAATTTTCTTAAAGGGTGTGCATAGCCGCCTTTTGCTTATATATGAAAACGGGGGGAGTAATAATTATATATGTATTTAATGAACCATAATAAATTACTTTTATAGCATTTAACATATATACTAATCTCTCAATTTCAAATCTTTATTATATACAAATGTGAATAAAATATATTAGGAAATAAAACACATGTCTTAACAAGAATGAAAATTACACGCCACGTCAATTAATGAAACTTACGTGGATTGTCCAACTCATATTTGGTAAACTCAAAATAAATTCAAAATATGTGGGAAAATAATTCCCATTTATAAAACGTTACTTAATTAAAACAAATTTATATAAAGAGTAGTCAACATCATTTTTATTCGAAAATAGCATGAAGGAATAGTACAAATCGAATCACCTGATCAATTTTTAATGAACATTATAATTAATTTCCAAAAAAAAACAACTACTAATTAATGTAACACGTTAGAATACCGGCGTTTGAAATTTGAATTGTTGAATCATGTAATAAAAGGTTATCAATAGGCATTTCAAACAAATCAGAATTGGAATCAAATGAAATGTAAATGTTTTAAACATTAATTTATTTTACAATCTGCTTTTAAAGCATCGTCATGCGTCCTTTCTCCGTCCCGAACTCTCCAGCCATTCATGTCTTTTTCATCCTTATTTGACAGTGTTTCTTCTTTTTCAATTCAATTTATTGTTTTTCTTGACGTAGGAGCTACAAGCAAGGGCACTTTAGGTTGGTGATGGCGGCAAGGACTTGATCCTGACAGCGCAGGACCAATTCAGGCGTTGGTGGTGAACCGAGTTGTATGTTTTCCCTTTTTCTTCTTTCTCTCTCTCCATCTCTCCATCTCTACTTCTTTTTTGGTTCTTAGATGGCTATATTTCTGATGCTGGATTTTTTTTTTTTTCATTTTTAGGAGTGTGCCAAAGGCAAAACTATATATTGTTTCAGATGGAACAAGGAAAGGTAACTTGAATTTTTCTCTCTCATTTATTCATTTTTTAAGAATTCAAGCTTTGTTCCTCTTTGATGGAGTTATTTTTCTTGAAGGTAGTTTATGCTTTATGCACAAAATGTGTAGACAATACATAAGGGTTCTTTTTCAACGCCATTTATGTTTATATCTATGTTTTGTTAATGAAAGTATAATACATTTTTTTATTGTTGGATGATTAGTTAACTGATGTAAATGACCAAAAAAATTGGGAAAAATCCGAGGCAGTAATAGTATGTGTAAAGGTGATTTATTTTTGCTAAATAATATAGGCTATCCATGAATGATTTTCACTAAATAGACACTCTTAGTATAGGTAATTCCACTTATGTAATTGGGTTTATGCTTTATGAAATCACAGGCTGTTGGAAGAGTCGTTCTTGGACTAAATGGAATGCTCACTGGAATGGCATTAGGTGCATCTACTCCTAATGATGTTGTTGTGGACTTAACTTGGCAGCTTCAAAAGAATGCTTCCTATGAAGATGTTAAAGCTTCAATAAGGTATGTCTTTTACTTTTTCCCTATACCCTATATTATGACATGGTTGATTGATTTTTATTTTTCACGGTGAGGTGAGCTATTTCTTCTCTTAATGAACATATGGGCTTTTTCTTTCAAAAGTGTTGAACTGTTTAAATATTAATCAAATGTTAACAGGGTTGGACTCAATGCCAGTGGGAATGGTTCTTGATTGTCTAAAAATCCAGTATTTTTAAATCACATGTTATTTTCTCTTACTAAAAATGTTTGAACATCTCTTTCATAGTTTTATTGATGTATTTCCATTAAACCAAATAGTAAATCGTACAAATGAAGATAAAGCCCAATCAGTTTGTGTTAGGCTACTGAATAGCAATTAATTAAAAAAAACTTAACCCCTCTTACAAATGTGACTTATTTGTCACTACGCATTTTATTAATATGCATACTTACTATAAGAGACAAGGCTTCGTGAGATTGCGACTTCAAATCAAAGTATTCTAAGAGTAATCACTCATCAAATAGAAACAATGATGAAGATAATGGAGGATAAATACCTATTAGAGTCATTTTTCTTCATATTATATAGTTATTTTCATGCTTAATGTGTGGCTTTTATATTGATTATGTTAAAGGGGTTACATTATATACAGTTGCACATAGCTCAACACATCCCACATGTGAGATTTTTATTGAATTTTTATCGTTAAAGGTTCCACGACTTATACAACATACATACTATATTGTTGTTTCATAGGGTGTGTAGATAAAGCACATGTTCTTTTGCTAAGAAGCCGTTGAAGAAATCCAATAGAGATGGACCAAAGGTGTATTTTGTAGATCTCTCATATGATAAAGCACATGTTCTTTTGCTAGATTTATTGTTTTGCATTGCTCAATTATCCTTTGATCCAGACAAGTTTCCATGAATACAACTAGGTGGTCATAAATCTGTGACATTATCTTTAAACATTTTCTTTATTGATTCTATTTGCTTAGATAAGCATGCAAGTTCATCACATGCTTCATATTCACGTAGCACTTCAATATAGATAAAATTTATCTTTGATGCCAAAGCTACGATGGGTGTAACAGAAAAAGCCTCAGTGAAACTTGTTGAAGATTCTACCACAAAACAGCTATCTAGCGGATGTCTTGACAACCTCATCTTTATTAACTCTTCCTCATTGATGTAAGGTTTCTTTCTATTTCAATTTTCTACCTTTTTGCACCTTTACAACTATAGTAAACACACGCTTCTTTGTCACTTTGGGTATCAATTATTCTTTGATTTTAATTTTTCGATTATGTGAGATTCCATAAATGTAAATATATTCACTTTGTAAGTGCTTAATGAGTATTGCAACTGGGTTTCTTCGTTGTAAAGGAGAAATATGGCATGCTAGATTGAGCGAGTGTGAAAGCGGAGGAAAAAACTTCTCCAATTCAGTTCTATAAGTAAAGAAAAGAGAACAAATTAGGAGTTAGCAAAATACAAGGATATGACCTAAGTTAAAGTAGAGGAGAATATGTAGAGGTACATCCAAAAACTTGAAAAAAAAAATTGCACAACTAGGACAAAAGTTTGACTCTTTGAAAATTGATGCACTGAGAAAAGGAATTGATGGATGCAAAGCCAACTGCTGTATGGACATAAAAAATGACACAATGAGGCGTTGTGAGGTCTTTTCCATTTTGCTGTGTGTCATTTAATATGGGTACACTTGAAGAGATGTTTGTGCTTTTATAGTTATCCAATGATAGTTAAAGTGTTGCTTGCATGGCTCCTTTAAATATTCCACATGCTACCATTTTATTTTCACAATCCAAATACAAATAGTGTAAATGGAAAAGAACTACAGTAAAAATGGAAAAGAAATGAATTCTGTATTGAAGTAAATTCTTATGTTCTGATTGTAATATCTTCGATCTTGACCCGACCAGTGTTGAAAATGAAGAAAGAAATTGTCTTTGCGAAGCATTCTTTGACCACCAACATTCTTATTAAGAGTGCAAATGTTGAATTAGCGAGGTTAGTGATGTTGAAAAACACTTGCGAGATTTAAAATTACTTCTCAAAGCAATGGCTCCACCTAGCATTTGGTGATGTTTGTATAAAGTAGTATTTTTCTTCAATAAAGTTTTTAAGCTTATCTATTCTTCCTTATAATTACCCCATTAATTTTCATATGTGCAGATTGATTTTCACTTGTGTTGTGTAGCTTGAGGCCATGGTATTTGATAAAGCCTTGGTCCTAGAGGCATTTTTGGCATGTGATTGTGATGACCAACTGGTTGCCAACTACTTACTAGAAAATGGTGGGGATTTTGAGGATTAATTGATTAAATCACTAACCTACAATGTTTCATTGTTTTGTTGAGGACTTACTATTTTCTTTTTTCTTTTTTTTTGGGTGGGGGTGGTGTTTCGGATACACCAAAAAGTCTCACATTGCTTGGGAATCAAGGCCAATGGGAGTTTATAAACACCCACATGTCTTAACCCACCGGGGCGCCTTTTAAGGACAAAACCATGAGGGCCCACATCACATGTGGCCCAAAGTGGACAATACTTCGGAAAATGATGCTATGGACCTGAGTTCGGAACATTGGCGCTAGAAGGAGGGCCCACGGCCCTTTAGCCCCTTGGCCTTGACTTTGGGCTACTGTTCCGGATACACCAAAAAGTCTCGCATTGCTTGGGAATCAAGGTCAAAAGGGGTTTATAAACACCCACATGCCTTAACCCACCGAGGCGCCTTTTAAGGACAAAACCATGAGGGCCTACATCACATGTTGCCCAAAGTAGACAATACCTCGAGCGATCTTGCGGACTTGAGGGTAAAGCAGTGGTTTGCATTTTATCCAATTAAGGTCTCTTTCTCAGCAAATTTATGTAGTAAGTTTCGAATTTGGATTGATGTGTTTAACTGAAACATCAGGCTATTGCTCATAATTTTAAAATAGTTTAGCTTATTTGGTGTATATATTTGGATAGGCAAAAATGACTTGATCAATGCACCAAAACAGTCACGTCATAAAAATTGCCCATAAAATGAAGCTTTTTTTTGGCATGCCATAAAACGAAGTTAAAATGGCACAACATTGTAACCTTTACTATATATTTATACAGAAATAGAAAAATTTAACAAATTTATTATTTGACAGTAATGAATTTTGATTTTTATTGATAGTATTTTTTTTAAAGTTACTTAATATTTTTCCTCATTACCAAATAATGGATTTTTTCTTACAAATATGTAGTATTATATGTAATCTAAATGCAAATGATTATATAAAAGAGTAGTAATATCTACATGATTATATTGATAAATATTTATATCTCATGTCGATATAAACTACACACTACAATATTTTACACGATAACTTTACATAAGTATTAATTAAAATTTAAAATTGTCAACTAATTCATTCTATTAAGCTTTTCAACAATCTTTTTTAAATTTATAATGTAGCATTAATTCATAATCTAACTGTGAATAAATTTATTTTCAATAATCAAGTAAAGACTTAAATATGTTTGTAGTCCCTCAAATTAGGGAAAAGTTTGGTTTTAGTCCCTCAAAAAAATTTCGTCTCATTTGCAGAGACTAAATGTGACAGATTTTCAAACTAAGGAGACCAAGCGGCGAAACTTTTTGAGGACTAAAACTAAACTTCATGAGGATTAAATGTGACATATTTTCAAATTAAAGGGACCAAAAGCAGATAAATTTTTTTTGAGGGACTAAAACCAAACTTTTTCCTAATTTGAGGGACTAAAAATATATTTAAACCTTAAGTAAAATATTTATTATTTTTAACAACAAAAAATGACATAGTATATACTATTTTGTATTTGTAAATGTATGTATAACACTAATGTAATTTCATAATTCAGAGTCGATAATACATTACTTTTCTATATAACATTTTCATGATAAACATAAATCACACACACACCCACACACACACCCACACAAAACTCTATATTTGTAAAATATCCAATTTATACATTATCTCATAAATTATTCGATGGTATGCACCATCAGATTGATTGAGGTGGTATGCACCGTGATTGGTATTAGTTTTGTCACCTTTCGAACGTTAAGCATTTAATAATTACACACAATAGTAAATACAGTATTATAACATCATTAAAAATTAATAATTACTAATATAATATTTCTTATATGATATTATTAGATTAAGATAATTTTTATAACCAAAAATAAATAATGTTCCCCGTGCATGGCACGGGTTCCATACTAGTTGATTGTCATTCTAGAAAAATATTTTTTTTCAAATTAACTGTCATTTTATCTTTTCAATGCATCATTAATTATTATTATTTTCCAATTTTGCCATAAAATAAATAGTATATACATCACTCACAAGTTAATATACTTCACTATACATTTATGACAATGATTAGTACTCCAAAAGTAATACGGGCAATTTAGTAAAATTATTCCACTCATTAAAGTATTTATTGCTTTTCTTAATCTTTGTAAAAAAAATTTAAACGTCACTCAATATGAAACGGAGGGAATACTTGATTAACATTATATCTAATATTAATGTTGAAGTGATTTTATATATATTTTTTTAAGCAAAAATAGGAAAGGAGCCTCAAGTGATTTTATATTTAATAAATATAACATTTAATATTATTACTCAAGTGAATTTTACTCTATATATATCATATATACACATACAGACACATATACATATTTGTAATTTGACTTAAGCATTCTATAAAATTAGTAATTCAAGTGGCATAAGATTCTATCCTAGCAAGTTTCCAGTTTCCCATAGATCTACCAGGGCAAGAGCTTCATTGGATCAAGTAAGGAGTTTATTTTCTTGCGTAAGAATTCATACTTTTTTTACAACATCTAACTGTTAGAATTTATTGTTAATTTATTCTAACAAAACTGTCGAACACCTTGCTGCCATTTTACAGGCTATGATGTGTTCTTAGTATATATGTTACAATGTGCAAAATACATAGAACCCAATCATCCATTAGTGCCTAAAAAATTTTATTGTTAATTGCAAGTTAGAAGCTCGAGAAATTGGTTTTGGACCTTAATTTGATGGAGCTTACAGAACTATCACGGTGTCATAGTGTCGAGAACCCATATGCTTTGTGCCCATGATTTTGCCACCTCCTCTCTTTAATTTTACCACCTCCCCCACCACTGAAAAGACCAAATTATCCTCACTAAAATTTTCAATTACCCTAATCCCTCCGCTTCCTCCTTTCTCATTTCCTCACCTCCCTCACTCTCTAGTACCTCACCTTCCTCTCAATATCCCCACCCTCTCTAACCTCCTCACCTCCTTCTCTCGTACGTCTCTCTCCCTCTCCCACAGTCCCTGACTTCCATTGCTCTCTGTCTCTCCACTTCGTTTGTCTGGCGTTGCTGCTGCTTTCCACTTCGTCTCTCCACTTCGTCTTCAAGGTCATCTTCTTCCCTTTCTCTTATTTTTTTTTCTGCGTTCTTTGGTATTCCGTATTCTTGAATACGAATCCATCCGTAAACAAGAATACGGTAGTACAAAATGTATTAATTCAGATTCAAACTTTCGTACTCTTGAATACGGATCTTTCCGTAAACAAGAATACGGACGTTTGAATTTGAATTAATACATTTTGTACTACTGTATTCTTGTTTACAGATAGATCAGTATTCAAGAATACGAATGTTTGAAAAATTTGTATAGTTTATTTAGGTTAGTTTTTATAAATAATAATTGTAGTTTATTTTTAGAAATAATTTAGAAATAAAACATTGTAGACTTTAATTTTTATAATAATTATATTTTAGGGAATGCATTTAATTGTCGGGTTTAGCAAATATTTAGAAATAATTTGCTTAATTATTGTTTAATTTGTTTAATTTTACCCAAGTTCCGTATTCTTGTTTACAGGAGAATCCAGCAACAAGAATATGGAAGGTTTTTAAATAGGCTAACAATTTTTAAATATCTGTACTCTTGATTACTGAATAATTCGGCAACAAGAATACAGAACTTTGGTAAAATTAAACAATAATAAAATTAAGCAAATTATTTTACATAAATAGTAATTTATTTATATTTTATTTATAAATAATATAATAATAATAATCATATTAAAATTAATTTTATGAATTTATTTTTCAGAATTATGGCACGTACGAGGGGTGCAGCCGCTAGGGGTGGTCAGATATCAGCTAGTGTTGAACATCGGAGGAGGCCTACTATGTTGGCACACAAGGAGCTGTCACAGCTTCTCCATATTCCAGTGATGGGGACGTTCTACACCATGACATAGCTGGGTAGGCAGACAGTTGCTGCTTTGCTGACAGAGCTGTTAGGCGTCCCTAGACCTGAGGTGAACGCTGAGATTGAGAAGAACGGAGGTATTTATGTTCGACTGGAGTGGCAGCGCAACGTGGTATACCCGAGGTGCTGCAGAGATGGAGAGTGGAACATGGCAGCTAGGGCTTACCTATTGCACCTCGTCGGCACCACTCTATTCGTCTATAAGAGCCAGTCCTTGATGCGTATAGGATATTTGCATATGTTAAGGGACCTAAGTTGTGTCCATACCTACACATGGGGTGCCATGGCCCTTACACATTTGTACGACCAGCTGAAGGTTGCGAGCAAGTTTAAGACGAAGCAGGTGGCAGGTTTTGCGACCCTATTAAAGGTACGAATGTTGTTGTATTAAATATTTTTTTTTATACTTGTAATGTACAATTTAAAAGTACCTGAATTTTTATCTTTCATGCAGGCCTGGATTTATGAGCACTTCCAGACAGAGGATTTTGGATCCAGACAGGTCGATCCTTTGTACCAGGAGAGACTACCCCTTGCCTGTCGTTGGGAAGTGGTAAGGGGTGCAGGACTGGTGAGGCCATACCGGTGGGCCCTGGATAGGCTGACTGTAGGCGATGTTACCTGGGACCCGTATATAGGTCACAGGTAGGAGCGAGAGTTCTACCCTATATCTTAATTCAGAGGCTTCATCCGGTTCGGGTGTCTGATGTATCCATACCTTCCAGACAGGGTATTGCGCCAGTTTGGACACGTGCAGCGCATACCACCATTGTTGTTAGTCCTTACACAGTTTAGACGGCAGTCGGTCTGTCCAGAGGAGATGGACGAGAGGTGGCTTCATTTTGATCAGCACGTCATTGTTGTTAGTCCTCTGGTGGAGCCTGGATCTCCGGACATGGAGCCTGGATACATGGGCTGGTTCCGACGTATCTCACATCTATACATTTATCGTGATCATGTACCAGCTCCAATTCTAGGATCACCACCACCATCACCTTCACCATCACCTTTACCATCACCACCACCACTACCAGAGGTATGTTATAGTCATAAGTCTTATTTATTTATATCTTAAACAGCTGTCAATTAGAAAATAATATCTTTTTTTGTTGTCATAGGGTGCTAGATGGGCTAGCGTGTCTGAGATTGCACAGGCAATGATGGACAAATGCCTGCACATCCAGCCCAACACCGATGGTTGGGAGCTGATGCTAGAGCTCCAGAGATTAGCACGCTCCCTGGCGTTCAGACATATGCACGGCGACGGATCAGCGTAGGCGCGAGGAGTAGCACTCTTTTAGTGTTTTAATATGTATTTTGATCAGACGTATGTTTGTATTTGTATTTTGAGCAGATATGTATTTTAGTTATTCACAAATTTTATGTTATTCGTAACAAAGCACAAGGTAAATTCAATGACAACGCAAAATACAACAACTGAAAAACAAGGTGACATTCAATGACAACGAAAAATACAATAAGTGAAAAAAAAGGCGAAATACAATAACAACGCAAAATACAACAACTAAAAAACAAGGCGAAACGCAATGACAACACAAAATACAACAACAACACAACAAGGTGAAATGCAATCAATAAAATACATCACGGTAGTGTCAGACTGGTGACACTTGACGATTCTGGATCAGTGCACATGGCGATTATTTCGTCCACAGATCTTGGTTTCCTGTAGGCGGAGATAATCTGGTCATTGCTTCTCAGTAGTTATGCGTATAACTTGATCGGGTCGAGGCTAGCATACTGTGAAAAGATGGTAAACATCGTCTCCATATCACTATTATTTTCAAGTTTCAAAACATCATATTCAGCACGCCTGTGTTCCCAAGTAATAGGGTATCGATAATGGATATCAAACACCCTTCGGTCGTCTCCTGATCGAACCACTATGCACTAACATTTTTCTTTAAGGCATTAAGGGTGATGCCTCTGTCTATCCTAAAGGATTTTGGGCTATCGCACTCAAATGTGATGCCGTTGTCACCTCTTTTAATCTGACCACCATAATACACAATAACAAGAACAGAAGTCATGGTTGAAAGTGCCGGTGATTGAAAGTTGACTTCCATTGAAACTGCACTGAAAAAGACATGCAAAAATTCAAACAGACATAAAATCCGGATTCTTAAATACTGTAAATTTCGTATTCTAATTACTGGAAATGATTGTACTCCCGAATTCTTATATCCGAATTAATCCGGCAATAAGAATACGAAAAACCAGAGATCTCAGAAGAAAGAAAAAAAAGGACGCGAATGCACCTCAGAACAGTGACAATGTGGAAGAGATTTAGTACAAAATGGCACCAGAGAGATAGAGTCATATAACAATGGGAGAAAAAGCCTTTAAAAGTGAGATTGAGAGAAGGCGAGAGAGATTGAGAGAGGGGGTGAGGTTTGAGAGGGAGGTGACAAACAGAGAGGGAAAGATATAGAGCAGACTTGTTTATGTATTTTCAGCAAGGGTAAAATTGTATTTTCAAAAATATGAGAGGTGTGAAAATTAATGGTGGGAGGTGGCAAAATCAAAGCGCTATGCTTTGCGGTGCAAGGGCCCAATAAAGTAAAGTAGGATTGTGATTATTGTATATATACTTGCTTGAAATAATTGGATTTGGACTCATGCTTTTGATATAATCAACTTTTAACAAACCTAGCATAACTAAAGAAAAGTAAAAAAAAAAAATTGTCAAGAAAAAAAAATGTATAAAGTTTAGGAAATGGATTAAATGCGGTAAGCCGGTAACACATTTACACAGTAATAGATATCCACTGCCGGATCGAAATCGGATGGTTATATATTTCGAGATGTATTTTAAAATGGAAAATGCTTATTTGTTACGAGAAGTTTTCGCACGAAATTTAACAAACGTAGTTGATCTGGTTAATTCCAATCTCAACCGGCTGTGTATTCTGCCACTTGCCCATATAACTGTATCATTCCTTTGTGATAAAAAAAAAAGAGTAAACCCTCTATTTAGTGTCTAAACTAACACCTTATCTCTTATTTAGTCCGTAAAGTATATGAAAATAATAAGCAGTCTCTAAAGTTTATGAAATCTGTCAAATTAGTCCCTAAAGTTTTATAAGTAATCATTTACGATGACTAATGAGACGAATTTCACAAAACTTTATGGACTAATTTGACGAATTTTACAAACTTTAGAGACTACGTATTATTTTCATATACTTTATAGACTAAACAGTAGAGAGAGTGTTAGTTTAGAACTAAATTAAAAAGAACCATTCGTTCAAATCGTTTAGATTTGGTTCGTAATAAATAGCATTGTTGTTTTAAAATTAATGAGATGTGAGCCGTCCGATCACAATTTAACGGCCAAGATTGCTCAATTACGATAGCTACATCTTTCTACTACAGCGATCCAAGTCCCAAGTTTTAGGAGGAAAAAATCTGAACCAGAAAAGTCTTCATCCTCCAGTCAGTACTAGACAGCAAACCATATTGATTAAGATAACATATATAGACAAGATTCAAATTTGTTCACACTCCAAAATCCATACCTACCCATACGAAAAGACACGAAAACTACATATCTTCTACAAACAAAATGCACCTAACTGTACCAGTATTTTTTTAACGTAGACTCACAACTTAATTTGTTTCTTAACATAGAAAATGAAATTCTTATGTCATTAGAATTTGGATTTGAGCCTAACTAAACTCTAAAAGTTAGTTTATGGAGTAAGGATTGACCCTCACTTATAACTACTATTTATGTCATATCATTATCCAATGTGAGGTTCCAACACAGTCACAGTCCCACACACTCAAGATTGGACATTTGAATCGTGAAGTTTGCAAGACTGAACATTTGCAGGTGGTCAATAGATCTCGGATAGGCTGTTTAAGATTTGATACCATATTAGAATTTGGGTTTGATCCTAAATCAACTCCAAAAACTAACTTATGTGATAAGGGTTACTCCCCACTTATGACTAGTATTCATGTCATATCACTATCCGACATGGGACTCGAACACAGGTGATCGCATACACATACATAGATACATGCACACACAACGCATACATTCATGTGTGTGTGTGAATACATTCATGTGTGTGTGTGTGAAAAAAACATTACACCGCTCACCAACTAATTAACCACAATGTTAGTCGAAATTGGTTGAACAACCACATTCAAACAAACCAATTCAGCTCAACTTCCACTTAAGCAGCAACAACTTTCCTTCCTAGGCAAGTACTTCATATCTAATTAAGGCTATATATACATATTAATGTATATTATATGATGATTTGTCCCTTGTTAACACATATTCTCTGTTTTCTGCAATGGCTAGCAACAACGAGCGTGCAGGGGCAGAGATTGTGTATGGCTCTGAAGAGTGCTACAACCACTCCATAGAACTCCTAGAAGAGCTAGGATTCCCCAAAGGGGTTCTTCCCTTGAAGGACCTTGTGGAGTGTGGAAGAGTTAGAGAAACAGGGTTTGTGTGGATGAAACAAAAGGCACCAAGTGAGCACTACTTTGAAGGAACAAAGACACTTGTGAGCTATGGAGTGGAGGTGACTTGTTATGTGGAGAAGTTCAAGATGAAGAAAATGAGTGGGATTAAGAGCAAACAAATGTTTGTTTGGGTTCCAATAACTGAGATGAGCATTGAGGGTCCTAAGGGAAAAAAGATATACTTTAAAACTCCTATGGGGATTGGTAAGTCCTTCAATGTCACTGCTTTCATGACCATTGAGGAGAAGGAAAAGTATCAGCTGCAATTGAAGGACAAGGAGGAGGAGATCAAAGAAAATTAAATTGCTGACATGTTCAATTTGGATTGGAGGTCTAGCACTATATATATGCCTTTTGTAATTTGTTTATGAATAATTGATGATCAAAATGAGATCTTGATTATTGAAAATTATCAACTTCAATATATAACGTATACTATATATGCGTTTATTTTGATGGTATTAGTTTAATTATTATGCGTTGAGACTTTGTTCTTTTGAATTATTGGTTGGTTTTCGTAAAACTGCTTTCTTGAGTATTATTTCGTTCCGAAGAATTCGTAGAGTTTGGAGAAGTGTATCATGCACCTTGTGTTTCAAAATATTGGCGACGTCTAAGGTGAAGTTTTCAAATAGTGTGTCACCGTTATGACTTAAGCCCACGAAGAAAGTACAATCCAAAAACTAGTCTATTAGGTGAAAGAGCCTCATGACTTAAGTACCATATTGAGCTTTCTTTTCTACTCAATGTGGGACTCATAACATTGTCACTTCCTTTAAGAGCCGACGTCCACGACGGCTTTCACTCTATCGGCACTGAACCGGTGGTAGCCTTTTCCCTTTTGGGTGGCTTTTCACTCATCTATCAGTATTCGGTGGGGTACCTTAATCCAGCCTATAGATAACCCTTTCCGTAGCCCAACTCTCAATAAAAGCACCAATTGTTAGGAACTAAGAATAACTACAATAGCTAAGAACAAAAATACTAATTTGCTAAAAGATAAACAAAACACTAAGCCTTTTCTTTCCTATTTTTCTTGTTGTTATTTCCTCAATAAGTAAATACATTTATAGATTCATCAAATGGTGCTTTGCTTAGCACATACTTAGATTCCACCTAACAGAATTACAATGACTCTGCATATTCTAGATCATTCCTTCTCTAAAACTTGTTGTCATATTTGGGCTTGCTTGTTTGGGCCATAACAGTCACCATCGCATTTTTATACTTTGTGGTGAGAAAGTTAATAATGACTTTCCTCAACAACAACAAAAATGTTAATAATGATTGTTTGATATAATATGAAATTAATCAACGGACAAGATTAAAGACTGACAACCTATTGATCCATTTTTTTATTTATTGCCAAATAACCCCTCCCCTATGTTCCTCCCCACCACCGCTGTTCATCTCTTCCCCTCCCATCCTCCCCCACTCCTTTTTCCTACCCTGGAATATCCGACATCCACCACCAGAAAACGTATCTTCACTGCTCTCAACAACTCCTTGGAGTCTTCGACAACCGAACCCGACAAGAACATTTGGAACACAACATGGCAAGGAAACACAAACACAACACAAATGCATTGAACGTAATCTAGTTTCTTGAAGAGTAAATGCGAGAAGCTGGGATGAGTATGGTTGTATGTCTCCTTTCTAGTGGACTTATACCCTCCTACGAACACTGAGACTCCATGCATTTTGGATTGCATTGAGTGACATTCTGGATTTCGTTATCACAAATTGCTTGGCCTCTAAAGTGGTTTATGTTCAATCGACCTTTGTCAACATCACAAACGTTCAAAACGGTTTGGATTTCATCAGTGGTAAGTCACACCTACTAAAGTTTTGTTGTCTCTGTCAGGAGCGTCTCACCTCCCCTGTCCTCTTTCTTCCTCTCTCCTGTTCTTTCCTGCCTCCACGACCTAAAGAATTTAACACTCCATCGTTGTTGGCTTTTGTGCGAAAAACCTAATCTGGTTTTGATTCAACTGTCTCCTCAACACATCAATGTTTTTCGAAACTATTTCTCCTCAAACAACCAGAACCTATCAAGAATAGGATTAATTTATTGAGCTGTTTGGAAGATTTGAAGCAACTATGTTGCCATTTCCATGCACGCCAAACCCAAAATTCCATTTTGGATTTTCGCTCAATTAGAGCATGTTTTCCAGAAATTGGCTTGGGGCTTCCATGATTCTGAGTCTTTCCATCCACACACACAAAATTTACACAAATAGTGAAAAATCATGAGAGCATCAATTGGATCATCTTCATGGGTCAAACGAAAACCTAGTTCCTACTTCAAACAAAATTGTTCATCATATCTAATAGAGAACTGAAAGACGAAATAAAAGGGTCAGTTGCGAGAAAAATATGGAATTGGTTCCAGTAATGGATTTGGTCAAACACGACCCGTGTATAACCCTACATATCGAGAAGTATCTGAGGAGTATCAGTATCCAATATGGGTACGACACGGATACGTTTCCTTTTTTATGGTATCCGGGCTTCATAGCCAACTGGTTATCAAAAAAAAAAAATCTTCAATGCGATTATATACAATAAGCACATCTTTTTTCTGGGGTTCCTGAGAGCAAGGGGCAGTTCCTTCATGATGATGAAACAAATGAAAATACAAAAGGATAGAATAGTAATGAACTGTACACACCACCACTAGTACAAGGGACAATAATCTACATTCTAACATCCACAGCTAAGCTATAACAACACATAGGTATATTATAAACCATCCCAAGGTAACTGTTTCCTGCTCCATATCTTGATTTCAAATGTGGCAGGCATAGGAACTTACAGAATCTCAAAGGACTGCAAAAATTGCAAGTTCACTTGTGTTCCTTATCTTGGAAATACTTTGAGATTCCCAGCTCTACATGTGTTGGTTTCTTCTGTCATTTGGCTTATACTCTGGATTGTCACTCTTATCTGTATCAGAAGTCTCCCTCTGGGTCTCTGACTCTATGTTTCCTGCTTGACTCCTTCGTCGTCTTCGATCCTAAAAGTCAACCACAATGTTTGACAAACATCACATTCCAAACACAAACAAATGTCAATTATAAAATGGAATAAGTTGCTTCAAAAGGGTCTCAAAATAGATGTCTCAAAGAGAGTTTTTTCCGAAAAGGGAATGTAACAAATGTAGTTTTTCTCATTCCCTTTGTTTCCCCTGCCCCTTCCCCCTTTTGATTTGTTATGTTTTACCTTTCTGAATGTCGTTCTAGAGAACCAAATGTGATTTCATAAAGCACAAATTTCCATACCAAACTGAAAAAGATAAGAATTGGAGGTCGAACCTCTCGAGGTATTGGATATTCCTCAGATTCAAGCATGCGGACAACTTGGCTCATCTTTGGTCTTTTTTCAGAATCCGGATCAACACACCTCAAAGCAGTTAAAAGGGCTCGTTTTAGGGCACTTGTTGATGGCCTGGTCTCAATGTCGGGGTCCATCACCTCTTCTGAGCGCCTACACCCGACCATCATCTTGAGCCAGTCAACCAAATTTACCTACAAGAAACAACCAATAGTATCAAGGAAATCAAATGGGTCAAAACTGTAGTAATAGAAAATCATGAAAAAATGGTTTACCAAAAAAAAACAAAACAAAACAAAAGAAAATCATGAACAAATAAAGTTGTCATGACATATACTCCCAGTGAGATTTTGAATGTATTCCATTCTTCAAATTTATAATTAATGTCAAGACAGAGAATAGTAAAAGAATGAATCATGCATAAATACAACTACATCAGAGTCTTTATGATTTCTTTACAAAAAACCGATTACACACCTCAGCTGCGGGTCGGCTATAATCCACTGGGTCCCTTCCTGTAATTGCTTCAAGGAGCAATACACCAAAGCTATAAACATCACTCTTCTCGTTTAGCAAGCCAGAATTGGCATATTCTGGAGCTACATATCTGAAAAATTGCAACATAAGCATGAAAAAAAAAAAGAGTGAGCAAATTAGAGACAGATTCAATTTCCATAAAATTATCTCTAAAGAACAAAAAGGTTAACATTGTCGATTTTAATGAATGTCCAATATGATGTGGTTGAATTGAAATTACAATTTATCAATAATTTTTTACTTGATTATTCCTTTCGTTTAGTAAGCCAGAATCAGTGTAGTCTGGAGCCTCATGTCTTACAAATGCAATACAAGCATGAAAAGAAGAAGCCAATTAGAGACAGCGACAATTTCTCTGCATATAGTATTAGTCTAAGGAATAAAAAGACCAACTCTGTCATTTTATGTGTGCAAATAAATATCTGCTATGCTTTGCAGAAACATTATAGATTGTTAAGGCAAAACAAACTACTTAATATACATAATTATTATTATTATGACTAGGCTATGGGCATGAGATCGGTGATTCGGTGAGGAAAATTTTAAAAGAATAATTATATAATTTCTTAATTGGATATATAAATATAGAAAATACAAAACATGCATTAGTCACCGTACCTAATTAAATAAGCGTTTATAAAGAAACTAATTCTTAAACAGAAAACAAACAAGTTCAAAATTTGTAAACATGAAGCTTACCCAAAAGTACCCATTACTCTAGTTGTAATGTGGCTTTTTCCAGCACCCAGTAACTTAGCCAGCCCAAAGTCAGATATTTTGGCATTAAAGCCTTCATCAATCAGAATATTGCTTGACTTAATATCTCGATGTACAACTTTCGGCTCAATTGACTCGTGCAAGTAAGCCAGCCTACAAGATATAAAAATCAATTAATCATATAGATCAAAAGGAAACTCACTCAACAAAATTAACTCAGCTCAGGACAACTAGTAGAATAGTTTTTTTTTTTTTTTTTGCAAGGAAAAACTGAGCATACGCTTTGGCTGTTCCAAGGAGAATTTTCATCCGAGCATCCCAAGTAAGAAAGCCATGCTGCCGCATGGCTCCGTGAAGCCACTGCTCTAAATTGCCGTTGTTAACATACTCATAAACCAATAACCTGAAATTAATAGCGGTTTCAATAAGAATGAAATGAGCGAATGCAACTGTGGAATAAATCCATGTTATTCACCAAGAAATTTCATGCTAAAAAGAAGTCTGGACTTAATTTTTCAAGCAGTTAATAGATTTGTAAGATGACGATGATGGAGACATTAACCACATTGTAAGCCTTTAAGCTATATATCAGTCAAATGATCAAATCAAGAAGTAGAGACATAAACAGTCAAACACACACATAAAGCGCAAACATTAAACAATTTGCTACCTGTGAGTGCCTTCAATGCAAAAGCCCAAAAGTCGAACCAAGTTCTTATGCCGCACATGACCAATAGCCTCAACTTCCACCCTAAATTCCTTTTCAGCTTGTCCTCTGTATGATGGACATTAACAGTTATTATATAAACTAACTTCATCTGCAGACATACTAATAAAACACGAAACAGGCCATTATAAAACCTGGTTCAAAATTTAAATAAAAATAAAGGCAGCAATGCAACTAAACAAGCTAACGATAAAACATACAAATTATTGAGGAGCTTCTTAATGGCCACAGGATTCCCGTTGATAAGTTGACCTCGATATACAACTCCATATCCACCTTCACCAATAACATTGTCTTTCGAAAACCTGTTCGTTGCAAGTTCGAGGTCCCTTAATGTAAACCAGTGGCCCCAACCAAGGTGAGAGAATTCAGGCAGACCAGACAACGGGGATGGTGCGGTTATAGGATGTGAAGAAGACCTGTAAGTAGAAATGCCCTTAACACCGCTTTCTTCACCTGATTGAGATCCATTAGCATCTTTCTCTAAATGGTTAAATGAGCCTAATTGACTACTATTATCCCCGTTCCTTGTTTGGATCGAAACCTTTTCGGAATCCTTATCACCAAATTTGTCACTCAAACTCATAAAAGCACCGTTTTGCGGATGATTATCTGATGAAACTTGATCAACTCTAATTTCTTTGATCTCTTCTGAAACAGATAAGATATGGCTAAGCGGAAGGTTGCCATTGACTCTTCTGGACTTCTTTCTTAAAGTAAGACATATGGATAGCACCACAAGAATGATTATAATGAACAACCCAACCACTATTCCCATTAATACCCACACTTTCAATCCAAAAACAAATGTTTTCTTGGACAACCCTGAATTTAGATCAGATGCCATTTTGCTGCTGCCAAATAAATCTGCAAAAATCAGTGTTAAAATATTAGAAGGCACCCTGATGCATACATCAAATCAAGTTGTAAAATAAAACATTTCACTAGAATAACTATGTTAATGAGTTATGACACCAAACTCTTTAACTTGATTCTTTACATAGTACACCAGGTTTAAGAAAGTTAATTACACATCCAGCAATTCAAAATCTCAGTAACAAACTAGATTATCTATGTTACCTTAAACTAGATTATCTTTGTTATCTTTGTTACCTTATACAGAAGTACCTGAAAAGAGGACGGTCACATACCGACAGAGGTTTGAAAAAAAAACTGCATTTTGGTTCAGGAATTCACATCCCAACTTAGCCAAGCACAAATGAGCCATACTCGTGAAAGGAAAAGCCTAACAACCAAATTCATTGAAAAATACAAAATCAAAGAGCTTAAAAATAAAGAAAATTAGTTTACATGTAACAATTGAAAAAAAGATAAGATGGAAAGACTGGAACTTTGTTCATTTTGCACACATGAAATATAAGCCCAGTGAGCGTTCAAATTTAGCCAACCAAAAAAAAAAATCGAGGCAAGTTGCTAGACGACCAATGCAATAAAACAAATCAAAACAAAAAAGAAAAAACAAAAGCACCATTTGTAACATCTCCTTGGTTTTTACAAGCAACAAAGCATAGGTTTAAAAATAATTATATAAACAAAATATCTTACCAGGAAAAAAAAGAGGAAACAATTCTTTGGAACCCAAATCCCTCACAGATTTCTCCCCAGCTTCTTTTCAGACTCTGAAGCAACTTCAAAAACTAGATCTCTTATGCTCCCAAAAACCTCTTAAATGTGAAGTCATTGGAGCACCCCAAGTTCAGACCCATTCTCAAAATCTTACCAATGTGAGATTTTGCCTTTTGGGTTTTCTCAAATGCTCAAAAGGGTGTCTGATTTCAATCTGAAATGAAACTTCTGAGAACCCCCAACAACAACACACAAATTGTGCAGTTGGAGGGAAATAGAGAAAACAAGAGAAGAGGCACATGAAATTGTGAGAAGGAAATGGTGGGGTTAATAAGAAGAAGAAGGCATTGAATTATGAGTGGTAGGTGATGGGCAGTGACATGACTCACATATTACATTAGATTAGATACAGTAAAAGAGAAGGGAGGCATCAAAATAGAAACTTTCTTTGCTGTTTCTTCAAATCTCTTCCCTCCCCACACCCTCCTCTTTTGGTTAGTCTTCAGTCTCTTTCTCCCTCTCTCATGTCTACCCTTTTCTCTGTCCCTTTCTTTCTTTCTTTTTTCTTTTTTTTTTGTTAACACTCTGTCCCTTTCTTTCTATTGCTACTTCATATCATCATAATCATGTATCATATATATTATTAACGATTTTTCTAACGCATGCAACCTTGTACGCGTTAAGATGTATTAAATAACTAAATTTTTAATTAATGTAGCATAGCTAGTTAATTATAATTCTTTCAAAAATATTATTATATCGTTTCATTTAATTTTGAGGATATTCCTCTCCTATAACATCTCTATATATACCAAAATATATTTTGGTAGAACTCCCCTATAATCAACATTGCAGCATAGCTCCAGATGTAGCTGCTGGTTTCAAATCCTGTGAGATGCTGTTAGTCAAGTGGTATCCGCCTGATAGTGGGTGGGTTGCCATTAATAGTGATGGTGCTGCTAGGAGAGCTTCTATGGTAGCTGGTTGTGGTGGTGTGATTCGGGATGCCGACGGGAATTGGCTTGGTGGTTTTGCTAAATTCTTGGGGAACACCAATGCTTATATTGCGGAACTCTGGGTGTGCCGAAGGGATTAAAGCTAGCCAGGGCTCACGATTATGCTAGGGTTGAGCTCAATGTTGATTCAGAGGTTATTGTTAAGTGTTTGAATGGCTCGTCCTTGGGTAGTGCTCACGGATGGTCTTTGGTCCAACGTATTCGTGCTCTTCTTGACTCCAATTGGCAGGTTCACATTAGACATGTCTATAGAGAAGCCAACAAAGTTGCTGATGAGCTAGCAAACATGGGTTGTGATCTAGGTTCTGGAGTTATGATCTATGATTCTCGGCCTCATCAGGTTGTTCCGTTGATTCTTGCTGATATTATGGGAGTTTTTACTCCTCGTGTTATTTCCGTGTAATCTTCTTTTGGGCTTTTAGCCCCGTTTAATTTAAAGAAAAAAAAAAGAAATAGAGATGTTATTGGGGAGAAAAATCATCAAAATTAAATGAAGCGATATAACAATATTTTTGAAAGAATCATAATTAACTAACTATGCTACATTAATTGAAAATTTGGTTATTTAATACACCTTAACACGTGCAACTTTGCACGCGTTAGAAAAATCGTATTATTAATTGTTATTTTTTTTTATTATTATTCATAAACGTTTGTGAGCACGCCAAAATTTTCATATATTTATCACTGTATTTTGAATTAATTTTGTCAAAAAAAAATTAAGTTTAAATTAATGATTTGTTTATTAATCAAAATTCTCACCGGTTGAATCTTGGTGACTATCAGAATTTATTTATTTATTTGTGTCCATTAATTACTAACTTGATCATCCTTAATGATAATTAACATGAAAACATTGTAAAATTTTGTGTGTACAACTATCATAAATATTTATTATTCTAGACGCTTCTTGACACCATGACACTAGCGTGTCAATAGAAAAAAAAATTAGAGTGAGAAAATTTCGCTATATTTTAAGGTAGAATATTACATTTATCTCACCATAAAAGAACTAATGATAACTTAAACTCATAATATGTCAAATACAAGTATTGTCATGTTTCACTACGTCAATCACTTTAGTTACATAAAAAACATGTGATATTAATCAAAGTTTGTATAAAGAAAACAATTTTCCGGAAAAAGCTTCAGTTTTGTTAAAAAGTGCCATTTTTATAATCAAATGTCTATTTGGAGAAATGAGAATCATAATGAACTCTTTTAGAATATTATATAAACAAAATATGCAACTTGAGATGATCATTACAAGAGACAAGTGATCAGTGTTGAAGAAATTCTAAAGTGCGTATCTAAAAATGAAAAATAATAAATATGCAAAGTTATTAAACCATCCTTAAATTTATATTAAAAGTATGATAGAAATTTAAAAATCAATTTTTATAATATGAAATAAAAATAAGTAATTTTTTTTACATGTATTAATTAAAAGAAGGACATGAACAGATTGCACAAAAAAAAAAAAACCTTATTGTCCAATCCAGTTGGCATGATAGCCAAAGAAACGGACTGGATACAATTAATTTTCTCATAGTCCATAATACCCCTATTCAATATTGATTATTCAAATATGTCCTTTGTAGGCATTAATCTTGTCTATGGACGCTGGCCACGACCTACAAACTGTGATCCATAAATTCAATTTTAGTAGTTTCACTTTTTAACTTCCTCAATCCTCATCCAAAGTTGGGGAAAACTTTTTATCAAAAAAACAAAAAAAGTGGGGGAAAACTAAAAAAAAACAAAACAAAACAAAAGGATAGGAAATAAAACACAATATATGGCAGAACTCTTGGATCCAGATTCATTGCAATTAAAATTTGACACAGTCAAATGTAGTAGGCAATTTCGACCGCCAAATTGAGATCGAAGCGTTCATGTTTCGCTTTTTTGAAGTCTGTACCTATTTTTGCGAAATTAAAATGTGAACTTTCTTATTTCAATCAGACGGTTGAGATTGTCTGACTGTGTATGACTAGATAAAATTGTGACTGCGGTGAATCCAAATTAGAACATTGAAGGAACAAAACTGTTGCTAAAGGCGGCACTTAACTAAATAGCCAATAAGGGATAATGAAGGCCCTCCACAATATGATGTCACTGACATATTGTAGAGGAACATGTGAATGAGAGAAAGGGAAAGAAAGACCCACAACATTTGCAATCAAATGAATGTGTGTGTCATCCTTAGACATTTTTAACAGAAGGCTACACTACATTGTGTGGAGCAATGATTGGTTTGAAAGGCCAAACCTTGCATATGTTCGTATGACACACAAGCCAGGCCTTGTGATTTTGCTTCTCTGGTCCCATGTTACTACTTTAGGAATGTTATTGTGGTCCATGTTACAGGCTTTATCAAGCAGTGCTTAAATGAACCCTTTTCTGTTTTTACTGCCACATATCCACCCAAACAAGACATCTTGCTGACTCAGCAATTTGGTACCTAGCAATTCAATTGCAATTTTTCAAGGCATCAAAGGGTGCTTATTGCTTCACGTATCAGCTACAAGAGGCATTATTCCTTTGAATTTTGTGATTATAAAGCTATAGTTGTGTTCAAGAATATTGACTTATATATTCATTTTGTAATAACATTCTCATATGACTTTTTTGTATCATCTATTTGTATCTCTAGCTCCTATGTGGTAGTATTATTTTATATAACATTTATATATGTACTCATTTTTCAGTTAACTACATTTTAACTTACAATAAATGATTCTTGCGAGCTCATAATAATCAACGTGTGGGTATCACAAGCTAACATCATGATTTAATGCAATATTTACTCTTTTGCTTTTACTTGATAGTGAATTAAAATTTGCATTTTTTAGTTGATTTTAGCCTTGAAGAAAACACACGTCCCTTTGATTTTAGCAAGATAATGGCTGGCACGGGATAATTATGAGCTAGTCGCAAACCAGATCTGACAATCCTGGCAACTTTGAAAGCTAATTATTTTGTTTAACTTTCCTTCTAGTATTTTTTTTTTGTTTTAAATAGGATTGTACTGTTACTCATGAGGTGCTTTTTTCATCAATTTAAATGGGGCCCCATCGAAAGCTAGGAAATCTAAAGGGACAAAAAATCCTGGGTAATAAATATGCTCTCATAACACAACTTTTGTTCTATAAAGTATATTAAAGTGAGGTGGCTTCTACGGTAAAGATGTTTCTTAAATAGTCTATAGATAGACCATGATTCAAAACCATTAGATTAAGTAAGCACATCCGATTTTATTAAACATTTCTACACTAGATCCTATCTCTATCTGCCCTCTTTCTCTCTCTATCACCGCATATTTCTCTCTCCACAAGACCCACAACTTTTTAAGCGAAGCCAAGTATGCCGTCTAATTTTATTCTTGGTCTTCAATTTTTAAGATTTGATTGTCAAAAGTTTTCTTCTTCATCTTTATGAAAAAAGGGTAAGATTTGGATTTCAAATCCAGTCGATAAACATAGTGGTATGAATTCGGAATCTGATTGCAACAAACAATAACAAAATTTGATTGGTTGTTAATGTGTGATTGTCTTGAAATGATTATTATGAAAAATACGGGATGAAAGTTGGGTACAAGTGGGTATGATGGGTGTTGTGCATTTTAATCGAGATTGTGAAGAAATGAGTGTTATAGGAAACATGAGGTGAGATCTCGTTTATGGCCATATCTGTGGCGGACTCTTCATGGGTAAAGTGAATAAAAAAACCCTTTCATTTGGATGAAAACTATAAAATAAAGAAAACCTAAAAGAATGGATAATTTCAGTCAAAGAGAAGAATTTTGGGTATGGAAGAGAAGAGGACTCATGACAGCAGCTGCAACTGTGATTTGCGATGATCACTATGCCGATTGCAAAAAGGATGAGGAAGAGGAAAGGAAAGAGGGATGAAGGAAAAAAAATATTCAGTGTGAACAGTGCATCATAAGAGTCAATAGAACTTCTTGATCAAACGGTTTATTAGTCATAGTCCATCATGAATCATTTAGTTGCTGGTTCACCGTAGATGTCACCTAAAGTGAGAGGTTATGCAACGCATATACTCCAATAATAATTAAAAGTAAGACAATTAAACATTAAAGCACAAGAGTTATAACAAATTTAAAACTTGCTAAATAAATTACAAGTCCAAATTTGACCAAAGTCATAAATCTAAGAGTTAGATCACAACTTTCCAAATTGTACATGAATTGGAATTCAAAATACAACTAAGTTTTTTCCAAAATCAAAAGACGAAAGAATAACTACAAGACCAATAACTACACCAAATAGGAATACTAGGCCTTCAACTTCGCCTAATCGTCCTTTGGTGCCTGTTTATCTGAAAACAATAAGAAATAGGTGAGATAAAATCTCAGTGAGTCCTTCACGGATCCCTCACCAACACTAAATCCATTTACATTACAGGCATAAACAATAATAAGACATAAAACTATCCATATCCTAAAGACTGGCTCTATTCTAATCCTAAGCACAAACAAATTAACACACAATGAAAATCCTGGATGCATCCTCTTAGGGCCAATGCTAATTGGGCCGGATCCACGCTGTCGGGTCATATTGTTCACCGAACAGACGCGCCTGCCGCCGGGTCTTATCGTTCACGGGACCGATAAACACCAAACTATTCTATTCAATAAGATCTATCTACAAATGATGAATTCCATTAAAGTATAAAATTGACTTTCTTAGGAATCCACGCCGCTAGGTCTTATCGATCACCGGACCGATAACCATCATACCATAACATACAGACAATCATTTATGTCATCAAAGCATTGCGAAAATGAGAGGAAGTTTGAAAATATAAGTGTCATTGGTTGAGAGTGCTCAATATTGGGTTCAAAACTGTGTAAAAAGTGATTATGGAAAACCCTAGAAGGTAGCCTTCATATGGAATCCAAACTGGTTTAACAAAAACATAAAATTCAGAAAAAAAAGGGTGTGAATCGATTCACAGGTGTGTGAATGGATTCAGACACTGCAACAGAATTCAATTCACAAAATTGTAAATCGATTCACAGCATCACAATTCAATTCACAGAACCACTAGGAAGGCATGGGCGCCTCTGGTGAATTGATTCATGGCCCCATGAATCGATTCATGTAATGTGAAATGCAGAAAAACCAGATTTTGACAGCAGAAAATGCATTCCAACACCAACAACAACTCAATCAATTCACAACCAACACTTCCAATCATTCGAAAACCAAATCCAACATCTTAAACAACCCAAGAACAACAATGCAACATAATCAATGATATGAAATCATAACCAAAATGTCAATAAATTCATATTCAAGTTTTGAACAAAATATAGGTTCACGCATACCCCAAACCCATCTCATATCCATAACCCCAAAATTGAAAGTCATGAAAAACACAAATAAGAAGAGGAAGGGGAACCCTAAAGGTGGGTCTTATAGGTGCCCAATTACTAAGTAAGAAGAACTCACAATCAATTGCTCAAGAAGTTGAGCCAAAGGTGGAGAAGCGTGATTTTCTTCTTCCTCCTTTTCTCCCAATTCGCAGCCCCCTTTTTCCTTAACTAGGACAACTTCAAATCTTCAGCCAAAGCCAAATATTCAGCTACAATCCTTCTTCTCCAAGCTAGAATGAAGGATCTTCGCAAATTTTCACTCTAAGCTCACTCAAAATCCCTAAACCCTACCCCCCCTTTTTCTCTTTTCCTTCTTCCATTTCTTTCTTTCTTTCAACTGCTAAAAATCGAGAGAGAGAGAGAGAGAGAGAGAGCGTGGGAGTGAGAGAAAGGAGAGGAGAAAAGAGTTTTCCCCTTTTTGGACCCTAATGCCCCTATTTTAACTTAGGCAAAATACCAAAAAGTCGTTACTTTTTCTTACATTTTCAAAATGCCATTCTATTCACACCCCTAATGTTTATAAATACTCCCCTAATTTAATTACTCAACAACCAATTGAGAACATAATAAAGCCTAAATTAATTTAGCTAAATAATTAAATTAGGCGAGGTGTTACAGGTTACATATTCTTAAAATTCTGGTTTAACTTAATCTTGTTGAAGCAAGTTCTCACATTCACAGTAGATCACACACCGATCTCACTACCACAACGAGGGAAGAGGAAAAAAAAAAAAGGATGAAACACAGAGAAAATGCTTTGAATAATACTCTTTTATTGTTGAATGAATACTGGCAATACACTTGTGACACATCTCGTACAATTTACATCATATGGTTTCTATTTATACACACAAAAATGAACCTAACTAACTCTGAGAGAAATAACAAACTCGGACAGTTACACTACACTGCCAACGGGGCACTAGGAGTTACAGAAAACTCCTAACACTGCGACACAGCTCATGAGCGCTAGGAGTTGCTAACATGAACTCCTAGCAATGTGATCACCGAAACACTCAAAACACATGACATATTGTAGACACTAACTTCAGGTGCACATTGAACATCAAATGCAAGGTGTTTGAATTACACTTTTAACAAATCTCGAGATATATAATTAGAGAAACTTTGCATATGCTTCTACAGTCCAAATAATTTTTGCCTTTTCTATTAACATTGTACACCGATAATCTTCTTTTTAACTATCATATAAAGCAATAATCTTCTGTTTAATTTGAATCTAAGATGCTATAAGTCCACGATAAAAGCAAGTATCTTTTTGAGTTGTTTTTTCTGTTTTTGATTACCATGTTATAGGTGTGAAGTATTCACTAGTTTTGTCAATGACTAATCTCCATTGGGAAATCTGGCTGGTCTTTCCTCCCAACCATGTTTTTTCATCCACAAGACTCAAACTCGAGACCTTACTTAAAGAATCTAAGTCCGGTTCTACTTGAAACAATATAATGTTGGCTTTTTCTCTGTTGAATTAGTTAAAGGTTTATCTCTTTGCTTCACTTTAGTCTATATCAAAGATAAAGCAGAAACCTTACGTATAGAAGATGGGAAAATATAATACCAAAAAAAAAAAGATGGGAAAATATAATACCAAAAAAAATAATAATAATAAGATGGGAAAATATTCCGGAATTATTTGTTCGGATATGGTAAATATTTCTTCTTTGGGAATTGCTAAATAATTAAGCAAGAGTCTTATTTGGCCAGACACATTCCATGCAGGTAGACCATGCTAGTTGGATAGAGACGATTAATTACTTCCTCTGCTTCATAATAAGTATCGTATTAAGTTTTTCTACACACATTAAAAAAAACTATAAATAAATGGTATTATAAAATTATTTTTATTAACCATTGGTTGTTTTTAATTGTCATAAATTCTTAGTGAAGTATAATGACTTGGGAGTAATGCACACATTATTAATTTAAGGATAAAAATGAAAAAATATAATTGATATTATATTGAAAAAATAAAATGACACTTATTTTGAGACTTATTTTTCTTTTAAATATAACACTTATTATGGAACGAATGGAGTAAATAAGAACTACCACGATCCCACTAATAAGCATGTATGTGCCTGTGTGCGCACCTATATATATATATATATATATATATGAAGATTGCTAATGTACTCCCACTTAAAAAATAGAAGGTATATATTAGTAACCTATACCTTTTTATTTGGAAATAAAAACCCGAATTTTCTCTTGTAAAACAGTAAAAAAAAACAAGGGGTCCAGAGTGTAATTTAATTTTAATTATGTTTTGAAAACCCAAATTTTTAATTATGTTTTGAAAACCCAAAACATAATTAAAATTAAATTACGATCCTACCTTTTACTTTTTTACTGTTTTAAAAGACAAAAATTGGGTTTTTTATCCCAATGCAAAGGTTGCTAATGTACTCCTTCTATTTTTTTTTGGTAGGAGTAGACACTACACACTATATATATATATATATATATATATTGTGTGTGTGAACAGTACTTAATTATTTATGTGTTACTTGGCCGCACGTCACGACTTTGTGTTCTCATCCTTTCGCAGCATGGTAATTTATTTTGCAGACTCAAATCCAAGAGAATGCAATGTGCATGTATCCTAATTAATTAATATGCGTCCATGTCACCAGTTGCATGCCCCTATTTTACAATTAGTTATAGCTAGTTTTTTTTCTTCAAAATAATTAAACTATTTGTTTTGTGCTTGTCTATATCTATAACAATATATCTATAACAATATATAAAGAGGGTATCCTCTTTTGGTGTAGACTTTTTTCATCCAATTTTACCCTTCATCTCTTTTTTATATATGTCTATCTACTAGTATGTAACCCGTGCCATGCACGGGAACATTTTTATATTTTGTTTCAAAAATGAAATATAACAAATATTATGACAATAATTATTAATTTTTAGTGATGTTATAAGGAACCTAAGGTACAATACGTAAACAAAGTAATATTAATTGAGTTGCATACGACACAAATAATCTGATGGTACATACCACAAAATTGAATTAGATAAAGAATACTTTATTAAATTGATGAAAATAAAAGAATAAAAATATATAATTTATGGGTTAATACTACATTATATATTCATAAAAAAAATTAAAGAATTGCTATTCAAATGGTTCATAATATATATATATATATATTAATGTATTGAGAATATATATTTAAATAGATATTTAATGTATAAATAACAAATATATATGAAGTATATATTATCGGAAAGTAACAATATTTGATATTACTATATAATATCAGGTAAAAAAATAATAGAACTAAAAAAATATAAGCAAAACATATCTATTTTAGAAAATGTTAAATGAAATTAACTAATATTCTTAATTCGCGTGAGTAAGTTTTATTCCACTTATATTCGAAATCAGAGTAGTATTGATTATGTAGAATAATAGTTACATTGTTATTTATTTTATTTTTAATTGATATATTTATACACAATAGATAACCTTTGATAAAATAGATAATAATGATTGCTACATACGTATACACAAAAAAATTGATAGTGAATTTTTTTTTTGTCTAGAAAAGTTGATAGTAATTGTCACATAAATGTAAATTTTTCTAAAAACTATTGTGAAAAATTTAATAAGAAATATTGATTGCTTGTGCTTCGCACGGTATACAATAAATATATAAAAATTATATATTAGAAATTTAGAATATTTAAATTTTTCAGTAAAAAATATTAAAAATAAACAAAGAGATATTAATTAATAACAAAACAAAGTTGTTGGTTATTTTAATTTTTGAGAATTATTTATATAAAATAAATAACATTTAATAAGTAGATAATAGTTGCTATATACATATACACTAAAAAGTTAATAATGATTGTCACTCACAAGTAAATTTTTCTTAAAAAATATTGAAAAAAATCCATTATAAAGTAGTGATGATCCGTGCTTCACACGATATACAATAAATACATACAAATTTTATGTTAAAATATTTGATCATAGTAATTTTATATAATAATAATAATAATAATAATAATAAATTTAAAAATATCGTAGTAATTTCTCTTTCAATGTTTTTAAAATGCCCCCTAGGTAGTCTTGCATTATTGATATATGTTATTTGGTTTTCGTGAATAAAAGAGTAAACAAACAATCAAACAATGGAATGACAACTAGATGAGGGTAAGACTAAAAAAAATAAAAAGGACAATAATGAGAACAAATTCACAAACTTATACTTTATTATCTGATAACTCACCATTTCAAAATCATAACTCATGTCTATAAGAAGTTCTAGATCGGTAAACTTTACTGCATTTATCATGCCACTGCTATATTTGAGCATTCCATGATCTGCAATCGCCTTTGCTTTTCTAACATATGTGAATAGAAGGTAAAAAGGTAAACTATTAAATTTAAGTATAGTGGTATTTCAGCAAGACACACTTAGAGATTGAGACTTTGGAATGGATTCTAGCAATAGCGCCCGCTAAAAGTCCCACTAATTCTCTGTAGGTCAAGGCAATGATCTAGTAGAGGTAAGAAGTCGAAAGTTTCGATAGAGAGAAAAAGTAAGAGTGAGAGAGGAAGAGAGAAAGAGAGAGGGAAATTAAACAGAACAATCTCTGGTTGAGAAATTTGTCAACACAAAGGAATTTGAATTTGAACGCATTACATTAAGAGATAATAACACCCGCTTCTTACTCACAACAAACAAATTTGAAAGTATATTGGAGTCAATCAATGGGAATTAAAGACCTGATTCAGACATAAATTCAAAGAAAAACAACGTTGCTGAGCTGCACATCTCATCATTCTGAAGGTAATAATAATAATAATGGTTTCATCAAAAAATAATAATAATAATAATAATAATAATAATAATGGAAATCAAAACATGGTTCGTACAATTAATTAAATCGTTTCCATTTATTTCTCACGTTTGTTTTTTAAATATATATTTTGGTAGTATGAATTGAAAATATTTAATGCTACCAGCTAAAGTATAAAATTTTATTTTTGGGTAACAAAAGTATAAACTTTTTTTTTTGTATATAGCTAAAGTATAAACTTCTATCTGATTACTTTTTAATTTAAAATACCTACAATTTGAATTACCGTTAGAAGGGTATAGAAACAGAATTGAATATGTACCAAAAAAAAAAAAGGAAACAGAATTGAATATTTAACTATATTAGAATTAAACACATATATTGAATTTAAGTTTTTTCACCATGCTTTATTTGGGCAAGTTTCATCTAAATGCAAATGTTTCATATTAGATTAGAATAGATGTAGCCAAACTTTTTTTTCCCCGAAAAATATAGCCAAACTTGAAAAGCTAGTAAATTACTTAAATTGATTTTGATAAGTTTCTATTTTAGAATGTTAAACTGGTATGTGTCTTAATTATCAGGTATCAATAGACACACACATGACATTTAATTTTAATAATGGTGTGAAGTTTCCATTTATACTGTTTGATTCTAGTTTTTTTTTTTTGCATCAATTTTTGATTTGAACGTAAAATATTAAATATGTTTCATTATTTTAAATTTTGTTGTCAAATAGGAATTATGGCATATCGATTTTGATTTTAAACAACGTGACTACAAATTATACAATTTCGATACAATTTTTTTTCCATTTGATGAACCATTTTTTTAATATTATATAGAAATTTTTTGGTTAGATCAATAGAAATTATGATATAGTTTTAGTGAGATTTTTATGAATCTCAGAAATTATGATATAGTTTTATGATATAGAAATTATGATATAGTTTTGTCAGATTTAAGGGGATTTTTATGATATAGAAATTATGGTATGGTTTTAGTGAGACATAAGGAGAGAATGATGATATCTACGCATATTTGTTGGTATTTATTACATTATAATGAATTAATATTTTTATGAATCATTACTATAGTTAAATTTTTTATGATTGATTTATCAGTTGACTACTCTAATTTTGTGTATTAAGACCAAATATTAATATTTAATTTTGTGTTGACTTTCTTTTAATATTATTATAACTGTAGAATTTTTTATATGGTTACATTTTCTATAATTGTCACAATTATTGTTTGTACATTTTATTTAATTTTGTATTGTTGGAATTCCATTTTTGCAATTCGTTGCTATATTTAGACTGATAATTAAATGTGTTTATTAATTGTGATTGAGATTTATTTTGTTTTTTTAATTGTTGCCTCGTGTATTCCATATCTACATTTTTAATTGACATAATGTTTTACTTTTATTGACGTGATGTCATTTGTTTAATTTTATTTTTTATATTATTTATGTTTGTATACAATAGAGATTTGTATATAATTGAGGTAGAGATTTCAATTTATTTTTATTACAACTTAGTTTTTGCAACTGTTGTATTTATCTGATTCAATTTGTCAAGGAATTGGGTATGAATTACCATCAATTGTTTCCCAAATGTGCTATTAATGTAATAAAAATGCAATCAGGTAATTTGCTTAAATCTTCAATTTGATATTAATTTGAAATTGATGTTGTTTGCTGCAGCTTTTGATTTGTTGACAGATATTATTAGAAATTATGACACCTTTAATGTTATGTTTGTTACCTGAATTATAGTATAGGTTAGGAACCAAGACACATAGTCCGAAGTAAATATTTGTTACAAACCTCAGTATGATTGACACCTATGATCCAAACCTGATTAGATACCTTCAAATGTATTATAGAGGATATGCGAGTATACATAACTTCTTACTGAACTTTCTTATATTTGATAAACTAAAAATATTTTTTTGTATAAAACAACTAATATGATGTGAAATAAATAAGAGAATAATAAAATTTAGACCAAATAATTTGGGTAGAATTCAATTTTAAATAAAGCGATTTGTTTTTCAAAATATGACATTGAAAAACAAAGATGTCTTTAGCCTCTTTGTGCTGATGGATTGGAAGCATGAGCCTTCAATATGGTTGAAGAACATGTACAATACAATAAGAAAAGGTGAAAAAACGAATTTGGAAATAGATAGAGGGTACTATGTGATTTTGTACTATAGAAAGACTTGATAGCATGATCTTTCAAAATCCTTTTAAGCTGGCTTGATCTTTCATGTGATCGAAGACAACAGAGTCATCATCATTATCACTATCCACAACTCAATTTTTTGATTTCTTATTTCTAGCCTTCAATATTTCAGCTTGAAGAGCTTTTTCGAACAACTTCATACTTTGTTTCTCAACAAATCTACAGACTCGGCAAGCCAAGTCATACCTACTGACAGCAGGTGTCATATTCCTCAAACATTCAACTTCATAGATGTATCTACAGATAAGAACATGAAATAGATTGATCTGCAATAAGCATGAACAAACTGTCAAATACTATAAGTAAGCTATGAAAAGGATGCTTAACTAAATACTTAGTAGATGGTAGCCTTTCATCCAAGTAACATGAAAGTTGTATTTTTTTTCTTGAGAGCTTGTCCGTTTTGGCAACACTTTTCAAAGGACAAAGAAGAAAGGAACTACCAAAAAAGTAGAGATACTATGCTCTCTCTCTCTCTCCCCCCAACAAAAAGATAAGGAAAAAGAAAGAAAACACATTAGCCTCCAAACTACTTTCACCAACTGAAGCAACCAAGTTGTTGGATTCTCATTGTCCTGGTTACAACTTCAAAACTAATTAAATTCAATCTCTTTTATTTGTAGTTGTGGTTGCCTGTCAATGTGTTGCATTGTTTTTTTGCTTATCGAACATCTAATCAAAATCCTACATCAATACTTGAATCTCAATTATAATTTGCCTTCTCACAAATACTTCCCTCTCAAAACACATCATAATGTTTAGTAGTAGGGTCAAAGAAGCTAAAGATTATGGTGGTTGAACATAAATTAAAAAAGATTGTCAGTCCACAAAAGCAAGATTCGATTATTGAAGATACTCCACACGCACACATAATTGATAACTTAAAATATACCTTTATTTCCCTATACATTTACCAAAGATACAGTTCCATGCCTTTTTCAGCCATTAATTCCTCACAAGTCTCATTGATTCTGTGATAAATTGAATTCTATTTCACTCACCTTCATTGCTCTCTGTGGTTAGGATACAGATCATACTATCATCGCATATATAGTAAGGGAGAATAAAAAGTGAACACACAAAATGCCTCAGCTGCTACACGGGTCGCTTAAGGTATGAAGTTTATAGGTTGCAAAATGGATGTAATTTTGATTTCTATCGGAAGGTATATTCATAAGTCACAACAACTCTCTCTTGTGTTTTAATCATTATAAGGAAAAAGGGGAAAACAAAAGCTAAGAGTTTAAATTTCATAAAATGATGCGTTTGACCCGCCGCTAAACTTAAGATATGTCCAAATTTTTAACTTGTCAAAATTAAATTTCAAAGTAATGGATTGCTATACACATTCTCCATTATGAGGAATAGCCAGCACAAAATACAATTGAATTCTTAACAATGTTATTTTTATCCTTCATATTTTCTTCATTTTCTCAACTTGTAGCTATGCTATCAAGTTTACTGTTTCAACCAAGTAAAAACATAAGAAATTAACAAAAATTATAGCAAATTAGATGACATCAGGCATTCAGAAATTAATCCAAAAGGAGAAACGAAACAAAATGTCTTATATATTATAAGAAAATTTATACCCGAATGTGGAGCTGGACAACTACAGATGCTGGGAAAATGATATGGGAGACAGCAAACCTGCAAGCAGAAGATAATAAATTAGTTGGATATTGTCCAATTAATTAAAGGATTTTTAAAACCATTATTCAAATTCACAATCAATGGTTAGGGTGATCAAGAGTGACTACGAAGAATAAATTCTGGGATATTACCGATGATTAAAAAGACATATGCCAGCAAATAGGTGTGATTAACATGCATAAGTATACATACCTCATGATTAAAAAAAGCATATCGGCCTAGCTTGGAAACTTTGAGCTCATTTATTCTTACATTGCTATTGTAGGGCATGCAAACTTTGTAATGTTCCAAACAAAGAACATAAATACGTAAATGATTCAAATAGAGAGCTTAAAAGGATGAATATCCCTGCCTTTCATATATACTTTTCAATACCAGCAAAAGATATAATAGATATGTATACATTTAAACACCATAATTAAGTGTGGTGTAAAAGGGATAAAATATAGGGACTGCTGAATCAGTTGGACAAAATGCAAAGAGAGTTAACCCAATAAGGATCATCATGAAAACACAAAATGTGATGGTAACCTAATCACTCATAGAACTGGTGAACAGAATCAGAAATCACCATTTAAAGCAAATCAATACAAATAAATAGAAGAGAAGATGGTTATTACCTCATAAGAATGGTCGTCCGTTGTCGCTGGAATGGCTTCCATTATCATAAGACTCACCAATGAAAAAACACATTGTCCTCAATTCCTCATTATCAAATAGGAAAAAAAATATGAAGATCTCTTCATAGCCGACCCTCTTCCCACAGACACCTGCATACATGGCCACCTTGAACCTTATACTATACCCATTAACCCTCTTCCCACTATGGGTTTTACTCCAAAATTATGGAGGACAACATACCCCGAAAAAATAAACATAGAAAGACGACATGGAGAGAGAATAGAGGAGCATTTGCAGGCAAATGAAAGGGCAGAGAGAGAATGCACAAGAAAAAGTACCGATGAGAGGAGATGTGGAGCCGTGTGGTGAAAGGATTAGGTCTCTGAGTAGTCTCTGGATGAAGAAAACAAAAATGAAAACAGAAAAAATGAGAGAAAGAGAAATAGAAGCAAAAGAATCTAAAAGGATCTAATACAATTGAAATTATTCAACAGATTTGTCCTTGACTCTATATCACTACACTTCCTCCGTAGATGAGACAACTTCGTTATTTTGACCCACGAAACCCACTCCCTCTGTAGGTTTTCCTCCACAATTGAAAGCATTAGGTGCACATCACTGAAGGTAATTTTCAGTGTTTTCAAAATATGTTTTCCAGTTCTTCATTTTAATTTCTTGAGGTAAAAATAATAAGTTCTTAATGACATGTGAAATGGTACGAATAGCCATTTCTCTTATTTCACAGTCACAAGGCATATGGTCAAGTTGAGGATTGTTGAGTTCCTAACAAGAATAATGAACAAATATCAAAGGCAACCAATACTAAAATAATAGTAATCACAACAGTGCAATAAAGTTAATCAAACACGAGTAGAGAGTAACAAGAATCACACCGCTTTGGTTACGCAGTTCGGCCCTAAAAAGATGACCTACGTCTGCGGGAGAGAGCAGCCCTCCGTTTCACTATCAAAGAGTCTTTACAAGAGATTACAATTGCTTTGAACCCCTTTACAATGTCCACAAAGAACAAACCCAAGAGTTCCCAAACCCTCTCTCTTTTCCTCTATGAAAAACTCTCAAGAACAACAATAGAGAAAGCCTTCAATCCTCCCTCTATTCTCTCCTAAGATCCCAAGGTGTTTAACAGTGTTTTCCAGCCCCTAAAACCTCACAAAGACGCTCAAGAACGGCTGCACACAACCCTAGAAAAGACTGCACGTCGTCTCAACCCGTTTCTGCAGCGTCAGGTTTATAAAACCCAACTGTGAATCGATTCACAGACATAGGTGAATCGATTCACCTAGTTAAAAAACTTCCCCTGCACGAATTAATGAAATGAATCGATTCCTGCAAGCTTCCCATGCGATTCACAGAGGCGTGCTTCGATTCACAGAGACTCAAACATGCTTGAATCGATTCACATAGCTAGGGAATCGATTCCCAGTGTTCAAGAAACACTTTCAAGCAATTCCATGATCCTCCAAACTGATTTTAAGGCACTCTAAACTCCACAATTCTCCACCTTGACTTCAAATCAGTGGTGATGCTCAACTTTATCCATCAACCACTAGCTGCTCTCTCCATTACTGGAATTACGTCTCAACGCAAATGATCAAGTCTAAGCGATCCTTGAACCTTAATCTAGGAAGATACTTGATGAACTTCTCACAACCATGCGTAATCCCCAATTCACCAATCATACTCTTCATTGCGACTCCACCTTGAGTTGTCTTCACATGCTTCAAACTGCCTTTTAAAGAGCCATACCTCCTTTTCCGGTTCTTCCCAATATTCGTTCCAAGTGTCCTTTCCACAATGCCGAGATCCTTCATCTCAAATCCAGAAGCTAACTTTCCCTTGAGCATACCAATCTCCTCCTTGCTAGAACTTGCCTTTTGAATATCATTCACACTCTCCAACTCAAGATTGACCTTACACACAAGCCTCTCCTTGTACCTTGGTTCTTGAACTCCTAATACCTTCCGTCTTCATGAAGTTCCACTTGCATCCAACTACCCTTGACTTTTGGTAGATTCACAAGTTCCCAAGTCCTGGTTCTTTTCCAATGAATTCACACCTTCATTCATTGCCTTCAACCGCTTCGACTCTCCATGCTTCCCATTGCTTCATCAAGTCCCTTGGTCCCGAAGTCTTGAACCTCTTGATCCACAAACAAATCATAACAAACAAGATCGGCATACCCGTATCTCTTGATTGCCACGGTCTCCTCCTTTCCTATCTCTTGCCAACAAATAGCCAGGATCCACTGTTTGTTGTCTTCCTCTAGAACACGATGGTGGAGGACTATCCTCCTCTTCATCATTCCCGGTCTCACTAGTGGTAGACTCCACCTCAAACCGAAGTTTTCTCCACCTCCACTTCGAGCTACTATCCTCCGTGTCTTTGCACTTCATCCCCATGCGGGTTTCATCGAAAGTGACATCCTCGCTTATGATAACCTTTGACCTCCAGTTCCAAATTCCACAACTTGTATCCCTTCACACCCTCCTGATATCCGATGAAGACACATTTCACAGCTCTAACATCAAGCTTGTCCCGCTTGATATGCGCCAAAGCCAAAGCTCAAAACCTTCAACTTGGAGTAGTCTGCCGGTCTCCCACTCCAAACCTCCATAGGTGTCTTGAAGTCTAACGCCGTTGATGGACATCTGTTGATCAAATATGCTGCTGTACTCACAGCTTTGCCCCAGAAGCTTTTAGGCAACCCAGTTGCCAAAAGCATACTCCTCACCCGCTCCAAGATGGTCCTATTCATGCATGTTGCTAGGCCATTTTGATGCGGTGAGCCTTTCACGATCTATGCCTCACGAATACCTTGTTTCCTGCAAAACTTATCAAAATGCTCTGAAAGAAACTCCAGGCCATTGTTAGTCCTTAAAATTTTCAGTTTAGTTCCTATTTGATTTCCTATGAGAGTATGCCATTCCTTGAACTTTTCAAATGTGTCACTTTTGCTTTTCAAAATGTAGACCCATACTCTCCTAGAGAAATCATCAACCATGGTGAGGAAATAGGAACCACCCCCATGAGTACTCACTCTAGCCGGACCCCAAAGATCCGAGTGAATGTACTCAAAGGGTTTACTAGAATGATGCATGCCACCCCCAAACTCAACCTTATGATGTTTGCCTAGTATGCACTTATCACAAAATTCTAGCTTATCCAATTTATCACCACCTAGCAAACCTTGTTTAGCTAGTTCAACTAAACCCCTCTCACTAATATGCCCTAACCTATTATGCCATAACATGGTTTTATCATGCAAGGTTTGGCTAGCTAATGATGCATGCCCAATAATAGTTGAACCCTCTAATATGTACAAACCACACATTTTAGTCCCCTTAGCTATTATCAATGCATCATGCGAAATTTTCATCATACCATGCTCAATACTAGTGCAATAGCCTAATCCATCAAACATGCTTATAGAAATTAAATTTCACTTGAGTTTAGGAACATACCTCACATCTTGTAAAAGGAATTCACAGTTGTCATACATCTTAAGACGAATTGAACCCATACCTTGAACCTTACAAGCTCGGTTGTCACCCAGGCGAACGACTCCACCTTCTTTAAGCTTCAAAGTCTCAAAGTATTCCTTCCTAGGACACATGTGATAAGAACATCCCGAGTCCATGACCCATTTCTTTTCAGATTCCAAACTCGACACCACTAAAGCCACCGCACTCTTATAACCATCCTCCATAGCAATTGCAACATCCACAGAATCACCCCTGCCCCCTTTCTCAGGACAGTCCTTCTTAAAGTGACCGGTCTTGTGACAATTGAAGCACTTATACTTCTTATTGTTCACCTTTGACTTGGATTTCGACCTTGAATTCTTCCCTTTGTGGTTGTTTCCTCTACTCTCACTTCTTCCCCTTGAGACACTCAAGCCTTCCCCACTATCTTCCACCTTCAAGTCTTGAAGCTTGGTTAGCTCCTTGGTCCTAATTGATTGTTGGACCTCCTCCAAGGTAATAGTGGACTCCTTGCCATAGAGGAGTGCATCCTTAAAGTGTTCAAAGGACCTAGGCAATGAATTCAATAAGAGTAAAGCCTTATCCTCGTCATCGAGCTTCACATCAATATTCAGTAGGTCATCAATAATCTTGTTGAATTCTGTTAGTTGCTCCACAATAGGTTTGGTCTCTACCATCTTGAATGAGTAGAGATGTTGTTTCAGACATAACCTGTGGGCCAATGACTTTGTCATGTACAACGATTCTAACTTTGCCCACATCTCCGCCGCGGTCTTCTCCCTTGCGACTTCCTTCAATGCCTTATCGCCAAGGCACAAGATAATGGAACTTCTTGCCTTATCTATCATCTCCTTCTTCTCCGTTTGAGACAGGGTGACCGGCATTCTTGCCTCACCCTTCAGGGCTTCAAAGCACTTCTGTTGAATAAGGATTGCTTCCATCTTCACCTTCCATAGACCGAAGTCGTTATTACCGGAAAACTTCTCGATGTCCCATTTAGTACCCATGGTGCACAATTGAATTATTTGTTCTTCCCCCAAACGGCGCCACTTGTTGAGTTCCTAACAAGAATAATGAACAAATATCAAAGGCAACCAATACTAAAATAAATAGCAATCACAACAGTGCAATAAAGTTAATCAAACACGAGTAGAGAGTAGGAAGAATCACACCGCTTTGGTTACGCAGTTCGGCCCCAAAAAGATGACCTACGTCTGCGGGAGAGAGCAGCCCTCCGTTTCACTATCAAAGAGTCTTTACAAGAGATTACAATTGCTTTGGACCCCTTTACAATGTCCACAAAGAACAAACCCAAGAGTTCCCAATCCCTCTCTCTTTTCCTCTATGAAAAACTCTCAAGAACAACAATAGAGAAAGCCTTCAATCCTCCCTCTATCCTCTCCTAAGATCCCAAGGTGTTTAACAGTGTTTCCCAGCCCCTAAAACCTCACAAAGACGCTCAAGAACGACTGCACACAACCCTAGAAAAGATTGCACGTTGTCTCAACCCGTTTCTGCAGCGTCAGGTTTATAAAACCCGACTATGAATCGATTCACAGACATAGGTGAATCGATTCACCTAGTTAAAAAACTTCCCCTGCACGAATTAATGAAATGAATCGATTCCTGCAAGCTTCCCATGCGATTCACAGAGGCGTGCTTCGATTCACAGAGACTCAAACATGCTTGAATCGATTCACATAGCTAGGGAATCGATTCCCAGTGTTCAAGAAACACTTTCAAGCAATTCCATGATCCTCCAAACTGATTTTAAGGCACTCTAAAATCCACAAGGATATCCCTTTAAATGGCCAAACGTATTGCCACATTTATTCAAGTTTAAGGCCTATATTAGTGATTTTTTTTTTGTACAAACATATTAGTGAATGTTAGATTGATATTTGTTTAAGTTTCGGATTTTGTTTATGGGAAAAATATTTTAGAAAATTCAGTTTCTTTTTAAATATAGGATATGGACAAGGAAGATTATATTTTATTTGAAGAATCTCTAACTGTGCTCCTCCTTTTAAAAAGAAATTGTCCATTTTTTAAGATAATGAATTTAGAAAGTTCATTTTTTAACTTGCTTCACTTTGATCTAGAAATAATTTTTTTTTAAGATCCCTGATTGCGTGACTCTGTTTTTAATTTTTAAAAACTGTTATGGGTCTTTTTTAAAAAGGAGATGTGTATAAATTTGAAATAGGAACAAAGAAAAAGTAAATCAGAAAATAGAATGTAAAACCAAATGTATAAGACAAGAAAAGAATTAGCAGAGTAGCATTGAACAAATAGTATATAGAATCTGAGGGTCTGCTGCCTCCCTCCCAGTCATTCTACTCGATTATGTGATTTTCTTAATTTTTTTATTCAATTAATTTGGCTATGTGTGGAATAACTGAAGTTACTAGCTTTTGGGATGGAATGATGTTTTATTAGTGCAACTTGATTTCTGAAGAAGACCACTCTCTCTGTTGCTGAGTTACATTATCAAGATGCTTTCCTTCTCAAATTTATAAACAAGGTAAGTGCTAAATGTGGGAGCTATCATTTTGGTACCATAATGATTCTCAGGAAATACAGTGATTTACTGTGAAAGTTTATTAGTTGCTTATGGTCTACTTTTAGATTTTATTTTAGTCATTTAAAATGTTTGGAAGATGCTATCTTATTAATAGTTGAAATAACAGATGCAAGCTAGGAAATGAGAAAAACACGATTTTCATGTTAAAATTGATGTTTTAAATTTTCTACCTGTAATCAAACCATAGCATTTCTATCTATATTCTATATTCTGTGACATACATGTTAAGGAGGATGTTGTGCAATCTGTTTGGATATGTTTCGAGACAATAATGCACAATAGCAATTTATTTGCATATATTTTAGTAGCAATTTGGTGATGAATGTTGATATCTTGCACTTTAATTTGGGATAGTCATTGTAATTGAATTATTAGAACAAACTGCTACATGAACATCTCACAATTGTTGATATTGAATTTCTGAGGTAATTTCCGTAATTTTGGCTTTTAAGAGTTTGTTTTTATGATCCAATGTTGCATATTTGAATCTGAGTGGTAGTTTTTGTAACACCCCGCCTAGTTTAATTATTTAGTTTTATTAAATTAGATAATACGGTATGTTAATTGATTTATGTGTTTTTAATCCTTGATCTTTAGCTTTGATAAATATTAGAGTTAGTTTGGATTGAGGATTAATAAGAAGGGGGTGTATGATGGAAGTGGGAAGGTATAGCGATGGATTTTGTAGGAGGTTTACCTCGTACTCCGTCAGGGTATGACTCTATTTGGATCATAGTGGATAGATTGACCAAGTCTTCCCACTTTATTCCCGTCAAGTCCACTTACAAGACCGCTAAGTTAGCTGAGATCTATATCAGGGAGATTGTTAGGCTCCATGGAGTTCCAACTGGCATTGTCTCTGATAGAGATTCTAAGTTTACCTTCCGATTTTGGAAGGCCATACAACAAGCCTTAGGGACTAGGTTAAGTCTTAGCACGACATATCATCCTCAAACAGATGGTCAGTCAGAGAGGACTATACAAACCCTAGAGGATATGCTTAGAGCCTGTGTTCTAGAAGATGGCGGTAGTTGGGATAGGTGTTTATCACTGATTGAATTTTCATACAACAACAACTATCATTCTAGCATAGGTATGACACCGTACGAGGCTCTCTACGGTCACAAATGCAGAACTCCTCTGTGTTGGTTTGAAGTAGGAGAGAGGAAGTTGTTAGGTCTTGACCTTGTTCAGGAAACTACTGATAAGATTCACATGATCAGGGAGAAGATAAAGACTACCCAGAGTAAGCAGAAAAGTTACGCAGACCGTAGGCTCAAACCCCTTGAGTTTGCGGAAGGTGACCATGTATTCCTGAAAGTCACTCCTACTATAGGTTTCGGTAGAGTTCTTAGGGCCAAGAAGTTAACCCCTCGGTACATAGGTCCTTTTCAAATTCTCAGTCGAATTGGTTCTGTGGCTTACCAAATTACTCTACCTCCATCCTTGTCCAATCTCCACAATGTTTTTCACGTGTCCCAGCTTAAAAAGTACATTCCAGATCAATTTTACTCATTGGATCGTGAGTCTGTGCAACTTAGATTAGATTTGACGTATCAGCCCGAACCGGCCTAGATAGTGGACCGTGCTTTCAAGACACTCAGGAATAAGTCTATTCCCTTGGTTAAGATTATCTGGGACAAATCCACTTTGGAAGAAGCCACTTGGGAATTGGAAGAAGAAATGCGAGACCAATATCCTTACCTATTTCAATAGGTATATATGTTTGTCAAATTTTTGAGGACAAAATTTTTAAAAAGGTGGGTAGTAATGTAACACCCAGTCTAGTTTCATTATTTAGTTTTATCTAATTAAATAATACGGTATGTTAATTGATTTATGTGTTTTTAATCCTTGATCTTTAGTTTGGTAAATATTAGAGTTAGTTTGGATTGGGGATTAATAAGAAGGGGGTGTATGATGTAAAAAGGGCAGTGTAGAAAGCAAGTTTCTGTTTAAAGAAAAAAAAAAGGAACTGAGTGGGCTCGCTAGGGCGAATGCCTTTCGCTCAGCCGGAGCTGCCTCTGCTGGCAGCACCCCTTCTGCCTGAGATTCGCTTGCGCGAATCCGATGCGGCTGAGCGAAATTCAGCGACCTCTTTCTTTTAATTTTGTTCTACCTCAGTTCTTTCCTCACTTCCAACTCGAAATCTCTCTCTTTTTTCCTCTACTCTCTCGTTCTGCTGTGAGAAGAAAAGAAAGTAGGGATGAACGAATGGAGAAGAAGGAAGAAAGGAACACCCAAACTAGCTAAGCCTCATCCTTCCCTTCCTCTCTATTTCTTCGATAGCTCCTTCTCAGTCCCCTCTCCCCTGTGTTTTTCGTTGCTGCTGCTGAAAGAAAAGGAGGGAACGATGGCCTAGGGTTCGTGGGATTACGGAACAGAGAGGGAAAATAAGAAGGTTCTTCCGTCAGGGCACTCAACAGAAGAAAGGAGCTGGAAATAGTTCATTGATTGAAGATTTGATGATCCTAGTTAGAGAAATTGGGGAAAACGAATTGAAGGAGAAGAAGAGGGAAAAACCAGAATAATTCCTACTATTTAGCTCAGATTATTGAAGGTTTTGGTGAGTTTTTCCTTCTTCTAGGTGATGGGCACCCATAAGTCCCACATTAAGATTTTCTTATCAGAGAACCTCTGGATTTAAAGTTAGGGTTTTGTTACCCCTTTGATTTAGAGCTTATTGTTATGATTAATGTTATGATTATGTAGTGGGTTTAACTGAAAGAGGTTGGATGGCTGTCCCCAACCCCCACAAATTGTATGTTTGTGTTTTGCCCTTTTTGTTAGTTCCATTGAACTACAAGGAGATTATATGAGTCTTGAGTGACTATGTTTTTGCTTTGTTGATGACTTTCTTTTGAACTTGCAATGTCTTGGTCTTTGAGGTTGTCAAATGCACATGTTTTGGAAAAAGAAGTTCAAATGCATTTTGTGTCTAATTCCTTGATTTTATTATAAATTGCTTGGAATGATTATATGATAAGGAGGGTCTAAATTCCTAGTTTGTCATTTTTACTTAAGTGTAATCATGCATGTAAGCATGACATTGTGATAGAAATTACAATAAAAGATACCAAGATTCCTAAATAGAGGATTGATCGGTATGGTTAGCCTCGTGGGACGCCACTTGGACGGTTAAGGCGTCTAACCACCATATCGAAAGCGTGTTATTGGGGTTATATGGACGTAAGCATATGACACTACCCAGTAACACGAGCCAAAGATGAATTAGTTATTCATAGTAAGAAGTTGCATTGTATTGTATGAAATATCTATGTTTTGAATCATAGTTTGGAAAGAGGGGTGATGGTGAGGGGTCGAGGGAAGAATTCACTGAGATTTTTATCTCACCCATTTCTTTTATTTATTTATGTTTACAGATTCAGATTCACAGGTCGGCAAGGAAGATTGAAGGAGTTGGAAGGCTTTAGCCTTATATTCTGTATTTCTTTTTGAATTATGTAATAGACTCAGACATTTAATGCAAAAAGACTTGCATTTTGTATTAAATACTTAGGCGGTTATGTAATTCAGAGACTATTAGGATATTTTGTTTCCGCTTTTTGGAATTAGGAACCTTGTATTATTTAGACTTGATGTACCGTCTAAGTTTAAATTTTATTTGGAAATGTCTGTATCTAATGCTAATTATCTTACTTTCAAGTGTCTTGAATGTATGGTGTTACAGTTTTACCATGCAATATACCATTATATGCCTCTGGGTGACAAGGTACTGGTGAAAAATTAAAAGATGAAAGACAGAAAAAGAGAGAGATCAAGAGAGGGAAAATGAAGAAGAGGAGAAAAATCGCGGAGTGGGAGGCCGTGATGGAGGGTGGCCATGGCTCTTCTGTTTATCTCCAAATGCTTGCAATAACACTGAAATTCTTATACATGCTTGCAATGCTTCTTGATATTATGGATTTTTTGCATAAGGGTGTTTATTAAATTCTCAAATTTTAGATGAATAAATAAGTAAATAAATCTCCAGTAAAAAAAAAATAAGTAAAGAAATCTATTTCTTACGGATGATATTGGTTTATACTTTTTATGTATGATTTTTCAAGCCTACTGTGTTAATTTGGTATTCTGTTTTGGCGCTTTGAGGCACACGTGTATGGTTTATTAGTTATTAGGTTTATCATGAGTGTAATGAAATTACTAAATATTTGTAACTAAATAATATTTTAGGCCCCGTTCGGGTGGTGCTTAGTTTTTTATTTTTGGTTTTGAAAGTTAAATTTGAAAACAAAAAGTGTTCGGGTAAATTGGAGTTAAGTTGATTTTTTCCTTAATTTTGAAATAGTTTTCATCTAAATCTCAAAACCATAAAAATAGGTTTTGTGATTTTTGTTCTAAGTTTCACACTAACACTGTCGTGCTCTTTCACTGTTTCTCTTCATCGCATAAATCCCAGCACTATTTCTTTTTCCCATTAATTCCTCTCCAATCTCCATCACCATGACTAATACCTTCACCTTCCACCACCAATGGCCCCTTTTTTTCTTCAACCCTAACCATGATCCTAGCACCACTAAAATAGAGGAGACCCAAACAAAAAGAAGTAGCAATTACACAACAGATCTTCTCTTTCTCCGTCGACCTCCTTTTCTTCTCCGTCACCGCCTCTCCTCCCCCTCAGATCTTCTCTCCCTCCCTTTTTCTTTTTTTCTTTCTGTGGCGGTTGTTTGTGCTGCTAAGCTCTAAACCAAATGTTTGTCCTGTAGCAACCCATCTTTTGTTCTTTTTATTATTATTTGATTTTACTTTATTTTGTATCAGCACAGCCCCCTCCCTGGTCAAAATTTATATTATTTTTTAGTATTTTTATTAGTTTTTTCCAGAAGTAATATTTTTTTTTGTCATTTTTATTTTTTTGTGCCAATGTTTTTTTATATATTGGGTGAAGTCATAATGAGGCGAGGTAAAAAGAGTGGCTGAAAAACTCAAAACTGAGATTTAAAACTCAGAACTGAAACTCAAAACTCAGAACTAAAACTGGATTTGGTTTCCGAAATTTTCAAAACATAAAACAAAAAACCACCCCGAACGAGGCCTTAGGTTTTGTCTTTTTTCATCATTTTGTTTATACATGCTTTTTCGAGCCTACAATGTTACCTTCCGCCACTACTAATTTAGTATATATATTTTGCCGTTTTGAGCGACACATGTATGGTTCATTGGTTATTTTGACAACTTTAATTTTACAGAATATTAGATTGATTAATATATACATGTACATATCAATATGTTAATAATAATGTCATTCTGAAAATTAATATACCTGAAATGCATAATCAAATTCATTAAAAGCAACATTAAAGAACAAAATAGGGTAAAATAATACATACTGTAGCGCAATAGAAATGCGGAAAGACGGGCACGGGAGTGCCCGTCTTGCCGCTAGTAGATAATAAAAGGGATACAGGACTTTTGGTGTAGCCATTTTTTTGCCAAAAATACCCTTTCAATAACTACCACAAACAACAGTTACACTCTCTCTCACTCTGCAAGAACATGGGGCGACATACTTGACAACGTGGAAGAGAACCACTTTTGAAAAGCTTTGTACACAGCTATTCTGCATTTGTTTGTTTCTTTACAGTTTTTAAGGTTTGTGCTCATCTCAATATTTTTTTAATTCTGTGCCCTTCACTTGAACGCAACTGCCGTGTCATTGAAACAGACCAACTTTCACCTTGCTGCATTGTTGACAATGTTCTGCATTTGTTTGGTATTTTTTTACTTTTTATTTCATGTTTTTGGTTTTCACCAATTTTTAAGAATTCTTTGAAGTTGGTTACAATCTCAGTTTTTTGTAGGCATGGTTACTTTCAAAATTTGGCTTTCCCCACCATTTTTCATTGATTGAAACAATTTAATTGGCTGCAGAATCTCACACGGAGGAGGTAGGTTTTTTTTTTTTTTATACGACACTTCAATTCAATGTGTTGTGTGTTGCATGAATAGGAGAGAGGGAACGAATCTTTCTAAACTTGTAAACTCAAGCTCCAAAAAAGAAACTCCAAAGAAGTTACCATCTCTTGATTTGTATGGGGAAAAAAACTCCAAAGATGTTAGCATCTCTTGATTTATAAGAAAATGTGTAAAACGATAGCAAACCAACAGGTCTTGCACACGTGAAAGTCAAATATTTTAGAGGTGGTTTTTTTTTTTAATTATAGGATGTGTTAAAGGTTAAGTAGGATGTGTTAAGTCAAGCCATCCATGATCTGATATATTAGACAAATATCAACATCATAGTTTTCATTCCCAGCTCAAGCACACAACCTCATTCTAAGGGGGAGTAATAAAATTGAAAGGAAATAGGTCCCAAAAAAAAAGCAATAAAGCCAAAAAAGCGACTTGCTTTAGAGAAGTTCTGATGCTATTTAAACAAAACACGCGGTATACCCATTACGTGTTCTTCTGTCTTTAGTTTTACATACATTATAAATTTATAAACTGCAAATATTATTTATATTCATATGAAATACCTCTTTCTATTAATCATATTGATCAAGGTTATCAAAACCGGACCGGACACTGGACCAGACACTCTGCTCAGTTTAAAGCGACTGATTGAAATTTGACTGGAAATGAATTAAATTATATTTTCAAAATTTTTAATATAACATAATATAACATATAAAGCACTAATAAACAAAAAATAACATAATATTCATAACATCACGACATAAAAAATTAAATTCCGCTTAAAATGTTATAAGTCAACATATAACATGCAAAAATTATATATTAAACTAAAACAAATATGTTTTAATAACATTCTAATATTCAATAATCACAAATACTGTAATGTAAGTACTCTCATAATAATATTAATATATAAATTAATTTTAAATTTTATTATAATATTTAATTTAATTCATCGACATGAAAAAAAATGGATAAAAAATCTCTTATGTGTCAAAAATAATGTTATTTACCATTTTTTAAAAAAAATAAGAAAATAAAAAATTAATTTTTTAGAATCGGCCGGTTCCCGGTTTTGCCCGGTTTTTTCCCGGTTTGATGAGTTTTTACCGGTTTTACGGTTTTAATTTGGTTCTTGCGATCCGGTTTGAGTTCAATCGGACCGACAAGGTCCTGCTTCAGTTCAACTTGGTCGGACCAGCCGGTCCGGTCCGGTTTTGACAACTATGATATTGATTGATAATACAAAAAATATATATTGAACATTTTTTAATTTAACTTCCTCCCATCAATATTTTTTATTTAACTTATTTTTATCTCTTTATCAAATGATCCTGATGTAGCTTCGCAAGAAGGGGCTGAGCACAGAGGAAAAGGAAAGACTACCTTGCTAAATTCTCTAACCAGTAAGAATATTATTTTCCCTCTCTTCATTGTTACTAAGTTTAGAGAACTTAATTACCAGCTTATGTGTCATTCAATTATCTCTCGGCCTTACCCTTCGAAAATACTAATTTTCCAAGTTCTGCGTTTAGACTTCATTTGGAGTTGATATTAGTATTAAGTAATTATTTTAGTACTAAAACAACCAAAAAACTGCACCTAGCCAACTACAATATTGTCACCCTTATCATCAATAATTATTGAAAATTATTTTTTATTACAACTAATATTTGCTACATTTAGTTCGTAGCATTCAGAGGTTTGGAGCTTTTTATTCTTCAACCTAACCGTATATAGTAAAATAGAAGAAAGGCACTCTCTACCAATGAGATGGACGAGAGAATGCATTCTCTTTCTGATTGCAAATCTTATAACAGGTATGGATTATTTTTTTTTTAAAAGAAATGAGGAAGAAATATAGTAAACAATACTACCAAATATCAATACTGGAGAGTTTGAGAACACTAGAATGTTATTTAGTATTTCAGTTGAACAACTCAACCACTATAGATATCACTCATAATATAGGGATATCATTACATATGACCTCGGAAATGAAGGATATTCATAATCATAGTACTCATTATTCGTTGGACAGACTAAAAAGGTTTTCACTACGCACCTAAGACCTCGATTTCAAACTCCAAGACAAAGTTGGGATGTATTCCCCAAGCAGGAAAGCCACCAGCAACATAAGCATAATCAGGAGAGCACCGGAGGCGAGCAACTTCACCAACTTGCATGCCAATCACACCTTCATCCCATCCTTTGATAACAAAACCTTGGCCGATTTTGAATGTGAAAGGATTCTGGCCAGGATCCTTTGTGCTCCAGAATTTCTGAGAAAGGTCACCGTTTTTCCCAAAACCGGTGCAGTGAACAGTGACGTTCTGACGAGGAAACAGTTTGGGACCAATTCCAGGCCTCAACACTTGCTTCTCCACTCCCATCTCTCTTCTTCCTTCACTTCACCCGATTCTCTTCTTCTCAGTTGTTTGCCTCCTCACCTTAGCTCCTCTTGTGTGTCATAAGCCAACAATATCATAAGCCAACTTCACCTGAACAGGTATAGAAAATATCATAAGCCAACAATCACAAGAACATTAATTAACAGGAAAGAAGGAGGCAAAATGCTAGAGATAGAAGACAAAGAATGACCATGGAACAACGATAAGAAAAATTATCTAGAAGACGAGAAAATTTTGAACAAAGGAATCAAAAAGAAAAACAAGTGCAAATATCAAGTATTATAAGTACTTCATCAAGGTTACCATTTCAGGATTTAATAAATTACCAACAGTTTACCGGTATACTTAAATATATTTTCATATTGTTTCAATTAAGCAATGCTAATATTATTTATTAATCCTTTTTTCATACTTAAATTTGAAGGTCGTATTTTTGCATCATCAAACTTTCAAGGAACCCATGACAATGAAGCAAGACCAAGTTCTAGGCACAATAATATTGCACTTAGTTAGTGATACAAATTTTATATTTTTTAGTAAATTACAATTTTTCAACTTTCTTTATTTTTGACTTAATTATTAATTTTTTTATCTAATTAAACTTGCAGGTAGTACTTTTGCATCATCAAGTTTTAAAGGAACTTATGATAATGGAGCAGGACCAAGTACAAGATATAATAACGAAATGGATCTTGGTAAGTCAAAATTTTTACCACAACCTGTCATATAATCACTCATAAGTGATTAAAGTCATATTTGATTATCTTTTAACTTTTAATTACTTAATTTAGGAGCATTAATAACATTGCACACGGTTAGTTATATATTAAAATCTCAAAAAAATTTAAAAAAAAAGAATTTGATCATTTTCTTTTTTAGTATATCTACAAATACACAATTGATTATTTATCATTTAATTATTAATCTTTTTATCTATGTAAACTTGCAGATCATACTTTTGGCACCGTCATATATTCCTGGAACTCATGATAATGAAGTTGGACCAACTGAAAGGCAAAATAATGAAACTCATTTTGGTAAGATAAATACTGTTAAAACAACATATCATATAATCTGTCATAAATGATTAGAACTATATTTGCTAAATTCATTAATTGTTAGTGTTTATCATTATCCATATATGGTGAAAAGACTTATGCATTGCTACGCAAAATAAAAATTCATTTGGTTTTGTTGATAATTACATGAGGTATAACATTTAATTTAACACATAATTGCGATGTAATTTCCGATCGAGACATAATAGTGCTAGAAATTTTCATAATAATTCAAGAATGGACAAATTCCAATTGCCTCCTCCAAGTAAATGTAGACGCTGCAATGCACGATTGTTTTACCATGAATCACATGACATGTGATGCTCTGGTGGGAAGGTATCATTTCCACAAGTCAATGCTCCTCAAGAGTTGCTAGAACTATTTTCAGACTGTTCAATTGAGGGAAGAAATTTCAGGAAACATATTAGAAATTACAATCATGTGCTTTCGTTCACTTCACTTGGTGTTCATATTGATGAAAATGTGCTCGTAACTGGACGTGGTATATATACCTTTCGTGCTCAAGGATCAATATATCACAACATAGGAGGATTCTACCCAAACGAGGGTTCAAGGCCATGTTTCTTGTAGTTATACATTTATGACACAGATCATGAGCTATAAAACAGAATGTTGGAAAATCCTCAGCTTCATCAAACCGTAGTGTATAAATTGCAACAAGTACTACATCAACACAATCGTTATGTGCATGTATATAGGCAACTTGCACAACGTCCAGACGTTCAAGAATGTAATCTCCTCATTAAAGAACATCCTGCTAATCAACCAAAAATAATCTCCTAGTTGCTACACAAGTTGTAGCAATTATTATCGGTGGAGAAGCAGAATCAATGGCATGTGGAAGAGATATCAACGTCATAAGTCATGCTGGAAATCTAATGAAGATTCAAGAAACTGTGGGATTTTATGACCCCCTACAATATCCGTTATTGTTACCTTTCGGGACAAATGGATATATGGGACCTTAACACCAGAAATGATGACGACCTAAAGATATCATGTCGAGAATATTATAGCTACATGCTACAGGTACATTATTACAATTTCAGATACATTTGTCAAAAAATCAGTATATAGTACTTAGTCATGGTTCAATTAATTGTAGATTTGTCCCGATGATCAATCAACAATCTTAAAAGTGGATCATTTTTTTACAACAATATGTTGTAGACAACTATGATAGCGTGGCCAGGGCAGAAATACCACAAATTGAAGATGAACCACAGCTACGCTAAGCAGTACTAAAGCACATTATTCATGGACCTTGCGGGACACTTAATCCAAAGTGTTCATGTACGAAGAACGGTCAGTGTAAAAAGATGTTTCCAAAGGATCTCTGTAACACCCATACCTTAATATAAATTGAAAGTACGAGAAATTACATTAAAGCATAGGAATTACTAATAATTTACAAACTTGATTACAGTAATCCAAGTCATAAATTAAAACTCAATACATAATTTAATAAATAGATTACAACCTTAATGAATAAATAAAACTAAAATCTGGATGCCAAGCCTGGAGCTTTGCCTCGTTAGTCATCGGTACCTGCTTATCTGAAAAACATAAAAGGAACGGGGTGAGATATAAAATCTCAGTGAGCCCTTCACTGACTCCTCACCATTCTCTCGTTGCTTCCTACTATCCTAAAATTTACCTTTTATTGCAACACATTGGGCTATTCCCATGCTGACCGGGACGATTGACCACTGGCCTTGCCAAGTAGCTACCCCTGCCACGGAGGCTTTCCCTGCCAATGCTTACTATCTTCTTAATCAAACTAACTAACCTGAATTATTAAACTTGATAGGCACCTTAAGTTGAAGCCCTAGGATGCACTATCTTAAACTTACACTGATTTGTTACACTTAGAAGCCTTGGTATATTGCCGGGCGTGATAATTCATGGTCCAATATATCACTTATCAACTTTTGACAAGACTAGGCATGAACATATATAGCAAGCACACAACACCATATAAACATTCTTTAAACTTATACTTAGCAATGCAGAAATGAGATGCAATGCAACTTTTAACTAATAACATATAGTTCTTCATAATTCGTGCATATCACGTCTTAACTAGTCCCATATGGTTGGCTTACTATGAAACCAGGAACGGTATGGTGGTTAGACGTCTATAACCTCCAAGTGGCGTCTCACGAGACTAAACCATACCGTGCTCTCCTCTTTTGAGGGATCTTCGTGTCTTTTAAGACTCTTTAACTTGACTTATGCTTTTATGCATGATTACAATCGCGTAAAACACACAAACTAGGATTTTAAATCCTCATAATCATTTAGCTAATCCAAAGAATTGTTCAAACAATCAAGGGATCCAACTTAACATTTATTCAAATCATACATCTTTCATAATCATCGAAAAGGAAGTTAAAATCGTCTCATATGAATTCATACTTAATAACAATGAGCTAACTACTCACTTAGTCATGAAAATCAAAGAATCAAACATAACATGTATTGGATCTCATTTTATTCCAAAACATGCATATTCCATGTTCATATGAACAGGACAATACAAGCTCATATGAATACAAACATCTTAGCATGGACTAACCGTTCATCAATTGAAAACTCACCATTTAGGATAATAACCCAATGCATGGACTAACCGTTCATTTAGCATTTATGACCTATACTTATTTATGTTAAGATCTCAAACTTTCATCAAACTATTCTTTCAAACATTCTTACTTTCACATAATCATATAAACAAGTTAAATCACATATTCACATGAAACTTCACACATAATCTCAAATTAAGAACTCGTTTCAAAACAACAACACAATCCCATTGAAGCTCTATGGAGCATCCAAGGGAGTGAACATCAAATAATAAGTAGGGGGTTAGGGACATAATCCAACCCTATTTCAGTCAAACCCCATATAATTGCATAACAATAACCTTAAAATTAAACTTAAAATCAAAGGGGTTAACAAACCCTAACTTTGAACCCTTTGGGTTTCAAAGACTTCTTTGAGGAAATTCCTATATGTGGGTCTTATTGGTTGCCCATCACCTAATGGATGAAGAACTCACATGATTCTTCAAGACCTTGAGCTAGAAGGGCTGAACTTAGGCCTCCTTGCTCTCCTTCAAGCTTTTCCCTCTTTGCTCAACTTAGGGCTTCTTCAAATACTCCTCAAATCTTGATCTACAACTTTCAATCTTCTTTCTCAATCCAAGAACTTGAGCCATCCTTGCTGGAGCTTGGTCTTCTTCCCCTTCTTCTTCTCCAATTCGTGCTTCTTCTTCCTCCTCTTGGTTAGGGATTCCCAAATCTTCAAAATACCCAAAAACTCAACCTCACAACTTTGATTCAAGCTAAGATTTGAGGAAATCTAGCAAGAATTCTTCAATCTCTCATAGGGTTTGAGAAACCTTAGCATTTCTCTCCCTTCTCTCTTCTCCCAATCGCCCCCTTCTCTCTAATTTCCCCAAAAATCGCGTTCTGCTGGTTTTTTACTGCATTTTCTGCTTTTAACAGGGTGTGAATCGATTTATCCACTTAAAACTGCACCTGCAATTCGTGAATCGAATCTGTGAATCGATTCACAGACTCCCAATTTGATTGACAGTATCATTTTGTGGTCTGGAACACAGTTATGAATCGATTCAAGCATGTGTGAATCGATTCACACTGTACTAAATTGTGAGAAATCATCTTTTAACATCAAATCTTCATCAATTAACTCCTAATTAACACTTCCAATCATCTTAGGATTAAATCCAACTTATTTCTTAACTCAAAATCAATAACTTACCCCTTTAAACTTTGTATAATCATATTCATTCAATTTGAATCCAAATTAAACTTGAATACAATCACACAACTCCTCATAACTTACTCTTAACTTAGCTTAGAGAATTTGGGATGTTACACCCTTTTTTTTAACAGTCGGGACTATTGCCAGTGGCCTTGTGCCATGTGGCTACCCGTACTGCCACTCATAGGACTTCTCCACCCCCTTTTGTGGAGTTTTTGCCTTATGGAGGTTTCGAACCCACACTCAAAGGGATACAGGTAATAAGAATCCATCTCCCATCACTAACTCAACTGATGGGAGGTGGATTCCTATTACCTTTATCCCTTTGGGTGTGGGTTCAAAATCTCCATAAGGCAAAAACTCCACAAAAGGGGGTGGAGTAGTCCTATGAGTGGCAGTACGGGTAGCCACGTGGCACAAGGCCACTGGTCAATAGTCCCGACTGTTACAATCTCTCACAAGAGACGTGTCAAGGTAATGACTCTTATCCAAAGTATAGAAGACGCATTATCGAGTCAGTATCTCTAAATAGAAATGTTACTATTGATAATAGATGGGTGGCTCCTTATAATCCGTAGTTGTTGTTAAAGTCTGACTGTCACATAAATGTTGAAGTATGCAGCAGCATCAAGAGTATTAAATATTTGTACAAGTATGTCTACAAAGGCCCTGATCGAGTTACAATGGAGGTTCACAGAGGATCAAGTATAGATTGGGTTCAACAATATATTGATGTAAGATGGATTTGTGCTCTCGAGGCCTTATGGAAAATATTTAGATTTACACTTTACCGATTATATCCATGTGTTAAAAGATTGCAAATCTACTTACCACATTACCATCAAGTGCGGTTCTCTATACATCAAAGAATCGTAGACGTACTAAATAATGACCATAACTCGAAAACCATGCTCACACAATTATTTACCCTAAACCATGCTCACACAATTATTTACCCTAAACCAAAGAGATCTAAAATCAAGAAGTTATTTGTATTGAGAGATTCCAGAGCATTATTGTTGGAACAGGGGGACTAAGGAATGGAACCAAAGAAGGTCAAAAAAGAAAGTTATTGGTCGGATCTACACAGTATTTCCTTAAGAAGGAGATAAATTATACTTGCATGTTTTGTTATCTCATTTAAGAGGTCGAACCAGTTGGGAATACCTACTTACAGTAAGTGGCATATGTTACCCCACATTCAAAAAAGTTGCTGACCATCGGGGCTTATTAGAGAGTGACAACAGTATTCGTGAATGCTTAGTTGAAGCATCCAGTCTACGAATGCCATATGCTTTAAGGAGGTTATTTGTGACTATATTTATTTTTTGTGAACCAACTGATGTTAGATGCCTTTGGAATGAGTTTAATAACTACATGGTAGAAGATTATCCTTCGACAAGCATTGCCATGGGATCTAGCTTGACTAATATGTTATTAAGGGATTTGAATGATCTTAAGATTCAACATGGAAAGCACATTACAAATTATGGTATGCCATTGTTAACATTGGAAACAACTCAAAATAATCTTGTGCCAAGAGTTACACAACAAGAACTTTCAGTGCAAATTCCCAATGAAGATATGCAATATGTGGAAAAGTTGAATACTAACCAATTAGAAGCATTCAATAACATTATGAGTGTTATTGAGTAAAAGCAGTGTCAAGTTTTTTTTCTTGGATGCGCCAAGAAAACATTCTTTTATCGCTCTTTAATAGCAGATTTGAGAAATAAGGGTCATATTGTGTTAGCAACTGCCTTATCTGGTATAGTTGCGACGCTATTACCTGGTGGTAGAACTGCACACTCTCGATTTAAGATACCTATCAATATAGAGCCATGCTCCTTCTGCTCCATAAGTAAACAATCTGATCTTGCAAAGCTAATTAGAGAGACAACAACAATCATTTGGGATGAAGCACCTATGACAAACAGGTATGCTTTGGAAGCACTAGACCGTACATTAAAGGATATTCTAGATTGTGATGCTCCATTTGGTGGCAAGGTGATGGTAATTGGAGGGGATTTTCATCAAGTACTTCCTGTTATTCAAAAAGGTACTAAGGCACAGATGATATCTGCATCCATTGTCAAGTCTTATATATGGGCTACCATAAAGATCTTACATTTACGCCAAAATATGCGATCATTGCAAGATCGTGATTTTGCAAAATTTCTTAGGTCCATTAGTGATGGTGTTGAACCTACTAAACATGATGATATGGTAATGATCCCTCACCAAATTGCAATACCATGGGAAGAAGAAGGTCCGATACAAAATCTCATGCAACAAACATTTCCTCAATTAGAATCCCATGGATGGGATGCATCTTATTTGGTAGAAAGAGCCATAATTACTCCAAGAAATGATGATGTTGAGAAATTGAACAACATGATTATCACTCAATTCCCTGGAGAAAAGCATAATTTGTTATCAATTGACGAGGTTGAAGGTGATACACATAACTTATATCAACATGAATACTTACACAACATTGCTCCAGGTGGTTTGCCACCATATATTCTAAAGGTAAAAAAAAGGAGCACCCTTGATGTTATTGCGAAACATAGACCCAAAATCTGGCCTCTGTAATGGAACAAGGTTGTTGTGTCGTGGTTTTTTTTATGAATATGCTGGATGTGGAAATCCTCACAGGCAATAATGCTGGAAAAAGAGCTTTCTTGCCCAGAATTAAACATAAGACCACTGAGAATGCAGGACTTCCCGTTGTGCTTTTCCCGTGAGACTAAGTTTTGCAATAAAAATAAATAAGTCACAAGGATAGACCACCCCTGTTGGAACCTAAACGATTGAGATGTTTAGACCCTCATTAATTTTGATGATAACAAAGTATTCACAAGAGAACAATTTATGTTCTAATATTTCTTGAAGTGTACAGATACTAATAATACGTATATTCTAAGCCACTCAAGCAAGAAGAAAGTAATTCTCAAGAGAAGGATTCATTCTATGTGTCAGCATCCGGCTCATCCTTGTGAGCGTCTGGAATTTCCTCTTTATACACTATGCTTATCCAATTGCTACAAGCGTCCGAACTTCCGATTCAACGAGCGTCCGAACTTCCGATTCTCGAGCGTCTGAACCTCACTTCTAATCACGTGTTAGTCACGTTGCTGCTCTACCTCTCAGAAGTTTCTGGAACGGATTTCAAAATTGATCTTGAGCGCTAAAATTGTTGTACGAGGTATCAAAGGTGAAACCTTTAACTACAAGACAAAAATCGTACAAGCAATGTAGGACAAAAACGGTAACATGTACTACTGGGATATTCTCTGCAAAGCAAGAAAGAGACATCACTTTGAATTTACCTTACTCAATGGTAAGGAGCCATTTTTTGCCTTAACGGTTATATCCTTGGAACTCCTATATATACCTCATGGTATCCGTTGAAGAAGGAACAAAATATCTTTGTGAAAAAGCTTGCTGAAATTCTTTGAAATATTTATCGAGAACAAGCCACATACGTGAGCAACCAAGTCTCGTGCTAAGTCTCTCGACTACGTAATCAACTCGTCCGACCACTTTCTTTAAGAAAGTTTTTCTATAGTTGAGCTTAATCTTTTATCCTCTCTGTGAGAGTTATTTTTAATCAGATTTCAACTCACTTGTAAAAGTTTGTTTTGGCCTAGTTAAAAGGTCAGATCCTCAAAGGCTCGACCAGATCGAGTCGTTTGAGAAGTTGAAGTATTGTCAAGTTGTGATGAGAATACTCTTGAGGAAATTGTAATCAGTTAATTATAGTGAAAATCCTTCAGAGCAGAAGGGACTAGACGTAGCTATCAGTTTGGTAGTGAACTAGTATAAATTTCTGTGTCTCTGCTTTCGATTTCTATTCATTTTTATCTTCTTTGCGTTAAAAACAAGTTTTATCAAACTGCTTTTTCCAAATATCCTATACCCAAAGATCCGATAAACAAACAATTTTGAAAAACTTGTGTTCTAAGTGTTTCTAACTTAAAGTTTACAAAAAGTTTGTAAACACAATTCAACCCCCCTTCTTGTGTTCACGTTCAGTTGGTATCAGAGCTCGACCTCTTGGTTGAGCACTTAACAGTGTCAAGAGAAAAGATTCTATATTGTGAACATGTCTACTGAAGGTGGTCATATGAACCGTCCTCCTCTATTCAATGGAGAAAAATTTGATTACTGGAAGGATAAGATGAAAGCATTCCTTGAGGCACAAAGTCTTGATTTGTGGGATATAGTTGAAAGCGGATACATTCTTCCCGCTAATGCCCTTGGCGTTGCAATATCAAGGGAAAACTAGTCGATGATCGAGAAAGAGATATCAAACCAACCAGGGCGATTTATTCTCATCTGTATATGACAGAAAGAGAATATGATAAATGTGGCAAGTTTGATACTACCAAAGAAATCTGGATTCTCTTGTGTTGTCTTATGAGGTTACGCCAAGTAAGAGAAACAAAGGCTAGCATGATGGTTCGCCAATATGAACTATTCAAAATGGAAGATGGAGAAAACATTGAAACTATGTTTGGAAGATTCCAAACACTTGTTCATGGGTTGCAGGCCCTTGGAAAAAGTTATACCACACCTGATCATGTGAGAAAGATTTTGAGAAGCTTGACAAGGCAGTGGAGACCCAAAGTCACCGCTATTCAAGAAGCAAAAGATCTCAATGTTCTTCGGCCAAGATCTTATGAGTTCCCTAAAAGCTCATGAACTTGAGCTAAATGAAGAAGAACCTACCAAGAAGAGTAAGTCTATTGCTTTAAAAGTTAATCAACATAAACCTAGTACTTCTAAAGCTTTTCAGGCTGAAGAAGAAGAATCAGATGATTAAGCTTCAGAAGGAGACTCTGATGGATCAGATGATGAGCTTGCATTCATATCTAAGAAGATCCAGAGAATGTGGAAGAAAAGAAACTTTAGAAGGAAGTTTCAGAAGAAAGATTCAAAGGATAAGAAGGAGAGCAAAGACAAGGACAAAGCCCAAGTCATTTGCTATGAATGTAAGAAGCCTGGACATTTCAAATCCGAGTGTCCTAATCTTAAAGAAAAGCCCACAAGAAGCTCCTTCAAGAAAAAGAAGAAAGGTCTCATGGCAACATGGGAAGATCTTGACTTATCCTCCTCTGAGGAAGATAAAGAAGAAGCTCACATTGCTCTCATGGCGCATAATCGACATTGAGTCAAGAAGATGTTGAAGAGGTAATAGTATATGATTCCTACTCAACTTCAACTTGCTTTGATGATCTTCTTAAGGACTCGCCACTCTCTCGAGTATAAGAACTTGAAAAAGAAATTTTTAAAACTATCACAAGATTTTCATTCCTTACGTAATGAAAACTCAGACTCGATGAAGAGAACCGTGGCCGAAAATCGGGCGTATGGTTGATAACCGGCGTCTGGAAGCTAACAAGCAACCGTAAGTGAGAGCTCTCAAGCTAAGAGTTCAGAGTTACAGCAAATTCTAATCGCAAATCAAATGACTATGAACAAGCATTTCAAAAGTTTCTTGCAGAGAGTGTAACTCAAGCAAGCAAGCTTCAATGATGCAGGGTGTCGATAAAGCGACAACTCATGGTCTTGGCTATATACCGATGAAACCCTTTTGGAAAATAATTCAAGATCGATAAATCCCATAGCCATAGTAAATGCTTACATTGTACTTATTGTAATAAATCTGGTCATTTGAAAAGTGCATGTAATGTTTTTAAAACTAAGAAGGATAAGCCTCCTTCAAGAACTAACAAGAAAGGACCCAAAAAGATATGGGTACCTAAAGATAAAATAGTCTATGTTGCAGACATGCTTAGCAACAAAGTCAACACACCAGTCTTGGTACTTAGACAGTGGATGCTCGCGTCACATGACGGGAGAAAAGCATATGTTCCAAGAACTAAGACCTAGAGAAAGCTGGATTCGTTGGTTTCGGAGGAAACGTAAGGTAAAATAGTTGGAATTGGTCGCATAGGTAAAGGCTCTCTTCCTTCTATTGATAATGTTTTATATGTTGAAGGACTGAAACATAATCTATTGAGCATAAGTCAATTATGTGACAATGGATATGAAGTCAACTTTACGTAAACTGGATGTTTAGTAAAAAGCAAAAGCGATGGATCTATATTCTTTACAAAGAAAGAGGAAACAAAATGTTTATAAAGTTGATCTTTCTGAACTTGAAAAACAAGATGTCAAGTGTCTTATATCTGTTGAAGATGAGCAATGGATTTGGCACAAAAGATTAGGTCATGCCAACTTGAGATTAATCTCAAAATTAAACAAGCACAATCTTGTTAAAGGCTTACCAAATCTTAAGTACAAATCTGATGCCCTTTGTGAAGCTTGTCAAAAAGGAAAACAAGTTAAAACTTCCTTTCATTTAAAAAATGTTGTTTCAACTTCTAGACCACTTGAACTTTTACATCTTGATCTTTTTGGTCCCACAAGGACAGCCTCTTTAATTGGAAAGAAATATGGTTTAGTCATTGTGGATGATTTTACTAGATGGACATGGGTTAAATTCCTTGCCCACAAGGATGAGTCTTATAAGGTATTTACTGTTTTCTGCAAATCAGTTCAAAATGAAAAAGACATTTGCATTTCCTCTATTAGAAGTGATCATGGGGGAGAATTTGAAAATGAGAACTTTCAAAAATTTTGTGAAGAAAATGGCATCTCCCACAATTTCTCCTCTCCTAGAACACCTCAACAAAATGGTGTTGTAGAAAGGAAAAATAGGTCCCTCCAGAAATGGCCAGGACCATGATCAATGAAGGCGATATTGCAAAACATTTTTGGGCGAAGCGATAAACACGGCTTGTTATATTCAAAATAGAATTTATATAAGACCTATTTTGAATAAGACTCCTTATGAATTGTGGAAAGGAAGAAAACCAAACATTTCTTACTTTCATCCTTTTGGTTGTATTTGTTATATCCTGAATACTAAAGATCAGCTTGGTAAGTTTGATTCCAAGGCTGACAAAGGAATCTTTTTGGGATATTCTGAAAGATCTAAAGCTTTTAGAATATACAACAAAGAAACTTTGACAGTTGAAGAGTCCATTCATGTCAAGTTTGATGATAAGAAGTCTGACACTGCAATGTCAGAGCTAGATGAGTTATTTTCAGATTTAAACCTCGGTGACAAGCCAGACGGTGAATATACATCTTCATCATCCGGTGGTGACAAGACGAAGAATTCGACTCAAGCTAAGTCAAGCAAGAAAAAGTGGAAGTACAAGACCAATCATCCAAAAGATCAAATCATAGGAGAACCTGGTGACAAAGTACGAACCAGATCCTCTTTCAAGGAGCATCTTTGACTTTGCACTTCTCTCGAGATGGAACCTAAGACGATTGATCAAGCCTTGGAAGATGAAGGGTGGATTCTAGCTATGCAAGATAAGTTAAATCAGTTCAAAGGAATGATGTCCGAAGCTAGTCACTCTACCAGAAGATAAGCAAGCTATTGGTACTAAATGGGTATTCGTAAATAAGCTTGATGAAGACGGTAAAGTTGTGAGAAATAAGGCAAGGTTAGTTGCTTAAGGATACTCACAAGAAGAAGGTATTGATTTCATCGAAACTTTTGCACTGTTGCAAGATTAGAAGCTATTTGTATTTTACTATCATTTGCAAAGACATCATGAGATAACTTTATATCAAATGGATGTGAAAAGTGCTTTTCTAAATGGTTTTATAACTAAAGAAGTTTATGTTAAACAACCTCCTGGTTTTGAAGATATTGAATTTCCTGAACATGTTTTTAAACTTAAAAAGGCACTATATGGTCTTAAGCAAGCTCCCGAGCATGGTATGATAGACTAAGTTCCTTTTTAATGGAAAATGGATTTACAAGAGGTTTAGTTGACACTACTCTTTTCAGAAAAACCTCAAACAAGCATTTCATACTTGTTCAAATATATGTTGATGATATTATTTTTGGAGCCACTAATGAAAGTCTTTGCAAAGAATTTTCTAAGCTTATGCAGTTGAATTTGAGATGAGTATGATGGGAGAATTGAAGTTCTTCCTTGGAATACAAATCAAGCAATGCAGTGATGGTATTTATATTCATCAAAGCAAATACATCAAAGAATTATTGAAGAAATTCAAGATGCTGGATTGCAAGCCGATGAGCACGCCTATGCATCCTACACCGCTCTCGAGTAAAGATGAAATTGGTAAGAAGGTAGATCAGAAGCTATACAGAGGTATGATTAGATCTCTACTTTATCTTACGGCTTCAAGACCTGATATTATGTTCGTGCCTGCTGTGTGCTAGGTTTCAATCGGATCCTAGAGAATCACACCTAAGTCTTTGTTAAAAGAATATTTAGATATTTACAAGGAACTACTAATCTTGGTTTGCTTTATAAGAAATCAAAAGATTACCAATTAGTAGGTTTCGTGATGCTGATTTCTTTGGAGATCGAATTGAAAGAAAAAGCACAAGTGGAGGCCGCCAATTCCTTGGAGCTAATCTTGTGTCTTGGTCAAGCAAAAGGCAAAGCACAATAGCACTCTCAACTACAGGCTGAATACATCTCAAGAAGAAGTTGCGCTTCTCAACTTCGTGGATGAAGTATCAACTTGAAGACTACTTGATAAAAGAGAGTAACATTCCTATCTTACGTGATAATACATCCGCCATATGTCTTACTAAAAATCCTATATTGCATTCTAGAGCAAAGCACATTGAGATTAAGCATCATTTTATAAGAGACTATGTTCGAAGGGTATTTTAGAAAAAAATTTGTAAACACTAATCATCGGTGGTGACATATTTACAAAACCCCTTGTCAAGATAGATTCAATTTTATAAGAAGAAATTTAAACTTTCATCTTATAAAAGAATGATTAATCTCGGCGTCGATGATAAACTAAATCTCAACATCGATATGACATAAGCATGTATGTGCATCAAAGATCTTATCTGTCATATGCATCATAATTCATCATCCGGTAAGTCGGTTGCGTGCGTCCGAGCACACCCACACGTGTCACACGTGTTAAGGACTCAAGCGTCTCATCATATCTACTGAGTCATGATTATTTACGTTTTCAATAAAATCTTTTACTTTTATTTTGGCGTCCGCATTTAATGAAAAAGCGAATCTTTATTTTCTTTTCTTTTTGATTTATTTTTATAAGAGAATACAAAGCGATATTTTGAAAAATAACTGTACCATTCTCCTTTAACTTTCCCACTACTCCACATTTTTCGCTCCACTCTGTGTTTTCTGCAAAACTGTACTCGTTTTCTTTTTCTCTCTATCTCTCTGTGTGTGTGTTTAAACCCTAAAACCTCCATCGCCTCCATCTCTCAACTGCAACCATGGCTGGAGTAACAACATCTGAATATACAGCTATCTATAACACCATGACTGAAGGAAAAGTCCTGTTAGAAAATCGAGTTGATTTGGAAAACTTCAAACTCTATGGCTTCGACTTCTTCAATGGGTTCAAGGCAATGGGCTGGGAACAGTATTTCTTCTGGAACCCGGTTGAGGTTCTGGTGACTGCGATTAAAGAACTTTGAGGTAACGTTCGGTTACATAAAGGTGGCATCTTTGAAGGAACAGTGAAAGGTTTCAAGTTTATTTTTTCCATCAAAAATATTTCTGAAGTCACTGGGTGTCCGTGTGAAGGCATCGTCTTCTATTCGTAATGGTGGCGCGATTTCATGGGATTGAGAAGGTCAACAATGATCTGTTTGAGAACTACCAAGAATGAAAGAATCTGGTGAAACACCATCGCCAAGAATCAAAAGTCATTTCGAGTTCTTCATAAGATAATCACCAAGAGCGTCTGTTGAAGGTGGCTCTAGTGACATTGTCAACTACGAGCGTAAGTTCATCATGAGACATTTCATGGTGGAAACAAGGTGAACCTACCAAGGTTAATCCACAACAACCTCGCTTCAATGCTCTAGTCAACTCAAGAAAAGGTGTTCTTGACAAGAAGAATACCTACAAGTTCATTCCGTATGGTGTCTTGCTCACCAAAATGATGGACAAGAATCTGGTCATAAACAAGTCGATCGCTTTACCGGATCAAGAGAAGGCAAAGTATTTTGGTGCGATAATATTGTGATTCCCGACACTTTTGGAGTCAACGGCTGGTAAGAATGAAATTGCTTATGGGTCCATGATGAAGAAGGTGAAAGTTGAGCAACAGGAAGAGGAAGCGGAAAGAAAACCACCAAGCTCAAAGCCTGGTGAGAAAAGACTCTTTGAGTCTCCTTCGAGAGACCAGGAAGAACAAAACAGAAGGTGGCTCCTGCACCTACTGTTGAAGAACCAGAAGATGAGGACTGAGTTCCCATCAGTCAGGTTCTGAGAAAGAGGAGCAAGCCGGTCGAGAAGCCGATCTCAAGATCCGGACAATGAAGAAGGACATTCAAAGATCCGCCTCCAAAGATCGCCCCAGACAGAAGCTCAAAAGATCGGTCAGACAATCTGAACCTGAACCAAAGGTACCGAATTCTCCTGATGAATCTGTATCTGTTTTTGCATCTGATACCATTACTGCTCCACCACTATCCTTTGCTCAACCACCACAACATCAAACCCTTACACAGAAAACCTCCATTGTCCCTAAACAACTTATCCAACCATCATCCACTACACTCAATCTTAACCTACCACAAATTTCCCCAAACACTTCACTCACTACATACATTTCCAAGCTTCATTCTCATCCTTTTAACCTACTTTTCAAAACACCTCCCATAAATCCCTTCAAAGCCTACAAAATCACCAAAGCCACTCCCACCTTACTTACCCTTACCATAAAACCAACAGACGCTGGTGAAAAGAAAAATATCTCATACAAACCTCGGTTTGTAAAGTATGAGATATATAACAGCATCTACAACCGTCCCTCAACCTGGCATTTAACAACCTTCACTGAGTCGCCAGATTGGAAATTGTTGGCTCAATAAGTGCAACCTTCAAGGATGGGGAAGATCACGCCCAAATGTCTTTCAAAGGAAGGTTGAGACCGACTTCAGGAAGCGAGCAATTCCGCTTCTCTGTTGATCTTCCTAGATCTCTACCTCGCTTGAACCGCTCACATTAGAAGAATGCGGAAGATGGATCACAGATGAAGAAGTCGTCTTCATGGCTGCTTGTCTTGAACGAGAAAGGCTAGAAGTCATAAGTCAATATCGTGACCCATCATCCTGCTTCTGTCAAGATAGTACCGGATAGACAAAGGTGGCTACCTTGGTCTATCCTGAGAAACGGAAGGAACTTGCTCTGGCAAGCGACCTTTCAAAGAAGATCGGGCTAAAGGAATATGAGAAGGCACCTACCAAGTACAATATTAAGGATTTCTCTCGACTTCCGATTGCCAAGATCTCTCGAGGATCACGCCGTAAGGTTTTACCGACTTCTGCGAAGAAAGATGAATGGAGAATCGGCTCCTCAAACCGCCGTGATCTTTGAGAAGGCTACTATTTCAACTGTTGGGAAAATCAGCAGAGTTCTTGACATCAACCTTAGAACAATGTACTTGATGATATGTTCGGATGCTCGATGTCGGACCCTTGGACTGCATGAAGATTTATGATCAATGGGCTGTTGTGACCAAGCATTTCGACATTGGTTTCACTTGGAGTCAATGGTCTGAATCATGGAAAGCCAAAGCCATATTACCATGCCTCGACCCCTAGTGCTAGAAGAATATGACAGGAAAATCGAGAAGAATCTACCGGAAAATGAAGCACTCTCCTTCATCCGTGAAGCCTTGAGTGTCTTTATCGTAAATTTATGGGGAGAAGACGTTGGGAATAGGTTTGACTCTTACACAACCGATGTTGTTCTTCATAGGAAACCATCTTCTTGCATTTGCTTTATCCGTAAGATGTGAAGCATCAATGGCGATTCGCATGAATCGAGCTCGAAGACTGGAAATTTCATCAAATGGGTCATACCAAATGATGCATTCTTCTTGAGAGCTCAAAGGAAGAAGGATTTGAGACTGAAGTTATCCAACCGGGTGCTAGCAGAGCATCGTAAGATGAAGTCTGCATCTGTGCAGTGGACCTTCTGCTTCTTCTTCTGCAATGGAAATGGTCACCATTCCCAAAGCAGAATTTGAAGAAATGAAGGCTACAAACTTGAAGGTTACTCAGCTAGAGACTGCACTGAAGCTACTCTACGAACGTCTCAATATCCCACCTCCACCTCTTCCAAACCCTTGATTTTTTTTACTTGTGTGTGATATAAAATCTATTTGGTTGATACAATTATATATATATAAATATGTTTGATCTAATTATCTGCCTTTTGTTCAAATTTTTCTAAGTCTTATTTTGACTATGATGTGTTTTTACACTCTTTTTGTCTGATGACAAAAGGGGGAGTAAAAGAAAGGTATGATGAACACGAAAGAAAGGTATATTGAACACGTGAGAATCCGATTATCCACCATCCGATGGATACACTGGAACTAAAGTATCATGCATATCATTTCATACATAGCATTTTTGTGCGCTAATATTCATTGATCTAGTGCTATGATAATGTTTAATAAATTTTCGGCACAATGAAATATATTTGATTAAATCAATCTATTTGGTATATAATCAGCATCCGATCTCACTTTATTAAATACATGCTCTGATACATTTACTGATTTTTCGTAATCACTTAGATGAATTTGCTTACCAAAAAATTGCCTTAAAACCTGAATTGTTCATATATATCTAAATCTAAATTCAGGGAGACCTTAATGTCTTTTTGAAACTAAATTGTTCATCTACCTTAGATGTTTGTCATCATCAAAAAGGGGAGATTGTTGGAACCTAAACGATTGAGATGTTTAGACCCTCATTAATTTTGATGATAACAAAGTATTCACAAGAGAACAATTTATGTTCTAACATTTCTTGAAGTGTGCAGATACTAATAATACGTATATTCTAAGCCATTCAAGCAAGAAGAAAGTAATTCTCAAGAGAAGGATTCATTCTATGTGTCAAAGATCCGCTCATCCTTGTGAGCGTCTGGAATTTCCTCTTTATACACTATGCTTATCCAATTGCTACAAGCGTTCGAACTTCCGATTCAACGAAAGCGTCCGAACTTCCGATTCTGAGCGGCGTCTCAACCTCACTTCTAATCACGTGTTAGTCACGTTCTTTGCTCTACCTCTCGAAGTTTCGAACGGATTTCAAAATTGATCTTGAGCGCTAAAATTGTTGTACGAGGTATCAAAGGTGAAACCTTTAACTACAAGACAAAAATCGTACAAGCAAGGTAGTACAAAAACGGTAACATGTACTACTGGGATATTCTCTGCAAAGCAAGAAAGAGACATCACTTTGAATTTACCTTACTCAATGGTAAGGAGCCATTTTTTGCCTTAACGGTTATATCCTTGGAACTCCTATATATACCTCATGGTATCCGTTGAAGAAGGAACAAAAATACTGTGAAAAAGCTTGCTGAAATTCTGCTGAAATATTTACTGAGAACAAGCACTGCTTCTGTGAGCAACCAAGTCTCGTGCTAAGTCTCTGGACTACTGGTGAACTTCGTCAGGCCACTTTCTTTAAGAAAGTTTTTCTATAGTTGAGCTTAATCTTTTATCCTCTCTCGTGAGAGTTATTTTTAATCGTATTTCAACTCACTTGTAAAAGTTTGTTTTGGCCTAGTTAAGGTCAGATCCTCAAAGGCTCGACCAGATCTTGAGTCGTTTGAGAAGTTGAGAGTATTGTCAAGTTGTGACAAGTAGAATACTCTTGAGGAAATTGTAATCAGTTGATTATAGTGAAAATCCTTCAGGAGCGAAGGGATTAGACGTAGCTATCGGTTTGGTAGTGAACTAGTATAAATTTACTGTGTCTCTGCTTTCTTGCTTTCTATTCATTTTTATCTTCTTTGCGTTAAAAACAAGTTTTATCAAACTGCTTTTTCCAAATATCCTGCTATACCCAAAGATCCGATAAACAAACAATTTTGAAAAACTTGTGTTCTATAGTGTTTCTAACTTAAAGTTTACGAAAAGTTTGTAAACACAATTCAACCTCCCCTTCTTGTGTTCACGTTCAACCCCTAATATTGGAATTTATCCTCCACGACATGTTTTCAGCCATGGTCAATTATATGTTGCTTTATCAAGAGGTGTTTCTTAAGCTACCATAAAATTCCTAATTAAAGACGGAAAAATTGAAGGGAAAGATGGGAACTTCACTATAAATGTTGTTTACAAAGATATTTTATTATCTCAAACTCAGGTATTATCCTTTGACGTTTAAATTTTATCGTCTTTTTTATACATTAACCATATTACACTATGTAACGCCCCGAATTTTCGAAGCGTTAACTCGTCTATTTTTTTAAAAAAAATCGGCCTATATATTTTTTTTAAATAAAGTTACCGTTGATAACTAGTAAAGCGTTTAATAATCGCGGAACTACTTTATTGTCAATTATAAAAATTTGATTTAATAGCAATGACTCTAATTAATCATTAAACTAATTTTAGTCTAATTAAAAATTTAATTTAATTTTAAATATGGCGAAACTAAATTAATAAGTGCCTGTAACTACCCTTCAACCCAACCGAAATGTAATAAAATTCTGAAATGATAAATTATAGGAAAAATAACCAAGTTTAAATTATCCCAATTGCTTAGCGGGAAAAACACCATGTCCGCAATAAAAAGAAAATACCAAGTTCAATTTGTGCAAGATAAAGTTAATGTTCAAAAGTAGCACAGAGCATCTAACACCCATGTACTCACAATTATTCGTCGACAGCACCATCACACATAATGCAAACAAATTATACTTGAGGCTTCTCAAATCCATTTGTACCTAAAAAGTGGTGTAAGAAGTCGATTCACGTGACAAGTTGTAATAAGCTAAAACATGAAAAATTGCTCAAATACTATTTATAATTTCTCTTTTCACATCTAAATAAAAATAAGTAAGACAAGAATTATCATAACAAACAACCAATGAGAAAATGTATTTACATCTACATACGAACTTGAAATTAAAATTAATCACCTTTAAGACAAAAGAAAATCTATTCTTTTTTTTTTCTTTACACTAACTTACAAATAAAATAATCAACTTATCAACACCACAAGAATCAGTATGTTCAAGTTAGTATGCATGTCTTATGCAAGACTCTCATGATCGCGATATAGTCATCCCATACCAATGGGGAATTTAATTTAACAACGCCACGAAGGCCTTAACCACAAAGGTCGTCCAAAAATAATAGCTACCTCCCATACCAATGGGGAATCAAAGCATATCACCGCCACAAAGGCCTTAAATACAAAGGTCCAAAACAATAGCTACCTCCCATACCAATGGGGAATTAAATCATATCACCGCCACGAAGACCCTACACATGTCGTTCTACATGATGCATGTCATTTAGTCAAGTCAATTCATGCCATGAGAGGTAATTCACTAGAAAATCCAATACACGTCATATCCAAATACCACATATTAAATTTTCTTTTATGGAATAGCCTAATCTTATCACGATCTTAACACAACACAATGCACATCACACATATCAAAATTTTCTTCCTGAACTAACCTCGTCATCTCAAGGCCATAGCACCACAAATGCACATCCATCACAAATTAATTAAACAAGTTCAACAATCCACAATAAACATATTATTTAAAATCACCATAAATAAATCACATAACCGATTTGCACCAAATCAAGATGACAAGAATTAGCAACTATCCATGTTAATCTACATATATCAAAAATCGTTTTCCTTATCAAATGAAATATAATAAATCATCAAGAGATAAAACATATTTATATCCATCCTTATCAAATTACGGAGCCACAATACATATTTCATGGACAATATAGAATAAATCTTTAGCACTAAAAATATAACTCCCACGATTTTCAACAACATACGAGTATAGAATCAATAAAATAGCAAGAAAATCATCAACATATTCATTTAGAGGGTTACACGAAAATAAAAATAAAATAGTGAAACAATATAGACTTTTATTTGATAAGGATATGAATTTTTTTTTCTTTCAACAAGACACCACACAAATTTCTATCTATATTTAACCAACTACCAACGTTTAGCTCTAACTTGTAGGAGAAAAGCCCTTACCTTGGTCGAGAAAAACCGCAGTGTTTAAGAGAGCAAGGAGGATTTGCCTACAGCACCCGAATTAGGCACCAAACGAGCACAGAGAAAATTAACGGTCACACAAATGACGGAATACGAGTAGAAAAAAAATGATAATCAATATCAAATAATATTTGAAAATTTTTAAAGCTGAAACGAAGTCAAAAGGAAGCCAAAAGATTGACCGGAAAACGTCTTACCGAGACAACGGGGTTACGAGGGGTCCAACGTCAACTTCACCGAAACGAGAGAACATGTAATGGTTCCCGAAGATTTCGACGCGAGGAATCCAAAAATGACGTCCGTTTTTCAAACCGACAACCGTGGTGACTGGAAAAAGGGAATTTCAGTCCGCTCAAGGAAGGAGGACACGTCAAACGGCACCGCGATTGATCAAGACGATGCTGGAAACGCGTTCAGAGGCCAATTTCGTGTGGGAAGGCACAATTTTGCTGCTTGCCGTGGTCGGATGAAGGAGAACGCAAGGAGAGAAGGAGGATAATGGTTTTCGTTTTTTTTTTGTGCTGTCGGCGTGTCTGTGATTGATCAGGGAGATGATGAATAGTGTACGCCTAGGGGGTGCATATGTGAAAGACCAAGGTGCAACAAGTAGTTGAATTTTTAAAAGAAAAAAAACAAGACAACGTACTGCACACGATTCCTTTTCTTCACCCTTTTTTTCTATTTTTTTTTATCACCAATCGTTTTTCTTTTCCATTTTTTTTTCCTCTCCTTTCACATAATCATTCCTAATAAATTCAACATTAATAATAATAATAATAATAATAATAATAATAATAATAATATATCATCCTAATATACTACTTACTAAAATAACACATATTTAAATGAATAAATTACGCACGAACATATTAAGACTTATTCATATCACACACAATATTCTATAATAACACACAAGAACTCATACTCACATACTAATATAATTACTCACATATCTATTTATATAAGATCAGAGATTAATATAGGAGGTATGATTAATAATAATAATAATAATAATAATAATAATAATAATAAAATAGAGGGTGTTACACACTACCTAAATTACCCAATATTATATTAAAAGACAACAATCAAATATTTTCATCTCATATAATAATTTATTTTGTGATTCACAGACAAACTAAATACAAAGAATTCTTCCAGTTTTGTCAAGAGTTGAGAATAAAGGATTTAGACATGTACTTTGACAAAAAGGTAAGTTATAAGTTAACTGCTCATATCTGACTTTGTTGTTTTTATTTACGGTATAAAATAAGGTTATTTTCCTGCCCAATTGACAACAAGGTTATTTTTCTTTGTACAATAAAATCTTCATATTATTTTACTATCAAATTAGTAATTCTCTAAATTTCTCTATAGCAGGTTCATTGTCTAAAAGTATACTCTCTTGGTTGGGGTTCCACGATAATAACAGATAAAACTCAACTTTAGAAGATGGTTAAAAGAGAATTATTGGCTCAAAGGGTATATAGGTATTGTGACATGATTCCTGTGAAATATTTTATTTATAATATGTTAAAAAAAATTATTCTTCTTCAATCATAAAATTAGTTACACCCGTTTTCCAATTTAAATCAATACTAACTTATTTTTTAAATTATTAGGAAACTTGAAAATGCAATATCCATTAGAAGGTGTCCTGTTAGCTCATTTCAGTTGAAACAAAATATATGCATTCTTCAGGTTCTTATCTTCTATTTCATTAACCCAAAAATATTACTTCTGATTTCATCATATTTGAATATATTTATGAATGATGTTGTCTGAATGACTCTGGGCTTTTCAGAAAACAAGAAATGATTGATGGCATTTTTTACGAAGAATTGAGAAAAATCCTTGCAAGGTAATCTTGTAATCGAAGTTATTGATGTTTTATTTCATTAATATTTTTAGTAAAAAAATTCATTAATATGTTATGTTATTGGCTAACCCTAAATACAAAATGTATTTACTTTGATTAAATGCAGGGAATTAAAAAAAATCGCCCGATTCTGAATCACTCTTTAGTCTACCAGTGAAGGCATAATCAAAGATAAATAAACAAAAGTATTTTTAACTATATAATACTTTAAGTTTTGTCTTTATTTTCATTTGATTTATGTATTTTATGTATGTTTTTCTAAGCCTACAATGTTACCTCAGCCATTGTTAATTTAGTATATTTGTCATGTTTTGGCGTTTTGAGTTACACATGTATGGTTAATTGGTTATTTTGATAATTATAAATTTACGGATTATTTCATTGGTCAACAAATACATATCAATATGTGTTAATAATAACGTGTCATTCTGAAAAATTAGTGTCATGAAATACCTGAAATACAGAATCAAATTCCTTAAAAACCACATTAAATATTAAAATACCATAAAATAATACATATTGTAGCGCAATATACCGTGTCAGTCTTACCGTTAGTCTTATATAGAAGAAAAATAGGAGACATACGCTCCATGGTGCACCGTTTGAATAAAAAATTGAAATTGCGTTGCGCTCCTGTCCGGGATATAAGATTTATGCATAATCGATTATATTATATATATAATGTAATCGATTATTTATTTTAAAAAAAATGAATCGCAGAGATATTAATCGATAATGTGACTTGTGTAATCGATTATCTAAAGCTTAATATCCACAGAGATTGTGTCATACCTTAATCGATTATTTATCCGTGTATAATTGATTATTCATGGTTTTTTTTTTGTCTGTAAATAGAATGACAAGCACCACCCGTAAACTCACATACGTAAAGTGGGGATCCCAGGTTCAAACCCAGACAACCACGAAAAATGGTCAGCCTAACAACGTCGGCTTATGTCAGTTGTGTTAGGCCTTACAAACAAAAAAGAAAGATTATTCTGCTGAAAAAAACTCTCAAATTCCAGTTTTGATGATCAACAAACTCTAAGAGAAGTTGCTTAAGTTTATTGGCTCGTTTATGTCTCTAACATTCTCAATTGAGTAAGTTCCAGCAAAAATAGAAAAACAAAGAATATGTCAAGCAAGAAGACAATAGAGAATAATCAAAAGATTCCAAGTAATGGTGAATTAGCATTGGACACATTCTTGAGAAGGAAGCTGTTAAACAAAGTGATAATCAGCTAATTATGAATTGACATTGGACATCATTCTTGAGAAACAAAGCTGCAGTAATTAAATTCAAATGTTTGTAAACTTACTCAGGATGAGTAAGTTCAAACTTACTCTCACTTACTGCACAAACAGAATCTGCAGCAAAGAGACAATTTTAAAGCATCAAGTGATTGCATTTATTAGCACACCATGTCATTTAATGAAGAACAATATCTAAAATCAAAAGTTAGTTGCTGCTATTGTTGCAAGTGAGGAAGTTTAGTAAGAGAATGTTCCAAAAGCTGATGTGACTGGGGACAAGACTGATAGTAGGTAAAAAAGCAAAACTGCTTTATGCAGAAACACCTATTACTCTGTTCAAATCTGACCCAAGGATTTCAAACGGCTCTACAATGGCTAGATTGGCAAATCAGAGCTATATATCATAGCATTGGAAGACTGAACAAGGTAGAGTGAGCCAAAATCAACTGTTGCATCAATTCAAATTTACAAACCAACTACCGCTCAACTCACTCAAAATGCACTCTGCAGACCTTATTAGGGGATCCTTTAGTGCACTTCTCTGCTTGTAAACACAGTATTTTAGATTGTATTTCTCTCTGTGTAATCAAGCCTTAAACCCCAAAAACACTCTATCCCTGTATCTGTTTTTGTCTTAGTTGAATCCTATCAAACTACCTAGGGTAGGTGAGTATTGGTGAGGAGTTCTGCTAATAGAGATAGGTCTGAAACTGGAGTGGCTTCCTGGTTGTAAACAACTTGAAGAGGCTGGGTGAAAGAACACTTTTGTAAGGCCAAGGTTTGGTCACAAGTATTATAACTATTTGGGAAATAGTGGAAACACTCACTGGGAGTGAGGAGTGGATGTAGCCCAAGGTTTGGGGTGAACCACTATACATCTGGTGTGATTTCTATTTATCCACTTATATCGATTCACTTGTGATACTTCACACACTCTTCAATTAAAATTAACAAACTGTGTTCATTAAGCATTCTGCAAAATCATTATTTACTCATTGCTCAAATCATCATTTATGGTTCTCGTTAACATCATTTAAAGTTGTTTATTATTCTGCATTTGCAAATCTGCAACCTGAGCAAGTTTAACTATAGTATCACTAACTTACTCAACTCCAAGAACTGTCTTGAGAGCAAGTTTAAAACTGTTTCAGTGCAGGATTTTTAATAGGTCACAATTCAAACCCCCCTTTCTTGTGACATCTTTTCACTTCAATTGGTACCAGAGCTCACCTCAAGGTGCTGAGCACACCTAACCGTGTAGGAGGAAAGATCCTGTAAGAAGTGATGGTAAATCCTAACAATGTTATGTTCCTTCCTGAAAGAGCATCTTCAAACAGACCTCCTGGTTTTGATGGAAACCACTACTATTATTGGAAAGATCAAATGAAGATGTTTCTGGAATCTCAAGACAATGACATATGGGACATTGTGGAGAATGGTCCCTTCATTCCACAAACAACATATGATGATGGAAGGACTACACCAAAGCCAAAAGAATCCTGGACTACTGATGAGAAGCACAAGTTCTCCTCAACTCAAAATCAAAATATTATATCACTTGTGCTCTTAGCAGAAGTGAGTATGATAAGATTGTTGGATGTGAAACTGCAAAAGAAATGTGGGATACTCTGAAAACTTCTCATGAAGGTACTGATCAGGTAAAAGAGGCCAAAATAAATATCCTTGTTCATAAGTACGAGTTATTTGAAATGGCTGAGGATGAATCTACTGAGGAAATGATCAGTAGATTTACAGTAATTACAAATGATTTGAAATCACTTGGAAAAGTGTTTACAAATCAAGAGAATGTCAGAAAAGTACTAAGAAGCTTGCCTAAGGTATGGAGACCTAAAGTAATAGCAATCCAAGAAGCCAAAGACTTGTCTATTCTGAGAATTGATGAGTTATTTGGGTCACTAAATGTAACACCCCGTTTCCGGAGCGCTACTATGCAACCCAATCTAATGCTAAAAACATTTGATGCTTGTATGCTTTCAGTTAAAAAATACTCATGTATTTCGCAATGGAAAATAGGAGTAATTTTTTTTTTCTCTTTGAAACCCTTTTAAAAAATGCGACTTAAATAATACTACAATTTTCTAAATAATGCAAAATCAGTCTTTTGCAAATATCATAGTATAATGCATCACAATCAATACTTCACATAACATAAAACATAACATAATCGTTTCGCACTGAGGCGAGGTTTTCTAAAAAAAATAATTACAAAACAATGGATAATTACGCAAATAACAACGACAACACCCTAAGCTAAGCTGGCCAACGACTATAACTCTTACTGATAAACAGTTCAGCAAGATCAACACACGAAGCACTTAGAGGAATCTTCCTCCACCGGCTTAATCTTCAACGTGTTTTAAGAATTTACGATTTTCAGAATTACTTAACTCAACCATTTTCAGAATTTACAATGTTTTCCTTTCAAAAGAATCTCTTAAACAACTTCTAACCCTCTGATCCATAAAGCGTGTTTGTACGCCGACTTATTTTATAAAGATACTTTTAGTTTACCTTGAAAACATTTCTCGGCTCATGGAATCGCATCAGACTTACCGTTGTAAGTCGTCAAACCAATTACAGTCGATCAACACATCATTAATTAATCCATTATCATCAACAATATTTCTCATATTCCAAATCAATTCCAAGTTCCAATTAAATCCAACATGATTCAAGGAAAAACAACATAAATCATAATGCCACCTAGGGCCAAGAACATGCTACAGCATTTCAGACAGCATATAACAATTCAGTATGCTACAACATGCTACAGCATTCCAGACAGCATATAATAATACTATAAGTACTACCACACAATCAATCAATCAAGCCAAACAACACATAAGGCGAAAAGCCCAAACTCATTATGTAAGACTTTTCCTTACCTTGGGCGCTTTAACAATCTAAGTAAGGTAATTCCAAACAATCGTCAAGTCGTTCCTCGCACGAACCTTAACAACGCAAGTTTCAATCAATTAGAACTAAAACTCAAGTCCTAATATCCCTAGGGTAGCCACGGTCTAGGGTGTATAAAGACCTAAGAATTACTTACTTAATTCCATTTGGATTACACCTAGTCATATATCATGAATCAAGTCTAAGTTATGCAAGTTTTGAAACTTTTCCAAACACTACACACTTAAAAAAATGTCTAACCCAAAATTTACCAATTTGAATAGTGTTTTACCACTTTGAATAGTATTTTCCTAACTTTGAACCACTTTTCAAAACACTAAAACTTGTCACAAAATTTTAGAAACAATTTTATTACATGTCCAAAACAATTCTTGAAACATAACCCAAATCTTTTCCCAAAATCAAGTTTTTTTGAAATGTTTTGCTGAACCAAATCATCAACCATTTTTTCAACTATCTTAGGCATAAAACAAGTCAAGAACAAGTTAAAAAACTTCCTTGAAGGCCACGGTTTTAGTGTTCCAAAAACAACTTCAAGTTTTTAAAATTTTAACTCCTAATTCATTACAAATTTGTTAGACCCACAACTTCCTATCATAAACCAATTCCTTCACCACTTTAATACAATTAATAACAAGCTGAAACTCACTCAAATCATGTTCATAAGCTACTTTTTTTAAGAACCACAAAAAGCCCCAAAATTTATTTCATTTAAACCATTTTCAAAGCTTTAAACATAGCAATCTTTATAGATCTAAAGCCTCAACTGAAAACCAACTTTTTACACACTTTAACACACTTAAAAACAAATTAGAACATGCACAAAATCATCCCTCTAAGCCACGGTTTCTAGCCCTTAAAAATCAATCCATTCAATTTCTCAAAACTTGTTAATCATGCATATATGACTAGTTTCCAAACATACCACTTATAACCCTTCAGGAATCGACTCTAAATCAACAAAGGCTAAAATTTAAGGTTTCCAAATTTTAAAAACCAAGAACAAGCTTAATCATGGAGGAAAACAAATGGTTATAAGACTAATCATGCATTTCTAGCCAAAACAAACACTTCTACCCAAAAACAACTCTTAAATCCTTCAAAACCCATATCATGGAACTCAAGAGAGATGAGGGATGGATCATGGAGCTTACCAAGAGATTAGATGATGATTGAACAAGGATTGAGAAGGAAGGAAGCAAAGATGTAAGCATAAACACTTAATCCCTCAAAAACCCACACTTTCTCTTTCTAAAATTTTTCTCAAGCTTTTCTCTAATGGAAGGAATGAGCAACCTGGTCCCCATATGAAGAAGGAGCCACGAAATCAGTTGGGACAAGGAGGGAACAAATTTGTTCATTTAGTTGGGATCTAACTAATTAATTACAAACTAACCAACAAAACTAACTACCCATTACTCCCTTAACCAATCAAAAGGCTCCATTCCAGATTGTAGGCTACCAGCACGTGGCTGGCCTCCCATTGGTCCATTTGGGCTGGCATTCATCCCCCTGGTCATATGGTTTCGTTTCGTCGCTTATCGATCAACCGGGCGCACGGAGTTACGCGTATATTAGGGTTTTTGTACCAAAAACTCCAAAAAAAATCTAATAAATTATTCTATAATCAAAAATTATTAATCAACCAAAATGTTCCTAAAAATATTAGAAGTATTTCTATGAATGTCGCTTTCTCGATTTACGAGCTAAAATGCTACCGTAATGCAGTTCTGGGCATAGACAATACAGTAAATATTTTCTGATGCCCAAAAATTCTAGAAAAATTCCAATAAATTCTAAATATTGGAAAATACTAAGATCTCAAATTTTATAAAATTTGGATCACGTTTGGGCAGGTTTCAGTTAGAAACTCACTCAATAGCCTAGTTACGGCAGAATTCAACAGAATTCTCGCAGCATAATAAAAACTGTAAATTAGTGAGGATCACTAATTCCAATTTCTCTTATCATCTAGATATTATTCAAACAATAAAATTATCAAGAAAAAATCTTTAAAATAAAAGTCATATTAAATATGACATAAAACAGACAATTTAACAAATAACTAAACATCGAAAATCCAAACTCTGACTTAAAAATATCTATTAAATCCTGAAAATTATTTCTCTTTTAATAAAATAATTTTCTTTAATCAAACAACAATTTTTTTTCACATTTTTCAAGATTAATTCATATTAAAAACAGTATACGTCTACATTGTCTCTTAATCTGAATTAATTACCAAAACAGTAAATTGTTTAAAATAAATCTTTGTAGTTCTTCGTACTTTTAACAAACCATTGAGGTGATCAATTTCTATGATTTATTTTTAAGTAGTCGAAAACTGTAAAATAATTTTCATAAAAATTGGGATGTTACACTAAAGGTTCATGAACAAGAAATCATGGAGGAAGCTCATCCCAAGAAAGGAAAGCTTATTGCACTAAAAGCCTCTCACAAAGCTGGAAAAGCTCATCACAAACCTCTAAATCTGCAGCTCTCAAAGCAGCAGAAGAAAATGACTATAGTAATGAGAGTGAAGATGACAACTCTGAAGGTGAAGATGAACTTGCTCTCATTTCAAGAAGAATCCAGAGGATGCTCAGAAATAGAAAAGTGAGAAAGTTTCCTCAAGCGAAAAGAGATTTTTAGAAAGGTGAAGGAAGAAAATCTCAACCAGTATGCTTTGAATGCAATAAACCTGGTCACTTCAAAGCAGATTGTCCTCAACTTAAGAAGTCAGCCAGAAAATTCTCTCCAAAGAAAAAGGCTATGATGGCATTATGAGATGATTCAGATGAAACCTCCTATAAATAAGAAGAGGATCAAGCAAGCTTTGCTCTCATGGAAAATTCTGAGGATGAGGAAGAAGAGATAACTGACTCTGAACTTTCAAATTGCAATTCATGCAGAGATTTACAATTTGCATTTGATAACCTTTTAAATGATTCAAATATTTTATCTCAAAGATGCATAACTTTCAAATATCAGCTGTGTGAAGTTAAGAAACATAATGTACAACTTCAAATACAAAATGAGAGCCTTCTCAAAACCATCCATTGTTTGCAACAATCTCATTTCAAACTTTATGAACAATTCAAACAAGTGAATGGCAAGGCTTCTGAGAAACAAAAAGTTCTTGATACTGAATGTCAAAAGGAAAATGAAGCACTTAGAAAAAGGGTAAATGAATTGACTACAGATTTGACTAAATTCATGCACAATACAGAAACCTTTGAAAAAATCATGGGAGCTCATGGGAACAGATTTGAAAAGGCAGGAATTGGGTATGTTCCCAAGCAAAAACCAATTTTTGAAAATGTGTTTGTCGCCAAGTCAAAACTGATCAAGAAATGCTCTTACTGCAAGAATCATGGACATGTGATTTCTGAATGCCTAAAAAGAAAAAAATCTTCCACGGGGAAGAATACTAACCATCAAGGACCCAAAGAAAAATGGGTACCTAAATCATTGTCCATTTCTGATGCAGGACTGCCTCTGGGCATCAAAGAAAAAGCTGTGGTTCGTAGAGAGTGGCTGCAGCAGACACATGATAGAAGACACGAGTAACTTTCTCTCATTAGAGAGAAAGAATGGCAGCTGTGTCTCCTTTGGAAATAATGAAAAAGGTTGGATAAGAGGTATTGGCACAGTGGGTAAGAAAAATTCTGCTCAAATCAAGAATATTCAGTATGTAGTTGGTCTTAAGCATAATCTTTTAAATGTAAGTCAGTTAACTGATAATGGTAATGAAGTACTGTTTAAAACTGACTCATGCATTATCAAGGAAACTTCCTCTGGAAACATACTCTTCACTGGTGTTAGAACCAGAAACCTATACAGTATCTGTTTAGTCTCAAAACTGTCCAGATTTGAACTTATTAATGGACTGCCAAAAATCAAATTTGAAAACGATAGAATTTGTGACGTTTGTGTTCAAGGAAAACATGTCAAATCAAGTTTTCATTCCAAAAACATAGTCTCCACACAAAGATCACTTGAACTACTACATGTTGATTTATTTGGTCCAACAAGAGTTTCAAGTCTTGCTGGAAAAAGATATGGCTTTGTGATTGTGGATGATTATTCAAGATATACTTGGGTCTTGTTTTTAAAAAACAAGGATGACTCCTTTGAAGCTTTCAAAATATTTTGCAAAAAGGTTCAAAATGAGAAAAGTTGCAATATTGTATCTGTGAAGAGTGACCGTGGAAGTGAATTTGAAAACTTATCCGTCAAAACTTTTTTTGATGAAAATGGCATCTCTCACAACTTTTCTTGTTCTAAGACTCCTCAAAAAAATGGGGTAGTTGAAAGGAAAAATAGAACCTTACAAGAAATTGGCAGAACTAGGCTTAATGACTCAAAAATTGAAAAATATTTTTGGGCTAAAGCAATTAACACAGCCTGCTACATTATAAATCGAGTCTCCATTAGAAAAATCTTGAATAAGACTCCTTATGAGCTATGGAAAGGTAGGAAACCAACAATTGCCTACTTTCATATTTTTGGATGTGAATGCTTTATTTTGAATCATAAAGAGAACTTAGGAAAATTTGATTCTATATCTGATAGAGGCATTTTCCTTGGATACTCAACTTCCTCTAAAGCTTATAGAGTGTATAATCTAAGATCTCAAATTGTTGAAGAAAGCATACATGTAAAATTCAATGAATTTAATCAATTTCTTGAGAAAAGAGCAGATGATGCTGAGGATACAACTGAAAGATCCAGTCCTCAAATTCAAAATGAAGTTCCAAAGCAGAATACTGATTCTGAGGAAGTTCCTGGACTCACTCAAAATCAGGGAAGCTCATCTCAGCAACCTACTCAAACTGTCAACTTGCCTAGAAGCTGGAGAGTAATTGCAAATCACCCTCAAGAGCAAATAATTGGAGAAACTTCTGAACCTGTGAGAACAAGAAGATCCTTCAGACAAAAATCATCAAATATGGCATTGATCTCAGAAATTGAGCCAAAATCCATAAAAGAAGCCATAACTGATCCTTCTTGGGTTGAAGCTATGGAAGATAAACTTGCTCAGTTTGACAAAAACCAAGTGTGGACACTAGTCAAACAACCTGCTCACCAGTCTGTCATTGGAACAAAGTATGTCTTTAGAAACAAACTCAATAAGGAGGGTAAGGTAATAAGAAACAAAGCTAGATTGGTAGCTCAAGGCTACAATCAACAAGAAGGTATTGACTATGATGAAAATTTTGCTCCAGTTGCTAGATTAGAAGCCATAAGAATATTACTTGCCTATGCTGCTCATAAAAATTTAAAACTATTTCAAATGGATGTCAAAAGTGCCTTTTTAAATGGTTTTCTAAATGAAGAAGTATATGTTCATCAACCACCTAGATTTGTTGACAATAAGAAACCAAATCATGTTTTTAAATTGAGTAAAGCCTTATATGGACTCAAACAAGCTCCAAGAGCTTGGTATGAGAGACTAAGTGTCTTTCTAATCCAAAATGGTTTCTCTAGAGGAAAGGTTGACACAACTTTGTTTATAAAAACTCACAAAGGGAACCTACTCATTGTTCAAATCTATGTTGATGACATAATTTTTGGGGCAACCAAAGAAAATTTATGTGAAGATTTTGCAAAGCTTATGAAAAGTGAGTTTGAGATGAGCATGATGGGTGAACTAAGATTCTTTATAGGGCTGCAAATCAAGCAACTTGAAGATGACATCTTTATTTTTCAAGAAAAATATATAATAGATCTTTTAAAAAAAATACCAAAAGAGTCAAGCCAAAGCTATGGCTACTCCAATGCACCCTTCCATAAGCCTTGATAAGGATGAAAATGGGAAAGCTGTCTCTAAAAAAGAGTACAGACGAATGATAGGTTCTCTATTATACCTCACAGCAAGCAGACTTGATATTGTTTTTGCTGTAGGATTATGTGCAAGGTTTCAATCAGCTCCATAAGAGTCACATTTAGCGGCTGTTAAGAGGATACTCAGATATTTAGTTGGAACACCTAACCTTGCTCTGTGGTACAGGAAAAATTCTCATTTTGATTTAATAGGTTATTGTGATGCTGACTATGCTGGAGATAAAGTAGAAAGAAAAAGCACCAGTGGCTCATGTCAATTTCTTGGAGAAGCAATGGTCTCATTGTCATGCAAGAAACAAAACACCATTGCCTTGTCAACCACAGAAGCTGAGTATGTTTCAGCTTCAGCATGTTGCCAACAGATTTTATTGATTAAAAATCAATTGGAAGATTATACTCTCAGGTATGAATGTATTCCCATTTTTTGCGATAATACAGGTGCAATCAATTTAACAAAAAATCCAATTCAGCACTCTAGAACTAAGCACATTGATATAAAACATCATTTTATTCGTGATTATGTTCAAAGGAAAGAAGTGGAATTAATTTTTGTGGACTAAAAAAATCAGCTTGCTGATATTTTTACTAAGCCTCTTCAAGAGGAAAGCTTCAGTTTCATCAAGAGCAAGTTGCACATAATCAAATCTCTATGATTTAGTTTATGGGTCCAAACTTACTTAAATATGTTTAAGATTCTGTGGTGACTATTGAACGTACTCCCAAACCATGCTGGTAAGTGAACTCACTCACTTATCCTAACTAATTAAATATATTTAAATATATAGGACTGTAAACTATCACTTCGTGACACGTTTCTAGTTCACAGCTAGTAATGGCTACTAGCATGATTTATTCCTACTTCCCTCCACTCCATCACATCTCTTAAATGTGAGATAATCTCTATTCTCTCTCTTCTTCCACATTCTGAAATCGTCTCTCTACTTAATCCACATTGTTCTTCTTCTTCTTCACTTCAACCACATCACTGAACAAACCCTAAATTCCCAAAAATGGCTCGAACAAAAATCCCAAGTGTGAGAAAAAATCCTAAAAGCTCCTCAAGGGCCATTGTCCCTTATGTATCTCCTACCTCATTCCTATTCGCCCTACCTCCTCCTATAACAACCACCTCGTCAGCTCTGCCTCCAAACATTTCTCCTTTAAAGCAAAAATCCCCTAAATCTGCGAAATCATCCTCTGTTGGCATTGGAATCTCGTCATCTAAGAGAACTCAGGATAAAGGAGTGATACACATTCGTGATGATGATTCAGAGGCCACTCTGACTGATCCTCCTCCTAGAAAAAAGGAAACCCTCTCGGAATCCATCTCAAAAGTGAAGAAAGAAAAAATGCAGAAGGAAACAAAGAAGAAGAAGGTCCAGAAGGTGACCAAGAAGGAAAAGGAGCAGAAAAAATCTAAGGAAGAGAAAGATTCTGTTAAAAGAAAAGAAAAAAGAACAGTAGAAGAATAAGTAGAAGTAGGTGAGGAATGGGAAACCAGAATTGTGGTCCCTGGAAGAATCTTCATGCTGGATAAGTTGAAAGATTCTGGGTGGAACCTTTACCCCTTTCTGAACAAACCTAGGTGGGCTGATTTTGTTCAGATTGAAGAGAGGGTCTATGAGGGATTGGTAAGGGCTTTCTATGCAAACGCAAGTGTTGAAGAAAAGGTTCCCTCTCTGACAACCAAAGTAAAGGGGATCAAAATTCATCTTACCACTGAAGTCATAAGCAAGGCCCTACAGATTCCAGAGGGTGGAACTCGACTGTTTGAAGATGACTCGTACCCAAAGGCAAACACCACAAAGGATGAGGTACTGGATCAGGTTCTCAAACAACCCAATCTTCAAGATAAAGCCACCAACCTAAAGGGATTAGAACGAATTCTTCAAAGTATGGCCTCTCACACCCTAATCCCAAGGGCAGGTAGCTTTGAGAAAATCACTGATCTTGATTTACTAGTGGTTTATCACTTGATTAAGAGAAAACCCTTGAGTTTGCTATACATTATACTTTGCCATATGAAAAATGCTGCCACCACCTTGAGGAAGGTCTCCTCCCTGCCTTATGGCATGGTCCTGACCAAAATTTTCAATCACTTCAAAGTACCATTGGCTGGGGAAACTTACTCTAGGAAGTGCACAACTTTCTTCAGCAAGAACTTGAACCAGATGGGAATAAAAGTGAGCACTCAGAAGGATGATGAACAAGAGGTTGAGGCAACCTCATCAAAGAAAAGAAAGGCATCACAGAAGGATGCTGATGTTGAAGAAAAGAAAGAAGGAAAGAAAAAGGGAAATAAGACTATAGGTTTGAAAAAGGCCTCCGTAGAAAAGGAACCAGCCCAGAAAAAGCTGGTATTTGAAGCATCTGAACCTGCTCATGATGAACTTGCTCAGGGGGAGCAGGGAAATAAGCAAGAAAATGAAGAACAACCTGCTCAGGGGGAGAAAGGTAATGAAGAGGAAGTCACTGCTCAGGGGGAGCAACCTGCTCTTGAGGAACCAACAAAGGAACTTGAGGAACTCACTCTGGAGATCCAGGTTAAAGAAACTCAAATGGAACATACTCACTGTTCTCCTGTTTATGAGGCCACTCAAATGGACATTGCTGAGCAGCAACAATCCTCTCCATCCCCTAGAAAAGGCAAGACAGATGAATCACTAGCATCCATTGCCTTGACTCAACTGGTTCATACTACTCCCTTTTTGCAACCCCCATCTAAACCTACTCTTGAAGCTGGTGAGAAAGTCCAAGAAGACATTCTGAAGAATCTCTTTCAGTCCTCTCAGAAAGAAGGTACTTCAAGCACTGCAAACCTTTATCACATTCTTTCCCCTCCTCCCATCTATGACTCTTCACACCCTCGTGTTCCAACAGGGTCTGACCCTCCTTTTTTCAAACTTGCCAGATATGTCTACACATCTAAGTTCCTTGGGGTCCCTTTTCAAACAAAGTGCTAAACAACCTCAGTCAATCCCCACTACTCCAACAGGCCAACCTAGCGGCCCTTCTGTGGAGCAAATGCAAAACATTCCAACTAAATGGATGCCCAATATTGAGAGGGAGGTTAAGAAAATTTCGAAAAGAAGCAAGGAAAATGCTAGGAGAAGCAAGAAGAACTCCAAAGAATTGAAGAAAATTCTGTTAGGCCTCACCTACATCCAGCAAGATCAGAGGAGAGAACATAAAAGAAATTGGGCACGAGGTGATTGGACTTTCAGAAACACGGATCCAGCACTCAATCTTCCCCGATTTGATTTCCCTCAACGCTATCCGGATATTCCAGCTACTTCTGAGTCTTCAAGCTCTGACTCTTCAGGATGGTCCTCATCTGAGTAGTAGCTTAATGTGTACTTCTGCCCTCTATTTTTTTTTTGTTGATGAAAAAAGGGGGAGAAGTGAGATTAAGTTTGTGGGCTACTCTAGGATTTGTAGGATGTTAGATTACGATGATATTCATGTGATTTTTGTTGTTGTTATGATGTAATCACATGAAATTTTGCTTTGTTTAAAAATTTCTGTTTTTTACTTTAGGAAATGTAATCTTTTGTTGAAGTGTACTGGGCAATGATGTAATGAATCTTCAAATCTTAATGAAATCACCAGTTGCTTCATATTGTGCTACTCTGACTAATCATTACATACATAACTTACTGTCAAATACAAATTTATAAAATGTTGCTTATTAAAAAGTCATATAAACTTAATACACTATCTAGAGTTTGTCATCATCAAAAAGGGAGAGATTGTTGAAAAAAAATCTCTCAAATTCCAGTTTTGATGATCAACAAACTCTAAGAGAAGTTGCTTAAGTTTATTGACTCGTTTATGTCTCTAACATTCTCAATTGAGTAAGTTCCAGTAAAGATAGAAAAGAAAAGAAATATGTCAAGCAAGACGATAATGGAGAATAATCAAAAGATTCCAAGTAATGGTGAATTAGCATTGGACATCATTCTTGAGAAGGAAACTGTTAAACAAAGTGATAATCAGCTAATTATGAATTGACATTGGACATCATTCTTGGGAAACAAAGCTGCAGTAATTAAATTCAAATGTTTGTAAACTTACTCAGGTGAGTAAGTTCAAACTTACTCTCACTTACTGCATAAACAGAATCTGCAGCAAAGAGACAAGTTTAAAGCATCAAGTGATTGCACTTATCAGCACACCATGTCATTTAATGAAGAACAATATCTGAAATCATGAGTTAGTTGCTGCTACTAGTGCAAGTGAGGAAGTTCAGTAAGATAAGGTTCCAAAAGCTGATGTGACAGGGGACAAGACTGCTTAGGGTAACATGATTAAATGTGTATTATGTGGAAATGTATTGCCTGTTATCCTAACATGCTTAAATGATTAAGTATAGCCTGTTGACATGCATGAACCTGATTGTGGGATATTTTGGGAGTGTGTGCATAATATGATGTGAGGTATATGATTATGAGGTTTTGGATGCATGCATATGATATTGCATTAGTAACCACTCTGTTCTTGACAAGAATGTGATGTGGAGAGAATCCTTAACGGAAAAGGGGGATATCTCGCCTAATAGGTTTGATTCACTTTGTTCCCTATCGAAAAAGGGGGAAACGGACGTCCCTATCTAAAAAAGGGGAGGAGGATTCCTAACGGAAAAGGGGAATACCTCGTGGACTAGGCTAGTGTCACCCGTGCTCTATCGGAAAAGGGAGACGGGAGTCCCTAACGGAAAAGGGGGACAGCAACCTAACGGAAAAGGGGTTCGCCAATAAGTATTCCTAACGGAAATGGGGAGTACAGTGACAATAGAAAGAAAAGATGCCGAAGCGCACAAACACATTGATTCATTGATAGACATGGGATAAGTGGAAGTGGGTAGCTAGGTCATATTTATTTATATGTGCTGGTTTGTTCGGATTGTCAAATCATTCATTCTACTTATGCATTTCCCGCTTTTTGATGATTGTGTTATTCTTACCTCCCTTTTTTTTATGCTTGTGTGTATATGTATTATTGTATATTAGACTTTGTGGAAGAGGAGGATGCAATCGCAGCAGCACCCGATGGAGCAATTTATGCTGATGCACCCGTCGGTGCTCCTTCCCCCTCAGATCCCCGTGTGGGGTGATTTTGAGATTCAGTACCATGATTTCTATGGCATGGGGTGGGAGATTGACCATGTGCGTTAGGCAGTGATCTATACGGGTACCATCTCCATCTATTTCAGGGTTCCAGGTCTTCCTATAGCTAGCTTTTCCAGAGACTTCAGGATATGTCAGAGACTACCTTTTCAGCAGATGTGGCAGGCGCCAGGGTTTCCACCAGGTTTTGGTTATGGAGGTTATCCACTGATGCCTCCTCAGCTGATGCCGGTGCGACCTGTTAGCCATCATAGCGAGTCTAGCCACCATGGACGACAGAGAGATGGGAGAGGAGCGACATCTGGTCCCTCTCACCATATGACAGCTCACGATTATAAACGGTTGTTTCTGAGGCGTTGGGGATCTCAGAGTGGGAGCTCTCAGTTTCCATCTCGCTGAGGTGTTTGGTTATATGTTGGCCAGGAGTCTTGATGCTTATGTTATGTTCGTGTTTTGCTATTTTATTTAGTTGAGGCAGTAGGTTAGCCTGACAGGTTTACTTCTTTTGGGATGACTGTATCATTACTATCTACACTACGCACTTTGCACTCTGATAGTATGTACTTATCTATATACCTACATGTGACATACTTAGTATTACTTCACCGTAGTGTGTCGTAGTCTTATTTGGGCTGCGATTTTAATTCCTTCGTATTTTTTATACAGTTGATTACGCGAGTTAGGCTAATTATTAGAATAAAGCATGAATAGGACTTCAGAGTGTTACAGCTTCTCCAAAAATTCTTCTAACAAAGATTCACATTACTTCAAAAATGAAGTTGAGTCCTTCATTTTCAGCAAGATACAATCTTCACATATTCTCCCTATCATCATCTTCAATATCCAGAGGCACAAAATAAGGCAAAATGGCTTTGTCTTTCCAAGACGCAGTCATTTGACTCCAAGTAAAACCAATATCAAAATGTTTACAAACAACAGCCCATTGGTCATAAATCTTCATAGCATTCAGAGACCTAATCACAGAACATATAAACATATCATCGAAATACAGTGTTCCAAGATTAGTGTCAGGTACCCTGGTGATAGAGCCGACTGTAGGAATCTTTGATTTTTCTGCATCACAAGAGCAGGAGCGATTCTCCATTCATCTATCTTTAGAGAATTCAGGTAGAATCTCCTAGCATGGTCTTCACACAACTCCTTAAGCTCAGAGAATCCTTTGAGATCATATCTTCAAGGAGCCTTCTCATATTCCTTCAGTCCAATTTTACTGAACGACATTTTCCCAAGAGCTGGGTCCTTCCTTTTTCTAAGAATAGACCAAGGCAACCACTTTTGCCTATCAGGGACAATCTTGACAGACGCTGAAGTAGGGTTTCTATATTGACGAATAAGCTCAAGCCTTTTCATCTCCAAGCAATGAGTCATAAGGGCCACTTCTTCATCTGTTATCCACTTTTCGCATTTCTCAAGAGTAAGAGGTTCATTCTGTGGTAGGAACCTAGGAAGATCAATAGAGAAAGGAATTGTTTTGCTGTTTGATTGAGGTCTCAATCTTCCTTTGAAGGACATATCAACTTTCTCATCTCCTTCTTTGAATACAACTCTTAATGGAGAGGCAAATTCTAGTCTTGCAACCCCAGAGGTGAATGTTTTCAAATGCCATAGAGAAGGGTGATCATAAATGGAATGATACATGTCATCTCTAACAAACCTTGGTCTGTTAATGGCAGATACAAGCTTCTTTGCACCACAAAAGGAGGTAGGTTTGTAAGTGAGGGTAAGTGGGAGAGGTGAATCTTCTTGACAGTGTAGTTTTTGGGCTTGTTTGGATGGATTTTGAAGAGAAGATTGAAAGGGTGAGAGTGAAGTGATGAAATGTATGTGGAGAGGGATGTGTATGAGGAGGTAGAGGTTTGTGGTGAGGGAAAAATGATTGTTTTAGATCTTGTGGTTAATTTAGTTAATTGGGGAGTTTCTATAGGTATTAGGGCAGTGGTTTCTTGTTTGGTTTGTGGTTGAGCAACAGACAATGGTGGTGCAGAAATAGTATCATCAAACTCAAAGGTAGTTACAGAATCATCAACTGTAAAAGCAAGTACCTTTGGGTTAAGCTCAGAATGCTTAACAAGTCTTCTTTTTTTGCCTTGAGTGGCAACAGCTGGAGGAGGAGGAGGAGCTTGCTTTCTGAGACCAGATGCTGAAACAGGTTTTTTAGCTTCTGTCTTCTTCTTCTTCTCCATTATTTTCTTGATGGGGACCAGATCCTCATCATCTTCTGCTTCAAAATTCTCTTGAGGGGCAGGGGGCACCTTTTGCTTCTTGCTTCTTGTCTCCCTAGCTGGAGACTCAGTAATTCTCTTCACACCAGATGCTGAACTTTTGGTGGGTTTCTTCACAACTTCAACAATAGAAGCACCTGCTTCTTCTTGTTGTTCCTATTTGACTTCCTTCATCCTTTCACCAGTTACCAGCTGCATTCTCACCAAACTATATATACCAAATACATCCGGACACACATGGGCACCAATACCAAATTATTCCTCCCTGTCTTTTTCTGCCAAAGCTCCAAGCTTTTTGGGAATACCAGCTTTAATCAACAAGGCAATAAGACGAACACCATAAGGTATCTTCTTGTAGATGTTTTTCTTCTTAGCAGAGCCTTTCCTTGAACTCATAATAACTTGAACCAGATTGTTGTGGACCAATCTAGGCAGGTTCACCTTCTGTCTTGCCAAGTAAGTCCTCATAATGAACTTTTGCTCATAGTTCACTATGTCACTAGACCCAGCCTTCAGAAGAACACTTTGGCTATGATCTTGTGAAGTACTCTGAAGTGACTCTTCAGATGCTTGGCAGTAGGAGTTTCCCCAGATTCCTTCAATTGCTTATAGTTCTCAAACAAGGCTTCTTTTCTTTCTCCATACCATTGAAAGCTTTTTCCCAGCCATTGAAAAACTAATTCCTTCTAATGAACAACCAGTAACATCAGCAATGTCTTTAAGAGTAAACTCTAACTTAAATCCTCTGACATATCCTCCGATTTTTCCATCTAGAAAAGCAATATTTTCCCAAAGTTCCTTGATTGCATTTACCATAACTTCCACAGAAGAACTTGAGAAGAAATATGCTGACTAACACATAGCTTCAAAACCTTCAGAGAAATCAAAACCATACAGTTTGAACTCATCCAAATTAATCATGTTCTCATTCAGGACCTTTGCTTCTTTCTCGGTATCGTAGATAGCAGTGAAGTCACCGACCTTAACTTCAGTCATGGTTGCAGTTGGAGAGTAGGTGAAGGAGGTTTAGGGTTTCAGAGAAATTCACACAGAGAGAGAGAGAGAACAGTTTTCGCAGACAAAAACAGAGTGTGGTGCGAAAGTGAAGGAGTAGTGGGAAAGTTTTGATAAAGGGTACAGTTAATTTTTGAAAAACTCTTCACATTTCCTCTGAATAAAAATAATTCAAAAAGAAAATAAAATAAAGATTCCCCTTTTTCAATAAATACAGTTGCCAAAGTGAGGATAAAATCAAGAAAAAAACTTTATTGAAAACATAAATAATCATGACTCAGATTAGGAGTGATGAGACGCTTAAGTCTCACACGAGTTCAACACGTGTGTGCTCGAATGCACGCAAACGAATTCACTGGATGTTGAGAGATGCATTATGAATGACATATCATATGAGTACACGTGTGAATGCTTATGTCATACCAGATGCTGAATTATGCATATCATAAGACGCTGAGATTAATCATTCTTCTATAAGATGAAAATTTAAATTTCTTCTTATAAAATTGAATCTATATTCAGCAAGGGGTTTTGTAAAAATATCAGCCCACTGATGATCAGTGTCTACAAATTTTATTTCAAGAATACCCTTCTGAACATAGTTTCTTATGAAGTGATACTTATTCTCAATGTGTTTTGCTCTAGAATGCAATATTGAATTCTTAGTAAGACAAATTGCAGATGTATTATCACAGAAGATTGGAATGTTACTCTCTTTTATCATGTAGTCTTCAAGTTGATATTTCATCCACAGAAGTTGAGAATTGCAACTTACTGCTAAGATGTATTCAGTTTCTGCTGTTGAGAGTGCAATAGTGCTTTGTCTTTTGCTTGACCAAGACACAAGATTTGCTCCAAGGAATTGGCAGCCTCCACTTGTGCTTTTTCTTTCAATTCGGTCTCCAGTAAAGTTAGCATCACAGAAACCTACTAACTTGTAATCTTTTGATTTCTTATAAAACAAACCAAGATTAGTAGATCCTTGCAAATATCTAAATATTCTTTTAACAGCACTCAAGTGTGATTATTTAGGATCAGATTGAAATCTAGCACATAGGTAGACGCTGAACATAATATCAGGTCTTGAAGAAATAAGGTAAAGTACAGATCCAATCATACCTCTGTACATTTTCTGATCTACCTTTTTACCAGTTTCATCTTTCCCAAGAATGCACGTGGGATGCATAAGAGTGCACATTGGCTTGCAATCCACCATCTTCAATTTCTTTAATAATTCCTTGATGTATTTGCTTTGATGTATATAAATACCATCATTGCATTGCTTGATTTGAATTCCAAGGAAAAACTTTAACTCTCCCAACATGCTCATCTCAAATTCAGTCTGCATTAACTTAGAAAATTCTTTGCACAGACTTTCATTAGTAGCTCCAAATATAATATCATCAACATAAATTTGAAACAAGTATAAAATGCTTGTTTCATGTTTTTCTAAATAGAGTAGTGTCTACTATACCTCTGGTAAAGCCATTTCCCATTAAAAAGGAACTTAGTCTATCATATCAAGCTCTAGGAGCTTGCTTAAGACCATACAGTGCCTTTTTAAGTTTAAAAACATGTTCTGGAAATTCAATATCTTCAAAACCAGGAGGTTGTTTCACATAGACTTCCTCAGTTATAAAACCATTCAAGAAAGCACTTTTCACATCCATTTGATAAAGAATTATCTCGTGGTGTGCAGCAAATGAAAGTAACATACGAATAACTTCTAACCTTGCAACAAGTGCAAAAGTTTCTGTAAAATCTATACCTTCTTCCTGTGAGTAACCTTGAGCAACTAATCTTGCTTTGTTTCTCACAACCTTACCATCTTCATCAAGCTTATTTCTAAATACCCATTTAGTACCAATAGCTTGCTTATCTTCTGGTAGAGTGACTAACTTCCAAACATCATTTCTTTGAAATTGATTCAACTCTTCTTGCATAGCCAGAATCCAACCTTCATCTTCCAAAGCTTAATCAATCGTTTTAGGTGCCATTTCAGAGAGAAGTGCAATATTTGCATGCTCTTTAAAAGAGGATCTTGTTCTAACTCTATCTCTAGGTTCTCCTATGATTTGATCCTTAGGATGATTGGTTTTGTATCTCCAACTCTTTCTGGATTCAGCTTCTGCTTGAGTAGAATCCAGTGTCTGGTTACCACCGGACGCTGAAGATGTCGGTTCACTGTTTGTTGTATCACCAATATTTAAATCTGAAAATAATTCATCTAGCTCTGACATGGCAGTGTCAGGCTTCTTGTCATCAAACTTGACATGAATGGATTCTTCCACTATCAAAGTTTCTTTATTGTATATTCTAAAAGCTTTATATCTTTCAGAGTATCCTAAAAAGATACCTTTGTCAGCTTTGGAATCAAACTTATCAAGTTGATCCTTAGTATTCAGAATATAACTTATGCAACCAAAGGGATGAAAATAAGATATGTCTGGTTTTCTACCTTTCCACAGTTCATATGGAGTCTTATTCAAAATAGGTCTAATAAGAATTCTATTTTGAATATAACAAGCTGTGTTTACTGTTTCTCCCCAAAAATGTTTTGCAATATCAGCTTCATTGATCATGGTCCTGGCCATTTCTTGGAGGGACCTATTTTTTCTTTCTACAACACCATTTTGTTGTGGTGTTCTAGGAGAGGAGAAATTGTGGGAGATGCCATTTTCTTCACAAAATTTTTGAAAGCTTTCATTTTCAAATCCTCCCCCATGATCACTTCTAATTGAAGAAATACAAATTCCTTTTTCATTTTGAACTGATTTGCAGAAAATAGTAAATACTTTGAATGACTCATCCTTGTGGGCAAGGAATCTAACCCATGTCCACCTAGTAAAATCATCAACAATGACTAACCCATATTTCTTTTCAGTTAAAGAGGCTGTCCTTGTTGGACCAAAAAGATCAAGATGAAAAAGCTCAAGTGGTCTAGAGGCTGAGACAATATTTTTAGAATGAAAAGAAGTTTTGACTTGTTTTCATTTTTGGCATGCCTCACAGAGAGTATCAGATTGGAATTTAAGATTTGGTAAGCCTTTAACAAGACTGTGCTTGTTTGGTTTTGAGATTAATCTCAAACTGGCATGACCCAATCTTTTATGCCAAATCCATTGTTCATCTTTAACAGACATGAGACACTTGACATCTTGTTTTGCAAGTTCAGAAAGATCAATTTTATAAATATTTTGTTTCCTCTTTGCGGTAAAGAAAATAGAGCCATCTTTCTTGCTTTTTACTGAACACCCAGTTTCTGTAAAAATGACATCATAACCGTTATCACATAATTGACTTATGCTCAATAGATTATGCTTTAGTCATTCAACATAAAGTACATTATCAATAGAAGGAAGAGAGCCTTTACCAATGTGACCAATTCCAACTATTTTACCTTTATGGTTTCCTCCGAAACCAACAAATCCTTCTTCTCTAGGCCTTAGCTCTTGGAACATATGCTTTTCTCCCGTCATGTGACGCAAGCATCCATTGTCTAAGTACCAAGATAGGTGTGTTAACCTTGTTGCTAAGCATGTCTGCAACATAGACTATTTTATCTTTAGGTACCCATATCTTTTTGGGTCCTTTCTTGTTAGTTCTTGAAGGATACTTGTCCTTCTTAGTCTTAAAAGCAGTACATGCACTTCTCAAATGACCAGGTTTATTACAGTAAGTACAATGCAAGCATTCAATGTGATCATTGGATTTATCAGATGCAGGATTTTTATTTTCTAAAGAAGGTTCATCTGATATGTAACCAAGACCTTGAGTTTTCGTTTTACTTACACCCCAAATCATTGAAGCTTGCTTGCTTCAAGTAACACTTTCTGCAAGAAACTTTTGAAATGCATATTCATAATCATTTGATTTACACTTAGGATGGCCTTTAGCTTCAGAGCTTTCAGGTTGAGAGCTCTCAGCTTCTGGTGGCTGACATTGTCACCAGACGCTGACTATCCACCAGATGTTGATTTTCAGTTTTCAGCCTCTGGTTCTCTTTACTGACCTTTGAGTTTTCATTTTTCAAAACTTGAAATTCTTGTGATAATTTTGCAAATGTCTTTTTCAAAGCTTTATACTCAGTGGAGAGAGTGGCAGAGTCCTTAAGAAGATCATCAAATGCAAGTTGAAGTTCAGAATAAGAATCATATATTATTACCTCTTCAACTTCTTCTTCAGAGTCTAAATCAGTATTTGCCATGAGGGCAAGATTGTCTTCTTCATTATTATCTTCCTCAGAGGATGATGAATCCAGATCTTCCCATGTAGCCATGAGACTCTTCTTGTTTCCCTTGAAGGAACTTCTTGTGGGCTTTTTCTTAAGATTAAGACATTCAGATTTGAAGTGTCCAGGCTTTTTAAATTCATAACAGATAACTTTGCTTTTGTCTTTGCTTTTCTTCTTGTCCCGACATCTTTCTTGTGGAATTTCTTCTTGAAGTTTCTTTTCTTCCACATCCTTTGAATCTTCCTGGATATGAACGCGAGCTCATCATCCGACCCATCAACGTCTCCTTCTGAAGCTTCATCTTTTGATTCTTCTTCAGCCTGAAGGGCTTTAGAAGTACTGGCTTTATGTTTGTTAACTTTCAAAGCAATAGACTTGCTTTTCTTTACAGGTTCTTCCTCATTCAACTCAAGTTCATGAGCTTTCAGAGAACTCAAAAGATCTTCAAGTCTTAAGACATTTAAATCTTTTGCTTCTTGAATAGCAGTGACTTTGGGTCTCCACTGCTTGGTCAAACTTCTCAGGATCTTTCTCACATGGTCAGGTGTGGTATTACTTTTTCCAAGGGCCTGTAACCCATGAACGAGTGTTTGGAACCTTCCAAACATAGACTCAATGTTTTTACCATCTTCCATCTTAAACAATTCATATTGACGAACTAACATGCTAGCTTTAGTTTCTCTTACTTGGGCAGAGCCCTCATAAGACAAAACAAGAGAATCCCGTATCTCTTTGGCAGTATCGAATTTGCCACATTTATCATATTCTTTTTCTGACATAGCACATATAAGAACAAATCTAGCTTTTTGATTGAATTGATATCTCTTTTTCTGCTCATCATTCCAGTTTTCTCTGGCAATAGCAACACCAGCAGCATTAGTGGGAATAAGGTAACCACTTTCAACAATGTCCCATAACTCAAGTTGTTGTGTCTCAAAGGAAGCTTTTATCTTATCTTTCCAGTAGTCAAATTTTTCTCCAGTAAATAGAGGAGGACGGTTCCTGTGACCACCTTCTGCAGACATGTTCACAGTATAGGATATTTTCTCTTAACACTGTTAAGTGCTCAACCAAGAGGCCGAGCCCTGGCACTAACTGAATGTGAACACAAGAAGGGGGTTGAATTGTGTTCAAAACTTTTCGTAAACTTCAAGTTAAAAACACTTTATAACACTGGATTTTGAATCTGTTTGAAATTGGATGCTGGAGTAAGACCAGACGCTGGAAATGAAGTTTCTGAAAACTTGTTTTTATGCGCAAGATAAACGTAAGTATAAAGTAGTAAAGCAAGAAAGACAGAGATTTATACTGGTTCACCACCAACCTAGTAGCTACGTCTAGTACCTTCGTTCCTGAAGAATTTTCCACTATAATCAACTGATTACAAATTTTTTTTAAGAGTATTCTACTGTCACAAACTTGACAATACTCTTAACTTCTCAAAACGACTCAGTACATTCGAGCCTTTGAGGAACAAAGCCTTAACTAGGCAATACAACTTTCACAAAGATAGTTTTGAATACAATCAAAATAACTCTCACAGAGAGGATGAAAAGATTAAGCTAAAAAACAAATAGCTCTCTAAAACGAAAGTATCAGACGCTGAGGTTTAGTTCTTGTTGTCCAGAAACTTGGCACGAAACTTGATTGCTCACTTGAGTAATAGCTCTTTCAGAATGTAGTTTCTAGCAGTTTTTGGCAACCTTCTTCAATGAATACCTTGGGATATTTATAGGAGTCTCTGAAGGGTATTACCGTTGCAGTAAATTTCAGCTCCATATCATTAAGTGAGGTACTTTGAAAAGCTGTCATTTTCTTCCTTTCCAGAGAATATCAGAATAGTACATATTACCGTTTTTGTACTATCTGCTTTTCACAATTGCCTTGTACAAATTTTGTCTTATACCAAATGTGTCACCTTTGATACCTCGTACATCAAAATGAACGCACAAAATCAAATTCGAATTTCGTTCCAAATAGCAAAGGTAGAAGAGCACAAATGTGACCATCACGTGATTCATTAAAAGACCAGATGCTCGTGCAGAACAGGAGACGGACGCTTGCAGCAATTGAGTAATCCACGTGTCAAAGAATAACAGTACCGGACGCTTGCTATACACAAGACGCTGGAGTGAATCGGATGCTGACACACATGGAATGTATTCAATACTTGTGAGTTTCTTCTTCTTGCTTGAGTGAGATAAAACATAAGAGATTTTAATACCTGCACACTTAAAGAGTTATCAGAAGATACTTTGTTATCATCAAAATTAATGAGGGTCTAAACTTCTCAATCGTTTAGGTTCCAACACATCTCCTTAATTATCATTGAAAAAACATGAAGAGATTTCCTACTAAAGGCATCAGCAACTACATTCGCCTTGCCAAGGTGGTACTTTAATTCGAAATCATAGTCTTTCAGGAACTCTACCCATCTCCTTTGTCTCATGTTAAGTTCCCTCTGATCAAAGAGATATTTCAAACTCTTATGATCACTAAACACATCAAACTGGGTACCATACAAGTAGTGCCGCCAAATCTTTAGAGCAAAGACTATTGTTGCTAGCTCTAAATCATGGGTAGGGTAGTTCTCTTCATGAGGTCTTAGCTGCCTAGAGGCATAGGCCACAACTTATCGGTTCTACATGAGAACACAACCTAATCCTTTCTTGGAGGCATCACTATATACTTCGAATCCCAAGGCTGGGACAAGGATAACTAAGACTGGTGTGGTAGTCAACCGAATCTTAAGCTCTAGGAAACTACTCTCGTAGCTCTTATTCCACACAAATGGTTCCCCTTTTCGGGTTAACTTTGTTAGGGGAAGTACTAATTAGGAAAACTCCTGAATAAACCTACGGTAATAACCGGCTAACCCTAGAAAGTTCCTGACTTCTGGGACCGTGGTTGGTCATTCCCAACTGAGAACTGCTTCCACTTTACTGGGATCCACCGATACTCCCGCTTGAGAAATAACAAGTCCCAAAAAATTAACTTCACTAAGCTAAAACTCACACTTCTCAGGCTTTGCAAATAGGCTCTTCTCTCTAAGAGTACCTACAAACGCTCCTAAAGTGTTCCTCATGTTTGAGGGGATCCTTAGAATAGATTAGGATGTCGTCTATAAAGACCACTACGAACTTATCTAGAAAAGGCCTAAAAATCTTGTTCATATAGTCCATAAATACGGCCGGAGCATTGGTCAGACCGAAAGGCATAACCAAGTACTCGTAATGTCCGTATCTAGTCCTAAATGTAGTCTTTAGAATATCTATTGCCTTAACCCTAATCTGGTGGTAACCAGACCTCAGATCGATCTTAGAGAAAATCGAGGCTCCTCTAAGTTGATCCAACAAATCATCTATCCTGGGCAATGGGTAGTTATTCTTCACAGTGACTTTACTGATTTTTCGGTAATCTATACATAACCTCATACTACCGTCCATTTTCTTTACCAAAAGAACAGGTGTACCCCAAGGGGACACACTAGGTCTAATGAACTGTTTAGCAATTAAATCTTCCAATTGGGTCTTAAGCTCTCTCAACTCTAGAGAAGAAGTTGGAAATGTGCCATGAAAGTACTCTTTTTTAGTTACTAATGCCACAAAAGATGGATAAAGATAGGAAATGTGCCATGACAGTACTCTTTTTTAATTAAGCATGATATAATTAAAGAACATATAAATAAAAGCTAAAATACAAAGCTACAAAAAAGATTTAGTAAGGAAATTTAGATTACAAAACCACCAGTTTTCTACTAAGAGTGTGTAACACTCCAATTTTTAAGAAAAATTGTTTAGCAATAAAATCCCAGTTACTTGAAGGTATGTCATAGAGACTGATCACCTCAATAATTTACTGAGAATACGAGAAATTATTTTGATTTATTTTAAATAATATTTATTATAAATAATTATTATTTATGATGTCAATTCAAATTAATAGACAGCGTAGACGTATGCTGCTTTTAAAGTGAATTCATCAATTAAATTTTATATAAATTTTCTGTTTGACGCGGTAACGCGTATTTTTGTGTTGACTAAGAAAGTGAGTGAATTAAATCAAGATAAAATTTAATTTAAGAATTAATATTTAATATTAATTCATGGTTCAAAATTCGTTGAATAATTCTTATAAATATTCGCCGTATTTTGAATTGCCGGATAATTTTTATCCGCATAAAAATTTAAAACGAACTCCGATTTCGATGAAAATCAAAACGTAACTTATTGTGTTGATGCTTGAGTGTTTTCAATTGTTTTTATTATTTATAAATAATTTATTTATCACGCGGTAAATTAATTTCTAAGAAAAATTATTTTTCGCGATTTATCGGCGAACGAATTATTGTTAACGCGATTATTCGATGCCGTAATTTTTAGGACACCAAAACTCTAGGATTAGTGGGTACTCATGGGTAGAGTGATTAGATGCTTAGACTTGGTGATTAGATTAGAAATATCTTCTCCTAGGTGCCTAAGTGTCAAGCTTACCTTGATTAATTAGAAAGTATCCTTCCTAAGTTAATCTTAACCAAGTGAAATTACCCACATTAATTTAATTCTCCACCCCTTTTTCCTTGAGAACCAGCGTGACTCCCTTCTCCAATTTCATTCACTCATTTTTTTTTATCTTGGTCACCAAGTTACTTTGTCTCCAAGTTATGTAATTAGAATCACATTTTATTTTCAAAAGAAAGCAAAACCTTCCCTTTCTTTCCCTTAATCACGCCGTAACACCTCCTTCACCTTCCCTTCATTTTTTTTTTTATCCAAGTGTGGGTGAAAGTAAGATCAAGTAAATTCGTTCTTGTTTGTCTAGGTGTGGGTGTTTAGGAGAACACAAGATTTTCCCTTCCTCTTCTTCATTTTCAGCCGCAGCATCTCTTTAATTTGGGCTCCAAATTTCTTACTTTCCTTACCCATCTCTTGTGCTATAGAAGCTTAGTATTGGTAATTTGAGAGCAAAATTCTTTTCTCTTCCTTTTCCTAGCGATTTAGCCGAGAGCTATACCCAAAGAAACCCCATCATATTCCTTGATTTTTCTTTTCCATTTTAGTGTTAGATCATTGACCAAGTTAATGAGGGTTTTGAGCCAAGATTTCCCCTCCTTCTTGACCCTAGAAACCGTGGCCTCATTATGATTATTGGGTGAGGATTTTTGTTCTTTTGGTTTTAATTTCTTGACGCTTGTTAATAATGGTTTTGATGATGATTTAGGAAACAAACTGAAAATCATTTTCCTTTTCCTTTTGAGCTCTAAAGCCATGACATGAAAGGAAAAAGAGGAAAGACTTGCTTTCTTTTGAATCTTAGTTTTAAGTGTTATTTTAGTTGTTGTTGTTGTTTTATGAAAAATATTTAGTTTTGTTCTCCTTGAGCTTGATTCAAGCTATGATTTGGAGAAGAGTTTTAGAAAATTTTATTTTTAAAGTTCCTGCTTGACTTCTTAGAGTTTTATAAGTGGCTTTTAGTATTTTTACTATTTAAGTTTTGTTGGAAGAAAATTAAATATTTTTTCCTAACATTTTTTATGAAGCCGTTAGCTTCAAGAGGGTAAAAGGAGAAAATTTTTGTGTTTTAAACTTTGATTCTTTCATAGTTTAGTTGTTGTTGAAGTTTAATAATTTTTAGAAAAATTTAGATTTGAGTTAAAGTTGTTTTTTTTTATAGGCAAAAGAATTTATTAAGAAAGGAGTACAAGGGGTACTCCGAACCCGTATACACAAATGTTCTAGGGAGGAAATGCCTCGTTAAAACCTTTCAATGCCAAAACCCAGTGGGAAAAAGACCAAGAGAGGAAAAAGAGTACAACAGCCAACCCTATTCAATGACAGTAACAACCACCAGACAGTGTTACATATTCTCACATATAAGTCTGTTTCACTGATGCATGGAACCAACAGTATTTCTTGCGCTACAGCATCCCACGAATCTCCCAACATCCCAAAAAAAAAAAAACAAGCACCACCTTGTTTTAAGTGTTGATTAAGTATTTTAAGACAATGAAACGCCTCTGTTAGGGGGATCCTTGTGTTTCCTTAACCAAGGTGGAGTCTTGACAAGTTAGTGTGACAAAGTATTTGATTTAGTATTGTTTTCATGTTTTAAGAATTGAAGAAAATGGATTTTTAATATTTAAAATAATTAGTTTTCAATCTTGCTTATTATTTCAAGTATTTGTGTTTTACTAAAAAGAATTTTCGGGTTGTGTGACCTAGGGGTTTAGGATTAAACCAACCTAGGGGATTAATTTGGGTGAACTAGAATTGTGCTGTGATGTTAGGATTTGAAGACTTGGGTACGTGTTGAGTAGGACTGTGACGTGCTTTTCACACGTGAATTGTGGATTTCGGTAAGGGCTACTTCTAGATATTACTTAGAGATGAATATTTGATATTGTCTACTTGTGTCTGATAAGTATTTATATGTGATTGCGAATCATGGTGAATGATTGAACTGTGTGATCCTGGAATTGATAACATGACGTGTTTGCATATGTGCTTATTTGTGTTTAAGATATATGTTGTTGGATTGGTGTTGGATAATTAAATGTTTATTTAATTATGCCATGTTGAAATATCATATGCATTGATATGTTCATTGGAGTCGATGGAATGCATTGTCATGCATTATGGTATAACTTAGACATGAATATCCTGGGGTGAGGTATATCACAAAGGAGTTCAGTGTCGTTGTTAGTCATAGACATGAATATCCTGGGGTGAGGATTTATCACAAGGGAGTTCAGTGTCATGAACATCCTAGGGTGAGGATTTATCACAAGGGAGTTCAGTTTCATGAATATCAGGGGTGAGGATTTATCACAAGGGAATTCAGTGTCGTCATTATGTCTGAGAATGTTTAATCGGGTTTGGGATATACCAAGCGATAAATCTGTTGCATGGGGTAATCCGAAACCATAAACAGTGGCATGTAGTCGCATTTGCAGAGCAATTATGCATTCTTATTGAGTTATGTATTATGTTATTCTGTGATGTCTGCTTATAAATAAGAAGTTGACCCTTGCCCATGGTTCTTTCAATCAATGATTGTAATCCAGATCATGAAGAGTGCAGAGTGTTCAAGGTTGCTGACAAGCGTAGCTGAGGATAGTCCTATCTGGCTGTCCACCTTGTGCGTTAGTTAGAACATACTAGAGGCCTAGTAAGTGTTGTAGCGTGTCGACCAGCTGTAGAGTGTTTCATGTTTTAATTGCGATGTTGTAATAAGTATTCCATGATTCTAAGACTTTGGATTGTTTGTGTGAAATGAGTAATTTAATTTTATTTGCATGGTGGCTAGTATTTGTTTATGGTGCTTTCTTTATTCACCGCATTTCAAAAATGCTGCAATACTTTGACTGCTCTTTTCAAAGAAGTTTTTTTTAAAAAAATAGCTCCACATTTTTGAAAACCATACAACCAGAGTATTTCATTTTCAAAAGGATTTGAACTTGCAAGAGTTACGTTTTAGTTCAGTAGCGCTCTAGGAACAGGATGTTACAGATTGTGTCTCATATCATGACGTGAAAGACTTCGTTTATTAGTCTAGCTAAGATGAAGATCAAGCAATTTGTATAACGCTAATTGAAGAAAACCTTTACAAAGGGGGCAAGAGGAAGATTAAAAACATGCATTTATTTTTGTGCTTGCCAATGCTATGTGAAATCAGAATAATGTTTTGGGTTTCGCTAGCACATGAAACAGAAAAGAATTAGGGTTTTTACACCGGTTTTACGTTTAATCGATGTAAAAAGTGACGCGGTGGCAATTTTGAAATTATTGCATCACTTTTTACACCGAGAATACAACCAACCGGTGTAAAAGACTTGACTTTTATAAACTAAAGACATTTTACAACGGTGTTCTATATAATCGGTGTTAAAAACCTAATATATTACTCCGGGTGTTTCCAGAATCGGTGTTAAATACATTTTCTTTTGATTTTATTACTTTCTTCTTCTCATTCTCATTTACGCGGGCTCTTCTTCTTCTTCTTCTTCTTCTCATACAGATTACGTTACTGTTTCTCAATCGCTGCTGCATGCACTCCGCCGTCTCCAAGCTTCTCATTCTCTCTCGCGTGATTCTCTCTGGCCGCCGTTCGAAGCTCTCTCTCTCGCTGCCGTTCTAATCCTTCTCGTCCACCCCGTTCGCCTCTGTTTTGTCTTCTCCCCTAGCATCGTTTGCCAGAGCTCGCATTCGACGCAGCTGTTCATCAGTGCTCGTCTTCTTCTCTGTTTCGATTTTCCTTTTCCGATAGTCAGTGCTCGTCTTCTCTACTTCAACTTGTCTCTTGTGCTTGTAATAAGTTTCTCAGGTGAGTTCATCGACACGTAAGTTTCCCTGCTTCTTCCTTCGATGAATGTTCTTCTGTTGGGTGTTTGATTCATCATTGTATATAATAAACACATATGAGGCATGGCATTTGTGACCTTGAAGTTGAATAAGAGTGTGTGACACAAGATATTTATACCTAGTTTCCCTTTGTTGCTGTCACCACTACTCTGTATTAACATTCTATAGTAAGTGCTTATGAATTTTGCTATATGTGAATGGTTTATGGCATTACTTGATTATTAGAGCTTGGATTGGTTTGTTTAGTTTGTTGTGAAATGTGAATTGGTTTATTTGGTTTGTTGTGAAGTGATGTTAATGTTGTTGACTTTGGTTTTGATTATTCAATGTTGGTTCCTAGAGTGGCAAATTCTTTGAAGTCTGTTAGTTTTTGAAACAGTGTGTGCAAATGTTGTGGGTTGCTGTGGTAGTGAGATTATTTCTATGAATTTTGCTCTGGATTTATGTGTTACAATTGTTAGACATACTGTAAATAAGGTAATTATAATTAGGGGCTTTATGTGTTACAATTGTCACCAATTCTACTGCTCTTGTTTCATATTGAAATTATTTGTGGTTGTACTTTGGCATTGTGTAAGATGCTTGTACTATGTGTGCACCTGGTTTGAAAGCTACAAACCAGAGCTTTTCGATGGCCGCATGTTAGTGGGTACCTTACTGTGGTTCCAAAGGTTGTTAAAATCGGAACGACCATTGAACCGGACAAGACATTGGTTCAAGGTTCAAGGGGGTTCGAGCAGGGTTAAACCGGGGTCGGATCAGAAATGAATTAAATAATATTTTTAATATAATATATCAAACAATAACAAACAAAAAATAACATAATATTCATAAATTCGCGGTATTAAAAATTAAACCCCACTTAAAATGTTATAAGTCAACATATAACATATAAAATTACATATTGAACCAACGTAAATATGTCATAATAACATTCTAATATTAAATAATCACAAATAATACAACGTAAGTATTCTGATAATAATATTAATGTACAAATTTATCTTAAATTTTTTATAGTATTTGATTTAATCCATCAATGTAAAAAAAAAGGATAAAAAAAATTTCATGTGCCAAAAACAATGTCATTTACCCTTTTTTTTAAAAAAATAAATTTTTGATCGAACAGCCGGTTCCCGGTTTTCCAGTCCGATTCCCAGTTTTTGCCCGATTTTTCGGTTCGATCCCCAGTTTTCATGTAAAGCGGTTCTCAGGTTCGTTTGGACCAGATAGGGGTCCGATTCCCAGTTAAACTAGTGGAACCACCCGGTCCAATCCGATTTTGACACCATACCTATGATTTTTCTATGAACCAGAGAAAAACATTGCTCATTGATACGATAAGTTGATAACTTACCTTATTGCTTACATGAATGTAAGAATTTTGAGTGAGGATATAAAACTAAAAATATCAAAAATTAATTATTACATTAAAAGTTTAATAAAAGTATGGTGGCCCATAATATGAACTCGATCTAATGGTGGACCTTTACTGGATTTTTAAAAATAATTTGTTAAATTTTAAACACTTCAATAATAGATTTTTAATGATTTATCCCCAAAAAAAATTTTAAAAATAAAATAAATTGGAATATACTTAATTTCAACACGAGGACTACCTTTGAACCCTAAAATTGGATCCATATTTGGGCCACCTAAAAGTATGAACTGAATTTCAAAAAGGTAAATTAAATTTTCCTCCCTTGATGGAAGTTTGAATTAGATTCTCCTCTATTTTTTATATTAAAACCTATGCTTTGCTCTCTAAGATATATAAAAATATATTATATTTTAATCTTTTTTTTAAAGGCAAAGAAGGAAATGAGCATCGTTAAAAACCTTCTGATGCAAAACTCTCCTTAGGGAAAAAATATCTAGAAGGAAAAAGAGTACTCATGCCTTAATTTATTAGAAAAAAATGGAAAAAGAAGAACAAACATGGGGGACTAGGCCAAATCTCATGCCAAACAATTATCTAAACCTATAATTATGAAGGTCAAGTCTATCACGAAAAAAGTCCTCCATAATGAAATTAGGAACTAAGTTCCATCACATGTAACCCATATTTAGTGTTGCAAAAGATGCCAATTTATCAGCACAATTATTATCTTCCCTGTGAATATGAGAAACAAGTAAATGCATACTATTAGAAAGAATCAAGCAGTTTTTCCACCTAGTCTTCAATTGCCACGGGATGGAATCCAGAGCAGCCGAACGCCAAGCCTGAACTACAAGCGAGGAGTCACATTCAACCCACAAACGATGTAACACCCCGGATTTACCACTGGACTTTACCACTCTTTTTGGTGAATTTACCGTGGGGCTTTACCCAGCGTGCCACTCATAGGACTTCTCCCCCCTCTTTTTTGGGAGTTTTTGCCTCATGGAGGCTTCAAACCCACACCCAAAGTGATAAAGGTAATAGGAATCAACCTCCCATTACCTTTATCCCTTTGGGTGTGGGTTCGAAGCCTCCATGAGGCAAAAACTCCCCAAAAAGGGGGAGGGAGAAGTCCTATGAGTGGCACGCTCAGTAAAACCCCGCGATAAATCCACAAAAAAGAGTGGTAAAGCCCAGTGGGAAATCCAGGGTGTTACAATAAAAGGTGCCTTTTATTGTAACAGCTTGGGTCCCACTTTGGACTGCCAATAGCACTGGGTCCCATTTTGGGCTGCCAGGCTAGCTACTGTTACTCATAGTACTTCTCCACCCCCTTTGGCCTTGGCCAAATTAGTGGAGTGTTTGCCTCTCCAAGGATTCGAGCCCTGTACCCTGGAGCTTAAGTACAAGGTTTTTGAAGCCCTAGTACCAACCAATTGAGCTATAGTTGAGTTGGTGATGGGAGGTGGATTCCTATTATCTTTATTCCTTTAGGTGTGGGTTCGAAACTTCCGTGAGGCAAAAACTCCCCAAAAAGGGGAAGGGAGAAGTCCTATGAGTGGCATGCTAGGTAAAGCCCCGGTAAATCCACCAAAAAGAGTGGTAAAACCTAGTGGTAAATCCGCAGTGTTACAATAAAAGGCGCCTTTTATTGTAACAGCCTGGGTTCCACTTTGGGCTGCCAGCAGCACTGGGTCCCATTTTGGGCTGCCAGACCAAATGTTGTTACTCATAGTACTTCTCCACCCCCCTTTGGCCTTGGCCAAATTAATAGAATTTTTGCCTCCCCAAGGATTCGAGCCTTGTACCCTAGAGCTTAAGTACAAGGTTTTTGAACCTCTGGTACCAACCAATTGAGCTATAGTTGAGTTGGTGATGGAAGGTGGATTCCTATTACCTTTATCCCTTTGGGTGTGCGTTCGAAACCTCCGTGAGACAAAAACTCCCTAAAAGGGGGGGAGAAGTCCTATGAGTGGCACGCTCGGTAAAGCCCTGCGGTAAATCCACCAAAAAGAGTGGTAAAGCCCAGTGGTAAATCCAGGGTGTTACAAACGGTGCCAACCTTTACTATGTGCGATCTCAATAGCAAGCATAACTCCAGAGAGATCAGCAAAAAAAGAAGAAGCAGTGCCTACAAAGGAGGCAAATCAACCCATGACTGTAACACTACTATCCCGGAACAAACCACCACAAGCCACTAGACCCAGGTTCCCTTTAGAAGCACCATTTGTATTGCACTTGACCCATCCTGGGTTTGGTGGAAACCAATTAATCAACCTCACCTAGAGCGTAGAGGGAGCATGAGCATTCACTAAGAAAGAGTTCAGAATAGAAGATTCTTCAGGAGAAGGATACATAACCCCTTTAGAGAGACTCCCCGAGAGGGAAGTGCTGGAGATGATGGTATGTGTCATAGCTATGAAAGAGACCTTTTTGTCATGAAACCTGAGTTGATTTCTGGAAAACCAAATCACCAAAATAGTGTGGATAAAAGCCGCCAAAGTAGTGTCTCTAACTTGAAAACTTGAAGCCCTGTCAAACAAAGAAAGCATAGAAGAGACATCATGTAGCGAGACTGGATGCTGCAACATCCTAGAAAACCAGTCCCAAAGGCGAGTGGCAAATGCACAACTAAGAAAAAGATGAGTTGAAGACTCCGACGCAGCCCCACAAAGAGAATACATGGACATTGTGACACAGCCCTGAACTTGAAGATTATCATCAGTGGGTAATTTTCTTTGCAAAAGGCGCCGCAACAAAAAAGATCGAGAAGGAGGGATGCTACCTGACCAAATCAAATCTCCCCAATCCCAAGTATCAGCCGTAGAATACAGAAACTGAAAAGCTTCTTTAAAGGATAGAGATATCTGCGTAGAATGCTACCACATCAACGGATCAGAACTCTGAAACAGGGGAAATTGAATAGCTTTAATCTCCTGTAATAAGTCTGGAAATCTAGAGGAGAGAAATGAAGGAAACTCCCAAGCATTATTAATAATAAAATCCTTAACAATGGCTGTGAGAAGATGATGCACACTGTAACGACCCATTTTCGGACCGCTACTAAACTAGAAATAAACCTATATGCGACACGTTTTTAAAACGGTACTCTTGTGTCCTTTGGAAAATGCTGTCTATTTTTTTAAAAAAAACAATCATATCCATATAGTACTCATAGTACACACATAGTTACCACAGCATTTAGAAACATGGTGCAATCTAAGACACAAGATACATGCACTAGAAATACATACCTATATATATATATATATAAACACGTCAGCGAAGACAGTACGTATAAAATAAAGACAGTGCATAAAGATGTCCCAAAAGAATACACCTATGGTATGAAGATCCTCATGAGAGCAATCATACCCCGGGGGAACTCCCGGCAGACACCACGCAGGGGAATGCTCCAAAAGTAAACCACCAGTCTACCCTGTAATACAAAAAAACATCCATCAAGCCCGACTGGTCACCAGACAAACTGTACACCAAAAGCAAATACTACCAGAAGCAGGGGGATGCTCCAAAAGTAAACCACCGGTCTACCCTGTAATACAAAAAAACATCCATCAAGCCCGACTGGTCACCAGACAAACTGTACACCAAAAGCAAATACTACAGTCATCCAAAACAACATAAATAGACAGTCAGACAACACGACGACTATAAATAGCTATCCAAATCCTCAGATGGATCCTCCTCCTCCTCATCGTCCATCGGGTCCTCTCCAGTCAAATCGATAAAAGGTGTCGTCGCAGGCACACCCTCCGGCACGTCCTCTGCTATCACCGCCTCCTCCAGGAATCCCGCGCCGCTACACCCAGCCTCACCACACTCTCTGCAGACAGGTGAGAGGTGTCCCGGTGGGGTAGGGGTCCTGAATAACACGGGAGAAACTGGCTCCGCCTCGGGCTCAGATCCTGCTGGAGAACTCTGGATAACAGCTGCCTTGGAAGTAGATGCTCCTGCAGTCCCGCGTCTAATCACGCTCTTACGAGCGGTCCATCGAACCCTCGGTCCTGGTCCTCGTCCTCGTCCTCGGGAAGCAAGTCGGGAAGCAGTGCGCCTCGAAATCTCGAGGGGTCCCTCTGGCGAGGAAGATGATGCTGGCATAGTCCTCTCTTCCTGAATAGCTCGCCAAGCGTCCACCACCTGCATCATTCGAATCGGGAAGCTCACTGTGCGCCGTGAAGTTTCCTATCTCACTACCATACCACCCTCTTGGAAGCTCTGTACAACATCCCCAGTATAAACAACGTGACGGAAGATGGGGTCGAACTCCATCGCTGCAGGCATCTCGATGTCTGGAAAATCAAATATGATCTCCGGCGATGTCCTCATCGCCGGTATCAGCACGCTCTTCGTCATCGCCTGGGTAACCATCATTAGTTGAAGGAACCACGGGAAAAGGTAAACTTATCAATAAATCAGGAAATAACAAGTCATAAACAAGAGGCAACACAACAATATGCACAGTTCTCAAGACGCAACTCAGACTCAACTTAAGACTCATTCCCTCACGACACTTTCGAAAGCTGCTAAATTCTAGCCATTAGCCTTGGGCTCCACGACCATCCTAGGAATTTCAGGATATGTTCCTTGACGCTACAACGTCTAACTAAGCTATCAAAAACCAGCCGTAGCCTTTTAGGGGATCCTAGCACCCTAGGTTATTCGGGATATAGTTCATAAACGACACGACAACTCCAAACGACATGACGCCTAACTAAATTGCCGAACTCCAGCCATTGGCTTTGGGTTCCGCGACCACCCTAGGATATCCGGGATATAGTTCATGCACGTCACGTCGACACTTTTCACCATCCCAATGAAACAATCACCGCATGTAATCAATCAAGAAGCAATTGAATAATTAATTAACCACATGTCAATAATATTCATGCCAAGTTTAACACAATGCACTCAGGTCAACAGTATAAGCATTCACATCATATCAAGCACCGACACCGACAACTCAGTTCATCCCTCTGCAACTCAGTGGAGTTAGCAGAGAGGTAATCATACAAGTGTGGGGGTTTAGGGACACCTACCAACCACTTGCAGACAAGCCACTAAATAATCATAAATAAAATTTTAAGAATTAAAAAGTCGAAGGGGTACGAGACCCTCACTTCGAACCCTGAGGTTCTCAGACTTCTTCACTTTACGACTTGAAATTAAATAATAACACTTATCTATGTCTAAGAGTTGCCCTTACCACAGTTGGTTGCTAGCGTGGTACCGCACGCCTCGAGTCCACATCGCACGATCTCCGAATTCGTAACTCCTATCATCACAAGTAAACTTAGCACAATTCTATGAACTAACTTAAAACTTAGGCTCTCAAAACCTAGCCCTTTCCTAACCAAGCATTTTCATTCAACCATTTACTTACTAACAACTTGAAAGGAATAAGGTTTTGGAATTAAAACATTTCTTGAAAAGTTCACATAACACACCTTTAATTTCTTGAAAACTTTAAAGTGATCACAACTTCAATTAACTTTTTTTTCCCCATAAATTCTAAAGTTTAAAAACATACTCATTCAAGCATTATGTCCAAGTTTACAAACAAAATCTTCCTTCCATCTTCTCCTATGGCCTCTCGGCCACCACCCTTTTTCTATAAAAAAATTGCAAATCTTCTTTTAAATAGGTAATCACTTCCATACATTAGTCCCAAAACTCAAACAACATCATGTGGCAATTAGTACACATAAGAAAACTTAATCAAGCATCAAACTATTTTCTCAATACACATAACCAAAGGTTTTCCAACAACTTCTTTATTACCCCTTGAATCCAAATCTTTTCATCAAATCAAATTCAATACAAGACCAATTACTAATACCAATTAAAAGCAAGATGCAAAACAATTTTTTTTCCTCTTATTCCTCTCCTAGGGCTCATGGCCTCAACACCCTTTTTTTTCAAAAAAAATTGCAAATCTTCTTCCAACATTAACAACACCATTTTGATCAATTCTTTTCCTTCATCAAACCACAATTTAACACCCAAAACCAATCATCATCAAATCTAAGAATACCCTACAACATTTCAAGAGTCCCAAATTTTCAATAAATTGCCTAATCATGGTTCTAACACAAAACTATATACTACAACAACAAGAACAACACCTAACAAGATAGAAACAACAATTAATTTCATGATTGTTCATCAAGATCACACTACCCTTCTTTTTCCCTTTTTGCTTGCGCCTAAGGTTCTAAGATTAGGGACTTATGTGCTCATCTCCATCATTTAATCATGATCAAACAACACAACAACACCAAAACAAGCATAAAAATCAAGAAGGGAAAAGAAAAGAGCACCACCTCCTCCCTCCTAGATGCTCGCGGCCAAGAGGGGCTATTTTGGAGGAGGAAATGCTTCTCCAAAGCTTGATGATGAACTAGATGAGGATGAAGGGAAGAAGAAGTTGGTAGCAAGAAAAATGAAGAAGAAAGGTGAAGTAGTTCAAGAATGGAGAAGCTTGGAAGCCATGGAGGTGGAGAGCTTCTCTCACTAAAAGTTGAAGATGAAGATGATGGGAGGGTAGAGAGAAGGGGGTCACGAAAAAATGGGGCTGATGGGAGGGGTTCCATTTCTTTTTATTAGCTTAAAAATAATTTAAACATAGTTTAAAATAAGATAATGTAGTAAAAAGGTAATACTAGTTTTAATCACACAAATAATGACACCTAGCAATAAAGCAAATATGCTAATCACATCATCTAATCCTACCCATCTAATCTCACATCTCTCATGATTACCCTCTAATTCTAGAGTCTAAGGGTTGCTAAAACACGGCGTCGAATAACCGCGTTACCGATTAATTACCTGCCGATAAAATCACGAAAATTAATTTAGCGAGAAATTAATTCACCGCGTGATATTATTTTATTATACATAATAAAAACACTATCAAACATTCAAAAATAATCACGACAAGTTACGATTCGATTTTCATCAAAATCGGGGTTCATTTAAAATTTTATCTGCGGCAAAACTGCCCGCCGATTCGAAATGCGACAAAACTTCGTTAGAATTTTTCGACGATATTCGAACCATGAATTAATATAAAATATTAACTCTCAATTATAATTTGATCTTGATTTAATTAATTCACTTACTTAGCGAACAAGAAATTGCTTATTATAGTATACATACGACTAAAATACACTATAATAATGCTAAATAACGTACCGTAAAAATACGGGTGTTACACACACTATCAGGAATGTTTAAAAGCTACATAATTGGCTTCGAGAGCCACTGATCCTTCCAAAAATTAACCAGAAAACCATCACCAATGACCCAAGTGGAGTGAGATCTGATCAGGGGAATGTACGGCTTAACTGCATGCCAAATGGAAGATTTAACATATTTTAATCTATTTTAACGTAAACAAACTTTTTAATGGTGGTGAGAACTTGGAATGTTCTTTTCAGTAAAAAAATTTCTTTACAATTTTTGATGTCATCGATAACTAACTTTGAAATTGATTTTAAGTCTTTCAATATTGATCCTGTCAAAAAAAGATTTAACAAAGATACAATATTTTATTAACTTTTTTTTTATAAAGACGTTTTATTAACTTTGAAACAATGATTGAAATCTTTATTTTGTTATTGTTCTACAGTTAATAATAGGAATACAAAACCATATGTTAATAATATTGAGCGGTAAATAAAAGCTCGATCATAGTAAAATAAAATTTCAGCTTGGGGACGCCGAGACCGGAATTCGAATCTGGGTGTTGCCGTTTAGACGTGTATGTGTTTGTTGTTTACTATTTTTACTAGCTGACAAAAAAAATAGTAAAATAAAATTACTTTTCAATGTAGAATAATGTAAATTTTAAGGAAAGAGAGAAATAGAGTATGGGTTAATGAATCTAGTACTGAATCTGTTATTTAAATGATTTTGATTGTTGGTTTGTGTAGGAGGACAACCAATGATTCATGAATCAGAAATGATATTTAGATACCCCTTTTTGGTACACTGTATGCCAACACCGTAGCTTCCCAGGGTATTTTTGTCATTCGCGTGAGACATTTTATACAGAAATCCTTTTTCTTTTTCATTTCGTTCCTGCTCACACTCTCTCGTCTGGCTCTTTCTCTCTTGCGCAGTCGCACTGCGCACAGCAACGAAGGAAGCCGCTGTGTCCTCTGCCAGCCACTGCACCATAGCACCATTCTTTGTCTCTTTCGGCTCAGTCTCGCTTGTCTAGTCTTGTTCTCTTTCTCTTTTCTCTGCACGCACGCATACCATGGAGGGAGAGGGAAAAACGTAGCCGTGGCCGCCGTGTTTCCTCAACGAGTCCGCCGCAGCACTTTTCATCCCCTGTCGCATCGCCTGTCGTGTCCCGCCGCTGTCGCACCACACACCACAGAACCCATCCCCGGAGAACCCACAGGTAACGATTATGGGTTTATTTTCATGCGATATTTGTATACTACTATCATTATCTTGTGTTTAGGGTTTTTTTATTACCTGAAATTTTTGTGCTTTTGTTGCTGGTGGGTACAGTTATTATGTGTTAGGTTTTTGAAATATTGTTTTCTAATGTGTTGTCTGATTGTCTCATTGAATCCTTGGTGACTGTGTTTTAGAATACAGAATTTGCATATTCTCTCTGTTAGTGTTCTATTGTTGTAATCTTTCTTTTAATGTGTTTTTAGGTTCTGCTTCTAGGAGATGCATGGTGTGTATATCATAACCTTATAAAAACCTTATGATTTTTTTGGATGATATTGATTAATAGTCTTCTTTCTATGATTAATAAGATTTATAGTTAAAGCATGTAGGGCTTGCCAAAATTTGCCATTTGATTATCAAACTTTAAACGATTATTTTCTTTTTCTGTTTTTCCAGTCTTGGAGGATGTCCCTGCTTGTTGGTGGTTTTTGTTAAATTGTTTGAAAGGAAACTTTATTTTCGTATATTAGCTGTCTTTATATTTGCTAATAAATTCATGAAGAAGCAATGCATTGCACTGGGTCAACATAAGGTTTGACAAACGAAATTATAATCTGCTAATGAAATTTATGCATAATATTTTTGTTTTTGTTTTTGTCCTCTTGCTTCCTTTCTACCCAAGCACTTGGTGCTTTTCCCATTAGATTGTCTTTCTCTGTTTCCCTTTAAACATTGTCCTTGTAAGATTTTGGTTATAACTGTGACTTTGGGATTATGGATTTTGGCATAGGGAGAATGAATAATGTAGTTGATGCAAGGTACAATAGCATCAAGAAAGCACAAACTTATGATCATTCCATCTCATTATTTTGGTTGAATTTTGATTGTTGAGCCCGTTGTGTTCTAAAACAATCTCTGTTATAAGTTTTTAGGACTTTTTGATATTAATTTAATGGTAATTTAGTAATTTTGAAGTATTTTATTTTCTTCCGAATTGTGTTCTTGCTCAAAGGCTTACATTGTGGAACATCAAATTGGTTTTATGATGGGGAGGTTGTCCAAATTGTTGGGCTGAAGTATTAATGAGTTTTGTATTGGTTGTAATAAGTTGTTACCTTGTTATTTATAGATTGCCCCCCCGGTTTTTTAAACTCTAGTTCTCGGATGCATGGCCGTGGGGTTGAGTAACACAAAGTTATTGTCCACTTTATCTGAATAATATATTTTGCAACCTTTTACTAAGCTGTTAGGGAATACATGGTCTATGCAAATGGAAGGAGTCTTTTTCCTCTAAAATTAAGAACCGATATAATGATGCCATGATCTTGATCTGGTATTTGGGAAAAGTCCTACCGTTTTAGAGCAATTGTTTTCCTTTGTATTATGTGACTAAGATAATGTTAACCTTTTAAAGCTGGCCAATCATGTGTTCTGTAACACCTGAGGACGAGATCGACATCGTATTAGGACGACGTATCGAGACCTCGACCAAGACCTTGTGTCGAGATCCCGTGCCAAGATCGTTTGCCGAGGTCAGTTGCCGAGATGAGGAGACCGCCACGCACTAGCCGAAATGAGGAGGTCGCGTGTCGAGTTGATGAAGTCGCGTACCGAGCTGATGAGGACGCATGTCGAGCTGAGGAGACCGCGTTCACGAACTCGTGTTAGAACCTTGTACGCTTGCACAAGCACCCTAGTCGACATCGTGTCGAGATGATACCTCGTATTCTTTCGAACGTTATTCAGCGCTATTATTATATTGTTTGTAATAATTATTTTGTCGGCTTGACCGTTCTCGTCGCGTGTCTAGACCGTTGACCGACAGAGTAGAAGGTAATTATGAGAGGAACGATTAAACGGGTAGATGATTGATGGGATTGGCATCTTATAGCTGGAGTTACGATTATACCCCTTTCTCACCAGCTGTATACCACGACCGATTCCCTCGGATACTCATTTCTCTTTTCTTCTTTCTTCTTCCTTCCTTCTGCTCTGTGTTTCGTTGTTTTCTTCAAAAACTTCCATCGACGAAACCGTGAGTTCCATCAAGATTCTGCACAAGCTTTCTTCATCAATTTTGTTCATCATCATCTTCTCGACATATCTCGCCTGTTCGACCATCACCATTGAGGTATGAAGAACAGATTTTTCTTTTCCTCCGTACATCGCTTAGCGCTATTTCTTCTTCCATTTTTAGCCAGTTTTATGCTTCCAAATCATGTCAAATTGATGGGTTTTCTTCTTCACGATATTACCTATATTTTTAACCGATTAATTGGGCTTGTAAAACAAATTTCTTCCTCTATTTTTCTGCAATCGGCAGTGCCCAGAAACCCTCATTTTTGGTTTGTTTCGATTTCTTGTTTTTCGTTTGTTGCTTCGATTGTTGTTGTTGTCGATCTATCCGCTGAAGCATCGATAATTTTTTCATGAACTTTTGATCGAAATCCCTAACTTTGTGTTAGAGGAAAAATATATTCAAGTTCTTGAGTTTTATATTTTCTGGGTTGTGGTTAAGTTTGGGAAGAGAGAGCTAAGTGTATTAGAACCCATAGATCGAACTGAGTTGTGCTTGTTTTAGGAAGTCTGATTCCCGAGATCGGGTGATTTCCGAATCGAGGTGTACGGGAGAGCGAATCCAAGGACGTGGAAGCAGTGGGATCCAGACTGAGAAGCGTACGTGTCGAGGTCGATTGAGGACTGTACGTGTCGAAGTCGTTGTCGAGCTCATTGAAGACTACCGTGTCGAGATCGAGTAAGAGAAGTCGTTGTCGAGCTCTTTGAAGACAGCTGTGTCGAGGTCGTTGTCGAGCAGCATTAACTTGGAGTTCGGTAAGGTTTCTTCACATTAATACTTTCGTAGTATGCTAGCGTAAGGGCAACTCTTAGATATCTCTAAGACTTTATTTTTTATTGTTATATTTGTGTATGGATTTTCCTGATTTGTGTCGAGATTGGAATGTTGTGATATGATTGAGTTTTTGCATGTATTTAATATGTGATTGAATATATGTCGTGAATTGTGTATTGCATGTTGAATTGCGTTTCTTCATGTCGAGCTTGCTCTTTGTATTTGACATGCGGTTGAATATCTTGTGTTTAACTCTTTGAATATCGTATGCGGCGAATTGTTCATCGAGTGAGCGAGCTAGGTGAGTCGTATGACGTTTTTGAGCCGTGACCCGGATAACTGAGGGTGCTAGGTCCCCTTTTGTTTACGGGAGATTGACTAGACGTCGCCACGCTATGGGACCTGAGTTGATCGCCCTAGGGAGAGCGGAGATCCCAAGGTTTCTACCGACTTTCCGACATACCAGATGCAGTGTGCATTCCGGAAAAATTGTCGAGTCGAGAGAAAATGGATTTGCGAGTTGTGTCGAGTCTAGAGTGAGATGGTCGAGTCACGTGTGGTGATTGAGATATATTATTGCTGTTTGCTTATATCCTTTATGTCGAGCTTATCTTAAATTGTTGAGAAGTTGACCCTTTCCCGTGGTGCCTTCAATCCATGACGGTTACCCAGGCGATGTCGAGGGCGCAGGGAACCCGACAGTAGATGATGCCGAGGAGGAGCTCGACGAGGACCCGAGTGACGACCTGTACTTGTCGTGATTGATTGTTTGTTCGACGTATTTCTTTTGATGACTGTACCTTGTTTTCTTTTGGAGTAGTATGTCGTGACCAGTTTGGGCAGTGTTGTTTTGTTGCTACTGGGGTGAGTGGTCTTACTTTTGGAGCAACCCCTGCGTGGGAGTCTCACTAAGTACCCCAGGTATGATTGCTCTTTTGAAGTCGTCGTACCTTAGGTGTATTTTCTTTACACATTTGCTACTCTGTATTTTGTATACATTATTATTTCGAGTGATATATATATGTATGTTATGCATGTATGTTTTATTAGAATTTAAGTCTTGTGTCTTAGTTGCACCATGTTTCAAAAGTCAGAATTACTCTGATGTGCACGAGTTGGTTTTATAAAAAAAAATATATCGTATTTTTAAAAGGCACAAGAGTTTTGTTTTTAAAACACATCTCATATAGGTTTATGTTGAGCTTGGTGTGTTGAGCTCGGTAACTCGAGCTCGGTAGCGGTCCGGAAACGGGTCGTTACACTGTTGGTATCAGAGCAGTTCGGTTCTGACCGAGCTGTGCATAGGAGATTTGGACTGGTCACTATGTCGGGTTATGTGTGTTGGGTACCTAGTTGTATTATGTTGATTGCTGTTTGATTAAGTGAAGCACTTATTGCTTGAGAAATTGTTTGAACTGTTTCTTGATTGAAGCAGTGTGTTTTAACACATCCTTGTTGTGAGATTCTGACAGGGTTTTGAACTTTGTGGAATCTAATGCCACCTCGTAGGAATACGACATCTGCAACCGAGAACGTCGACATGGAACGAGCTATTCAAGCTATGGCGAGATGGCGGCAGCCATGGCTCAACAATCACCGGCTAACTCAACAGTTAACGCGATGGCTCAACAGACGCAGCGTTAACTCAAAGGTAACTTGCGCAACAAAGAACGAGCGAAATCTTTGAAGCGAGAGGATTAGCGCACTTCAGGAAGCATGATCCACCGGTTCTACGGTGAGCCAAATCCGGATAAAGTCGATCTTTGGATGCAAGAGATCGAGAAGATCTTCGAGGCACTCCACGTCTCTGACAACGTGAAGGTCGACTATGCCAACTACTTCATCGCTAGGAGACGCAGAGTATTGGTGGAGAGGAGTGAAGCAAACATTTATAGCGTAACGTCGCGAGATGACCTGGGAGCTTTTTCGTGAAAGGTTCTTGGACAAGTACTTCCAGATAATCGCACGAGCCGAGAAGCGAGCAGGAATTTCTTCAATTGTAGAAGGCAACTCGACAGATGTCCGAGTATGCGCCAAGTTCGAGTCGTTGGCGAGGTATTTCATCCATTTCGTGATCGAGTTGACCAGAGATGGTTGAGTGAGAGATTCCAACTGGATCGAGATTCGACATTCAAGTCGATGGTGTCGCTGAGGATTCAAACCTCCAAGAGTCGATTGATCGATGTGTCAAGTAGAAGGAGTAAGGAGCCACAAGAAGAAGACTGCTGTGGGCGGACCGGTGAGACCCCGTAGTGCGGCGTAGATTTGCACGTAAAGGGAAACAACCGCAGGTTAAGCCTTACGACCGACCTCGTGGAACGATAACAGGGACAATATCGTCCGATGACCCAGTGAGCGAGGAGTGGAGGTCGACCGTGTCGAGGTGACTTGCTACCGATGTGGAAAGCGGGACATTACGCGAGTAGTCAGACTCGTAAGGAGGAGGTGTGTTTCAACCGCAGAAGCCGTGGCATTTTGCCAAGGATTGTCCTACACCTAAAGTCGAACCGACTATGCTTCGCGCAAAGAGCCAAAGCGGAAGCGCTGGCTAAAGCGTAGTTTTCTCGCATGAGTGGCGAGGAAGCGATCGAGTCAAGATCTTATCCAAGGTGAATGTGAGATCGAGGGTAAATCCTTATCTGTTCTCTTTGATTCGTGCAACCCATTCCTTTATTTCTTCGATTGTGTGAACCATTTGAACTTGGACCGTGATCGCTTTACCGCTTAAATTGGTAGTTACAACCCCAAATGCTAAAACCTTAGTCACAAACACCGCATGTCTTAATTGTGTAGTGGTTATTCGTGAGTAGAAAGTTTGTGGTCAATTTGGTTTGTTTGCCTCTTGGGGCTTAGATGTCATCCTCGGGATGGATTGGTTGTCACACCACCATGTCCTTTGACTGTGCCCGTGAAATCGTAATTTTTCCAGACCTTGAGTCTCCAATTATCTTTCTCGAACGTATTGGAGTTTCTTTGAAAGAAGGAACTAGGGAATACATGTATCCTGGCTAGTTCGGAAGTTTTCCAGCAAATCGACGTGAAGAATGTACCAGCAGTGTGTGACTTTGAGGACGCTTTTTCCGAAGACGCTGTGGTTACCACCAAAGACGAGGTCGAAGTTCTCCATCGACCGATTCCAGGAATGTGACCGATTTCCAAAGCGCCATACTGGGATGTCTCCCGCCGAGATGAAAGAGTCAAGTCCCAGATCGAACACTGAGTCAAAGCAATTCATACGACCGAGCCGTGTCACCGCGGGGAGCTCCAGTGTTGTTGGTTAAGAAGAAGGATGGACGATCAAGACTGCGTAGTGAGATTATCGCGAGCTCAACAAGGTTACCGTGAAGAACCGCTATCCGTTACCACGTATTGACGACTTGATGGACCAACTTCGGAGCGGCGATCTTTCCAAGATAGACTTGGAAGCCCGCTACCATCGATTCGCGCGTGAAGGAGGAAGATGTCGCCAAAACAAATTTTCAGGACTAGATACGGTCACTACGAGTACTTGGTGATGCCGTTTGAGTGACGAATGCGCCACCGTGTTTATGGACTACATGAACAGGATTTTCCATTCGCTTTGGATCAGTTCGTTGTAGTGTTCATCGACGACATATCGATCTACTCGAGGAACCGAGAAGAGCACGCAGAACACCTATGTCGAGTGCGCAGATATTACGAGATAAGCAACTCTATGCCAACCTGGTCAAGTGTGAATTTTGGCTTGAAGAGGTGAATTTTCTTGGTCACGTGATTTCCAGGAGAAGGGATAGGCGTGGATCCAACTAAGATTGAAGCTGCTAGCGTGGGAACACCAAGACGATTCTGAGATCGGGAGTTTTGTTTCGCTTAGCAGATATTACCGAAGATTCATTGAAGGTTTCTCGAAGATTGTCGCGCCTCTTTACGATTGGCGAGGAAGGATCAACCTTTTGCCTGGACCGAGGAGTGTGAAGCCGTTTTCAACGATCGAAGGAGCTTTTGGCAGCGGCGCTGTCGATTTTGCCTCAACCCGAAGAGCCTTTCGAGGTGTATTGTGCGCGTCACACCAGGGATTGGGATGCGTCTTGATGCAACATCGGAAGGTGGTCGCGTATGCTTCAAGACACTTAAGATTCACGCAGGAACTACCCTACTCACGACTGAGCCGGGCAAAGAGTTTTTGCGCCAAGATATGGAGGCACTACCTTTACGGAGCACTCCCATCGCTTTCAGCGATCACAAGAGCTTGAAGTACCTATTCGACCGTAGAAGAACTCAACATGCGTCGGCGTAGATGGACAATTTCTCAAGGACTACGACTTTACGTTGGAATACCATCCCAGAAGGCTAACGTAGTAAGCGTATGCATTGAGCAGAAGAGCGCTTTAACCCTCGGTATTGATGATCAAGGAGTTGGAGATGCTCGAGAAGTTCCGAGACTTGAAGTCGAGTGTCGAAGTTTCACCGGGAAGCCGAGATTTGGTATGCTTACCATTTCTAACAGTTGTTGGACGAGATCCGAGACCAAAGAAGTTCATGACGAGCTTCGCAAGAGAAGATTCAGCTGATAAGCGCAAGGAAGCGCGGTAATTTCAGGTCGGAGCTGGACGACATCTTGAGGTGCAATGGCCGAGTGTGCGTACTTAACGATCCCAGCCGAAAGTTGATTCTCGACGCGCATAAGAGCAACTTTAGTATTCATCCCGAGTTACGAAGATGTATCAAGACTTGAAGAAGCATTTTTGGTGGTCCTAATGAAGAAGCAAGTGGCCGAGCACGTAGCCGTGTTTAACGCGGTCGAAGCCGGCGTGGAGCACCAACGACCTGCAGGAATGCTACAATCGCTGACGTACCGGTTTGGAAATGGGATAGTATTTCCATGGATTTCGCTGTAGGTTTGCCGAAGACGCAGTAAGAAGAATGATTCGATTTGGGTGATCGTCGACCGATTGACCAAACCGCTCATTTCTTGCCAAAGAGTCGACATACAACGTGGAAAAGTCGACCGAGATCTACATTGCGGAGATAATACGACTTCATGGAATACCCTCTTCGATCGCGGCTCGGACCGAGATCCGGTTCACGCCTCATTTTTGGAGGGAATTGCAAGGAGCGATGGGAACCGAAGCTCGTGCTTAGCTCGGCATATCATCCACAGATCGACGGTCAGATCGAGAGAACGATCCAATCACTTGAAGATTTGTTGCGAGCTTGTACGTTAGATCACCGAGGAAGTTGGGGACGACGTCTTACCATTGGTGGAGTTCACCTACACAACGCTTCCATGCGAGTATTGGAATGGCACCTTTGAAGCGCTGTATGGACGGAAATGTCGACGCCTCTTTGTTGGTACCAGATTGGCGAGCCGAATCGTCAGAGGACCGAGATATGATCCAATAGATCACCGAGAAGATCCGCTTGATCGTGAGATCGGATGCGAACATCTCAAAGTCGACGTAAGAGTTATGCGCACTAACGACGTCGACCACTCGAGTTCGAGGAAGGAGAACATGTATTTCTTAGAGTCACCCCACCATCGGAGTTGGTCGAGCGATCAAATCCAAGAAACTTACCCCTAAATTCATTGGACCTTACCAGATTCTTCGTCAGACGTCCAAAGGTGGCATATCGATTGCCTTACCACCATTCTTGTCGAACATCCACGACGCCTTTCACGCCTCACAATTACGGAAGTATGTTTCGACCCTTCTCATGTCATCGAACCTGATGTGATTCAACCAAGGGCGACTTATCTTTGAAGCGTCACCAGAAGGATCGTTGATCGGAAAGTCAAACAATATGAACAAAGAGATTCAACTCACAAAGTCAGGTGGGATCGAAGACGGGAGATGCAACTTGGGAGCCTGGAGGAGAAGATGAAGACTCAAGACTCTCAACTTTTCCGAGGTAAGAACCTTATTTGCAATTTCGAGGACTAAATTTTTTAGAGGAGAGATTGTAACACCCGAGGACGAGATCGACATCGTATTAGGACGACGATCGAGACCTCGACCAAGACCTTGTGTCGAGATCCCGCGCCAAGATCGTTCGTCGAGGTCACCGCCGAGATGAGGAGACCGCGTGCACTAGTCAGCCGAAATGAGGAGTCGCGCGTGTCGAGTTGATGAAGTCGCGTCATCGAAATGATGAGGACGCATGTCGAAATGAGGAGACCGCGTTCACGAACTCGTGTTAGAACCTTGTACGCTGCACAAGCACCCTAGTCGACATCGTGTCGAGATGATACCTCGTATTCTTTCGAACGTTATTCAGCCGCTATTATTATATTGTTTGTAATAATTATTTTGCTCGGCCGACCGTTCTCGCGCGCTGTTCAGACCGTTGGCTGCAGAGTAGAAGGTAATTATGAGAGGAACGATTAAACGGGTAGATGATTGATGGGATTGGCATCTTATAGCCGGAGTTACGATTATACCCCTTCTCACCAAATGTATACCACGGCCGATTCCCTGATACTCATTTCTCTTTTCTTCTTTCTTCTTCCTTCCTTCGCTCGTGTTTCGTTGTTTTCTTCAAAAACTTCCATCGACGAAACCGTGAGTTCCATCAAGATTCTCGCATGCTTTCTTCATCAATTTTGTTCATCATCATCTTCTCGACATATCTCGCCTGTTCGACCATCACCATTGAGGTATGAAGAACAGATTTTTCTTTTCCTCTGTGCTACTGTTTAGCGCTATTTCTTCTTCCATTTTTAGCCAGTTTTATGCTTCCAAATCATGTCAAATTGATGGGTTTTCTTCTTCACGATATTACCTATCTTTTTAACCGATTAATTGGGCTTGTAAAACAAATTTCTTCCTCTGTTTTTCTGCAATCGGCAGTGCCCAGAAACCCTCATTTTTGGTTTGTTTCGATTTCTTGTTTTTCGTTTGTTGCTTCTGATTGTTGTTGTTGTCGATCTATCTGTTGAAGCATCAGATAACTTTTTCATGAACTTTTGATCGAAATCCCTAACTTTGTGTTAGAGGAAAAATATATTCAAGTTCTTGAGTTTTATATTTTCTGGGTTGTGGTTAAGTTTGGGAAGAGAGAGCTAAGTGTATTAGAACCCATAAATCGAACTGAGTTGTGTTTGTTTTAGGAAGTCTGATTCCCGAGATCGTGTGATTTCCGAATCGAGGTGTACGGGAGAGCGAATCCAAGGACGTGGAAGCAGTGGGATCCAGACTGAGAAGCGTACGTGTCGAGGTCGATTGAGGACTCGTGACGCGTCAAGTCGTTGTCGAGGCTCGCGCCAAGACAACCGTGTCGAGATCGAGTAAGAGAAGTCGTTGTCGAGCTCTTTGAAGACAAAACGTGTCGAGGTCATTGTCGGCAAAGCATTAACTTGAGTTCGGTAAGTGCGCTTCACATTAATACTTTCGTAGTATGCTAGCGTAAAGCGGCAACTCTTCTTAGATATCTCTAAGACTTTATTTTTATTGTTATATTTGTGTATGGATTTTCTGATTTGTGTCGAGATTGGAATGTTGTGATATGATTGAGTTTTGCATGTATTTAATATGTGATTGAATATATGTCGTGAATTGTGTATTGCATGTTGAATTGCGTTTCTTCATGTCGAGCTTGCTCTTTGTATTTGACATGCGGTTGAATATCTTGTGTTTAACTCTTTGAATATCGATGCGGCGAATTGTTCATCGAGTGAGCGAGCTAGGTGAGTCGTATGACGTTTTGAGCCGTGACCCGGATAACTGAGGTGCTAGGTCCCCTTTTGTTTACGGAGATCGACCAGACGCCGCCACGCTTACATGGGACCCGAAGCCGATCATTCTAGGGAGAGCGAGATCCCAAGGTTTCGATCGACTTTCCGACATACCAGACGGCGTGTGCATTCCGAAAAATTGTCGAGTCGAGAGAAAATGGATTTGCGAGTTGTGTCGAGTCTAGAGTGAGATGGTCGAGTCACGTGTGGTGATTGAGATATATTATTGCCATTGCTTATATCCTTTATGTCGAGCTTATCTTAAATTGTTGAGAAGTTGACCCTTTCCGTGGTGCCTTCAATCCATGACGGTTACCCAGCGATGTCGGCGCAGGAACCCGACAGTAGATGATGCCGAGGAGGAGCTCGCCGAGGACCCGAGTGACGACCTGTACTTGTCGTGATTGATTGTTTGTTCGACGTATTTCTTTTGATGACTGTGCCTTGTTTTCTTTTGGAGTAGTATGTCGTGACGATTTGGGCGGTGTTGTTTTGTTGCTACAGGGTAGGCGGTGGTCTTACTTTTGGAGCAGCCCCCTAGCGTGGGAGTCTCGGAAGTACCCCAGGGTATGATTGCTCTTTGAAGTCGCTGCACCTTAGGTGTATTTTCTTTATACATTTGCTACTCTGTATTTTGTATACATTATTATTTCGAGTGATATATATATGTATGTTATGCATGTATGTTTTATTAGAATTTAAGTCTTGTGTCTTAGTTGCACCATGTTTCAAAAGTCAGAATTACTCGATGTGCACGAGTTGGTTTTATAAAAAAATATATCGATTTTTAAAAGGCACAAGAGTTTTGTTTTTAAAACACATCTCATATAGGTTTATGTTGAGCTTGGTGTGTTGAGCTCGGTAACTCGAGCTCGGTATATTGAGCTCGGTAGCGGTCCGGAAACGGGTCGTTACATGTTCGAAAACACAATTTTGTGAGAAGCAACAATGTGTTTCTCGTGTAAAAGTAGTTTAGGTGCATGGGCAACATTAAAATAAATAGGTTTTAATAATCTGTTATATGCTGCCACCATTTTCTTCATGCTTCTTCATTTTGGTTATTGGATAATTTAACAGGTTCAAGTTTTTATAAAATGCTATATGTTATGATTTTTAAAACCTGATAGGTCTATATGTTTTGTTCCTAGAACTTGTTCACTTGTAGTCTCCATATTAATTTGGATTGGTGGCATTGTCTGCTGTATTGCTGAGCATGGCACCACCAACAAAGAAGCGGGCTAGTAGCTCAAAGGATAAAAAAGTAAGGAACTGATTAACTTATTGTATTTACATGAGTGCAAATTAATTGGCAATGACATAAATTTTATTCATACTTGTCAGGTACGTTTGAGGCATGCATGTGCTCCAATCGAGTTGGTTGAAGTGAACAAGAATTTGACAGGGCACAGAGAGCCCAAATTGAGGCGACCCTTCAAGTGGGTTGTAAACATGCCTGATAATTTCTAAATTTCTTCTCTTTTGTTGTCTAATTAGCTAGTAGGTGGGATGAAGCAAGATGAGGTTTTTAGAGTAGGGTTCAAAGAGTGCGATTTAAGCCTATTGATGTATGTTTTGCACTAGGACTCCCTATTGTGTGTGAGGAGTTGCAAGGCGATGAACGCGGGGAAAGTAGTACATTGTCTTTGTTTGGAGAAGACGATGTAACAATAGATTCAATTGTTGATAAACTTGTTGAGTGTGGCGATGATGATGTATTAAATTTTTGTAGACTTTATATACTATTGGCGTTTGGAGAGTTTTACTTTCCCCAGTCCGGGAAACGTATATATTGTGGTTACATTAAGTATTTAGATAACCTATAGTCCCTTCATAGGTATAAGTGGGGACAAGCCGTACATAAGTTTGTAGTTGCAAGTTTGAACAAAGTGTCTTCTGTTGTGAAGGAAGGAAAAAATGTTTGTGAAACCCATTTAAGAGGATGTGCAATTGCCTTACGTATATATTTGATCGTGTGTTATACGTGTTTTGTTATTTTTACATATAAATACATGTATTAAGTATATTAATCTTTTTTTTGTAGATTTGGGCCTTCAACCACTTGTCTTTGGGGGAAACATCTGACATGCCTCATAGGTTCCCTTTCCCCCGTTTTTTGAATTGGCCAATTGTACGGCATAAGATCAAAATAATACAAGATGCATTTCGGCGAAATGTGGTAAGCATGATTATTATTTGTTTGTAGAACATGTTGAAAACTTATATACAATGTGTATTTGATGTGCTTTTTGTGTTGGCAGGTAATTGAAAACTTAACGGCAATTGGTGAGGCGCTACAGTTTGACGTGGTCAGAGATGCCTTAGAGGATGTAGAACACCAGTATGTTCGTGTTTCTGAGTATCGGCGTTTGGTAGTGGAGCACCAGCATTCTCAAGAAAGAATTTCTATTCTTGAGGCAGATGACAAGATGGTAAAAGATCAGCTTCGATCAAGGACCGAACCCCATGATGCATCCCCATTGATTCCATCTCCTCACACTGATGTTGCTGTTGAGGTTGGCGATGAAGTTGCTTATGCATCCCCATTGATTCCATCTCCTCACACTGATATTGCTGATGAGGTTGGCAACGCATTAGTGAGTACTCCTACGGCGCGTCATGGTGAATATGGTGAGTACTCCACTTATATTAGTCAAACCTAGATTACTCGAGTTATTTCCTATACAAAACTGCAAAGACTTACAATTGGATTAAGTATCAAATAGCAAGTATGGTTCTTCAGGCTGATTCTTCAGGCTGCAAGACATTAATAATCTGTTATATGCTGCCACCAATTTCGTCATGTTTTCAAATTTTATTTTAAGTTTTCTGCACAAGTTATGTTCGTCGAAATTGATTTTTCCAATAATTAAACCTGTAGGTAATGCTGATGCTGACGCATTAGTGAGTACTCCTAAGAGGCGTGATGGTGAAGATGGTGAAGGTGGGGATGGTGAAGGTGAAGGTGGGGATGCTGATGGTGATCAAGAAGGAAATGAGGATGGTGGTGATGGTGAAGGTGAAGGTGAAGGTGGGGATGTTGATGGTGATCATACTGCTAATGAGGATGGTGGGGATGGTGATGGTGATGAAGAAGGAAATGAAGACGGTGAAGCTGGCGATAAATCAAACATCATGACAAGAGTTAAACAAAACCCAAGGCGGCATGTGCAAAGTGTGGCAACTAAGAGTCCATTCATTCACACATATATGACAAGGAAAAGAAGGACTGCCATGCAAAGAGCAACACGGCAAACTACGAAGAATGCATAGCGTCTGTTGGGTTGTGTTGAAGACTTGTAATCTTTTGAGTTGTTTGGGCTGTTGATACTTTGGGGCTGTTGTTTTGGGGTGTTGTTTTTGACTTGTAATCTTTTGGGCTGTTGTTTAAATACTCGGGTCATTGTAATCTTTTGTTATTTCGTAGTAGTATGTTTGTGTAAAGTTGTGTAAAGTTAACAGTGTTTTGTGAACAATTATGTCAAGTTTCCATTTCAAGAATCTATCAACAAATAGTACATGAATTACATTTGGTAGTAGTGTGTTTGTGTAACCGAGTTAAGAGGGTGTGTGTAAAGTGGTTCCCGTGGTATGCGTAAGTGTGTAAGTGGTTAACAGGGATAGTATGATCAAGTTATGCAAGTGGTTAACAGGCTTTGTGTAAGTGGTTAACACAAGTTATGTAACTGGTTAACAGGAGTTCTGTAAGTGGTTAACAACTTTTTAAGTGAAATGCAGTGTATTTTGTAAGTGGTTAACAGGGTTCCTGTAAGTGGTTAACACAAGTTATATAAGTGGTTAACACGTGTTGTGTAAGTGGTTAACACTATTTTGAAATGAGATGCAGTGTAGTTCGAAGTGGTTAACAGGCTTTTTGTAAGTGGTTAACACATGTTGTCACTACAACAGAATGTGTAAAAGATAGCGCCACTTTAAGCAGCGCTTTAATAAAAAAACGCTACTTTAGCTAATAAACAGCGCTTCAGAACACGAAACGCTGATTTTGGTCCTAAACAATAAACAGCGCTTCATATATGAAGCGTTGATTTTGGTCCTAAAAATTTGTCCTAAAACAATAAATCGCTTCAAATATGAAGCGCTGATTTTGATCCTAAACACAAATAGCGCTTCCTATATGAAGCGCCGAATTTTGTAGTCGCAAACAATAAACAATACTTATAGCTCTTAAGCGTTGTTTTTGGTCTTTATACCTATTAATAATAAAACCGATCGATGCATTCGGTTCTCCCATTTCACGCTTCAGACGATCCGCTCAAACAACTCCTTCTCTTCTCAATCCCCAAACCCTAACCCCAACAGAGCCTTCTCTTCCACTCCACGCTCACCTCCTACATCTCCTCTACCGCCAAGAAGAACGAGAGAACGAGAACGAGAACAACAAAAACGAGAAGAACGAGAACGATTCAGTGACTAATTTACGAGATGGTAATAAATCTCAAGAACGAACGACGCCTTGTGGAGCTCACCGAGGAAGGTTCTAGAATATTGAAAGCGAGTAAGGAGAAGAAGAGGTTGATCCGATGAGGAAGAACGACGCCGCAGATCCAAATGATTTGCTTGATTCGCTCTTCTCCCACAACAAATCTGTACATGGTGAACGGCACACGTAAGAAGTGAGCGAGCACGCCGCACCGCCTCTACGAAGATCCGCATACATGGTGAGTTTCGATTTTCCCAATTTTTCTCCAAACCCTAACTTCTCCTTTATCGGATCTGTGTTGTATTTGTTTTATCAAGTCTCCAAACCCTAACTTTGTCTCTCAGATTCGTGATTTCATGATTCGTGTCTTCACGAAAAATGAAAATTATTAGATTATGTATCTCCTTATCGATTCAGTGCTTTGGATTGCTTCTTGTTCTCGCTTGAACTCGGCGTGTGTGTTCTTCACAAAGAAGTTTCAAGCTCCTCACGCAGAAGTTTCAGCGATGTGGGAATCGTTGTTGTTCGAGTTGCATCTGTGTTTGTGTTTGATTGTTTGACTTCCTAGATTTGTGTTCTTTGTTGTTCGAGTTGCATCCGTAATACCGAAAACGAAACGAAACGTCAAGGCGCTGAAAATAAAAATAAAAATAAGGATAAAACAGCGCTTCTAACTAAAAAGCGCTGATTAAAAAAAAAGGGGATAAAACAGCGCTTCTTTATGGGAAGCGCTGCTTATTGATGCTGAAAAGTGACAATAAACAGCGCTTTTTTAAGAAAGCGCTGTTTATTGTCAATTTTCAGCAGCGCTTCAAAAACGCTGTTTTTTGAATAACAATCAGTAGCGGCTAAATAAGCAGCGCCTTTTAAGCGCTGTTTAAGGCCAAATTAAGCGTTGTTTATTACCTATTTTTGTTGTAGTGTTGTGTAAGTGGTTAACAAGCTTTGTGTAGGAATTGAAGGTAAACAATTTTCTGACCATATATGGAACTTCATCAATCTTGCG